>OX376227.1:9981574-11181574 GCA_947364205.1 Agrochola lota | reverse complement strand
AATAAGATGAACAAAATAAACTAGAGTATAGTGTTTCTCCTCGTTATAAAATTCACCATGTTTTGCACATAGCACTAGAAGTATCTTGTATGTAGAAATCTACCTAAAACCAACTAATTTACTGTAAGATTTGTACTATAGGCAACACAGTTCCTTTCTTGTATACGCTCGTATCGTTCGCACTTTAGGAGCCAGTGAACTCATGCGGACTAAATTGAAAACAATTTTCTCAACGGGAATTTACAGGCGGCTTAACAAGAGGACGTGACGGAAAATCGAGTGCAATCGAAAAAAAATGACGATACATTTTCAGTACGGATGCCGATTGGCGAATTTAGCGGTATTGTTTATTTTATGGTACCTACATTTTTTTTAATTTGATTGAAATTTAATATTGGGCATGTAAGTGGTGGTACTTGCAGCATACAAATCTGGTAGATGACTTTTACGCCCGATTTCTGGAACGAAAACCAACACATTTTTTTTGATGTCACGCGCCCAATACTTTTGTGATTTGATAACTGAATTATCAACAGCCAATTGGATCACTTCACATCCGTTTAATTTTCACACGTCGATAATTTTTGTTCCAGAAACTGGTTGATATTGAGGTAGTTTCACCATCATTTTAAATCATTAACAGTCATGTACATAATTAATGATAGTATATAAAATCGTAGTATGATGCAAACACAGAGCAGGTGCTGCTTAACTTTAGCTAAAAGTTGACATGAGAAGAGAGCCCATATTTCCGAGAAAAAATCTATTAGATACATAAATATGGATACCTGTACGGTCTACTAAAGCACTTTGCCCTTTTGAAGAAACGAGATAGTACAGTCAAACAAACTATTTGGTATACCTATTTGGTATACATGCAGCTCCCGCTGGGGTTGCGGGTTTGTCCGAAAGGGATATCGCGGCCCCGGCACACAGGCAACGGAAGGAACACGGGTGGGTTTTAGTCAGTAAAAGTCTGACACACCCTCTCGCTCTGCCCAGAGCGGGAGAAGTCATTAAAAAAAAAATGGTATACATGCAGCTAACTTAACTTTTAAACAATGTTGTGAGTATCCTGAGTAGTCACTCTCTGTATGCCAGAAGCTTTAAAGTTTTTATGCAAACAATAAGAATGTATATTGGCAGTGTAGTAATATGCAAACTAGAAACGCGCTCATATCGTAAGCACGTGTAAAGGCTCCCAAGGCAAACTGGCGCGACGCGGCTCTAATAAAACAATTTCTAAGAAAACTTTACGTTAGAATAATTACCGTGTCACGACGAGCCGTCGCGTCTCGCTAGTTTGGACGAGGACGAGGAAATAGTTCTTTATTGAGGTAAATAAGATTTTTCAGTGCATAGATATATAGCCAGAATTATTATTATTATTTTTACGTCTCTTGACATTTCTCGGGACCCTGGGCCCCGGACCTTTAGAAGGCGTACGAGGTGCCAAAACCAACTCGCAGAGGCCCATTAGACGTTTTTAATGATATGCGGCACGAACCGACGATTATCCCTGTGTGTACTATGCAAGAGCACCCAAGGACAACCCCCGGTTGGTGTAGGACTATTACAGGATATGGAAACAAAGTTATTGGACTATGGGTTGGGTGGCTAAAGTTGACTGGTGACCTGGAACTATGGAAGGACTATGGCTCCTGCCTGATCAATGCTTTATATGTAAACGGAAAAATGGCAGGGGGTGACTTGCACTCTCAATAATGGGCCCCCGAAAAACTGTCGCTAGCACGTAGTGACGTAGCGACAAGGGGGTAACATGTCCTTAGGGGCTTGAGTAGTGGAGAGGTATTACACGGCTTTCAGAATAATCCCAGAGCCCGGAAGATGGTCAAGATCCCTACGAGCACTTATTGGAATACTTCCTTCCTCCGAGCACGTTAGCTCTTGCGAATCTCCACTCAAGCCGGACAATTAAGGCAAGAATGAGTTGGGAGCTCTGTTTCTCATCTGGGTTCACTCCAGCCGGCCAATAAAGGCAAGCCAGAGATGAGGAACAAGGTTTCTCCCGGAAGATAGGGTCCGTAAGGTCGCTACTGCCCAACAGCTCGTCACATGCTGCCCTGCGGGTTTCTGTATCTCTCTTGGTCTAGCCCCTCATCCTAGACCTGTTCCGGCAAAGTAAACTCTACTGGCACAGACCTAGAGTTCGGAGCACGCAAGCCCCACCACGACGTCAACGTAGAGATACGGCGGTGGGGTTATTATTATTATTATTTTCGGTTCTTTAAGTTTCTTCTCATTTAAGAGAGTTTAAGAAACCTTATACACGGGTCGGGACCAAGTATGTAAGGCGAAATTTAGATAGATTAGATGGATGACAATGTTGCAGAAGTTATTATATTAATACGTGAAGCAAAAACTTTGTACCCCTTTTTATAAAAATTACGCGGACGGAGGAGTATGAAATTTGGCACAGTTAAAGTTTATATGGAGAAGGAATGCAGAAAGCTAATATTTTTATATAATTACATTAGAAATAAATTAAATAAATTAAAAGAACATTACACACACTACCATGTGTAGAAGGTTGGAAGATAGTCAATGATACTGCTGCGTTTTAAGGTAAAATAAATGTATTTAACGGACCAAAGGTTATAAATATAAAGGAGCGAGGGAGCACACGCGATGACCGCTAATCGAGTACTGATTGCTCAGTGGATATTAATTATTTAAGTTATGTAAAAATGCTTAGTCGTCGGTAGTGTATGGTTTCACCGTACATGCTCCCGGGCAAAAAAGTTACACATCTTCTAGTCTAAAGCGACATGTTTTAGACATAGGTGACGTGGCTACGTCTCGTTTAGGGTTAGTGTCCTCACTAATTATATTCACTTCACTAGGCTGACGGTCAACCGTACTCTGCTTTCGCGAGAACACAACACTATTCGCCACACTTTGTGATAGTAGTTCCACTGAAGAAACTGAACGGCACCTTCTCCATAAAAAGTATGACGCCAATAAAACGGCTACACCCAGCAAGCCGTAACAAATAATATACTGATGAATGTCATCTGTAGACAGAGAGTAATCTGGTAAGATAGTATTGGCAGATTTCAGTTGTTCTATTCGTTCGCCCAGGTCCACTAATGTGCTGTTCAGTGGATCTTCGTATGCGGTGTAGTGAGATAGTGATATATTAACCATATGGTTTAATTCTGCTATCTGAGGTATCGGAATATCAGAGTTTGATTTAATTGTGTTTGCTGATAGGGCATGAGAATACAAGGTAAAATCTTTACTTTTTATTACGCATTTCGGACCTAGATCAATAATTCCGACTGCAGTCAACTGTTTAAAGGAAACTTGATCTTGACATATAATCCTCACTGAGTAGGTATTGCAGCAAAAATACATGTACCTCGATGGATCATTTAGTTCGAGCCAGCTGTCTTGGCAAGGGGATTTAATTACAACGCATTGTTTTAATTTATTATCCAGCTTGCAGAATTTTTCATCGATGCTTAAGTGATTAATTGGTTTGTTAGCTTGGCATAAATATGACTGATCATTATGCAGGCATGATTGGAGCTCCATAAACGACATTGTAAAGAAAGCATCTTTCTTCAAACTAATAGCCACGAACTCCGCAACTGGTAGTACGCTAATCATATCATTTTGAACCTGCTGAGGAACTGGTATGATTTTATAAATCTTGTAGCTGTCTCTACTGGTCAATGGAAAAGTAATCTCAAATATGAAGTATTCTTCCATCATTCTCGCCTTTACCTTCAACATACTGTAAATATGTTTTAAGTCAGATTGTAGATTGTCCACGGGCAGGGTAGTATCCTTTGTTAGTTGTCCAGAAATGAACTGTAACTCACGCTGTAACTGATCTGGAGTTAACAGATGAGCGTTGAATTTCCCGTGGTAAATATCCGTGATGATATCTAATAGAGTATCCTGGATCCTTTTAAGGTTTTGAAGTAAGTTGATAGTTGTGACTGCCGACAGAGCAAAGTCTTGCGTTTTAGCTAAACCTTCAACTTCTTGTGTAATAGCAAGGGCAGCATTATCCAACTGATTCAAGTGTTTGTTTATTGTTTTATGTTGTAACTGGATAGTTTGCTCGGTTCTTTTTAATACATTGTATTCAGCCTCAATGATAGAGGTCTGATTTCTTAACAAACTATTAAGATGCTGTTCGTTTTGTTTAACAAGCTGTATATCTTTTTTATACTGTTCGGCGAATCGTTCGTCTAATACTCCGAACAAGCTATTGGCCACGTAACCGATACCGTTAATGAGTCCGCGACGCTGTCTGGTGCGCACATCAAAGTGCTGACTAATCATAAGTTGATTATAGTGCTGTATTTCTTTGAAGTCGTGATTTAATTGAAGTGTTATCATATTACAGTGACTCTTATCGTTTAGGGATGCACAGAGTCTTTGTAAATATTCCAAGAATTTTGTGGCGGCAGTATTTCCTTCCCAATAAGGGCTCATATCATAATAAACAATCAGATTCCATTTGTCTCGAATAACTTGCATGTTGTCTACTGACTCAAAATACAGCGAATTATTGCTAGGCAACTTTGATATATTAAATGCTGCTTGAGACGATGTTATCAATGAAATAAAAAAGATTAACGACATTGCTAATGATATGAAGTTAGTTTTGATTTTGCTGCTTCTAATTCGCACGTCAGGCTCTTTCGAGGTGACGTTGTTTGCTTGATTAACATTGTTATCTACCGGATTACTTGAAGCTGGCGGTATCGGCAAGATTGACAGTTTCACAATTGGCCTTTTAATTGTTCCGTTTTTTGTTTTTAGAGTTACTACCCGAACTAATCCATCTTGACCTGGATGAGTTTCTATTACTCTACCCACCATCCATTTTCCAGGTGGCAGATTGTCGTCCTGGATGGTCACTAAATCATCGATGGTAATATTTCGCTCAACGCTTCGCCATTTGCTTCGTACAGATAACTGAGTCAGGTACTCCGCTCTCCATTTCTTCCATATGTCGTTTACTATTTTAGCTGATAAATACCATCTAGTTCGAGCATCTGTTTCAGTTTCAATTATGGCAGTTCCGCTCCTTCCGGTCAAGAAGTGAGCCGGAGTCAGGACATTCAAGTCTTCGATATCTTCCGATAAGGCACATAAAGGCCTAGAGTTCAAACAAGCCTCCACCTGTGCTAAGGTAGTGCTAAATTCTTCGAAGGTTAGCTTTTGTTCTCCTATTACTCGCTTGAGGTGATGTTTTAAGCTTCTAATGGCTCGCTCCCATAGACCCCCTGCACTAGGCCAAGATGGGGCATTGAAGTGCCATTCTATATTGAAATCTGCTAGCTCAGCGAAAAAGTTATGATCATATATATCATTTTCGAAATCGTGATAGCTTTCCTGTAGCATTCTATTAGCTCCCACAAAATTCGTCCCGTTATCGCTGTAAAGATGACGCGGCGCTCCTCTTCTGGCTGCCATTCGTCGTAATGCTGCTAAGAACCCAGAACTGGTTAAATCGGATACAAGCTCTAAATGGACAGCTTTGGTCGCTAGACAAATAAACAGCGCAATATATCCTTTAGTGGTCTTAATTCCACGTCCCTTGTTACTTTTAACATCTACATAACCTGTGTAATCCACTCCAGTGTGATAGAATGGTGGGGCCGGGTTGCTTCTGGCTACGGGTAACTCTCCCATCAGTTGATGCTGTATTTTGGGCTCATGCTTTGCACAGGTAACACAGTTTCTCACTTCCTTCCTTACAGCTTTATTTCCCGCAATAATCCAGTATCTCTGTCTAAGGTTAAATAAAGTTAATCGCGGTCCACCATGAATCCTCATATCTAACTCACTGTAACAGCTAATAACTTTGTTCATTAACTTCGCTAAAAAATACGCACCGCTCAATTCTAATCTCGGCAAAGATATGCTTTTGGAAACAGGTACTAATCGAGCCTTAGCAACAACCAGTACTACTGATGTCTCATTTGCTTTCCATAATCGTGCGTAAATTACTGCTGCGTAGGCTTTAGTTGATGCGTCACAATAACCATGCAGTTCTATGACGTCAGTAGGTTGATACCCTATCCAGCGCGGTATTTTGCATTGATTTAAGTATTCCATGTCTGTTTGTATCGCTACCCATTCTGCTTTGATGTTTACAGGAACTTCTTCATCCCAATGCATTTTGTTTAACCACAGCTTTTGGAATATCAGCTTTAGCTTTGTTGTGAGTGGTGACAACCATCCCAACGGGTCGAATACCTTTGATATTTCCGATAAAAGTAGACGTTTAGTTACTTTTGCGTTTGGATTAGCTATGCTGTATTTGAAATTAAAAATGTCATCACAAGAATTCCAGCGAAGACCTAATGTTTTTGATGTACTTTCTGATTTAAAGTTAAAAATTATATCGCCGTTGCTGCTGCTGCTTTTTTCTATATTTTGAAGGAGTTCTGAATGATTTGCTGACCATTTTCTTAGTGTAAAACCTCCTGATTTTAATAATCTGTTGAGATCATCAATAAGCTGCTTTCCTGTTTCGATGGAGTGTGATCCATGGACCAGATCATCCATATAAAATGACTCTTCTAGTATCTTCGCAGCTTCCGGAAAATTTCTTCGTTCATCCGCGGCTAGACGTTTTAGAGACATCATTGCTAGAAATAGTGCTGATTTAGTTCCGTATGTGACGGTGGTAAGGTTATACGTTTGCAAAGGTTGATCTGATGCATACCTCCATACGATTTGCTGATATTGCTGATCTTCTTTGCTCATCAATATCTGCCTGTACATCTTCTCGATATCCGATGTATAAGCGAAACGATATTGACGCCACTTTAAAATTAGTTCTTGTAGGTCCTGTTGTAAATTTGGGCCTTTATTCATCAGGTCATTCACACTATATCCGCTTGACGTCCTTGCTGACGCGTTAAACACTACGCGTAGCTTCGTAGTTGCTGATTCTGCTCGTTGCACGGAATGGTGCGGTAAGTAACATGATAGCGCTTGTTTGTTATTTTTGCTGTTACTAGGTACCATATGCCCTAAGGCAATGTACTCACTAATAAATGCTTTATATTGTTCTGCTAAAATGGGTTGTTTGCTAAATTTTCGTTCCATATTATGGAACTGTGCTATGGCCATCTCTTTCGATGAACCTAGTTTTTCATTTATATCAGCTTTTAGTGGCAATCTTACTTCGTACCGCCCGTCTTCACGACGTTTTGTTGTAGATGAATAGAAGTCAACACATTCTTGATCTTCCAATGATAAGTTCGTATTTTCGCTTATATCTTCGATCTCCCAAAACTGCTGAATATCGTGAATATTATTCATGACGACGTTGCATTGAAGTGATGACATTTGGCCACCGCCGTATATAATCCAACCAAGCTGTGTTTCTTGTAACACTGGTTGCGATAAGCTTTCTCCTTTGATCAATCCTCCTAATAATATCAAGCCATTCACTTGAGCGCTTAGTAATAAGTCCACTGGACGGCTATGGTTAAAATATGGATCAGCTAGTTTAAGATTTTCTATGTAGGACCACTTCGATGTGTCAAAGGATTTATACGGGATATCTTTTAGTAGGTTGCTCATGATAAGTACGTCGGTATTAAACGAAAAGTCATTATGTGTAGAGAAACAACATAATGTGACCACACCGTTGCAGTTGTTCTCAACTTCCCCTACTCCGAATATCAATCCGTTGAATTTTGATCTTTGTAATCCTAACTTCTTCGCTGCACTTTCTCTTATCAGAGAAACTTGTGATCCAGGGTCAATGAGTGCCCTTAAGACATGATAAGATCCATCAATCGCAGCGACTTTGATCAAGGCTGTAGCTAACAAAACTTCATTCGTTCCTGGTTCATTTTGTGACACATGCGCATTCATTGCGACATTGTCTTGCGAATTTGGGTCAGCTGTTGTCGTTACAACGCTATTCGATTGCGATATATTTTTTGAGCAGGCGTCATGTAAAACGGAGTGGTGATTTCCGTCACATTTGCGACATCGCCTAACGGAAATGCATTGCTTGCCATTATGGTCGAATAAACAATTTTCGCATAATTTTAGTTTTGCGACTGTTTTTAATTTTGCTTCATTAGGCAACTGCAAAAAATTTTCGCAATTGAACATGGCATGTTGATGACCGCAAAATTGGCATTTGCTGGTCGACACGTGTAAGGCTTTTAAATGCGGCTTGTTTAATTTATTGGCGTAGTTGTATCGTCTTGCTTTTTGATTTTCAGGAAGATCGTTATTTGTATGATTGTTTGATTTCGGTGATGCTTGATCTAGCTTTCTGCGGGATGTTTCCAGGCTCGTAAATTTACTTTCTAAGTAGTCCAAAAAATCCTGCAAAACCGGTAGCTCCCTAGAATTTTTAAGCGAGTCTATGTAATCTCCGTAGGTTTCGCTATCAAGCTTCTGTGACAATAAATGCACGAGAAGTGGATCCCAGGTGCTTACCTATATCAATCCCTAAGTTCCGTATGGCATGTAAGCTTTCTAGTGTTATATCATGCAGTTTTTTAATATGACCTACTGTTTGCTGCTGCATAGTAGATAAACCTAGCATAGTATTTATAATTGATGAAAATATGAGCTTTTTATTGTTATACCGATGGTTTAAGATTTCCCAGCAGGTATCATAGTTACTGGAACTTATGGGAAGATGCTGAATGAGTCTTTCCGCCTCACCCTTGACCTTTCCTTTCAAAAATTGCATTTTTTGCGCTTGCGACAAGGTAGGGTTGCTGTGAATAGCTTCGGTAAAGAGGTCCTTGAATGACGTCCAATGCTGATAATTTCCTGAAAATACAGGGATATCCATTTTCGGTGTGGAGTGCTCTCTATGTGATACACTCCAAAGGTTTTTGTTGATCATTTTCTTTAGATGGATATATGCTCGCTCATGCTGTGTATAAGCTGCCTCGTAATCATCATCCTCTCCACCTATCTCGCTATCAATCTCCCAATGAAGACAGTCAATTTGTGACCAGCGTGCTTGTAGAGTTCGTAGTGCGTCCTCCATTTCCCACTTTTCGGACATGGAGTCTAGGTCGATTAAACCCGCTGATCTCTTGAACGCTTTAAAATTTGCTGCTTGTTTACGTATCATGTCATCAAATTTGCTAGTTGAGCCTCTTGACTCCATAGTACGTAAACTGCTGACTTTTCTTGTCTGCTCATGCCGATCTGCCGATGGCCCTGCTTCTTGTTCGGCTTCTTTTTGCTCCTCTTGTGTCGCTTGAGTACTCCTAACGGTTCTCATAGGCGTTAGCTTGCTTGATAACTGCTGGCGTTGTTCGCTGATTAGAGATTTGGCGGCTGTATAATGCTTGCTAACCTTTTCATGCTCTGAGTTTATAAAGTACGAATGATCTTTGAACCCATATTCACAGATAGCTAAATGATTATTCTGATAATCTGACCAATACTTCTCTAACATCTCTAATCGCCTTTTGAAATAGTCATCAGATTTCCTATCTGCGCTATCCTTTTTTATATTTATCGGTATTTTCCGGATTAATTCGCTAAGTTCAATTTGTTGATAGTAAAGATCCTCCATGTTGCTGCTAGTTAGTTTTTGAAGTTAAAAAGGAAAGATCTTACTTGAACAATAGTGGCGTTTGACTGCCCCTGGTTTGCTGTTGTCGCACTTCGATTGCTGATGCCCGGCTATAACTGGACACTGTCGTCCTGCTGCTGTAGACACCGAGTGCTGCTGCTGTAAATACCGATTCGCTGCTTGCTATTCCGGATGCTGATTGCTTCGTGCTTGAAGCGCTGATGTTCCGTTGCTCGGGATGCTCAGGAACGTTGCTCGTGTTCACTAGTATTGCAACTCCGCCTTGTGCTGCTATAGGGTTTTGCTACAAATACTTTGCTAGAGTTCTGCGTTTGCGAAACTATGTCCACAGTTCACGCGTATCACTGTTATCCAATATGCTGATTTCTGAACGAGATCACTCACTAGATTCTAAATACACGTAACTCCCCAAAGAAAAACGAATACTAAAACTCGCGAGGTCCCGCCCGATAGCTCGAAG
Organism: Agrochola lota; assembly: GCA_947364205.1. Classification (NCBI taxonomy): domain Eukaryota; kingdom Metazoa; phylum Arthropoda; class Insecta; order Lepidoptera; family Noctuidae; genus Agrochola; species Agrochola lota. Next base: position 11,171,534 of record OX376227.1, on the reverse strand, counting down.
GACCATGTAGAAGGTTGGAAGATAGTCAATGATACTGCTGCGTTTTAAGGTAAAATAAATGTATTTAACGGACCAAAGGTTATAAATATAAAGGAGCGAGGGAGCACACGCGATGACCGCTAATCGAGTACTGATTGCTCAGTGGATATTAATTATTTAAGTTATGTAAAAATGCTTAGTCGTCGGTAGTGTATGGTTTCACCGTACACCATGTGTTTGACACAAGATGGCTACTTTAGAATCATGACATTTAAATGAATTATGTTCGAATTTCGACCTCTGGGCGACCACTAGTAGTGATGGATTAATTAGCATTCGCATTCATTGTTAGCTTGCGAATTCTCATTTCGCATTTAGCTAATGAAATGTAGTTGCGAAATTCTGTGAAGTGCGAAATGAATTTATCGCTTCGTACTTTTTTATACTATCATATGTCAGAGCGTAGACGCACGCAGCGGTAGCTTCGCTCTCCGTCGCACCCACGGGAAGTCGGGAATACTAAATCTATCGGTTTCACGTGGCCGTGACCTCGTTCGCAAGTGAAATTTATTAGCAGGTGCTGCGAATTTGCGAATAATGGGTTAAGCAATTGTTATCTTATTATCTTTGATTTGCGCGTAGTTAGGGTTGTATATTGAATGAATGCGTGATTGTTTAATAATAATTTTTGTGGCACGCGTCGTTTTGTGTCATGTCGAAGTTCAGTACGTTTTGGCAAGTGATAGTGAGAGTTTAGTTTACGTATTCGTTAATTACATTCTTTCGTCTTGTGTTTATTATTGTATTTAAATAGATAATAGTGTGAACTCAATAGGTACCTGTAAATAATAGGAGGGAGTAAAAAGTAGTGAGAAGTGGCCATGTATAAAAGTGTAAATAATAATTTTAAGTTTTGTATATAAATATTTTAGTGTAAATAAACAGTTGAACGGACTTGGAACGTGACAATGTCTCACCGAACTAACCCTATATGGGATTATTTTTCTAATATTGCTGGTGAAAATAAAATCGCTAACTGTAATCAGTGCTCTAAAAACCTTTCTTACCGAACATCAATCACCAATTTAAAAACCCATCTAAAACTTAAACACATTGGCCATTACAATAGCTTTTTAGCCGAATGTGAACCGACTCGGTCCCGTTCGGTACAGGTGCGTCCGGTGCAGAATACTGATGCACCTTCACAACCAGTTCAAACGGAATCTGTGCCGTCTACATCGGCGCACCAGGAGTACTATGTTGGGGAATCCCGACAGGAAATCAATGCTACCAGAACCGGGACCCAAAGAAATATTTTAGACTATACACGACTTCGAAGACCTTTACGTGCTGAAGAAAAAAAACATATAGATGCCATGCTTTTGAAGCTTATTGCAAAAACGTACCAACCGTTTTTTATCGTTGAAGAACCTGATTTTGTAGAATTTGTAGAGGCATTAAACCCTAATTATGTTTTACCTGGGCGTAAAGTGATATCAGAAAGGCTAATACCATTTCTATATAACAGATGTTTAGAAGACCAAAAAAGAATGTTGCATGAGGAAGCAGTAACAATTTGTCTAACAACCGATTGCTGGACGTCTGTTAAAATGGATGCTTTTATAGGTGTCACTGCTCATTATATGAACAATGATTTTGAATTTAAATCAGTGGTACTGAAATGCAGTGTAGTACATGGTGCACACACAAGCCAAAATCTTTCATCAATTTTAAGAAACACGTGTATTGAATGGGGTGTATTAGATAAAATAAATTTTTGTGTAACAGATAATGCTGCAAACATAGTCGGAGCAATCAACATTTTAGGCTGGACACATTGTGGCTGCATGGCTCATAAGCTGAACCTCACTTTACAGCACCCTTTAAAATTATTTGACGACACTTTGAAAAAAGTTAAGAAAATAGTGACATACTATCGAGCTAGCTACAAGGCCAAAGAAAAACTTATAGAGTACCAAGCCAAAGTACAAGGCTCTAGCCAACCTTTAGTACTTATTAATTCTGTGCCAACAAGATGGAATTCCACCTATTTTATGATAGACCGGTTTGTCCATCTTCAAGATGCCGTCAGAGCAACGACACCAATCCTCGACGTAGATTTACCCATAATAACAGGTGAAGAGTGGACTGCGCTTAGACAGCTCTGTAAAGTGTTAAAACCATTCGCTGAAGCGACGAGAGAATTAAGCGCAGAAAAATATGTGTGCGCTTCAAAAGCAATTGCCGTGTTATGCGCGTTGAAAGATGTTATGGAAGAGCTCAAGCGAAAACCAGCTTATTTTGATGCAATAAAAAACATAGTCGAATGTATCGAAACGCAGTTGAATAGCAGATTCCATGATATTGAGTACGACCAATGTTTGGCATTGTGCACAATATTGGACCCGAGATACAAAATATCAATGTTCATTGACGAAAGTGCAGCTGAAGGAGCCAAGTCCAGCCTAGTACGAAAAGTCTTCAACCTTATACTGACAGATGAGACAAGGCTAATTCCTTTAGTTACCGCGGAACCTCAGTCAAGCAGGGTGGACGACGACGAAATTAGTTTGTGGAGGAAACATAATCTAATTTTAGAAAAACGACGGGTTAACCCAAACCAGAATTTACTTCAAATCGCTCAACAGGAAGTAGAATCATACCTACAAGATGAATTTGTACAAAATAGCTGTAACCCCTGTGAGTGGTGGCGATCCAGCGGCCGATACAAATATCCGCATCTCGCCAAACTGTTTAAAACTAACTGCAACATAGTTGCGACTTCAGTGCCCAGTGAAAGACTTTTTTCAAAAGCGGGGTATACTTTGTCAGAAAGAAGAACAAGGCTTTCTGTAAAAAAAACCGAACAGCTGGTATTTTTAAATGCCAATTTGAAAAATTGTGATTACAATAAACTAATGCCCTAAAATTATATGTAAATTTGTAAATAATGTACATAATGTAAAATACAAAACTAATTCATGTAAATACGATCAAATGAACTTATAAATACGCCAGTTTATAACATTTTACTGCCAGTCCTAAGCCTGGATAAAGTATGAAGGAAAGTTCATAAAATCTTAAACAATGAAAGGTTTTAAATTGTTAAATATATTTAATTATGTGATCAATCTTAATCACATTAAATATGCAAGTGTACTACCCCAAATAAAACGTTATCGGCAAGTAAACTAAACGCACGCTAGGAGACGTCGGAATCCGGCGACGCTTTTTAATTCGCATATTAATAAAATTCACATACTTCATTATTATCAATTATCGTCATATTAGCAATTAGCATAGCAATAGCAATTAGCAAACTATGACTCAAGAATTCACGTGCTAATGAAATTTATGCGAAATCGCATTAATTGACATTACTAACCACTAGTACTCTTTATTATGTACACTGTATAAATTACCAATAAAAATGTAGTTTTACAAAGAGTGACACACAACGGTCTTACAGATAAAGGCGATCTTTTAAAGACAATCTTTGGATTGATGTAAGGGAGAAGGAGGCCGATGATAAGCGGCGCACTATTTATATACCTATAAAATAAATACAAAAATACAACATAACCTGTACTTCTCTATATAAATATACTAAAATTAATGTTGGTGAAACCCGCGTTAAAATCTATTGTGCAGTTTAGAAGAACAAGAGCGATCAAACAGAAAAACACAAAAACCGACTTTCATTTATTTAATATTTATTTTATTTTATTTTTAATACTTAGCTGCGCCCCGCGGTTTCACCCGCATAAGCCTCGATCCCGTAAGAAGATCGGAATAAAAAGTATCCTTTATCTGGATCCAGGTCGTGGTCTACCCATGTGCCAAATTTCATCCAAATCTGTTCACCTGTTTTAGCGTGAAAGCATAACAAACAAATTAACAAACTCGCTTTCGCATTTTTATTATAATAGTTAGGATAATAATTATGAAACAAGAACAAAGAACTATAAGTACGAGTATGGTATAGTGATGTATAAGGAGAGAGGTAATATTTTTTTACTATCATTGTATAATATGTCAATTATATCTTTACATACAAAGTCTGCGCAGAACGTTGTGTGTTCCCTCTTATAATAATGATTATTATGCAAATCATTGTAATCAATTTAATTTCAAATATTTATATTTTTTTTTTTTTAATATTATTCTCTTTCAATATTGTGAGATGAGAGGTACGCTGTTAGCCACGGCCTAGTTTATAATTGTAAAAAGAGCGTTTTCATGATCTTTAGGGCCTCCGGTAGAAAGCAGTCATACGAGCAAGTTATCAATCTCAATGGCCAACCCTTGCAAAGGGTGAAACAAATTAAATACCTAGGGGTTACGTAACGGAGGACCTTAAAGATCATGAAGATATCGAACGCGAGCGCAGGGCTCTTGCTGTGAGAAGCAATATGCTGGTTCGCAGGTTTGCGTGTTGTAGTAAGGAGGTTAAAATTACGTTGTTTAAGGCTTACTGCCAGACCTTCTACACAAGCAGCCTGTGGACCAGTGTCCCAGCAGAAGTTACGACCTTTGGCACAAGCCCGCGCTTTTACCATTCGACCATTGCCGCCTTTTACAAGCTTTATATTAGCATGCTCTGTTCGTGTTTCCAGTTACTTCAATTGTCATCCATTTTCCAAGCACTTCCTGGCATCCGATTGAGCTGAAACTTGGCATACTTGTATAAGTATGCCAAGTTTCAGCTCAATCGACAGTTGGTATAATTTTTTCAAAATGTCTCAGTAGTTATACAACTACTGAGACATGGAACTGGTTTGATGATGGAGCCGGAAGTTGGCCATAGGAACTCCTCAATCGAACAAGATAGCACCATCGTGTTTGGACTCATTGGTCATATATTAACAAGTACGTTGATACTAGGCGGTGTTCATGGTCTGATGATGGAACCGGAAGATGGCCATAGGAACTCCTATATCAAACAAGATAGCACCACCTTGTTTGGGCTCATTGGTTATGTATTGACAAGTGCTCTGACTCTAGGCGGTGTTCAGAGTCTGATGATGGAGCCGAAAGGTGGCCATAGGAACTCCTCAATCAAAAAAATGGCGCCATCTTGTTTGGACTCATAAATTATGTATTGACAAGTCTTTGACTAGGTGGTGTTCAGGGTCTGATGATGGATCCGGAAAGTAGTCACGAGCACTCTTCAACCAAACAAGATAGCACCATCGTGTTTGATCTCATTGGATATATATTGACAAGTGCACACTTGCACACATTTGCTGGTGTTCAAGGTCTGATGATGGAGCCGTTCAGATGTATGCAACGGACATTCCATCAGTACTTATTGACTTTTCAAGAGATGGCGTACATGTTATAAAACCAATCTCTGTACAATTTCCAGCTAAGTACAGCTATGGCACTATTGATAGGCATATTTTACCCTTGATAATATCATAGGCATCGACTGTCCACAAAATGCAAGGTAACACAGTCGACTATGCCGTAGTGTAAGCCTATGTTTCGCGTAGTAGAGTTCGCTCATTAGACGGTCTTATAATTCAAGAGATAGATTGCTCAAAACTATCAGGGAAGAAACCATGCAACAACGATGCTCTAGAGGAAATGTTACCGAACATGGTATAAAGACTAAGTGAATAAATTATTAAACAGACTAATGCACAAAATATATTAAGTATAAAATATAATAAACTTACAAATACGTTCTAAAAACTGGATTTGATTCATAAACTGTGGAACTAAAAATAGTGTTGGGCTAGTGAGTTCTTTTATTTTTAAGTTTGTAATAGAATAGATATTTAAACAAATCCTAATGCAAAAAAAACTTTTAATGAACTAAAAAGTACTTAATAAAACTTACGAAAACATAGAACTTTAATATTTTCATAAAAGCTTGAGGCGTAAATGTCCTTCTTACACTAATCTTGAAGATAAGCCTCAAAGTATAGTATTGCTTAGTTTCTTAGTAGAGAACACTTAGTAGAATTAAAGAAACTTTCTGAGTGGGACAAAACAGGCGATCGCGTAGACTACGAGTATTTTAGTTAAAGTTTCTAAGTATTCCTGGAAATTCAGCGGAAAAGTTCATCAGAAAAGTCGCTTTTCAAACTTCTATATGAAATTGTATAGTTCATCTCTATTACCGTCTATCACAATATAAATATGGACAGTATGGAAACTAAGTCTATTTGTTGAAATAATATGTAATAATAATAATTACCTTTTTTTTTTTTTTTTTTTTTGAGGGTGGGAAATCATCAAATGACTTCTCCCGCTCTGGGCAGAGCGAGAGGGTGTGTCAGACTTTTACTGACTAAAACCCACCCGTGTTCCTTCCGTTGCCTGTGTGCCGGGGCCGCGTTATCCCTTTCGGACAAACCCGCAACCCCAGCAGGCATTGGTCTTTCGACCCCGTCGGTTGGTGCTGACATCTCTTTGAGGCGCGCGTGGAACACAACACGCCGTCGACACGGGCCTGGTCCTTATCGGACGGCGAGCTGCCCATTGCTCACCGTCCGCAAGCCCGCGCCTACGGTGGCCGGAAGTCGGCTCTGGACTCCCGACGCCCGGGGCGTCTCCTGCGGCGACTAGGGCCGCGAGGGCGTGCAGCTTGCATCTCCCTCGCGCGCTCCGCCTCCTCCTTCGCGAGCATAACTGCTTCGCAGAAGGAGGTGACGGCCTCCCATGCACTCTCGCTCCGAACCATGGCCTGAACCAGGGCCGGACGCGAGAGATCGCCGCCGCCGATCGCCTCCGTGAGGACACGGCGGTGCTCCGCCCAAGCCGGGCAGACCTCCACCGTATGCTCCACCGTGTCCTCCGGGCGATCCACACAGTGGTGACACCCGGGCGTTTCCTCCCGCCTTACGCGGAACAGGAACCTCCCGAAACAACCGTGTCCGGTGAGGACCTGCGTCAGGCGGAAGGTGAGGACGCCATGGCGCCTCTCAAGCCACTCCTCAAAGAGGGGACTTATCGCCGCAATTGTGGCGTGCCCAGCGCTGGGTTGCGACAATCGCACACTCCATGCCGCCATGAGATCCCGCCGGAGCTCTGTCCGCTGTGCCGTGATTTCTCGCGGCAGCGGAGTTACACCCCGGCGTTTCGCCTCCTCGCGCAACTCCCACATGTGCGCGAGGACTTTCGCCTCCAGATCCCATGGCGGTAGTCCGGCAAGGAGGCTCGCCGCCTCACGGGAGACCGTGCGGTATCCCCGGACCAGCCTGATGGCCATGACCCTTTGGGACGCGTTCAACCGCCGGGCCGGTCGCAGCCTCAATGAACGCGCCCACACCGGTGCCCCGTAAAGGGCCATGGACCGCACGACCCCCGCGTAAAGCCTCCGGCAGGAGGCGTTTGGACCCCCCAGGTTGGGCAGGAGCCGCTTCAAAGCAGCCCCAGCCCTATCCAGTTTGGGAGCCAAACGTCGGAAGTGCTCCACGAAGTTCCACCGGCTGTCGAGGACGAGTCCCAGGTACTTCATCGTCGACTCGACACCGATGTGAACCCCTCCCGCCGTAATCTGGGAACCCGACAGTGGCGCGTTCCGAGGACCATAGAAACACATGGCCTCGGACTTGTGCAAGGCCACCTCGAGTCCCAGTTGCCGGATCCTTTCGACGATTGTCGCAACCCAACGTGTCGCTAATTCGGCCGCCGCCTCATGCGACCTCCCCTGCACCAGGACCAGCGTGTCGTCAGCGTAGCAAACCACGCTGACGCCGCTAGGGAGGTCGGCGCGCAGCACCCAGTCGTAGCCGATGTCCCACAGATGCGGCCCCAGGACCGATCCCTGTGGGACACCGCACGACATCTCTCGCCGGTTCCACTCACCGTGGTGACCGGGGTAGATGACGGCCCTGTCCGTCAAATAGGCCTCGACCACTCGACAGAGGTAGGTCGGCATCCGGTGATACCGGAGTGCCTCCCTAATGCAACTCCAGGGCAGGGTATTGAAGGCATTGGCGATGTCAAGAGACACCGCCAAGACTACCCCACCCCGGGCAACAGCATCCCCCGTCGTGAGGGCTCGAACGCGCATGATGGCATCCACCGTAGAGCGCCCCTTGCGGAAACCATACTGGCTCTCCGCCAAATCCGGCCCCACTCGCACCAGCTGCCCGACAAGGCGGTCTGCAATTACTCTTTCAAAGAGCTTGCCCACCTCATCGAGCAGCACGATGGGCCGGTAAGCGGACGGAGAGTCCGCCGGGCGCCCCGGCTTCTTGATGAGGACCAGTTTCCCCGTCTTCCAACGAAGTGGGAACTGGCCCCTCTCCAAGCATGCGCTTAGGAGCCCCCGAAGTCGAGGCCCGAGAGCCTCTAAGGCCAGAACCCAGGCTTTTCCAGGTAAGCCGTCGGGTCCTGGGGCGGTATTTTTGGCACTCAGCCTACGTACCGCCACTCTCAAATCTACCTCGGTCACCTTCGGAGATTCGTCGTCGTCGTCAATGGTGTGGTCCGCATCGGGCACCGCAGGAGGCGGAGCCATGGGCGGGGGAGTATGTTCCCCTCGCGAAGGGAACAGAGCGCTCACCACGTCCTCCACGAGCTGGGGCCGGAGACTCTGCGTCAGCGGGGGAGCCCATGGGCGGAGTTGATCTCTCACCCATTTGTATGGGCGTCCCCACGGATCTCTGTTCAGAGTCTCCAGCGACTCCTCGCGGGCCACTCCTCTGGCCCGCTCGATCTCCGCTCGGAGGGCGGTCTTCGCCGCTCTGTACCCGTCGTACAGCTCCGCCTCAATGGCTTCCGTATCCGGAGGGCGGATACGGAGCCTGCGGTGCCTGGCGTACAGGTGGCGCGCTGCAACGCACGCCGCGCGTAAAGCGGTCAGCTCACGCGACCACCAGTACACCTGGCGCTGAGCACGTCCGGGCTGGACCCGGGGCATTGCCACGTCACAAATTTCGGACATGGCCTCCCGGAACCACTCCGCCTCGTCGTTTATGTTGGCAGGCCTGTCCGGTGATGTCACCCAGGCCTGCACGATCGAGGCTTCCAGGAGGAGCTCCCGGTCCAGCTGCTTCAGCGCCCACCGCGGACCACTCGGGGTCTGTCTGACCGGCGTGCCCGAGGTCTGGGCGGAGACGTCAAACCGGATGTACCGGTGATCGGAATAGGTCTCCACCCCCTCCATGACGCGCCAGTCAATGACACGCGGCGACAGAGCGGGGCTGGCGAACGAAATGTCCACTACTGACTCGCCCCGCATCCGCACGCACGTGGGGACAGAACCCCGGTTTAGGACGACCAGGCCCGACTCCAGAGCCCAGTCCTCCACCATCCTGCCCCGTGTGTCCGTTAACCGGGAACCCCAAGCCACGTTCTTGGCATTGAAGTCCCCGAGGACGATCACGGGGAGGGGATGGTACCCGACGACGACGACTCTCAACTCCCCAAGGGAGTTGTGGAACTCGGCGAGAGTTCGGTTCGGGGAGAAGTACGCTCCTACCACGACAATCTCCCCGAACCGTGCTGCCACGCAACCCGGTCCCCTCTTGACGGCCTCGAGGGACGGGGTACCGGCGGCGGCCGACGAAATTATGGTCACTGAGCCGCTCAGGTCCTCCACCCAGTCATCCCTGGGCGGGACAAAGTACGGCTCAGCGGCCACGGCGATGTTAATCGACCACTGCGCCATGCTCTGGAGCAACAGATCCTGAGCAGCGGCGCAGTGGTTGATGTTCGCCTGGAGGAGGCGTAATGGGGCCATTAATGACAATCCATTTTAGCCTCCTCCCGGGCCCCCTGTGATGGCCCTGCCGCGGTGCTAGCGGCGACAACAACGCCTTTAGAGGCGGCAACGGCAGCGGCAATGGTGGCGGCTGCGGCGGTGACGACGGTGGCGGAAGGCTTGCCCCCGCCCCTGGATTTGGCGGGTGGAGCACAAGCCTTGCTCCCAGCCCGGTGATCGGCCGGCTTGCCAGCCGCCGCACATGCATAACAGTGCGGCGTGGCATTGCACGAGCCGGCCTTGTGACCGGGCCGACCACAGCGGAAGCACTCCTCGCTGCGATCCACCTCCGAGGTGCACTGTGCTCCCACGTGGTGCCCCACCCGGCAGCGGAAGCACCTCAGTGGTCTGGGTTCCAGCAGCTTCACCTGCGCGGACACCCAGCCCACCCGGAGCCTTTGGCCCTCCCCGGCTATTTTTTGGGCCGCCGACACGGGGCAGCTCACCGTAACGGTTTGCATGCCCGTTGTGTCAGGACGGATGGTGCCAGCCCTCACCTGCTCGGCAGAGCACCCTCCAGTCCTAGCCACGGCGGCCACAACGTCTTCCGCCGTCACGCAGTCGTCCAGGCCCAGGATGCGCATGTCAGCGCACTTAGTGGGCCTGGAGACTCGGGCCTCCTCCGCATTGAAGGACGCCCTAAGCCTTTCGGCCAGGGCGTCAGCGGTCGGGCCGCTAGCCGCACCGGGGATCTCCAGCATCCGAGCCCCCGTCGCAGTGACCTTCATACGGAAGCCATCGGCGACGCCGATCTCCTCCAGGTTCACTGCCGCCCACGCCTTAGCGAGCACCTGACGGTAGGTCACGCCCTTCTTTTCCGCTTCCGGCTGTAGTGTGATCACTACAGCTGCGGACTTCGGGGCGCGGAGCCTAGCCGCGGCGCTACGCTTCTTGCGCTGTTGCCGCCTCTCCTTTCTATGGGCCGCCCTTTTAGCCTTACCCGCCTCCCTTTTCTCCCCGGCTACTTGCCATTCGGCATCGGCCAGAGAGGAATTAGGAGGTGGGGGCGGGGGCGACCGTCCTGCCGCCGTGGCCTTCTGCGCAGCTGCCTGCGCAGCCGTCCCGCCCTTTTTGGGCTTGGACGGCGCCGCTTTCGCCGGAGGTGCCGCTTTCGCCGGAGGCGCCGCTTTCGCTGGAGGCGTTGGCTTGGCCGCGGACTTGGCCGCTGGCTTGGCCGCAGACTTGGCCGTGGACTGGGCCGCAAGCTTGGTCGCGGGCGCGGCCGAAGCAGCCACAGTGGCTGCAAAAGTGGCCGGCCTGCTCGCCGCTAGCGGAGGGCGCAGGACAATGCCCTCCAGTACGGAGAACCGGCTGCTGAAGGCAGCCAGCTCCTTCCGCACCAGGGCCAAAATCCGGTCCTCCGCCGGCAAGGGCAGGCCCTGCCCTTGCACCGCTCCACGCTGTAATACAACGTGGGGGCCACGTAGTCCAGCCAGGTCTGCTCGGAGCTCCTCGTTCTCCTTTCGGAGAAGCTCCATAGCGGCCGTCAAGCGGCCGACCTCCGCCCGCATCTCGGACAGTGCGTCTGACGGAGGCCCGACCTGAAGGGCCCTCGCTGCCGCCATAATGGATGCCGCGGCCGCGGGCATGGCCTTGTCCTTTGAGGACTGCAGCTTCTTCAAGGCCACACTCCTGATCGCGGCTGCTACGACCTCCGCAAACCTGGCTGTTCGCTCCGAATCGGAGCCCCCAGCGGCAACCTTGGCGGCCTCGTCGGTCGCCACTCCCCCACCGGCACGGCTCGCAGAGGCACCAGCCTGTGCCTTCGTGCCCTTTCGAGGGATGGTGACCCCCTCCGGCTCCTCGCTTGAGGCCCCGGACGAGACCTCAGAGTCGCTCTCCCCGCCGATTCCTGGAGGGGTATCGGGCTTGATGCGACCCCGATTGCCACGCCCTGGTTTCGAGGTCACCGACACGCGACCTCGGCCTCTCCTTACCGTCGGCACCTTAGCGACCGGCAGGCATTCCTCGCCCGAGGATTGTCCCGCCGATCCTGCGCGGTCCGACTTCTCGTCACGCGACTTCTCCTCGCGCGAGCGTTTCCCCCAGAAACGCCCGCGTCCCGTGTCCTGGTCGGACCTAGTTTGGTCCCCGGAGGGACAGGAGTCTCCTCGACCCTGGTTGCCGTCACCGGCAAGCGGTTCCTCCGCCAATAAAATTGGCACGACTTCGACTGTAGGGTTTAATTTTAGAAAGTTTTCCATTTTTGATCCCACGAGTAAAAAAAATATATCCAACCAACCAACCAAAAAATAGTGGTTCGCACTAGTGACTAATTAAGCTACCCATTAGTCAAGCTATCAACCTCCCTCACGGTGCGCCGCCGCTTGGAGGTTTGGGGTGATTTTTTATAGAGGTTTTCTACCTCGCGGCCCGGGCGGTTAAGCCAAGACCCTCGACCCCCGTCAAATGCCAGAGACATGACCTTGACCTTCGGGGCTACGAGACCAACGGTGGCAAGAGAAAAGACTTCCTCCTGCCTGCCCGACGGCAGGGTTAGTGCACGCCGAGCCCGCTCCCACCAGAACGCTGCTCAACGTGTGCTCTTAACGAGCACACGTTAGAGCGTTCACTCCTCCGACAGGATATTGGCATACGGGCAACGAGACCCCTTAGGCACGCAGTACCTAATGGGGAGACATTGCCCGCACCCCAGGGTGCACCGTCCCGGAGACTGGCCTTCCCCCCGGACGCATCCGTAAGGGAACTCCAGCCCCCAGGCACACGGGGAGGTTTCCTGTCCTAGCACCCCAATAATAATTACCTACGCTCCATTTTTAAAAAGATCGCGGTGACTACTCGTCTCGACACGGCACCCGCAACTAACAGCACCGACACAATATCTCGCGTCTTTGTGAGTGTGCCGTTACGTTGTGCCGTTGTGCCGTCAAACGGTTACTACGTAGTTTCTGTACTGTCCATATTTATACTGTGCTTCTACTACTAACTTGCGCCAAACCAAAATAAGTAGGTAAACCTTACCTCCTTTGTGATATGAAAAACGTCCTTCTATCTTTTGCGAAAGAAATATTGATTTCAAAGTGTTCAAAAGAATCCTCGAGACAGCTATACAAGAAGTTTCTTAACTTTATAAACCAAGAACAGAAATGGAATCCAGTTTCAATATACTTGAGCTAATCTGTCTTGTGCCATTTTTAGCGGAGAAATATTCAATCAGCTTCCCAGGCACGAACGTTATGCAGCTCTGTAACTTTACTGAAGCATTTTACGATAGTCGGCTTTTGTTAAACTCGATTTAACATAACATCACGCCTGTAATCCCAGAAGGGTTAGGCAGAGGTGTACCTATAGTTCACCCATATTTCGCCAGTTATTTTTTTTAAAGTCCCATCTATTAGGGTGCGAGCCTATTGCCATCAACTGAGCACAAATCCAGACTCCGGGCTGTTACTGAGAAATTCCAGATGGAAAAACCCAATAACACTTTGCCCGACCCGGGAATTGAACCCAGGAGCTCATGCTCAGCATTGTGCACACAAACATAGCATCGCAATGAATTTACCTAAACTCTGTCGAGTGAATTTTATGCACGGACTCTTAAGAGTGTGGGTTCAAACCTATTTACAGAAATAAAATCATTTATCAGTATTTCTTTACAATTAAAATCAGGAAAAAGTCCAAAAAAATAACGAATGCCGAATACTATACTTGAGTTCAGAATTTTAGCTAACTTACATTCATTGACATTTACTCAACAAACAACCTTAGCGTTATAAAAGCTAGGTTGATTTTTGAGTCATCACTTTTTAATTTGGCTGCATTAGAGTTTGAACTTTGTCATGTATGACATTGAGTTTGTTGTTCCATAACTTGATAATTATCTAAGATTCTGAATAGAAGTTTAACAAATTATGTTATACTAGCAGAGCCCCGCGGTTTCCCCGCATAAGTCTCGATCCCGTGGGAATATCGGGTTATAAAATATCCTGTGTGTTAATTCAGGTTATAAACTGAGCTAAATGGTGCTGATCCATGCGTCATGTTCGTGAACGGGCGCCGTCGGGGACTGGTCATCTCTTAGCTGCTACAGCTTATTTGAATTTATTTTAATTTTTGTATTGTTTTTATTTTATTATGGACACTTTTAATGTGCACGTCTCTCTACATTGTTCTCACATAAATAATTACAGCATGAATGATGTAACGAATATTTTGTAACAATATTCTAATTTAAAACAGTGTCCGTGGAGTTTCTTGCCCGTTCTTCTCCATAGGAACCTACTACGCGTTGGAATGGGCAACGACTGACCCCTTGACAATTCAAAAGTACCTGTAATTGGTTTATTTGAAATAAATGCTTTGAGTTTCTGTTATGTTCGTATAAGTTGGATTGCTGGGAGAATGTGGTCGGGCAGTATTCACATATGAAAGGCCTTTCACCTGTGTGCGAACGAATGTGAGATTCTAACTGTACCTTGGTTTGAAAAATAAGAAAAGATAAAAATATTTGCCAGAATGAATTTGTGAGAACCGTATTAGAGAAATGGTGTGTTATCGGTGGGCCCCGTCAGGAACGGAGTTCCTTACGCGATACTCGCACGTGTTAGAAGAGGCAGTAAGCACTATAAGTGTATATATAAGTGTTACGTCAGTGTGAATGTATGTTCTGTTGAATATGTTTTGTAGGGAAAGGATCGTATGAAGTAAGCACAGAAAGACAAGCTTTTTTTTGAGGGTGGGAAATCATCAAATGACTCCTCCCGCTCTGGGCAGAGCGAGAGGGTGTGTCAGACTTTTACTGACTAAAACCCACCCATGTTTCTTCCGTTGCCTGTGTACCGGGGCCGCTATATCCCTTTCAGACAAACCCGCAACCCTAGCTGGCATTGTTCTTTCGACCCCGTCAGTTGGTGCTGACATCTCTTTGAAGCACGTGTGGAACACAACGCGCCGTCGACACGGGGCTGGTCCTTATCGGACGGCGAGCCGCCCATTGCTCACCGTCCGCAAGCCCGCGCCTACGGTGGCTGGAAGTCGGCTTTTGACTGCCGACGCCCGCGGCGTCTCCTGCGGCGACTAGGGCCGCGAGGGCGTGCAGCTTGCATCCCCCTAGCTCGCTCCGCCTCCTCCTTCGCGAACATAACTGCTTCGCAGAAGGAGGTGACGGCCTCCCATGCACTCTCGCTCCGAACCATGGCCTGAACCAGGGCCGGACGCGAGAGATCGCCGCCGCCGATCGCCTCCGTGAGGACAAGGCGGTGCTCCGCCCAAGCCGGGCAAACCTCCACCGTATGCTCCACCGTGTCCTCCGGGCGATCCACACAGAGGTGACACCCGGGCGTTTCCTCCCGCCTTATGCAGAACAGGAACCTCCCGAAACAGCCGTGTCCGGTGAGGACCTGCGTCAGGCGGAAGGTGAGGACGCCGTGGCGCCTCTCAAGCCACTCCTCAAAGTGGGGACTTATCGCCACAATTGTGGCGTGCCCAAGAAAGACAAGGCTAGACATTCATTTAATTAGACTTGTCACTATTTAATCAGAAAGCTAGAAGTCCGTTCGCAAAACTAGATCTTCATGGAGAAGAAGGACAAGAAACTTCATGGAAACAGTATTCTATCAACACATTTCTTACATTTATATAAATTATCGTTATCTCAAAAACAGTTAATTGTATGTCTTGGACCATTACTCAAAATAAAAGCAATATTATAAAATAACAAGGAAAAGGATAGGAATATTCCACAATTTAACACATCAGCAATATTGATAATATTGACACAACAATATAATCATAATAAACAATCATTACGGAATAATATCAAAGCACTTAACTTACGTGACACATGGTCGGTCTATTCCATACAACAACGGCACTAGAACCAACCAACTGAACATCCACCGAGCAACTGCCTCGATAACGTCATTACAATGCTTTTTATATCAAACATCTACCGCCATTCTAAATAAATCACAGATGTCACACTAAGGCTTAATAACCTCTAATACAAGTACTATTAAACAAATCTTATGTAGTGAAACCGTTTTAAAACATTATAAAGTAATTAAGCAATTTAATAACAGCCAATTTGTTATTCTTAGATATAATTCAATAGAATATCAACATTAACTGACAGTTTCGTGTTAATAATTTAAAACAAGTTATTTTATTAAAATAGCAATATAAAATCAAAGATAAACTACAAGTATCATTGAATATTTTGTCAACATTTATAGTAATAACATCTAAATGGTTTTTTACAAGTTAAGAGTGTTCTTTTCTGTAAAAACAATAACTAGTCAAATTAAGTACAAGTACATTGGTCCCAAGAAGCTTTGTAAATATGACAGATGCCATTATCTAACAAACAATATTCTAACATTATAATAATCTTAAAATGAATTATCTAACACGCACACACTTACTGGTATATAAAATAAAGGTTCAGAGAGAGAGAAAAAGATAAGAGAGAGAGAGAAAGAGAAACAGAGAGAGAAAGAGACACAGAGAGAGAAATAGATAGAGAAAGAGAAAGATAAAGAGAGAGATAGACAGAGAAAGAGAGTGTGAGAAAGAGAGAGAGTAAGAGAGACAGAAAGAGAGGGAGAAAGAAAAGGAGAAAGAAAGGGGGAAAGAAAGAGAAAGTCGCATGGAGGAGCTCATAACGATTTTATTACGTGATGATTTCTACCAGTCAACCCTACCGCAACCGCGTTAAGGAACTTCGTTCCAAAACCCAATGAGTGATAATTAATCTACATTTTGTCACCAGCGAGGTCCATAAATCACGTGAGGCTCGAAAAGGGGCGACGATCGAGTTATATGACACTGTTCTGTGTATGACACCGATTTGCAGGCTGACAATGCGTAATGCTTAGACAACTCTGATAGGTTGCCTAGCAACATATTTATAACAATATTGGCAGGCAAAAACAACAAAAAAATGTCAAAAAAGTAGGTTTCAAAGCATAAGGGAGATTGTCCACCACCGACATCTCAGTCTTGGTGACGTCCCGATGACGGCTGCGGTGGACAAACTCCCTACGAGTTAAGGCTTGTGCAGACCAGCGCGACTTGTCGCGCGACGCGACACCGGTTATTGTTATATTGTGAAGTTTTCTTAGAAATTGTATTGTTCGTGTCGCGTCGCGCGACAAGTCGCGCTGGTCTGCACAAGCCTTTACCCTCCGAGAAACATATGGTGAAACGTAGGTAACGAAAAAGTGTTTGCTTAGGGATTCGCTTAAGGCTTGCAGAGTGAAAACGGGCCATAGGAAAGGCCGACTACATTCACAATTGCGTATTCAGCCGAGATCCATCATTAACATCTGTCTCCTTTGTGTCAAAGCAGCTGCAACCGTTTTGTAACTTGACTTCGAGAGTCATATGTTCGATTAATGGAAATTCGACTTAACGATTGTTCGAATGGAGTTTATTGCGAAACAACCTTTTATCGTCAAATGCTACTTTGACTGAACGATTAATCGAATATTTATTAATCGATGGACTGCTCTTTCGAATGAGTTTTAATTATTATGTAGTTTAATAATTGAAATAAAATAAAAATAAAATGATTTTTGGTACATATTATACATAATCGAGGAAATTTCATTCGAATAAGCATCCATCGATTCATAAATATTCGATGAATCGATCAGTCGAAGTAGCGTTTGGCGATAAAAGGTTGTTTCGCAATAAATTACCAATCGTTCACTCGACTTTCCATTAATCGAATATATGACTCTCAAAGTTAAGTTACTGACCCTGCCTAAACTGGGGTCATTAATACTTACCTTAATTTGCCATAAAATACCTGGGGAAGACTTTTTAATATATAAAAAGTTAGCCTTGTCCCAATTTTGTTGAGGTTGGCTGTCAAATTTTCGGGCTTCTGACTAGGGTGTAACGACTGTCACAGATCTACAAATGACAGCCGACGTCAACTAACGGCTTATTTAACGTGCTTTCCGTGGCACTGAGGGTCTTGGTATATAATGAATGTTTTACCATCCTCGAATCTACCTCAAGCGTTCCTTAACTGCTATTGCTATTTAGTCACGAGCCCCTCCAAGCGAGTTTAAGTTCCTCCCCACGAGTATGAAATCGAGATTCGGAATTGAAAATGTTCTAGAATACAAAAATTAGGTGGCAGACAGGATTGTGGTATACCATCACACGCTTTTACGATGTATCCAGACGACATTCAAACATACTGAGGACATATGCATATCAAATGTGCTTACCAAGGCAGAAATAATTCCTAAAGACTAGAACCTTGCATCATTAGTGTAAGATTTTATACTAAGTACAGTAAGTACCGAATAAATAAGCTATTTCTATATTTGTGGGTAGATAATACGGAACAGAATCCCTGTGAACCCACCATCATATTGAAGAAAAATAAGAACTCTAGGGAGCAAGAGATCAATAAACTCTGCAGAAACGTCTAAAATAACAAATTATAACACTAGTTTCTTCTCAAAGACTTAATTAGCCTTTTTTGCTAATCTCTTTCCGTGTCTAGGGTAGCATATTAAGAACCCCGGATAAGGTACCTATCAAACTAAATAAATACACAACGTCTCTTCAATTGAATAAAATATTCCTTTTAACTTAAGGCTTGTGCAGACCAGCGCGACATGTCGCGCGACACGACACCGGGTATTGTTAGGTTGTGAAGCTTATAAATTGTATTTTTCGTATCGCATCGCGCGACAAGCGCGGTGGTCTGCACAAGCCTTCAATGATACATAATTCCATAAATAAAAACTAGTTCCATTTTTAGCTCCTCATTTTGCATAATAGGAGTACGAGGAGCTCGTGGCTAAGTAACAACAGCCGCACTGGTCGATCCATCAGGTTAAGCTACGCTTGCCGGGGTTGGTCAGTGGATGGGTGACCATCTTTACATACCGAGAATCCTCCGTGCCTCGGAAAGCACGTTAAGTCGTTGGTCCCGGCTGTCATTCGTGGATCTTTGACAGTCGTTACGAGTCATCAGAAGCCCGAAAGTCTGACACCAGTCTTACCAAGGGGTATCGTATTACCCAGTTACTGGGTTGTGGAGGTCAGATAGGCAGTCGCTCCATGTAAAATACTGGTATTCAGCTGCATCCGGTTAGACTGGAAGCCGACCCCAACATAGTTGGGAAAAGGCTAGGCAGATTGATTTTGCATAATAGGAGTAACGCATGGTTTAAAAAAACGCAGTTTTTTTTAAAACATTTTTCTTTGCCGTAATAATACGAGTATCATCTTTCGTTCCCGGAAGATATTTACTCGTTCAAACACTCCAACGGTCAATATTTTGTGGTTTCGAAGTTCAAAATCAACCACAATGCAACAACAGTTGTTGGCTTACCGTACCCGAAACAGGAAGCGTAAGTTTTGATGGCCGTCATAAGGACGAAGAACTATTTTAATAACCGCCTATACTTCAAGGGTCAGTGGCGACCCTGCAGTGTAATATTAAGTCCTTAGAAAGCCGTTATTACATAACTTTCACTGTCCAACTTATTAAGGTAGTAATAACTAGTAATCAGTTTATTAACTGCCAATGCCACACGTGAGGTCTGGGTCCTATTTCTAAATCGGACATAGCTTGATTGAAGTTTAGACTAGTGGTCAAATTGTGTGGCTAAAGAAATACTGTACATCCGAAAGCACGTGGAACTCATGGGCTGACGTCAGATTTTCGGAAAAACACCTGGACGAAAGACGTTGAAAATCGAGGTTACTTGAAGTTTAGAATTCTGACCAAGGTCAGGTCAAAAAAATCCGGGACGTCAAACGGCACATTGAACTGAATACATCATCAGATTTGCGGAAGAACACTTGTCGAGAGATGCAGAAAAATGTGGACAAAATACATAATAATATAAAATTTACAGACGTAACGATTCCTGCGTCATCTTGTCATCCGATTCAACATAAATTAGCAGCTTGTCGTAGTTTTACTCACAGATTAATATCAGTACCTCTTTCTCGAGATAATTTTATCAGAGAACTAAATATTATTTATCACATAGCTGAGAGTAACGGATACAATAAGAAAATGATGGATGATTTTATTCAAACGAAACGTCGTAACATAGTTCGTTCCCTTTTGTACCCACTGCCTCCAGAAAGACCAAATGCATACATAGGTAGTTTGACATACTTAGGGTCAATAAGTGATAGGGTTTCTAAAACATTGTTTCGAAATGGAATTAGGGTAGCTTTTAAAACAAATAATTCATTAAGATAGATTTGTAACGGAAAAGATCGATAAGAAAACCATAAAAAATCAGGTGTTTACAAGTTACATTGCGATGATTGTAATGGATACATAGGTCAAACTGGTCGTAATTTTCAAACAAGATATAAAGAACACATTGCAACGTACATTAATAGTTATCCAGAAAGATCCCATTGTGGTCAACACTTAATCGAGAGTTTAGAAATTGCAAAAAATAATACAGGGAACGTTACACTGTTGAACGAATTAAATACAATTTTTCCAAGGTCACCTTTATTGCGTTTGTTTGCAGCCCCTTATCGCGCTGATAACGATCCTAGTCGAGGTGGGCGGGGCAGTAATCCTATATAAGTGGGGTTGGCGGGTTAAGTAGCTCACTCGCTTAAGTATGTAGCGAAGTCGAAGTCTTCGCCGAGCACCTGGAGCGACAGTACCGCCCTAACCCGACCGCCGACATCGAGCATGTCGCAGCAGTCGAGAAGCACCTAGGAGACTATTTCGCAACGCCGAAAGCTCCCGAGGAGGACCCTATCTTCTTCTCGCGTGGCGCAGTTAGACGCGCCATCCTAAGGACGAAGCCCAGGAAGGCCCCCGGTGCTGACGGTATCACCAACACAGTGCTGCGCCACCTGCCGTTCCGTACGGTAGCGGTAGTAGAAGTAAGCCGCACCCAGGTTACACGCGGCTCACTCGATATAATAAGACTCTACAGATGTACACATACATCTGTTGCGCGGTGTGTTCTAGGTTAATATAGGCATGCCACGTAACTAAATACTGACAACTTTAACTACACAGACGCCTACATAACACGTGTGAGCGCGACGCGGGCCGCGAAGCACGTTGAAACTGGGCGGTGTTACACTACAACACAAGCCGCTCACACAAACACGACTGCTTATCCCTCAATCCGTAAACGGCTAGATCTGTAAGCGGGGTGAGGGAAAGCTACATATCTACCTGTAGGAGCGTCGAGTCGGCATTTCCGTCGCTGGTCGTCTTCGTTGGGCCTCCCCCAGGTAACTGGGGGTCTCACCTGGCTGGGACAGACCGCCGAGATGTCGTGAAGAAGCGACGCTATAGTATTGTAGCGTCGCGGCGCGCATACAGATAATTCATAGCAACCAATCACACAGACGCACTTTGCCTGCGTCACTTCCACAACCGCTATAGGCAAATATATTGAGGGGCCCGTTTTAGCGGGCTAACGTATAGCTTCCGCGGGCGAGGAGCGAAGCACTGACCCCGTTCGTCACGCCCCCTCGTGGGGACGTCGCGACATCTCGAGCATAAGTGGCTCACACTGCTTTCGACGCTTGACGTGTCCACACGTCGGGTCCGGGTTCGCAACAAGTCAATAGCCATCCTGAGGATGCCTCGTTGAGAGGTGAACCACGTGTCGATTTCAGTTTCAGTTAAGCGGATTATGTTACTAAATATACGTCGTCTATTGTATTTTTTAAGCAGTATACAATGGGTGTCTGATCACCTTTGATGTCGTTGATCATATCAGACCCGAAAACAATTTCAAAATAAGCTGTTAGTAAGGCCCGCTTGCATCGCAAATCACTAAATACGTTTAGACCCGGACTCCACCAAAGCGGAGACGAGACGACAGGAGAGATGTGTTTTAAACAACCAATAGAATTTCGTTATTCACAAATTTAGTCTCCACTCAGCGGAGATGTATCATATTTGTATGGCGCGATCAAAGCGGAGATGTGATTTATGCCTTGCAAGCTGCTAACTGGCGACGCGGCTACGCGACGGCACGCTGCGGAGACGAGAAGAGATGTGCGCGGGCGCCGTGCCGTGAGCGGCACCGCCAGTCCCCCCCGCGTCACAAAAGCCGCCAGCCGCACGAAGTTCAGTTCCCCTCTAACCAGCACACATCTCCGCTCCAATCTAGCCAGTATGCATCTCCGCACCTCTTTTCGGCCCGTTTCGGACATTTCCGCACATCTCCGTTTTGGTGGAGTCTGGGCCATAAAGCATTAAACATATTTAAAACTTAATTCTGTCTCTGTCAACTTCAAACGTTTAACAGAAACAAAACATGCTTTAAATTCGTTTAGCGCTAAACGTATTTAGTAATTTTGTGTTTCAAGCAGGTCTTCATACCTTAACAAAGCGTTATGGAAATACCTATCAATTGAATATAAATTACTGTTAATATCCATAAACAACTATCTATTTTCTAGTCTAGAACATGCTTCTGAATAAACTTAACTATAATTTACATTTGTCTTTCGAATTAAACCCTTTAGAATAATAATTGTTATTGTTATCAGTTACGACGTACTACGCAAAGAAGGAGGAGTCCCAGTTTCAATATTGACAAGATTTCAACCAGAAGTCGAGAGTTTGTAATAAAATCGGGTCCATAATAAATCACTTTGATATGAAACTTGAACGATGAATCGGATGATTCGTTTTTATTGAAGCAGTTCGATGAACAAAAATATTAAGATGTATTCAAAATGACTGACAGACTTCTTGAAGTTTCGTGTTCTTCAAGATAACTTTTTTTTTATGATAACATTAAATTTGTTTGTGGCCGGGAATCGGCTTGCCATTCCCGACGCCCAGGGTATTTCCTGAGTTGGCTAGGGGCTTGAGGGCGCGAAATATGCTTTTCCATCACGCGTTCAGCCTCCTCCTTCGCGAGAATTATTGGTTCGCAGAAGGAGGAGACTGCTTCCCACTCCCTCTACCATGTCCTGGACCAGGGCCGGACATAAGAGATCACTGCCGCCGATCGCCTTCACACGGACACGGTGGTGTTCCGCCCAAGCCGGGCAGATCTCCACCGCATGCTCCACCGTGTCCTCCGGGCGATCCACACAGTGGTGACACTCGGGCGATTCCTCCCGCCTTGAATATATTTTGTGAGTTGTGATGTGCGATAAGTCTCATAAGTGTAAAGACCACATCCAGAATAAAACAAATCGATGCCAAAAAAACGAAAGCACAGGTAGGTATGTAGATACAATCAATTCTTTCCGTAAGGAAACCTAGTAGGAAGCGTATTGTCGAATGCGCGTGTTGAATACTTACTAGGACCATCACAACGTAAACAATTACTGATGATGTCGTAGGTCAGATCCCCCCAGCTAGGACGTGCTCACATTACCGAGATAGCTTGACAAGTGCGATGTACCTCGTGCCTGTTATTTCAATGAAGCACATGTCTGGGACTTTGAAATACTTGATGGCAGAATACTGGTCTCGCCAAACTGAGGTAAGTCGGATGCGGGACGAAATTTGCTCGCGCAGATTGTTTCAACTACCTCGTGTAGCGGTGTTCAAACTGGTACGAATAGTCGCGTGACTTTGTAATCATTCCCGCGTGTTTCGTTTCGCCTCAGTGCAGTGTGAGCAGAGCTTAAATAAGTATGGTGGTGTTATTACTCGGATGGTTGTAAGTACCACAAAATAAGAGATTTCTTAATAATCATAATATTTTATTAAAGTCGAAATTATTTCTAAGAATAAAATATTAAAATTCAAGAGCACTCATATAAAGCTGTTTCACCTATCAATTCAAAGTACCCAGTTTGCCTCGGGGTGTCGTTAGTAGTGGCTGTGATAATTTCACTGGGATAGTAACAGCATTCGTCATCATAAACCTATACTGCAGCGTTTTACGCTTGCATAATTTTTTATGATAATCCTCTTTCGTTTTAAACCATTTCATTGAACCTGTTAACATCCCTATTTGGTTACCGGCAATAAATTTTATTCGATTTTTTTAAATTTAGAATTTTGGCCCGACGTGCATTTTTTACATATGACAGATGCCATTGCAGAAAAATCTTGAAAATGAATAACTCGTTCTAGACAAAACAAACGCCTAAATTTAATTATCTAGTGATATTTTGCCTTGCATTTATCGTTAATATTATAACTCACTCACTATAATTTGGTGATTCATGAACCCTGTGCGGTTAAAAGTTATCGTGCTGTCAATTTGGTATCTACGTTTTTTCCAACTTTATACAATTTCTCCTTCGAATTATCGCAAGTTCCCATTATTCGTTCTTTCTCCTGATATTATATTCTATTTTTTTACTATAGGAACCGCCTTCGTCAGTCTTTGGCCTTGTCTCCGAGTGCTACGAGTATATACCCTGGAAGAGTTCATCTTTGACAAACGGTATGTAGATTCTGCGCACCCACATCGAGGCATTATGTACACGTACAAGTAAGGTCATCTTCATATTTAAGGAGTTGAGACATTCAGCTGACTCTGCAACTTTGTCATTAGTCTACCAGAGTCTATGTGCATCTTTAATCACCTACTGTATTACAGTATTGAGAGGCACTTACAAAAGTCTTCTAATTCAAATAGAACGTGCTCAAAGGATGATTCTAAAGGTTATGCATTTTAAGCGTAGAGACTATCCTACTGCCCTTCTGTACTCCAAAACCCAAGTCCTTTCTGTGCGACAACTCTTCATTTTGCGTGTGGTCTTACGCCGTCACTCCATCCGACCTCTCGACTCAAACATCCTTCTAAGACGTCGAGGTCGCCCGGTCTGTGACTCCGTCCAATGTCGCTCCGCATTTGCTAGCCGCCATTACTCGGTCCTAAGCGCTCGTCTTTTAGTAGGATACATCGGTTAATTGATATTTACACTTTAACCAAGTTTGCGCTGAAAGCAAAGCTAACTAATTGGTTGCAGAATTTGTCTTACGACGATACAGTAGATGTTCTAACTATTACCTCATGAACAGCGTTCTCAATATTGATATCTAGGCCGGGGAAATTAGGTTTGAACTCTGCACTAAACCTTAACAGCGATTTTTTTCCTGAATCGTGTTTTTGAACTTAGCTCTTCAAATAATATAAAAGAATTTAACATTTTCCAGGACCGGAAAGGAAAGGAGGTTTTTCCAGGAAGGTAAAAAAAACTAAAACGCATTTTTGTGAATAAAAATTGAGGCATAAAAATAGTTAACAGGAAAATGTTGGTTATATTATGTAAACAATTCGTAAAACTAATATATTATTTCAGAATTAAACATTTTCATCCATGTGTGACTGTGTGTCATTTACTCTAATTTAGTAACAATATATTATTATATTTATTTTAAAACCGTCACTTAAGGGCCGATTCGGGTTTCTTAAGAACACATTAAATCTCAATTTTATGGGTTGACAGCTCGACACGTTACCCTAATTAATAACAAAATATCCTATTACTTTAAAATTGTAAAACCATATTGAACCTCTTACAGACCCATTTCATTTATATTTTATGGGAAACGACCCGGCACTTTCTAAAAATGTTCTAAGAACCAGAAGGGGTCGTCAACATGCGGTTCTTTCAATGTAAACTTACAGCTCTCGATATTCATGTTTGAAACTTTAAACAACAAGTTATGAAGTCGGATGTAACCAACTTTCAAAAGGCATGACTGACGATATTGACAAATAAATGATCTTTATCACGATCATGCAAAGCCGATACTCCCATTGATGTAACTATCAATTAACCAACAACTGCAGTTATATTATTGGATTAATTATTTTATTATTCTAGCTAGCACCTAGCTAGAATACTTTAATATCTTCTGTGCTAAAATATTTGTATGGTCTATAATAAAATGTATATAAATTATAACTCGTCGTCGGTCTCAAAAGGTTGACCATCCCTGAGATTGCATCGACCATCTGGTAAGGATTTAAAACAATTTAGAAGTTGTATACAAAAACAGCCATAAACCAATCCTGCGAAACGGTGGGAAAAACACGGCCCAACGGTCAACGTGGTATTTTTTAGGGATTGAGGAGACTGAGTTTTGGAGAGTAGGGAGTTAGTTGGTTTTGAGTCGCTAAAGAGTACAGACATGTGAGACATGAGAGTCCGTAGCTAGGGTAGTTAAGTTAGGAGGGTTGGTTTGAGACCACGGTAGGGTGTAGACGTAATATTAGGCCATGTCCAAGTGAGCTGTCGCAAGATAGCGAATATTATATATTAAGTTAAATATAGTTGGGTTGACGCCCAGACTAGACTAATGTAGTATTTAACGAAGTACGAGTATGTGTGTGTGTTTGTTGGTGCAACTAGGTGAGTGTGTGCTTGTTGGATGGCTGAGTGAGTATTTTATTTTAATAATTATCCTAGGCTGGTAATATAATTAAAGTTCTTGTAACTCAACACTTATTTAGTATCGTGTTTTATAACTAATGTTACATTCTCGTGTATTACGTGTCCATATCCTAATCCGTACCTTGGCAGATTATTGTCACTAGCAGTTGGCTATAGGGAAATGGCGAAGGCCTTCCACCATACTTGACTGGGCAGTAATGCCCCTGACTTATGACAACTGTTGACTTTGAGATGACGCACCACATTTGGAAGGCAGAGCCATAAATACTCACAGGTCATTTGGAATTGATCTAGGCTATAAAGCCAATCTGTAATTGCATTACAAAACAACCAAACGTTGGTGATGATTTCTGTTTCCCAGAAGGTTTTGCCACAGAATACCTTGCGTGAGGCTTCGTGACACATATTTCCAGGTAGTGGGGTTAGGCTTCACTAAATATCTCAGATTGAATCGATAGTTCGTTCTAAGGAACGCTAGAACTCGTGTCTCGTTAAACCTCTACAACCGGCTTTCGGGCCTCTCACAAATTATATTAGCGAGACACGTCATTTGGATGCCTAGATCGAAACGCCCCGTTGTCGATAAGGACGATCCACACGGCTGCCGATTACATTGAAAGCATCCTCTAAATGGGACAGAATAAGGAAATATGAAGTGACGAGCTACCACTTCGGTGTTCACCAGGTACGATCGTAATGTATTCTGCTAGAGACTGAGTCTACGGTGCGCTTGTGCGAGTTTTGTGTCTTTCATATTAGTACGCGACTAGAACTATTCAATATTAAACTTGTTTTCCTCAATAACAGTTGGACTTCGTAGTACTCTGTCTTAGGATTGAGTAAAACATTTATTTAGTGCTTAGGGAGCGTGTTCCGTTAGAATCGTATTAGTTCCTCAGAGGTTCTATGCGTTAGGTCTAACAGGACACGTAAAATGAGGCAAACGTTGTTATACGGTTCCCGGTCTCACTGAAGTGGGTATATTGTAAACAGACAAATTAACGTAGTAGTACGTAATCGTATTTTAAGCACAAGTGTAACGATCCTTTTACCCCTTCCACCTTACCAAGTCTGTATTGCAGATATTGGTGCTCAACTGCGAGAGGAGGAGACGTAGGCGTTCCAACATTTATAATACTAAAACATAATACTATATTATATACTTTTGCATACCCTCTTGTCTTCTTAGCTTCATATTATAATACTCGTGTTTACTAACTGTGAATTCCCATTATTAACTTCCCTGTCCAATCCTTGTCCCCTAGCTTTTATAAGTCGGGACAAGGTAGTTTAGTTTATGGGAATTCTTCTCTTTCTTATATCGGTGGGAGGGTGACCAGTCTGGGACGAGCCCTACAGAACTGTGCGGAAAGGAGGGGCACAGTTCTTCCCCTACGGGGGAACCGATCCAAACACTAATATTAACACAATTAGGGAAAAACGAAAATTTTATCAGCCTAGGGTAATTCAGGTACTGTCACACATGGAAATTTCTATAAAAATAAAATTACGAATTTTTTAAATTGTAGGTACTTCAAGCAAAAATATTAACAGCAATTTTTTTGCATTAAATTACTTAATTCAATATTTTAATACGACACTATAATAATACAATTTAAAAACAAACGTAATTTTATATTTATGGAAATTTCCGTGGACGAAAATGTTCAATTTTTTTACCTACTTGTGATACCTAATCTCTTCGACAAACACTCCATACAAACATATCTGTTAATATTTTTTTCTACCACGTAACATTAAAATTAGATGTTTTCTTTAAAAAAACGGTCACGCGGGGTGAACTTTTCGCGGTATACAGTTTATTATACTCCCTTGACCATACCCTACACGTTAAATGAAAAAAATCGCTGTTTTAAATTAATGCAAAGTTAGCCTATTTGGCGTAACTTTCCCGGGCTAATCTGTAATTACCGAGTCACTTTTACCTGATTGCATTTAAGTACATATTTAATGTTAGGGAGGAACTTCGGCTCCTGAGATACAAGTATTTTTTACTTAGTTCAGGAGCCAGCTGTTCTACCTGATTTTGACCTCCACTTGTACAATCATGTTTAGACTGTATCACAAATTTTATGTGTTTCTCTTTTTGTACAATAAACTTATTACTATTATTATTTCCTTTATTTAACTATATACAAATAAATTATATTTTTAAATATTAGAATAAAAGAATATAAAAACATTTAAAAATATAAAAAATAGTAGCCCACCGGTATCGGGAACAGGGTCCAAGCTACCGGCGGCGGTCAGGGCTCCAGAGAGAGGAACCTCCTGACAATGCGAGCTGTGTCCAAGAGTACCGCTCTCTGAATCAAGCTCTTGCTCCAGCTGCCGAACGAGAGCCTCCTTAGGTGTTGGTCGAGGCTGGCAATTAAACCATTGGCTGATACGACTATCGGCACAATGATCGCTGAGTCCACATCCTACATGTCGACAACCTAGCGAGCCAAGTCAAGATACGTGATTTGTTTCTTTTTCTCGGCTTTCACGAGGTTCCCGTCATGCGGAACCGTTATGTCAATTTATTATTATTATTCTTCCCATGTCTTCAACCTATCGTTTTCTTCTCTATTATAAAATTCTGCTGGTATCCACCGTCTCTGTCTACTGTTACTTACTTCAGGTGCAGCAGGCGGGACTAATACTCACCCGGATTTCAATTCTCCCCCCCTTTAGTTAGCGTCGTATGCAGCGAGCCATTCACCGAGACGTTCGGACTCGCGAGGAAGGTGCACAACGATGCATTCATACCACGCCGATCGGAGGATGCGTGCCAGACAATCAGCTGAGCGAAGACTTTAACCTATTTTCCTTCCCGATTATTTTAATTCTTACGGTTTAACTTAGCGCTACTTTCGACCAGGCACAAATCCGGACTCCGGGCTGCTACTGAGAAATTCCTGATAGAAAAACCCAAAGACAATTTGCCCGACCTGGGAATTGAACCCAGGACCTCATGTTCAGCAGTAGCTCTTGCGACCACTGAACCAATGAGGGAGCTTATATTAGTCTTACGATTTATTACGTTACGTGAATATAAGTTACCTAAGTGGGTCTTCTTCTTGAAAATGGATGATAAAGCAAATAACCACAAACACATACGAACTAAGCAAGTCAATATCAAATTTGTAAAAATATTAAATGAAGTAATAGAAAGTGGTAATTTAATTTCGTAATATGAATTAAAAAACCAAGAAAAACAAAAGACAAGCTAAATAGCTATAATTATCTAGCCAGCGTAATACAAGTAATCTCAAATATCAAACAAAGAATGTTACAAATCATATATATACATCATTACATACGCTTAATTTCAGTTTTGTTTATTAGATGGTTTTTATTGAACTATACAGTTGTTTATTTGGCAAATTAGGTCACTGTTAGCCTCATCCCCTGTTGTTGTAAGATACGGTTACACTAAGGTCAAATGACATCGACGAGGGTAGAGGTTAGTGAACGCAATCTACGTAGGAAAGAAAAACGGGTGGCTTTTTCATCCTTCTTTTCAGTGAACCAAGCAACAACAATGGTGGGTATCACAAAGAAAAAAAAAAATATCCCTCCTAAATTGGGTCAAAGGAAAAAAATAAGGCTGACATAAATCCACGAAAATGCCATTGGCTTGAACAAGATAATACTTTGGTAGGTATTCGAATTAACAGAATTCGTTTATTTGAATAAAATTTATTGTTGAAAATGATAATGAACCACGATTTTGTAATAAACTTCGGAGTGGTTGAAATATTTAAAACGAGTTTTTGTAATTATCCTCTTGGGTCCATCTGTTAAAGTCAAGTAGGTGACTACCTACCCAATAAAAAGTTTACAAACTGCGGCATACATATTTTGCGCCTGCTACACGGTCGCCAACCGCGTCACCGACGGAGGTGTAGCAGGCGCTTTACTTACCTTTGTCGAAACAGAAAAAAAAATTCTAATATTTTTCAACCTAAAAAAAATATGAATTCAATTTATGACGAATATATTGGTGAGACCTATGTCCAGTAGTGGATTACTAAAAACTCATGAAGATCAGGAATTAGGATATTGTTCACTGGCTCGAACAGAAAGGTTTAAAATCAACTAAACGCTGGAGAGCTAATCTCAGGAGCATTCAGTTCGAATAAAGTTGTTCAAGACATGTTAGTACTCCAACATGTCTTGAAAAACTTTGTTCGAACACCTACCTCTCTACTTCCTACTTGTAGTTACCTACGGGTAACTACAAGTAGGTAGTAGTACATATAAGTAAATCCACAGTTCCCTGTTGTTACACTCAAGTTTAAATGTTAGACTAAATGTACAGTTCGCACCTCCTGGCAAATGTCCGATGTTTAATACCTGCGTCATAATACTAAGTAGATGTTGAAACTATGGATTTAACGGAGGCCATCTTAATGGAGGCAGAGGCGGATGTGGAAAATAAATAAAAAAAGATTAATCAAACGTTTAAGAAACCTAATACCAAAGACTATTTGTAATAAAAATGTTGAAGGGGTAAACTATATTTCACAAAAAACAGTTTTGCAACTTTGTGACCAAGGCGGTTTCTTAGTGGTTCATAAATTAAACTAAACCTGCTCCAATAAACAGTAAAACAACAAAAACATGAAATTGCGAGTTATATCTCCACCAAATTAATGACGTATTCCACATTGGGCACCTGAGTAAATGGCACCTGAGGTATTCCTCATACGTTAAGATGACAAAGTTAACTAAGAAGAGAAATAATCCTAAATAAACCTAAAAGTATTTGTTTCTAAATGCTATTGGTGCTCGAGGCTGATTTTGCAACACATGTGATTAAGAAAACTGATTGTGTTATTAAAATGACTAAAAACGAAGAAGTTATGTTTTTATCATGCTATTAAACTCTCCACTGATTTTAATCGATTTTTTTATTTTGAGGTCTTATAAAAAAAAAAACGTCCCAACACTAGTACTTACTGATCCGTAGGTGCCATTTGTGGAATAAACTTTTAAATAACAAATTTTTCCACTAATGGCACCTGCGAAAAATATCGATAGGTGCCGTATATATGTACTCAGGCGTCGTTTAAGCGGGTGCCCAATGTGGCATACGTCAAATTAATGGGACTTCTCTCAGTGAGACCCGATTTTGTTTATAAGTCCACCGTTAAAAAAAACTTGCAGAGGTGGATGCGGAAGTACGATTTCTTGCGGAAGTTCCGCTTATGTGGAGTCGGAGCCAAAGTTCCGTTAGAACCGTAGTCGAAACGGAAGGCAGATACCTGATTATCAACATTAATAACAGAGGTACAGTACCCGGATGTTAATATGGCACATCGAGTTTAAGTTACAGAATGTCATACAAATGTGACGACGCTCTTCAAAACCAAACTTTTTGTAAAACTCGGTTATAAACTGGTCAATATCTTATCATCATCAAGTCAGCCGAAAGACGTCACTGCTGTCCGACCCAAGCGTCACCCCATCAACCTGTCCTATGCTTCTCACATCCAGCGTGTTCAGACAAAAGTCAACATAACGAGAATTGACATAGAGGGACAGCTCGTAAAAAATACAGCTGTCTTAATAAAAAAAAAAAAACAAAAGTAAAGCTGTATCTTCCTAACAATAAACATTACGGAAACAGAAAAATGTAAGCAAACAATTTTAATGTATGAAACCCATTCAGCGTGTCAAATGTCTGAAACGTAATTAGGGATGAAATAAGACGAGCACAGCCCACCACAAACGAGACTACAGCGGGATAGATTACATGGAGGAAAATACGGAAAAAAAATTGTGGTTATGTAGATCAAACCGGGGCATTCGAAAATTGATTGTGTTTGTAGTGATCAATATCATTTATAACTAAAGGTAAGATTAACTCAATAAAAACATTCAGTGAGAAAAGGGTAACAAACCATCATACTTCCATTTTGCGACCTTATATTTTTTTGGGCGTAGTTTGGTAAAAACAAGATGATAGGGATTTAATGAAAACATTATGCATCAAGATTACTAAAAGCATAATAAATCATCGTGCATTAAAATATGACAGAAGCCTAATTGTAAAACTCTATTGTTTTATTTCATCAGTAAATCTAAATAATTATGAAAATTATGAAAGCGCAGCTGTAGTCTGACACAATATTTTAAATATCCCCAAAATGAATCATCTAACTTAACCTATGAGATACTCATATTCGAGCGATGTGTTGGAAAAATATGTTAGTCTGCTAAAATCTCTACCAAGATCGATATCAGGCAACAGTGTAATTGCCATAAAGATGCCACTGTGGGTTTAATAAAGCATTTTTAGGGTTCCGTACCTCGTGATAACTTCGTTGCCCATCCGTCTGTCAGTCTGTCAAGCCCCTTTTCCTCAGGAACGCGTGGAGGTATCAAGTTGAAATTAATATCAAATACGTAGGTCTATGGTCTCTTGGAGCTCTACAAAATCAAGCTTCTCAGTGAACGAAATAAAAAAGTAGGGCTATTTATGCGACATTTTTTGATACTCGCAAATAAATAAAAACCTACAGGGTACTTCCCGTTGATCAAGAATCATGAAGTTTGGCAGGAAGCAAGGTCTCTCAGCACATGTAAAAAAAAAGTCCGAAAATAGTTAATTCATAGTTTTACCACACTTTTTTTTTGCGATTGCAAATCTATATTTGCCATTGGACAATACTCCAACGGCAAATGTAAATTTGCAATGACGTATATCGCCATCGTATAACGATGTATGGGAGAACATGTTTTTCAACTACAATGTTAAGTTTGTTTTTGGGATAAATTCATCCCAACTACGGAACCCTTCATTGCTTGTGGTCCGACAAGCACATGTTTTATCTAAGGTGTATTTTGCTAATGACTGCGCACTTCAAGATCAAAAGACCTGCAATTGCGCATTCTGCTGCCAAGTTATTTACTAAAGAATAATGGAAGAGCAATAATTTTAAAGTAATTGCAATTATTCCAAAGTTAAAAGAACTTTTTAATTGGTATTAATAAATAGGTACATACTTGCATCTTACACGATCCAAAAAGTTACTTATTGACCTACCTGTCTAATCTTGCAAGATTAGTTACCGGTAAATTTCTACTTTATTTGTGTACCTAATATTATTAAGCTTGTATTCAATCGAACCTCAAATAATTCCCAGTTTGCTTTCCAAAAAATATTATTGAACACTCTAATAATTATGTAATAATGAATGCGCTTCTTTTTATGAACCTCTAATAATTCCTATTTTGGGGTCCTCAAAAATACTAAATAGCCAAACAACTGCGACTGCTGCCGCGGCATGGCTCGCTCCGCTCGCTCAGCTCGCTCAGCTCGCGCGCGGCTGGTCACAGCTCTAACCGAACCTAACGCATTTGGTCTAGCTTAGTTACTGCGACCAATTCAGATCGCGAGTGGTAGGTTCTAACCTAGAGTCCATAGTGTGCATCGTTAGGAGCCCATAAATTAAAAAAGTGTGTGTAATTACAAGATTTATAAGTTTTTAAGAGGATCAGATAAATATTTCCATCATTCATATTATTACCTTTATCATTGTCATAATAGTTGCTATAAAAATGGCAGCATCTAGCTAGGTGTGTAACCATTTGAGATAATTTCACAGGAGATAAGTTCCGAAGCAACACACGACACCAACCATAAAATCTCAGTAAAAAATAAATAAGTGTATTTTTTAATGAAAATAATAGTAACAAAATAAATATTTAGGTAACTTGAAGATTGCTTTCCTACGAACACCTCACACGAATTCTACGAAGTAATTGGTGATGAAAAAATATTAGCCTTTTGATCAAAGTGTAGGTGTGTAGGTACCTACCTGCTTTAAAGCCTAAAAGAATAAGGAATGCTTCTTGGAAAAAATTACTAATAGACGCCTATTACAATCTTCAAGTGTTTCTTCAAACTGTTCAAGATATTAACTGTTCAATTGAACGGAGAAAGAATTCAGCGAACACTTAGAATTGATTACGCCTACCTTTACCAGAAACAACTTCACCGAACTGTTAGTCTTTTTTTTTTTTTCAGGATGGGAAATCATCAAATAACTGCTCCCGCTCTGGGCAGAGCGAGAGGGTGTGTCAGACTTTTACTGACTAAAACTCACCCGTGTTCCTTCCGTTGCCTGTGTGCCGGGGCCGCGATATCCCTTTCGGACAAACCCTCAACCCCAGCAGGCATTGGTCTTTCGACCCCGTCGGTTAACTGTTAGAGTCTGTGGTTCTTATTAATTACGCTCTTAGCGAAATTTAATTTAATGCCAATACATTATTCAAAGCAACAGATGAAAAGCGTGAATCCAAAAAGCCAGAATTTATTTTGTTAGAAGTTCTGAAAACTTTAGTCGTAAATAAGAGCCATTTGCGGTGGTGCTTATCATACCTACGAGTGAAAAATAGAAAGCAATAACAATACGAAAACAAAATTCCAAAGCTTGGGTATTAAAGAGATTATTTTTTGCAGTTATTTTCGACGAAAGTCTTTGTAGTTCGGATACACCGAACGTACTGTACGTTACAATTTATTCATTTTAACTAAAAGTATGTTTTTGATGAATCTTTACATTGGATAAACCAGCTCCTATTCAAGTTAGACATTACAAATATTGACTATTGCTTAAGACGGACTGTAATGATCCTACGTTACAAAAATACTCGTCAACTTTTTTCGTTTCCACGAAAACACTTTATTGTAGTTAGCTTAAAAGGCATGAGTAACCAGACATTGAGAGTCGATTTATAATATATTCTCTGTAAAGTTTCAGTGCTCACTAGATTGTGAGCAATCTAAAAAACCTGAGGCAACATTTTCGTAGTCATTTTGAAAAAAGACGTAAAGATTCCATTATTTTTATTAATTGACATTCGAGACTGAACAGTATTTATTTATACATATTGAATATCTGATTACAATGTTTGATTACAAAAAAGTTTTTATTTTTCACTTTTTAGTCGTGGGGTAGGTACCCCACGCAAATTCGAATACCACTACCTAAATGTAAATAACAGTCACACGAAGTTAACATCATGTTATCCACATATACTAAGTGGGGAAAATACGTATTATTGAAGCTTACTCAAAAAATATCCAAGCAATGTTAATAAAATTTATATGGGACCAATTCGGCATACTCATTCATACAAAAAAATAATTTTCAAAATCGGAGAAATCGACGGACATACATAAAAAAAAAATACATACGCGACGAACATATAACCTCCTCCTTTTTGGAAGTTGGTTAAAAATATTGCACCTGTTTCTTTTTTTATCGCTTTATTGTAAGTTAACTTAACAAAAACCATGAGTAAGCAGACATTAAGAATCGATTTATATTATCAGTGCTCAGTAGAGTGACAAGGTACCTCACTCAAATATAAAAAAAAACTGATAGATACTCGTAGAAGCCAAATAAAAATAAACTTGAGATAAAATATTCGTAGTCATTTTGAAGACCCAAAGATTCCATTATTTTTATATTCATTCACATTCGAGGCTGTTACATTATTTCATATTATATATTCTTATTGAATGTCTGATTAATTTGAAGGAATCCTAACTTATATACGAGTATTATAAATACGAAAGTGAGTTTGTTTGTTTATTTATTTGTTTGTCTATTACGCTTTCACGCTAACACGGTTGAACGGATTTGGATGAAATTTGGCCCATGGGAGACCATGACCTGGGTTACGATATAGACTATTTTTTATCCTGATATTCCCTCGGGATCGAGACTTATGCGGGTGAAACTGCGAGGCGCAGCTAGTTATTCATAAAATCAAAGTATTTGGTTATGTAAGATAAGATGAGGAGATGATGGTGTATGATAAGTCTTATAACTACATAACATCACACCTGTATTTCCCGAAGGATTAAGCAGAGGTGCACCTATAGTACATCCACATTTCGCCAGTTGTGCCTAGTAGCTAATTATGGATTAACTGAACTGCCAGTAAATGGTGGCAGATGCATACCAAATACAAGTTTGAAATACATAATTACGTTTGTTGACATAATCTACTCATTATTACCAGCCTGTTACTGTCCCACTGCAGGGCAAAGGCCTCTTCTCATACAGAGAAGGCACGAGCATTGATCACCACGCTTGCTCAAGACGGGTTGGCGATTTCAGACTTATATTAACTATATAAGTCCAGGTGTCCTCACGATGTTTTCCTTCACCGATGTCAGTAATGTCCAAGATAAACTCAGAAAGTACATATAAATTGAAAAAGTCACTTGCCCGGATTTGAACCCACAACCTCGTGCATGTGAGGCGAGGCCTTAACCACTGGGCCATCACGACATATAATCATTACAATGTTTCTTTTTTAATGAGTTGTTTTAAATTAAGTGGTAAGCTAGCGACCTCAACAATTGATCACATTATTTTTGACTGAGCAACCGGCAGCAAATTCGTAAGCTCCCTTAGATGTCACTCCTTGCGGTAACGTCGTGGGTCGGGTTGCCTCCTTCCCTCATTATAGCGACGGGGGTAATGGCTGATCTTAGCGTTATGCTGTAAACGGTGCTGCTTGTGGTGACAGGTCGTCTTGCAGATCATGGTTTTGATATTGTTGTTAGTAATTAATTGCTTATTTATTTTACTTCGATGGTCCCAGTTTATCATGTATAATACTGGTATTCAGCTGCATCCGGTTAGACTGGAAGCTGACCCCAACATAGTTGGGAAAGGCTAGGCAGATTGATTGGTCCCAGTTTATCATCTATGACTTCAAGTTAAAGCTATATATAGCTATATGTAAGCGGGCACGCCCTTTACGCCTGGACGCTTTTATTTAAACAATAAGTTATGCTTACGTTTAAGTTTTTATTTTTGCTTGAGTATAGTTCTCGATGTTTTTGGTTACTATATTGCCGTGTGCTAGGTGAAATATGGCTAATAATTTGATTTATGTTTTGTGTTGCGTAATGTAAATTATTTCACATACTATTTGTATAGAATCAATTTTTTCTAACCTAACAGACAGCTGTGCTGCTTGAGAGTTTGTTGCGCCACTTCTTCATCCCAGCCAAAAGCACTAAGAAGTGATGAAGGGTGGGCCTTTTGGGGGACTGTCTTATGTTTTGACGTTCGAAAAGTGCTGCTCCCAGTCTAGTTTAAATAAATGACTTTATTGGATTTGAAAAAGGAATAATATTAAAGGATGAACAGTAACGTGTTCAATCCAAACTGGATCGATGACAATTTATCATAATATGTAATTAATAGGAGAGTTGTTTAAAAAGATATATAAAAAATCATTAAGGTAGAATGGTTTTTAAAACGTTATAATAAATAAATACCTGACTTGAGGACTCCTTCATCTTGCCTTACAGCGCCAAACCCCGTAAGGAGTTAGGCAGCAAATGTAACTATACTAATAAATCATCAAGCAAATCTTCGTTTTTTTTTTCAGTGGTAAAACTCTATAGCGTCTTTAGTAAGAACTACATTCCCGGACTCCTAAATCGAGCCACAGTGCATTTCGATGTTAGGTATCAAGGCCTAAAACATCAAAATAATGATAAATCAAAGAAAAAGGTTTTATGTTATGCAGTTTTGAAGTACTGGCAATGATTTTGGTCATTTTTGATGTCATTATTATTGGATTCATAACCATTTAAAAAGTCATAGTCCTTTATACAAAACAATGCAGAGTGGCTCGATTTAAGAGTCTGGGAGTGTAGATAAGATTTTAGATCCGCAGATGTTACAGAAAGTAACGTTTAACGCGCCAACTAGCAGTATCTGGAATTCATTAAGTGACATAATGTAAACCTAGTAAAAGTGTTGTAATTTTTCAACGCAAGTAGAGACAGATGTACATATTATTAAAATTGTCATGATTAATATTGATGATGATGCAGTACGGATTGTAACGCTCTTCGAAATAAATATATTTAAAGTCAATGCTGATTTTAAAATTTAACGATGAATCATTTATAATTATTATGAAGTGGTAGGCTGTTTGAACCAACCTTTTAAATACTATAATGATTATGTTACCTTTCAATATTAATCTTTTGATATCATTCGGTAATTCAACAAACAACGTTGAAAATAAGTAAGGAATAAACTACAAATTGTAATTATTGCCTCGTGTCATACAGTTTTGACTTTGACTTTAACCCATTAATCATTTGTATCATTTTCTAACTAAACCATCAATTACAAATTAGTAGAAGGTTTTATGTTCGCTTCCGCACGTCATATACATTATAGTTTAATTCTGATATGTCGTGTGTGCCCTATGTTATATTTACACGTGGTAAATAAATATAGGGTAGGTACAAATTATATAATACAAGTTTCGTAATGACGGGTTTATGGTATACCTACGATTTAAAGAACTTATATCACGAGAATGAATAATTTTCGTCTAAATTGATTAGTTTGTTCCGAATTTTCTATCATTTCACCAATATACATATTTATAAAATGTACTAATAAAAAAGGGAGGGTTCTGCTACCAGACGGGTGTTGTGTCTGGTGGGCTACTGCCCAACGATTGGTGTCAGGATGTTGTTAATATGCTAGTCGCGCGTCGAACTTTGCCTGCGCGATGCAGGATTTTGCGTTATGTGCGTTGTTCGCATTTGGCGATGTAGATGCTGAT
Organism: Agrochola lota; assembly: GCA_947364205.1. Lineage (NCBI taxonomy): Eukaryota > Metazoa > Arthropoda > Insecta > Lepidoptera > Noctuidae > Agrochola > Agrochola lota. The sequence goes on along the minus strand of OX376227.1, from coordinate 11,132,890 downwards.
AGATGATAGATAAGGGTTCCGTAGTAAACAAGGAACCCTTATAGTTTCCCCATGTCCGTCTATCTGTCTGTGCCCGCGGCTTACCTCAGAGACTCTTTGTACTAGAAAGCTGTAATTTGGCATTGGTTTACATTTTAATATCATGCCGACAAAGTGGTAAAAAAAAAAAAAATTTTGGTACCTCATAACGTAAAGTGGGGATGTTTTTTATAACGACGACATAACGAAATTAATAGTAAAACTATCACAGCTAAGTAGGCTTTACAAGTTAACGAGTAATAATCAACCAACTTACATTTGCAGTTGCAAAAACATGTTGCCCCCTATATTCGAGAATGTTTTTCAACTACAAAGTTAAGTTTGTTTTGGTATAAATTCATCCCAAATACGGAACCCTTCATGTGCTGTGCGTGGTTCAACACGCATTTGGTCGGTTTTTTTATTTGGAACATCACCATTCTTCATACACCGGGCGCGGCAAGGTGCGGCCTGGCTTGTTTGATACGCTTTAGCTTTAAGGCTTGTGCAGACCAGCGCGACTTGTCGCGCGACGCGACACGAAGAATACAATTTCTAAGAAAACTTCACAGTATAACAATAACCGGTGTCGCGTCGCGCGACAAGTCGCGCTGGTCTGCACAAGCCTTTATTTGTCGTTGAAACAATCTTTTCTCAAGGATTATACATTCTGAACGATTTCATTTGTCTTAATAACTTCTAATCCACTTAACAATAAACTCCCTTTATATAGAATACAGTTAAATGGCCTGGGATTGTGATAAAACCGTAATCCGTAACCCCATTTGAAGTAACACTTACCCAAAGATGAAAATGTTACTGAAAATAACCTTTTTGTGATTTTATCTGGGGTCTTACTAAATATCTTTTATTTTATGGTAACAAAGTGTGGTATCTATTGCAGCATCTACATCGTCAAATGCGAACTACGCATCACCTTGACATAACGCAACATCCTGCATCGCGTAGGCAAAGTTCGACGCGCGACTAGCATATAAAAAACGTCCTGACATCAATCGTTGGGCAGTAGCCCACCAGACACAACACCCGTCTAGTAGGAGAACCCTCCCTTTTCTATGGAGGATGAGTGAACTTTACACCCTGTTCCTGTACCTCTATAAAAGTAAGAACTGGTTTCTCTTCTAATCAGTCACGTCACAAAAAGAAAATGGCTCAGAAAGTATTATCTACCGTCATATCTCATTAATTTAGAACCGTCCAACTTTTTTACCGAAATCGCATCAGTATTTTATCTTTCCACGCCAAAAACATCTGCCTTTTATTAGGTTACTATAATGCCAGGATTTTCTTATCATCTTTCATACATACAACTCTCTTAGAATCTCTTTTTCTTACAGGCATAAGAAAGTTTCTTACAGTAGGTATCGACCTATTTTGAAATACCTCTCTAGCGAATAATTTCTCTGCAAGAATACTTAATAACTCCAAACCATTTTCAGACTCTACAATAGGCCTTCTGGGAAATTATAGGTCGATATTTTACCTTTATAGGCATGTTTTACAAAGCTGTAATAGCACCATGTTTAAGGTGCATTAGATTCGCCAGATAAAGGTCCCGATTTCCCCATACACTATTGACGTAACGTTCTTTTCACAAATATTAATATAGCAGCATACTCGAAAGGGTTTACAACAATCCACAGGATGTTGTAGGGTGATAAAATACGTGGGAAAACATGGCATGAAATATTGTTCCTATCAAATATTTTTTGTGGCAAATCGTTGAGTCATTGCTGAATTTACCTTAAGTGCGTTATTGTTATATAAGCAAGATACAGCATATTTTCAGACAGTAACTAGCAAAACAAATCATCATCAATTTCTTTTCTTGCCAACAAACATTTTTCCAGAGCCAATTTAATTTTTCTCACCGTGTATAATTTGTATTGATAAGTAGGTACCTATAGATTTGTATTCTATGTTTTTGCAATAATAATAATTCGCAAATACTTACAAACTACATCTAGAAATCCTTATGTGAATGGTAGAACAGCTTCGGGAATAGGTAAATAGTTTTAGTAGATTCTCTTAGAGATCTGGCTCTATTCCAATGGAAACAAGATCCTACATCAAATAACTAGGTTACGTTCTGTTTTGACAACTTATGAAACTACTTATTGGTATTTATTTACCTACCGTCAATAAGCTAAAAGACTCAAAAATTAAGGTGAACGCACACTTAGGTATCCGAGCTGAACGCGTCGAACGAAACGAACGAAACAAATTTTAGAATTTTTCATATGAAATCCTATGAAACCTCGCACACCTGTCCGCGTCGATTAGTCCGAATCTGGAAGACTGTTCCTAGCGTTCTCGTTATTTCCATTCGTTCGACGCGCTCGGCTCGGATAAGTATGTTTACCTTTATACCTATTCAAAGATTTCTGGTAGGTATATTTTGTACGCTGGTGGACCTTATTTTTTCATTTCATTTATTTATTCATTAACAAATTACATTGAGTTGAACATTACAGATTAAACAAAATTATCACATGCAGAAACAATACATTTAAAAACCTAAATAAAATTGCAAAAAGATGTTTAGTTCAAGAATCAAGTAATTTAAAATATGTCAACAAATAAATACAATGTCAAATTAATAGCAGTTATAATGACAAATCCAATGTCAAAATATTAAGAGTACAACTTAAGAGGGTTTATCCTAAAAGTTGGCAACGTCGCAAATAACTGCCAAATATTTACCTGTTTTGATTTTTATAGCAATATTACTGAATAGAAATAAGAAATGTGGCTAACTAGAACTAGAATATTAATAATGAATTGCAATTATAACATTGAATTTGATGTTGTACCCATTATAAGTGTAAAAAACGCATTTGGAAAGTTTCCAAATAGTTTTTTTACAACTAAAACTAAACATTCGGTGTACCGATAGTAATTATTGCATTTCATAATCAATATTCTAGTTCGCTAGTTTGCCACATTTTTTATTTCCACACAGTAATATTGCTAAATTAATCAAAACGGTGAAATATTTGACATCTATTTGCGAAGTTGCCCACCTTCAGAATAAACGCTCTTAATCAAAGTCCTGAGCAGGTCCAGCAATGAGCACAGTGTTTAAGTCAAAAGATAATTTAATATACGCTTGTTCACTGCCATTATTATAAGTAACTATTTTTATCATTTGACATAAATTCTGATACCGACTATAAACATTTTCCTAACAAGAAGGCTTTTAATTTAGTACATGAGTGAGAGTTATAAAAAAATAATTTTAAATCAGTCGGTAAACTATTTAATAACTCCACTGCTTGATATCTGGAACAATGCTTCGCTATGTTAAAATTAGGTGCTATTTTGTGTTTAAATTCCTTTCTTCTTGTGCTTTCTCTTATCTTACGTTCCTCTTGTGATTCATACTCATGAATATACTTAGCAAAGTGATTTAGGATTACTAGTTTAAATAAACTTGGTACTGTAAAAATTTCTAATTCTTTAAAGTGCTCTATACATGAATCTCTTTGTTAGATCCTTACTATGGTCCTTATGGTACGTTTCTGTAAAATAAACGCTTTCTATCAGTTATAAGTATAGCTGTTACCCCAAAAAATCATGCTGTAACTTAATCTAGAATATATAGCCTTAAGTTGCTTTAGATCCAACATACATATCTCTAAAGCTCCTGGGTGCATATCATGCTGATGAAATTTAAGAATCAATAGCACTGTTTGTGCATAGCTCCTGTTTACAATTTTAATGCACATCTATGTGAATCCGTAAAAATTTTAATTTGTCCACTAATTCAATCTTGTCTCCTTCGATTTGGACATCTATATTGTCATTATGGCGAGTTGTACTCTTAAATAAAATGATGTTAGTCTTACTTGTATTTAGCAAAAGCTTATTGGTTGTAAACCAATCGCACAGATTTTGTAGGCTTTTACTAACATTTTCGGTAAATTCTTTCAAGTCATTTTGAGCTTGTTTTCATCCAAGCTCACCCCAAACTCATTCAAAACCATGGCAACTGGGTGCATTCAAAGAGCCTCACTAGTGACTTCACAATGAATGATCATCTAGATTAGCCTGAGGAAACGATGCTGGTTCCAATCTGCTTACTATCAAATCTTCTACCACAACATTAACTTTTATTGTGTAGCTCATCGACCGACTCGAACATACAGAATACGACGGCAGCATTAATTAGTTCAAGATACACCGGGAAATGTTCCTCTGTATCTTGAACGAATTGGACAATGTCCACTGCCACTGCTATTGAAAATTCCATTCAAAACCAAACGTCATTTTTTGAAATTATGCTGAGAATCAGCAATTTTTGTACGTCAAAATTACATGAGATAGTCTCCAAAACGCCCGCCCTTCACCACTTCCTATTGCTTTAGCTGAGAAGTAGAAGCAGCGCAACAAACTCCCCAGCAACACAGCTGTCATTTAGTTTTTTTTATTAGTAGAACTTGATTCTATACAATACTAATAAAGTCATTAACATTACGAAACAGAACATTAAAATTGAATTATTTGCTATATGTCAGCTAGCACACGCCAATATACCAAAAAACAGTACCCCTTTAGTTTATGTAATTCATTAACAGCCCCGTAACACTCTAAATTACGAGAAAAAGGCAAATTGATTTAACCTTATTGGTCTAGCAAGAAATTAATCCCAGACTTCTGGATTGATCAAGACGCTATAGTACTGTAGATTTAATGTGGTTTACGGTTGTCGCAAATTGTTTCCTGTAATTGCTTCAAACGGTGCCCTAACGAAAGCAGGAAAATTCCTACTAACCTTGAGTGTCCTTGGCCGAATTTTCCTTTATTTCTTTATAGCGTACCTCAGTTGCTTTGCTTCTTTTGTATGAATGGTGATTGTTACTAACTTCTCTTCAATCGACTATATTAAGAGCATGTATTCTGAAAGTGGGCAACGTCGCAAATAGATGTCAATATTATTTTGCTGTTTTGATTATTTTTTATGGACCTTTGTAATATAGCCGTAGCCATTCGCTAACTAGTGAACTAAAATATTGATTATGAAATGCAATAATTAATATGGTAACACCGAATGTTTAGTTTTAGATGTAAAAAAAGTATTTGAAAACTTTCCAAATGCCTTTTTTACACCTAAAACGGTTAAAACATTAAATTCAGTGTTAAAATTACAATTTATCCATTCATATAATAAAATCATAGCGAAGTCAAAATTGTACATTGAATATTTTTGAAAAAAAGTAATTGCTACGAGGGCTGGGAACGATTCTAATGCCGAAAATATAGTTTTTAGAATTTTTGTCGTTTGGCTGAATGTATGTTCCAGCATGACGCAAATTCTATAGGATAGATTCTGTTAAAATTTTGCATAGATATTCCCTATAAGTCTGGTCAAACTGTAGAGTATAAACTATCACGCTATTTGCTATGGGTGATGATCAGTATTACATTATGTTCGTATTCTTCTCCACAAATTGTAAAAGGACGCGCCAATGGTTAGGATATTGAAAATAGTTACCGATGACCTTTATGCGGTCAAACATGAAATATATAAGAACGGCTATTTTAGACAAGTTTCCACAAATCAAATAACTAAGCGGTTGGATGATTGCTTTGCAAACCTGTGGTTATAAGTTCGATTCCCAACTATTGGTATTTTTAGTGATTTTTATTTACGTCAACTATTGATATTTTATGTAATTCTTTTTTTTTACATTGTTTAATACATATATGTATTTAATTGTTCGTAGAACGTATTCACTAAAAAAAGAATACTTCGTAAGCAATGGGAAATTGCTACAGATTGCGGCTATTGGCGGCTGTGAGTATGTTATGCTCACTCAGATGTCTCGCTGATGGTGGCGCGTGTGTTGGATCATTTAGCTCCCGTCAAAATGGTTGAGCTGAATGGTGCTAATCCATGCTCCGTGTTCGTGACCGGGCGCCGTCAGTTGGGACTGGTCAAGTTTTAGCTGCCTTGGCTGAATATTTTTTTTGAATTTTTCTTTGTTTTATCTTTTTATTACGGACGCTTCTAACGTGCACGTCTTTCTACATTGTTCTCACATGTTTAATTTCAACATGAATAATGTAACCAATATTTTGTAACAATTTATTTACGAGTAAAAGAGTGTCCGTGGAGTTTCTTGCCCGTTCTTCTCCATGGGTACCTACCACGCTTTGGAATGGGCAACTAGCTTCATATTTCTGACTGACCGATTCCTTGACAATTCAAAAGTGCCTATAAATGGTTTAATTGAAATAAATGCTTTGAGTTTGAGTTTGATTTGTCCTAGCGATTTTAAAATATACGCCCAACGTCGTTTGCGTTCCTGAAGACGATTGATAAAATTCAAAATTCAAAAGTCATTTATTCAAACTAGGCTGAGAATCAGCACTTTTCGAACGTCAAAATTACATAAGACAGTCCCCCAAAACGCCCACCCTTCACCACTTCCTAGTGCATTAGCTGGGAAGAAGAAGTAGCGCAACAAACTCCCCAGCAGCACAGCTGTCTGTTCAGTTAGAAGAACAAAAAAAAAAGATTCTATATAATGGTATTCAAAATAATTTACATTACGCAACACAAAACATAATTTAAATTATTAGCCATATGTTAGCTAGCACACGCCAATATACCACACAAAATCATCAAGAACTATACTCAGGCAGAAATAAAAAATAAACGTAAACAGAACTTAATATCTAAATAAAAGCCTCCAGGCATAAAGGGCGTGCCCGCTTACATATAGTTGTAACTGGAAGTTATAAATGATAAACTAGGACCATCGAGATAAAATAAATAAAACAAACAGTTAATTACTAATAACAATAACTAATATGATCAATTGTCGAGGTCACTAGCTAACCACATATTGCAATAAAATAATAGATAATGCAGAGTATCCCATATTCCTCGCAGCCTGGATAGCACGCCAAAAATGATCAAGCTGCAACGATCAACCACAGTATTCCCTCGCAAATTGAAGGAAGCGAAGAAATATATACGTACACCTCCATTAATACTGTGGTGGAGTAAATTGTTGCCACACGCCACCCGTAGAATTTCTGAATTCGCTACCGGGAAGTGGACCGATAACTCCGCCGAAGCTGTGTAGCGGAACCCGGCTCAAAGTCGTGTCTTTGCAGCGCAACATCTTTGAGACGGAAATAGTAACAGGTTATGTCGTTGTCGAGAGTGTTATACACCACGTATACCACTGATTCCCCACAATTACCCACTTCCAGTTTAAGCCCATGCAGTTCCCTGTGCGTGTATGATTTGCGACGATTACCAACAAGTCACAGGGGCAGACACTGAAGCCTGCGGGTGTCGACCTCAGGATAAGCTGCTTCTCACACGGACAACTGTACGCCGCTTGTTCCCGCTTCAACAGTCCTGTTTGTCTGCATATTTTGGCTGCTGAAACAAAACTACAAACGTACGTAGTACGCAGGGAAGTTTCATAAAAATGTGGCTATTATGTCCGTAGTATCTTACAACTTCCACGTGAACGAAATCGCGGGCAGAAGCTAGTTATTAATATTCTACTTCTCTATTTCTATTCTCTAGTTAGAGATATTTCATATTTCCATACAGTAATTTTGCCAAATTAATCAAAACAGGTAAATATTTGACAACTATTTGCGACGTTGCTAACTTTTAGAATAAACACTCTTACATATGTGTCATCAGTAAATACATACGATTGATAGGTAATGAAAATGTTGGCTTATAATTTCTCTATACAGTAGAATCTCCGGTATCCGTAGATTAATTTACCAATAAATTATTATCAGATTGCACGGTGATTTAATTTCACAACGAGCAATCCAATTCTGTTCTTTATCATTTCAATTTATTAGTAGTTTTTATATACATCAATAATGTTTAACTTCCTTAAATCGATTATTCAGATTATTGATTTGAAATTATTTAAAAAGGTATCTAGTAATTGTGAGAATGTTCGCACAAAAAAATTGGATTCCTATACTGGACTGTGTGTCAATTTATTTACCAGATTGGAAAATCCACTGAATCACGACCTTGATGGAAATCGTTCTAATAGTTCCATCGATTAGAATTTTAGATTCGATATCAGCCTTGTTAAAAATTCTTGTGTAAAAGCTAGTTATGTGAGGTAGGATGGGAAAATAAAACGAGGATTGTAAACAACAACATTTTTATTGAAAAAAGAAATGAAGGTTATTATTATTATAGTATTAAATCTATTGATAAAGATAAATATTCAATGAATAACAAATTGTTAGATTCACATAATAATTTTACAGTATTGTCATCCTACGAATCATGGATATGAAAATATGGTATGCTGCTAATTTGTATCTAACGTTACAACATAAAAATTACTATAGGTAATCAAAGAATCAACCAAGTACATTCAATTCAATATTTATTTATTTATTTATTACTTTATTGTACACCAGATTATAATTACATAAAGAAAAAGTAATACACTACAAAATATACAATTGGCGGCCTTATCGCTTACTGCGATCTCTTCCAGGCAACCTTGAAATGGACAGTGATTCTCTGGACATAAAATGGGGCTGTCTTTGGTGCAAATAAAAGGTATATAAGTACAATATACTATAATGGATACACAGATAAGTGCTATATAATAGGAATAGTTTAGTCACAGGAATTTGCTGACAAAATCTCTACCCAAAGCTAGGTATAGTCGACCTCGTAATTGGTTTATTGTCTCTGGTATTGTACGTCATTAAACGAGGTCTATTTGACAATTAGATAGTTTCAATCTTAGTGAAGTTTCAATTCACTGGGAATTGTTGTCAAAAGTGAAAGCAATTACTTGAATACAGATGAATACAGATGGGACACTCCGCAGTTTAGGTATGAAGCTACAAGTACGCGGCGGGCCCGTCTTGTTGGGACAATTCAGTGAATATATAGTCAGAAGATCGAAGAGTTACGCGATAGAAAGAGAGGCAGCTTCTAGGTGAATATAACTGTAGGTACTTAGCATCGTGCGACCTGAATTGCACTTTATTGTGTCGTAGCAAGAGTAGCTCTTTATTAAAATAATTTTGCGGAGTTACCCATCTGTATTGACCTTTACATCCCAAAATGATCACATGTGAAACGGCTACATAGCTGACAAATTTTTCACTAAAACATCACTTTCACCTAAAGGAAATTATGGATTGAAATAAAAATGCTTGAAAAACTTTGTTTTGTTGTGTAGGTAAAGTTAGGGAAATTAATGGTTTATTAAATTGATTACCAACTTAAGAGCGTTTATTCTTAAAGTGGGCAACGTTGCAAATAGATGTCAAATATTTCCCTGTTTTGATTAATTTGGCAATATATGGAAAAAAAGGAAACGTGGTTAACCAGCGAACTAGAATATTGATTATGAAATGCAATAATTAATATCTTAACACCGAATATTTAGTTTTAGATGTAAAAAAGTGTTTGGAAATTTTCTAAATGCCTATTTTACGCCTAAAACGGTTACAACATCAAATTCAGTGTTAAAATTTGCAATTCATAATTAATATTCTAGTTCGCTAGTTAGCCATATTTCTTATTTTCATACAGTATTGCCAAATTAATCAAAATAGGTAAATATTTGACAGCTATTTGCGACGTTGCCAACTTTTGGGAGGAACGCTCATACATGGTCCGTTTATTTAAATCACTACTGACATTCTTTGACAAATATATGAAATGGCTATACCTAACACGGCAAATTGACGAAATGTGTGTCAATTTCAAAAACAATGAATTTTTTCCACTATACTTTCAGTATCACATAATATTATTCTTGATATAGGAAAATCTCGACGTTTGTCCACAGCAGGATAATAAAGATTTAAAAAAAAAACTAATCGGACCATCGGCTATATTGACTTATATTAGCATTAGTAACAGTTTTCTAGCTAATCTCTAAGTATCGTATTCTATGGTATCAAGTAGGTACAGTACAACTATTTTCGTAATGTCCCTCGGCAAACTTCGTGTTTCGTCAGTCGTCGGATTTCTATCAGTTGCCATTTGCACTTGTTTATTATGGTTGTCGGCAACGCGGGCGCAGCGGTAGAAGTCAATACGGACAAGCACCAAGTACAAAGGGTAACTGATAGAAATCCGACGACTGACGAAACACGAAGTTTGATGAGAGATATTAAAAAAATAGTTATAGGTACTGTATCTTAAAGTTATTCTATTATCAAATGAACTTAACAAAAATGAGGTTTCATGAATGACCCTGACTGTTTCAAAGCTTATTCAAAGATAAGAGATTCGTTGCATATAATACAAATAAATCACAAGGAAGTTATGAAAATCAAGCTTATTAGGCCAATTTAAAAACACCGCGACACAAAGGTGCAATATTGCCTTTGTAGCTATTATTACTTAGGTATAAACAGGAAGAGAAAAAACTTGTTTTGACAATATTATTATGTATATGTCGCAATAAAATGGTTATATCCGTGATATAGTATCCCTAGGGTTATAGCTATACATATACCGTAATAAAGTTATATGAAAGCGGTTCATAACTGTCTTACTAGGAATATAACTATGAATAGTAAACTAGGAATATGACAAGCACGATATAGTAATATAACTATTAGGGCACTACGACCAAATAGGTTAGGTTAGGTAATAACAACTGTGACCAACCACGCGCGAGCTGAGCGAACGAAGTAAGTGGTGCCGCAGCAGCGGCCGACGAGCGCTACGTAGAAATTGGTCGCAATAACAAAATTAGGGCACTCCGACTGTTATGAACCGCTTTCATATAATTATATTACGGTTTATAGCTATATCCCTAGGAATATAACTATATCAATGCTTTAACCATCTTACTGGTATATATACAAATTAGTCACTATGATTAGTCCTCCATCTCCACGCAACAAAATGGTTCACAACAATAGGTACCTACCTAACATTCAAGTTGAAGAAATTTTCAAAACGAATAACATCATCATCCGCCTAGTTTTTCCCCAACCATGTTGGGGTGAGCTTCCAGTCTAACCTGGATGCAGATGAGTACCAGTATTTGATATGAAGCTACTGCCTATCTGTCCTCCACAACCCAGTTAATTACTGGGTTAATACCCCTTGGTAAGACTGGTTGTCAGACTTTCGGGCTTCTGACTACCCGTAACTACTGTCAAAGATCTGTGAATGACAGCCGGGACCAACGGCTTAGCGTGCTTTCCGAGGCATGGAGGGGTCAAGGTATGTAATGGATTGTCACCTATCCACGGACCAACCTCGGTAAGCTTTGCTTAACCTTGATGATCGTCCTTTGCGGCAGTTATTAATTAGCCAAAAGCCCCTCGTAAAATATTATCTACAAACAAAAAAAGATAAAGCACACAATGGATCCTTCGTACAATATTTGGATACTATTTATTATATTATAAGTTCCCCAAAAACATGATTAAATTCGATGTATCGATTACAGCGCGAATTAAGAGATTCAATAGCTTTTGTATTAAAAATGGAAAAACGTTATGATCCTATAATCAAAGTTTAATATAAAATCTAGCGTCTTAACAAAATTCTCGTACAAACTATATCGAGATCATTGTATATACAATCAATTGAGTTTTTGTCTAAAACTAGTCCATATAATATACACTTATTTTATAACTTATCGTCGCATATATGAAAGTGTCTCTCATCAGGTTCTCCCCTCGGGTTCATTCGCACTGCGTTGCCGTTCATTATAAGTTCTGTAGCATTCGAGTGATCTGTCAACAAAAAGAAAATCGATTACCATCGTAATAGATCGCCGAATTCATGAATATCCTTCGGTTCAATTCACAAGCCCTTTGTTTGGGTATTGAATCCCTTGGGATGTTAAGCCTATCGCTGTTATGCCGTCATGCCCGAATAAACTCTATCAATTTCACAGGCTACTTCTTTGTCAATGAATGGATTACAACTCCGAATCAATATTTTCAGCTGTATTTCGTAAAGACTAATTTAATCATGGGTTCAGTAAGAGCTTTTAAGGCTTTCAGGACGTTCTCCTCTAGTTTATGATAAAATAAATTCATTTCAAATTACGTCTCCCGTGAAATAAATATAAAGTCATTAATATTCGTTATTCTTCTTTGTAATTCTGAAATGAAAACTAGAATTCATTGTATTCATAACTTTTGAGCAATAGAAGATAAAAAAACACCTTTGTCTGCCAGTTTTAATTTGGTAAGGCTAAACCTCAGGTCAAAGAGATAAGACTTCAGTTTGTTTAGGTAGGTACTATCAACCTTTTCTAGGCTGTACCTGAGTCAGAAAATACGAACTATAAAGGTAAGTAATTAAAAGCAATAAAAGACTAGACATCTACATTTTGTGAAGATGAAATTTGAAAAAAGAATTATATTGAAAAATTGTTTTTAAATAAATATACAGGCTAGCATGAAATCGACGCGAAAACTATTACCATGGATTCAGTACGTGATTCTGAACCCCATTATTGTGCTTTTCTATGAAACAGCAGACTTTTTTTTAATAACCGACGAAAAATTTCAACGCAGTGGTGTTCAGAATTATATTCTATTATACAATGTTGCCCATGGGCATGTGACCGCCCGTATTTTTTTGAATATTCATGACAAATTATCGATAGTAAACTTAAAAAGGGGGGTCTATCTTTAATTGTTTTTTTTTTTAATTTTTTCATATTTTTTTTTTTTTCAGTATCCCGCTATAATTTTATGTATAATTAACATAATTTCACTTATGTTTTTTAAAATAAAAACTGTTTTTTTGGAAAAAAAAATCTTCACCTCCGTTTTTTTTTCATAGTTGACAAATTTTACTAAAAATATTTAGTTAATCCGATACAATAACTCGTAAGCTATTAGAAATAATAAACAGAATACAAATCGAGCCAATAACATAGAAGATATGGCAAACGCTACTAAAAACATAAAAAATTGAATAACATGAAAAATATTAAAGATAGACCCCCCCTTTTAAAGTTAATTTTCGATAATTTTTCATGAATATTCAGAAAAATACGGGCGGTCACATGCCCATGGGCGACATTGTATAAATAAGAACATAAAACTGATTTGTAAAGGGCAGATTTTTGGGACAGTAACAAAAAAGGAGTAATTTGTAACAAAATAGAAAACATAAGGCTGGGTCTATAATGCCTATTTTAAGGATTAAAGATACGAATAAAAGACGGATTAGTGCTTAATCATAATCAACGTTTAATAAACGTCATTCTAATCAGACTCTTTGTTTTGTCTAAATTTTTCTCTATAACGTTTCATTTTTCCTGCCGGAGTTAATGGCATTTTCTTGTGCTGTTTAATTTTACATAGCTTTATAATTCCGTTTTTGTTACTAACATTTTCCGCTTATACGTTTCTACCCGAAAGTAACAAAAAAAAAAAAAGTTACGAAACAAGTGTTTGATTTTTTCAAAATATTTTTGTGGTGGATAAAATTGCAGTTACGCCTACTATTATACTCGTACACTAAATTTAAATGGAAGTTACTACCTAATATAGTATGATAAAAAAAGTGGAAAATATTGTCAACATAACTTGCAACAGCAACAACAAAAGCCGGAATGAGATTCACTCTAAAACTCGATACGTGTGCACACTACAAGCTTCGGAACGGCAACTGCCACAAACATTAATATGGCAGCATTTAATGGCGTCTGCACCGTTGCTAAGTTTAAAAAAATCATAGCTAAATGGAAGTTTTTTATTTATAACACATAAAATGGGTAACAAAAACTGAAATCAATGTTTGGAACTTTCTCTGGGACAAGTTTAAAATTCATATAAATCCGTCAAATATTAAACAAATTACCAAAACCGCAATACAACGTGGACCTTTTTACCTCGTCAAACGGTTAAAATAAACATCTCAGTATAGTTCCTTTGAACCTTATCAAAATAATTGAGTTTGAAATTTCGAATGGTAGACTGGGACTTAACTATTTTCATACATTGCTATTTTCGACAGCTTATATTTTGTTGATTTTTTATTTAGTTATTATGTATTTATTATTTGTTAAAATAATTTCTGTAAATTGAATTAACAAATATGCTCCCAAGCAAAACAGTATTAGTAATTTATAGATTACAACAAAATTATCATGTACAAAATCGTGGGACATTTCACAAATGTGTAATGGCAAAAAAAAAGAGAAATGCTCACCCAGTGAATGCACTTTGTTTAAGTAGAGTTGAGCTTTGTTTAAGAGACCTGGGTTAGACAGAGGTATACCTAAAGTACACCGACATTTCGCCAGTTATGTTTAAGTCCCATGTAATAGGGGGCGAGCCTATTCCAGATGGAAAAACCCTATAACACTGCCCGACCTGGGAATCGAACCCAAGACCTCATTCTCAGCAGTAGTGCTTCCAACTACTAGACCAACGAGGGAGTATATAAATCTATAATATAATATAATATGAATATTTAAATATTGTTCACTCAAATTAATACCACTATTTCACGCAACAAGTAGGTACTTTCATACAATCGTAAATAGGCATTACTCGGTACTGGTTAGGTGCCAAATAGCCTTGCAAATTACGTTTACCAAGTATCTCTACAAGGTTCAAGATCTGCCCTGGCTCATAACGCAAAATGTCTGGGCTTTTGTTGGGTATCCAATATACACCGAACAATATGGAAAAACACTTAAAATGAAATACATATTCCAGGCATTGCTTTGTGTGGATTTTATCGTTTTCTTATTCAAATTCCGTCTATAATTAGGTAGAGAAACCAAAAAGCCTAAATTTGAAATCGACCTTTTTTTGGTTTCAGTGTTAGCGTTAACAATAACGCGTTGGTATATATATGTATTTACCCATAAGTAGTCAGTAGGCCTAAGTTAATTAAATATTATTAAATATGCAATTTGTAGGCATGGACATGTGGGTAATAAATGCCTAAATAAAGCGGGCAGCAGAGGGCTGTAAACGACTGAGGGTTAGGCATTTTGAGACATAAACTAAGTAAGTAATAAGATATAAATAAATATTATAGGCGTAGCGTTGGAAGTCCTTCCACAACTGGACCTTTTGCAGGCCGCAGGAAGCCGCTGGATTCGGGAAGCACAGACCCGGCCGAAGAGGCGGTGTTTGGGGGAGGCCTATGTTCAGCAGTGGATGTCTATCGGCTGAAATAATGATGATGAAGAAATTTGCAGTATGTTAAATAACAGAGGGCGTTCCCGTTAACACGCAATAGTATAGCGTCCATACATACAAAAAAAAAATGGCAACAACGAACTAACATTGTGACATAAAAAACGGTTTTTATTTTTTTATTAGTAAAATGTTCACAAAAAATATTACATTGATACGTAACAGAAACACGCTGTACACGCGCACTTGTCGCACTTGCCTTTCCACGTTGAAAGACGATTGCGCGTGTACAGCGCCTTTCTTTTGTTTGTGTCGTTCGAAAGGTCGTTCAAAAATATTGGGAGTTTCTGAAAACCATTTTTGGATTCATGGATTTAAAGTGCTAATTTTTGTTCGAGTCAAGTATCCCCCCTTCCAGCTAAATGGTTGGTTCTGGATATGTGAAAAATTTACAGCAGTAGTACAATAACGAAATTAAAAGGAAAACTATCACAGCTAAGTAGTCTCTACAAGTTAACGACTAATAATCGGCCAACTTGCAGTTGAAAAAACATGTTCTCCTATACATTCCGTATGGGAGAACATCTTTTTTCCACTACAATGTAAGTTTGTTATTGAGATAAATTCATCTTATCTACGGAACACTACATTGTGCGTGATCCAACCCGCACTTAGCCTGTTTTTGTATTGGAATGTGTTGCGCTGCAGCCCGATGCGGTTACAATGTGCGCTTAACTTTACCTGACCGCAATATTTGTGCAACCCACGTTTGTAACTGCAAAAACATTGCTGTAGCAGAACATCAAAGTACTGAGTTTCACACAGTACATCAGTGTATTATTTATTTATATCAATCAATCTGCCTAGCCTTTTCCCAACTATATTGGGGTCGGCTTCCAGTCTAACCGGATGCAGCTGAATACCAGTATTTTACATGGAGCGACTGCCTATCTGACCTCCACAACCCAGTAACTGGGTAATACCATACCCCTTGGTAAGACTGGTTGTCAAACTTTCGGGCTTCTGACGACCCGTAACGACTGTCAAAGATCCACGAATGACAGCTGGGACCAACGGCTTAACGTGCTTTCCGAGGCACGGAGGAGTCTCGGTATGTAAAGATGGTCACCCATCCACAGACCAACCCCGGCAAGCGTAGCTTAACCTGACAGATTGACCCGTGCGGCAGTTATTACTTAGCCACGAGCTCCTCCTATTTATTTATTTATATATATGTACTTTATTGTACACCAGCTAATTTTATAAGTGATAAAAATAAATCAAACACTACAAAATATACAATGGGCAGCCTTGTCGCTTTCTGCGAACTCTACAAGCATCAATGTATTAAAAAAACCGGCCAGGTGCGTGTCGGACCACGCACAATGAAGGTTTCCGTAGTTGGGATGAATTTATCCCAAGAACAAACTTAACATTGTAGTTAAAAACAAGTTCTCCCTTACATTCCAACCGCAAATGTAAGTTTGTACGCACAATATTGAGAGATTAACCATGTATTTTTTTTCTCATAGGTGTTCCTGTAATCTACATATTTGTATTGAAATATTTCTGTATTTTTTACAATAGGGATGTGCTACGGGCCCCGGATGGTCAAGATTCATCACTTTTCTTAAATGACCTTAAAATAAGTTATTTATTTTAGAATATTTGAAAAAAAACTCACACAAACTCGCCTCACAGTAAGTCCTTTCATTTGATACGTCACACGGTACAGTTTGCAAAACTTTTTATTTTTCTTATTTACCTCCCAAAAGTTACCCCCATATTCAAAATTCATTTATTTAGATTTCACGTCCATGTTTGGTTCACAGAAATTCATATGTGTACCAAATTTCAACTTAATCGGTCCACTAAATGCGGAGCAAATTGATCAGAATGCACGAGGGTAAAGGGTACTAAGAGGGTTCCGTTTTTTTCCTTTTGAGGTACGGAAACCTAAAAATGCTAATGAATGACATGCTTATTATGAATGAGTCACTACTTACCAATGGCTGAATTAAAAACAAAACCTACTATTTACTTTAAAATTCACGCTTGAATTATTTAAGTTGTTAATCATGCAGAAATGGCTCTCCGGTTCAACATATTTACATAGAGGTGAATGAAATGTTGCGATTGCGATGAGTTAATTATGGGCTATTGTATTGGTGGACATTTTATTTTGGCTGAGACATTAATAATCAACTTTAATATACTAACAGATCCATTGTGATTGAAAAACCAATAAGTGTTTGTGCTGAGCTCTTATTTCAGGTAGGTATGCATCCTTTGTTAGGGCTGGTTAGTATATACTTTTTATGTCAGCCATTATTCCTATGAGAGGCTTCAAACGGGTCTGATCATAAATCGGGGATAGTTAGTATAAATGCGTGTATGTACAAACGAACAAAACATGGTGATCACGAACTTCGAACACGTAACATTTGGCTCGTACGTGTGGACGTAAATTAGCAAAGCGAGTAGAAAACCATTCGAACACAGTTCGACTTGTGTTCGCGCTCAACCGCCCCGCTCTCCTTAGTAGCCATGGATTCGGGATTGGATCGCCACGAAAATATGTTCGTTAGTGGTACGTACATGCGACTAATGTGTTCGCTGTTTGTGTTCATCATGTTCTTGTTCGTTCGTGCGTACACGCCTTTATAATAGATACACCAAAACTCGTAATATATTTCATATAACCTTTTATGAAATAAGTACCTACCCGTACCTGCACTACCACAAATTTAGCTATTAGAAGTTTGAAGCCTAAAATTTATAGATATTCCGGGCATATTTGGCGTCATATATCAATTTTACGCTACATTTAGATGCCACAATACCTATAATATAAGGAGCTTAGGGTTTCGCATTTAAACGTAGCTCTATATTTACCAATCTGTTAAACAGTCACTTACTTCGCAAACTTGATAAAAACATTTATCTTTGGGTGCTCGACCCCTAAGTAAGCAAATTAATGTTTTGCGTACGTAACTAAATATCTACGAGTACATAGTATTCTTAGTTTGATTAATGAAACTCTGCACCAAAACTTCAAGCATACCTTAATGTGACCCTGGCTGTACACCTCAACAAGTTATGTCCATTATTTCCTTACTTAATGATACTTTGATGGACTACCGGTACTTTTACGAGTATGACATGTAATAGTAGTTACCTATTTTCTAGAGCTTGAGATACAGCTCACCTGAAAACCTTGACCCTACGTAAAACTATGTCATATTACCCCAGATTTATCACTGGGTATATACCATATATTCCACATATTATGTCGTCATTGCATGTATCGTTTACGCCAGCAAAATTGCTAAGACTAAAGGTGCATCCACACCGCAGTTACTTTTTGTAGGGCAACATTTTAACAATAAGTAACTTTTAGTAGGTTTACCAAATAACTTTTTATTACCCGTTGGTGCCCATCAATCCTTTTAAACGTTGCTCCACAAAAAGTAACTTCGGTGTGGATGCACCTTAAAACTTTTCAAAAATGTGAACACAATCGTTAACAAGACATGTCTGAAACAACGTCAATTTATGTATGCACGACATGTTTTGCATGGAAAACAAGTATCACAACTTGGAGGTATAATAGATGGACCCTAACCTCTTGCTAAGAAAACTAAGAACACAATAAAAAGTAAAAAGCAGATTTCAAGTAATTTTCCTAAGATAGAAATACTTAGAAAACGAACCATCATCTACTCTACCTTAGTTTTCTTTTATAAAAATCCAAGAAATGTGTGTAGTTATTTATAATAATAAACTCTTCTAATAAAAAACAGATTCATCTTAAATTACGCAGTTGACTCTCTGAGATAAAAAAATTAACGGACTATATCGCGAGGAAACCTGAAATTAATGGCCTAAAGTACCTAGCCACGCACAGATCAATACCTACTTACTCTTTTGTTTTGTTTATGGGACGGAATGAACATTGAGGTATTTGACCTGCGGATATAGGACAAGAACAGACTGCTATTCCATACATTAAACACTTGAAAAAAAAACAACATCTAGACCGTATTTCCCGAAGGAGAAAGCAGAAGTAAATTGTCCGCCCACATTAAGCCAATCATGTTTAAGCATATGTAAGCCCCATGTACGTAAAAGGGGGCTCATCTAGTGCCATTATCGACGTACAAATCTACACTCGTAGGTATAAAGCTATGAAAATAGGGTGTAAAGTTCACTCATCCTTCATAGAAAAACGAGGATCCTTCGACCAGGTGAGTGTCATGTCTGGTGGGCATCTGCCAGACGATCGTTGTCGGGACGTTGTATATATGTCAGTCGCGTGGTAAACGCTTGCGCGGTGCAGGACTTTGCATGACGTCAGGGTGATGCGTAGTTCGCATGTGACGATGTAGATGCCGCCACAGTACTATTGAGACATACCGCATTGGAAAACCCTAAAAACGAATTAAACCCAGAATAACGCTCAGCAGAGCCACTGATCGACGGAACAGACTTGGAAAACATAGAAGATTGTGCCCTTGAACAAAACTCATTTCCGTCATAACAGTTGAAAGCATAAATGGCAAATCGCTTCAAGCTGGCGTCCCGGAAAACTATTTATTAGAAATAAAAGAGAAAATATCGCTCGTCCCTTCATTTTAATGGTTCGTGTGACAACTGCCAATGTGTTTGGCAAAGTGATCAACCCATGCCGGGTCGCGGTTGGCGACCGTGTAGCAGACAAAGACCGCTTTATAGACATTTTATTGTGATTTCGTATGGAAAGTTTTCTACTTCTACGTGTTAACATCGGATGAAAAGAATTTCTATTTCTGTGAGGACAGAATAAAATGTGGTAAAAATTAAACCTACAGGGTGCAAGCAAAGTTGAATTAGAAAACAAATTGCGACACCACAGAAATAAAAATTATCTTAAAGTTTCTCATTTTCACGGGAGCTAGTCTTTTAAATTTTATTGAGCACATAACCATCACGCCTTGTTTCCCTGATGGGCTAGGCAGAGGCGTACCTATGTTAGGTACACCCACATTTACGTAACTTTTTCAAGAACTCTATGATTATTGTTCCGGAGTTGATTAACGGAAACCGATTCAAGGAAATAAACCTATTTCTATGTACAGGTAGTAATCAATGGAAGGGTATTTTTAGAGCAGGACCCTTTGCCTAGTTGGAGGTCTTATACTCAATGACGATGGTTTATAAGAGAAGAATAGATGAAGGGGGTTCGTTACCCTAAATATATCAAGCTTAATTATGTTGTAGGCATTGTTACCTAATGAAGGCCGTCGTCTTAAATATTATCATACTTACCTTAAATGTAATTTTGTTCTGTTACCGCTGTTTCCGCGGGGAAGTGCAAAAGACTTGACCCCGTTTCCTAACCAAAGCTACAGTCGAGTTCATATTTACGTCACTCATTTGATCACAAATCCTGAAAAAGCCCTCTGAAGGCGCCAAACAAAATGAACGCGACAACGGTCGGGTGTTCTCGCGATGATTACTTTGGTTAAGAGAGTCGACGGTTATTACTTATGTAAATATTTGAATTAATTGAAATTTCTTACCATGCTGCGGCGTCGAGCGCGAAGTGTTGCTCCGTCTCTTTGAATGTCATGCTCTGCTAAAAGACGATATGTCGCGATAGTTTCTCTGGCTTACTGCAACAAAAACGACGAATAATTAAATAACTTTGTTAATACCAACGCAAAAACATTTTACTGCAGTCACACTGGAAATTGGGTAACGGATATCTTAATCAAAAATGCACATGTACAATTAAGTCTGCACGCCGCTGAAATCGGAACTAATCGTATGCCATGTTGTCGTTTATGTAAGGTCAAATGAAGTAGTAATATTAAAAATAAGATTAAAATTTAATTTTAAATATTACAGTATAGAATTAAGCACGCCAGCGCCGACTTATCTTACGCGCACTCTAACTAAGAAACTGAAGGCTTAATCTTCGTATTAAAAAACTTTCAAAATCTATTGGCAATCGCAGTGACAATAAACGTCAAAAGCTTGTCAAAAATGAAGGTATTTTTGACAGATTGAGACCTAAGTTAGAATGCGAACGTTCTTAAAATGCGAGATTTAAATGGCTGTCCTACCCATCTTAAAAACATTGCTAGTTAAAAGCTTGTCAAGCGAGTTGTTGGAGCGAAAATAAAAGCTATTAAAAGAAATTGCACCGAAAACACCGCACATATTTTTACCGCAGGGTCATACTGTAAATGAAATCATGACGAGCGTTATCGGCTTATCATAAATCACACCATTGTGACTTTCATAAAAGGTGACAGAGGGACAGACAGACGTGTGCATCAATAACATTTCACACTCCGATTACAACTCAATTTAATGAGCTCTTGAGGGACAGAAGCTTACGCAGTGACCTTTGTATTCAGTCGTTGACATTTTAATCGGTAGCAGTTATGTTAAGTTTGTTTGATACTTCACGTTATTTTTATGGTTCCTGAAAAGTTCAATAGAGGGTCAGTGTACTGTCAATCGCTATTATGGTACCTACACGACATCGCCGCTGATCATCATTTTAATTTTAAATCTTCTAAATTCCTGGTAGAACTAGGCAGCGGTGAGCTATACTGAAACAACTTTTCAGATGTTATGATATTCACTAATAGAGAGGAAACCGCCAACCCGTTATCTAGAACTATTTCAAACTCCGGGCCGCATCTGAGAATTAATACTAATAGTTAAACCCAATACCACAGCCCATTTTGGGAGGATCTCGTCACAGATTAAGCTCACGCTTACTACGAAACCAGGTTCTACGTAAACACTTTTGTAGGTTAATATAAAAGCAGTGATAGCCTAGTGGTATGACCGTCGAACTGGGTCTCGAGTTCGAACCCAAGGCCTTTGACTGTTCATTGTATAATTATCACTTGCTTCAAAAACGGTGAAGGAAAACATCGTGAGGAAACCGGCATGCCTGTGATATATTTTTCGACGGCATGTGAAGCCGAGACTCATGGGCGGCACTAAAACTCTGGCACCAGGTTAATCATTAACCACACGAAAAAGAAGAAAGAAAGAAGGTTCAAAGGTTAAAATATTGCTACTGTCCTCTCCTCGATGCATGTTACCTTAAAACGTGGCAGCCACATACGATCAATCTACTTGTATATCCCTTAATCCCATTGTCCATTGAGTATATTAGTGGTCTAGCAACGGTCTCTCTCCTTTACGGAGAAGGAAAAATATTAATATTTCAGAGGACCCACTTTAGCTTGTTGCATTTTGGTAATCTCAGCCTGAGGGCCTAGACAAAATGCCATTCTATTAGCGATAACGACGAAGGAAAATCTAAAACGTATGGGACTGACATAAGCTACCGATAAGCTTATGTCAATCCCATTCAAAAGTGCTGTAGAAATGTGAAACGCTTTGAAAGTGTTCGTCACTTATCTAGGCCCTCATGTTTCCACAGGTGTCTCAGAAAAAAAAAAATGGTTCCATGATTATAATACATTATTATTTATAACTATACATTGGTACCTTTCTACGTAATTCTCTCACCAACATAATCATCTACCAGTGTCTGTATAGCATAATCAATCAGCCTATAATGTTCCCACTGTTGGGCACAGGCTTCCTCTCCGTGAGATGGAGTGGGCCGTAATTCACCACGCGGCCCCAGTACGGGTTGGTAAATGTCACATGTGTTCGAATTGTTGGTTCTGGAACATGCCGGTTTCCTCACATGTTTCCATCACCGTTTTGACAGCAGTGGTGATGAAATTAAATACGCAAAGTAAAGTGCCTGTCTGGGTTCAAACTCACAACCTACAATTCGTAAATCGGGGCCGATACCACTAGGCCACCACTGCTCCGTCTGTGTCTGTATATAAATGTCATTCATAATTCCGGAAAACGTCGAACGTTCGATAAAAGTTGACATTTTAATAGCAGCCAATTAATTAGAAGTAAAAGCTTTCCAATTGTAACATATGTTACGAGTGAGAATGATTAACGTTTTGTTTCTATCGCTTTCATTCCGAGTTTAGCTTTAAAACAATTTAAATCACAACGAAAATATTAAGCTTTATTTCTGAACTCCTAACTTTATTTTGGAAATACATTTAATAATGAGAACATCATGTATAATGTGACATAAATGTGAATGTGAAATAAATGTCAGATAGAAATATAATTTAAATTAATTTCAACGGGATGCTATATAGTAAAATGTAAGGATTTTATTCAAAGAAAATTTATGAGAATAATATCACTTTCTAAACAACGTCATTATTATCACAAGATATTGTAGGAACGAGATTTTACACAAAGAACGCCTTGTATCCTGGGATCTGAAGAGATACCACGAAGCCATTATCGAGCTCAGAACTCGGTAAAAAATTTATTCATTAAAAAACTATAAGTACAAAGGTACATTGAAAAATAATTACGTTATCTTTCTATGTAAAATATCTTTGAAAATAACTACGAACATGACATAAGACAACAAAGGTCAGGGCTTCTAAAAAAACTGTCTCTCGTTTCATTGTTTTAGGAATAAAATAAGTCTTTTTAAACAAAACAGCAGCCCAAAATTAGGTCTGACATTTAAATACAGATGGCAAAACACGTCAGGCATGTTAATAACGTTATTTTAAAGCTGTTCTATTTTTTTTGTATTTTAAAGAGCCGTCTCACAGAAACCACTCCAAACAGCATAATGTAACGCAGAAACGGGTACATTAGAACAAAAGAATCGTTACACTGAGCAGCCAGTAACACAAAACCTAACTAGACTTTAGTGTTTCAGATTATCATATTACGAAACATTGCTCAAAGGATAAACTTGCCACATTCATGATAAGTACATATGTGGTTTATTTACTTTGCCGAAAATGGTAGTCTGTACTTGGGCTTATGCCTTATTAGCAGTGATCGGAGTAGGTAGATTGAACTGGGGTCATTGATCCGAAACGTATATATTACTATGGACATTCCTCCGGAATTGGTGGATTATTAAAAAAAAACCGGAACTTATGTAGGAATTGTATTCTGCCAGAGTGGAAGGAGTCATTTGATGATTTGCCATCCTCAAAAAAAAGGTAGGAATTGTAATAAAATGAGCAATTTTATTCTTTATTATTCTTCCTATTTTTTTTTTTTTGTCACGATTTGACAAAACCCAATGACTACCACTAATAATAATACCACTAGTAATAATATCACTACCAACATTAACAATATTTAATTGAATCCGGAAATACCGGAATTACTTTCCGGAAAAATGGCTTATCCATGTTATTCTTTCTGTATGCATTTATGATACAAGTACTAAAAATCAATCTACCTACTCCGATCACTGCTTATTAGGCAGACAGGACAGATTTAAATAACTTTGTTGTTTTACGAAGAAAGCCAAAGATAAATTGTTTTACAGTAAAAAAAAACAAAGTTTTGGCACAAGATTTCTTCTTTTAAAACTTAATTATAGATAAAGCCAACAATGACGTAGCAATTAAGTAGTCTGTACACATATTTTTTTCTTTTTTCAGAGCCATATGCGAAAAAGGACGGTATCAAAAGATTATCTCTGATTTAAGCTATCAAGTTATTTCGCGGTTGTATAAACTTAGAGTCTGAAAATGCCGATTTCATTTACATTTTCCGCGTATGAATTTATTTTTATTTGTTCCTTCACCTATTTGGTGTGTCGTTTTTTGTTTCAACACACTTCGAAGTCTGCCGCAAGGGGCATACAATGTAGGAAAAATTACCATTCAACGGGGTTTTAATTAAAACAGTTTGTTTTCATATTTGCGTTTTTATGCAAACTGCGTTTTTATACAAATATCAGAAATCGCTGCAATCAAATATTAGATGGAACATCAATTTCGGTCCGAAACCTTTCGAAGGCTAACTAACAACATTGGAATTGACTTTTAATCGATGAGGCTCATGGGAATTGTAAATCCCTGAAGTGATAAAATCGCGGAAGTTTTTAGAATTTATCGGAAACATTCGAATGTCGATCATATTTTTTTCACCAAAGTGATCGTCTGAAGGCTTGTGCAGACCAGGGCGACTTGTCGCGCGACGCGACGTCGGTTATTTTTATACCGTACAGTTTTCTTAGAAATGGCATTGTTAGAGTCGCGCTGGTCTGCACAAGCCTTCATTCGGTTCGGTTAATGTATTTTAAAAACTTGAGAGAACATGAATAAATGCGGTATCGCTGCTAAAATGTCGTTTGGGGTCAAAGATATTTTGGGATATTCATTATTTTTGCTAGCGGAAAGTTTGATGTTTCTCATTCAAATGTGATTATGTTTCTCTCTCTCTTTGCCATATTGTTGATGGTTGGGTCATTTTCAATATACACAAGGTCAATATTGTAGACTCACAAGAATTGATCCATATTATCTCCTCAGCTAGATTCACAGGAAAGCAATCAAAGTCCTTTATGAATACAGAACTTATATCAAACGCAACCGCTGTCATTTGCAGCGCGAAAAAAACAAAGAACCGTCGAGCAGAAAACAAAGGCAAGCACACAATATATGGAAAAGAAAAGAGATAATTATATTTATGTCCCTTTCTGTCTTCAAAATGTCGTGTGAAGTTGAAGCCGTCTTTGAAATACTAAGCTTGAAATCTACTCGAGCGAGTTACTCGACTTGAAAGAAACTAATTAAACCGTAATCACTATATACTTAAGTCTTCCGTGGTTTTGTGTCCTTGACGTAACCAAGGAAGCGTTGGCAAAATTAATTATTCTACTCTCTGATTGTTTTTCACGCGATATTATCATGGAAATAGCTGAATATTTTAATTACAAGAGGTTCTTACCAGAAAAGGATTTGTTCATTTCTAACTTCTTCAAGTCGGTTGATATTGCTGATTTTGGTGTCCAACACCAACATAACACCATTTGGAAGTAGATCCGAAATCTGTGAACAAACAAAAAAAAAATCAGATAAGATTAACAAAACAGTTCGAGATTTTATTAGAAATCAGTGCAGAATCGTTATTTTCTGCAATACAACCTTGAAAAGACACGACTGAATAAAAAAAAAAAAACTAATAAATAAAATGAATAATTCATTTCATGCTTCGTGATTAGTATGCATTGATCATTACAAGATGCTAAGCGCAATAAATAGTTTCATTTAGAAATAACTTTATGCATTACTAACTAATTGCTTTCAGCTTCAAAGCGCAGATAAAAGCCTTAATTACGTAGAAGACTTTCAAACTTATAACTTCTCCACTAAATAAAATGTAGTTGATTAGAAATTGATTTATCTTTCATAATGTTATCACGTAGTCGTCACGACGTCGTCCTAGACCGATGAACTTTACACATAGTCGACAAGTCACAGACAGACAGTCAGTTCAGACATAGTCGAGTCACAGAGGTAGTTTTAACATAGTCTTTTAGATGTAAAATTAAGAAAACATTTTGTAGCTTTTTAGGGGTCCGAAACTGAATGGTAATGAATATGGGTTTTTTTGTCGTAAAACATTTACAGCAGTCTAATATTTTTTAAACTAAGCCTCATAGTTTGTCTGTGGGAACACTCCAATCAAATATACCTATGTACTGCGTTCTAGTTTTGAGAATTATTTTGGCGTTTTTCATAGTCAATTTTAATGTTGAAGTTTGAAATAGCATCTACAAGGCCAAAAAAAAAAGCAGCAGCAGAAGCAACAAACACAGGAACAGAGCAGTAGGTACACAAGCTGACTTGTATACCTACCTAGTTTTACTCCCCTTACTGTACCTATGGATTACAGGTTACTACATACTTATGGAATTCGACTACCCAAAGAAAAATGTAGTAAGAACATAATTTATTATTATGAACTTATATAGTGTGATCGCTCAAGTCCAACTGTCAAACTTATATTTAAGCACGTCGCAAATAACTGAAACTTACAGGCAGAAGAAGAGAGTGCCTGAATTAGTGTGTGGCAAAAGTGGTGAGCACAATATGAAAGATTAGGCTTGATATTTATCAATTATTTAATGTATGTACATTCAAGTTTATTCCAAATGCTAAAGTTCGTGAAGCGTTCGTTAATCACTCACACATAAATGGTTGAGCAGATTTGGATCAACTTTGGCACACAGATAGGGTTATCCTAGCTTAACACTAACACTGAGTATACATTTTGTCCGGGTACATTTAGCGATTTGTGGTTTAAGCGGACCTAAGAGTTCCAGGGCCACTTTAGACACATTTCGATGGCTGGATTGAAAGTACTTACATGAATTAGTCAAGTAAGCTGTTATTTCTAATCTGTTTTGTCCAGTTGTAAGTACACCAGAGAAAATAAATAAATAAATTCGTTTGTCAAGGATGCTCCATGCGAGTGAAACCGAAGTCATAAGCTAGTTCCTTATAAATCATATAATTTCGCACTTCTAAAGATGAGAACAGTTGAATCATTGGAAATATTCCAAGCAGAATGTTTACAGAAGCGCTTCAAAATTTCAGGAAATTTATATGGTATCTATTTGTATTCATTTGGAAGTGTTAGGTTAACAAAAGATTACCGTAAGGGTAGGTTCATGTTATTCGTCGAATGTTGTCGTCTAGTTTTAACTCAGTCAAGGGTGCACTAGACACCTAAACTTACATCTTTGCCTTCTGAAGTTTGTATCTTTTTTCGTTTCTTTTTTGTATAATGTCGGCACGAACTATTTAATTAATTATGTAAGCCAACAATTGATTATACAATACATTTAAAATAATTTCCTCAATAGTACGTTAATAAGTGATATGAAGATAGATTATTTAAAAAATATTGGACACGTATTTTTCTTTTTTTACGTAATCAGAAGATTACGGCAACAGATTGAGTTAAAATGTGGCATGACGTCACTCTTCGGTAGATTTTATACTGATCACAAATCAGTATAAAATCTCGTACGTAGCCAGCTCCTACTCCCCAAATTTAATGCGTTTTATCATTTAATCATTTTTATTTATCATCATCATCATCATCATTTCAGCCGAAAGACGTCCACTGCTGGACATAGGCCTTCCCCAACTGGGGGGGTTTGCCATAATTGCCACGCTTAGCAGGCGGGTTGGCGATCGCAGTATGGTGTTAAAATACATAGAGAACGCTGCTGCCCATTCTCTAGTGAGTCCCTTAGTCGCCTTTTACGACTGACGAAGAAATGGGTTGGTACTATTATTTACGTCCGGCACTACACGGATTTCTTTTATTAATATGATAAAGCAAAAAATACGTGTCCTATTTTTTTTTTATCTGACTGACGGACTAAATATATTTATTTACAAATATATGTTTTTTTGCCCAGGTAACAACCCTATTACTTACATAGCCTGTAAGTAATAGCACATCATGCACTATTTATGGTTTTACATACCTAATATTTTAATAAGTCGACACGAGTCGGAAATCATCTTTCGCACGTGTAGCATACACCCTTTTACGAGTACTATGCATTGTGCGAGGAAATAAAAACAAAAAACGACCAAGCTACTGTAGTCGCCTATGATGTGTTACATCTAACATATGACGACGTATAAGTTCGACTTCGACTTCAACTTCAACTTTGACTTCGACTTCGACTTCGACTTCGACTTCGACTTTGACTTTGACTTTAACTTTGACTGTGACTTCGACTTCGACTTCGACTTCGACTACGACTTGGACTTGGACTTTCGACTTTGACTTTTGATTTGACCATCGTCATCGCCATCGTCATCTCCATCGCCATCGCCATCGTTATCATCATAATCTGATTTGTAAAATTTTTCTCAAATAATAAAATCTCTGAGACGGGCTGACGACGGATACAAAAATTAAAAAAAAACAGAAAAGTAAAAAGCACTAGTGAAAAAAGTGACACTTTCCGCACAAATTGACTGCTTGGAAAACGCTCTTTTCGAGCAAATGTATTGTAAAGGATATTTACCATACGATGATATTTATATATCATCGCAGTTACTATAATAAACAAACAAACATCTGCAACCACAGCACTAACTTATGTTAATTCTGTGGTTGCGGCTTGTTTGTTCACTTTGAACTTTGATATGAAATTCAGCATTGTTGCAGTCGCTAAAAATAAAAAAACCACGATACATTTGTAAGCATCACGTGTGGCTATACCTAAACAAACCTCAATTCAATTAATAATGTCAACGTTGGTAACGAATACATTTAACACTGTATGTCGAGCTCCGAAAATATTTAATGCATTCGTTTATTGAGAGTACCATGTGTCTGCGTCCTTACCAATGCGATTGTCGTTCGAGTGTGCGATCGTCGCGTTCATTTTGTTCAGGGAACCCAAACGCGTGAACGCGTCGGCAGACGCCTTCCGGTTTTTTCACAATTTTTTCGGTTAGGACGCGGGCTAAGGCTAAGGATGAATCAACGCGGAACAAAGCATGCTCTGCGCTTTACGTAGCCAGTTTAAAGGTTTTAAAATTTCAATATATGTACCTACAAGGTTTTCAAGATTATAAGTGGCCAGCCTGCTATCCCCATCTATGAGCAAAATAACATGAAATAATCATTTCTAGCAATATGCACACATTCGGACTAAGTTCGGAACTGGGTCGTAGAATTCCTGTACCAACTTTCTTAAGTTCCCAAAACTTACATGTCCTGACTGTAAGTTTCAGGTTTCAACTTAATTTATTACTGAAAAAATATTCCGAAATAGACCGACAAAGAGATGTATTTATTGACACAGCTCCTAGACTTTTCATTGTAGCCAGTATTGTTCTTTATTCAATATTTCATAACCAAAACAGGTTTCACAGAATCAAATTGAACCGAACATTTTTTATGCAGTTGTTTACAATTTGTTCTATTGTTTACAAACCTGCTATGAAGCCAGATTCAATGTAAACAATACGATTGTTTCTTTTGATATTTCTCTTTTCTAGAAACAAATAATGGTCAGGAGCTTTATAATGAAATACAAGAGTGTATAGGAAAATATTACAGTTCGAGTGACATTTCATGTTGACAGACATTTCAGAAAGCTTATTTTTTACCGTCACAGGATAAGCCACTGTAGTATGTATCTATGTATATGAAAACGTGGCACAGAATTAAAAAAACAATTATCCCATCATCAAAATAATAAAATCTATCTCCTATGATTTTATGAGGGGCTAAGTAATAACAGCCGCACGGGTCGATCGATCAGGTTAAGCTACGCTTGCCACGGTTAGTCCGTAGATGGGTGACCATCTTTACATACCAAGACCCCTCCGTGCCTCGGAAAGGACGTTAAGCCGTTGGTCCCGGCTGCCATTCGTGGATCTTTGACAGTCGTTACGGGTCGTCAGAAGACTGAAAGTCTGACAACCAGTATTACCAAGGAGTATCGTATTACCCAGAAA
This sequence comes from Agrochola lota, assembly GCA_947364205.1. NCBI lineage: Eukaryota > Metazoa > Arthropoda > Insecta > Lepidoptera > Noctuidae > Agrochola > Agrochola lota. The sequence goes on along the minus strand of OX376227.1, from coordinate 11,102,366 downwards.
CTGGGTTGTGGAGGTCAGATAGGCAGTCGAATATCGTAGTCGGACGCAGTTGAATATCAGAATTTTACATGGAACATGTAAAATTCTGATATTCAACGGCGTCCGGTTAGACTGGAAGCTGACCCTAACATAGTTGGAAAAGGCTTTAGAGGCAGTGATGACCTATGATTTAATCCCTATGGAGACATATCATTTTTATTTTATTTTTTATATGCAACTTCAATTTTAACGATACCAATCACTGGTTTCAAATTGACATTACGGCCCACTCGAAAACTACATGTGTTATCCGAATAAATACATCACGCGCCATTCACTGCTACAAATGAACAATATTGGACAAAGTGTCATGCTATCAACGATAACGATGATGGGAAAAGTCAAAAATAAATGGGACTGACATAAGCTATCGAAAAGCTTATGTCAATTCCGTTGAAAAGCTCAGTAGAAACACGAAACGCTTCGAAATTGCCACTTGTGTACCCCTCAACTATATCCGCGGTTACGCAGACGTGAATAGATGAATTTCTGGGATGTGAAGCCACAAGATGTGGCGCAGAGTGATCTTCTTCAAGTGTTTTGTGTCTTGTGCTGTATTACAAATGGATACAAAACTGAAAAAATAACCTATTCAACTTTTTGCCTATTCGCTTTGGATACCTTTTAATGGGCATGCGCTAAGGTAGCCCGCGAAATTCAAATTTTCTTTAGTTTTTTACAAATTTGCTGGTCAGTGTGAGGTTTTATGTTGAATACAATATGATTTGCGACCGTAACAAATATGGCTTTACACAATTATAATCATTACAATCAGCAATACAACTCTATAAGTAAGCACAATGGTCAAATGTCATGATTTCATGAAATAGTCATTCAATGTGATTATATGAACTTAGAGAGTTGTATTGATAATTTTTTTGATTATAATTCTATTAAATAAACATTTGATACGGCTGGAAATCATATTTAGAACAACATACAACATGATACTGACCTGCAAATTGCAAAAAACGTAAGAAAATTTGAATTTAGCGGGCTACCTTGACGCTTTTGCCTTAAGGTATTCACGATCGATGTAAAACCATAAGTTAAGTCATAGCAATGTAACTTACCTTATCGAGTTAGACTAATAATTCTAATTCATACTTTATTACAATGAGATAGAAAGAGAGTAATATTGCAATGACTTACTAAGGGTTTTACGTCACTCAGATTTAATCGTGATTTATTTGTCAAATAATAGAACCAACACAAACTTTCACTTATAAATACGTAATAATAAACTTGTGTCAGCATTTATACATTCAAAGGGCCTCGTAACCAGCAATTAGTATGAAACTGGACATGATAACAAAGGAAAACCGGGCAAGACAGACATGGGAATGTCGCAGCCCAAGATCATTCAAACTATTGTGCACAAACCTACCTAAATATTTTACGATGATGAAAGACGTTGCCCTCCCTTTATAAAACTTGGTCGTATTATAACCCTCTCTAATCTATGCATAATAAAAGCACTCACCCTTCCTGTTTTTTTATTGTTATTACGGTCTTCACCACGAGGTTAGTAGATAATAATAAAACAGAGGCTCAGAGATTTTTAGGTATTATCACTGAATGAAACTGTTATAACCTTAAAACTGCGCCCGGGATTGCGATTTTATTACCACACCAACGAACGCTCGGTTTCCGCGAAACAATAAAAGGGATAGTAGCCACTAATTTACAGTGAACTTGAAATTAAGCGGTTTATTTGCCATTGAATAATCGATCGCTTTTCCCAATGCAAAATAATGGTGAACAATAAATATTCCAACAATTTATATAGGTTTATATATATTTTTTTTTTTTCACAAACATCGCTATGGTTGGTAACAAGAAAAAGTGCGTTCTAGGTAAATAGACATAAGTTTCAATATTAAAAATAGTAGCGAGACGTACCTAAACGGAGCTCTAATAAGACCCAATAAATTGTACACGATTGCTTGCTTATATTGTCTCCTAAGACTAGACAAAAAAGACTTATAAAATTGTAACGGGTAGACTGCTGAATTTTAGGAAAGCGCCATCTTAGGCCACGTTTGAAGCCGTTCATGCATAGGAAACGAACTAGTGTGTAAAGCTAGCCATTTCAAAACACATTACGCCCGCATACTTAGTGCACAAACTATTTACCCTGGGCGCTGGAATTGTACATTGTAAGGATAAAATTTTAATCAGAACGTTTTTACATTTCTTTTAAAGGCAAACCACCTAGCTAATATGTGTGCGGCGAGCCAATATAAAATGTACGAAGTGTTAAAAAGTGACTGGCATTAATCTTAGGCTAAAAGCAATTTTCTCATAAGCCCGCATGCGGGTACGCAACCGCAAGTCCTGCTGTGATCCAAATCACAGTTACGTTACGAATACCGCATGCGGACACGGAAAACTATACACACCGCACACGACCGTGTCTTTTATCATTAAGATATAAGTTTAAAATTGATGTGGTTTTTCGTCGTCGGTAGAGAGCTAAAATAGCAAACAATGTTAATGGTATGATCCATCAATGCCATTTCGTAGTGTACTATGTTGAAACCATCGGGTTCGAAATATTTCTGGAAATCTCGAAATGTTCACAGTGGGATAATTAGTCCTTTGATATTACAGCGAGTAATTTGGATACAGGTACGAATAATTAGGAGGTTATTAGAACCGCTTATTAATGTGGAAAGATGAATATGTATTTACCTCTCAATCTGTATATACCTACATACCTATATGTAGGTATATAGTATATAGCTTATATATATTTGTCTATGTATCTATTCTAATATATTGTATCTATATCATTATTATTTTGCACCAATGTCTACCCCATTTTTATGTCCACGCAATCACTGTCCATTCCAAGGTTGCCTGGAAGAGATCGCAGAAAGCGATAAGGCCGCCCATTGTATGTTTTGTAGTGTTAAATTTATTATTTACTATGTATTTTCTGGTGTACAATAAAGTATATATAAATAAATAAATAAATAAATAAATGTATACTGTTTTCAATGAGCGTAAAATTGACGCTCTCTTCATTCATATCCAAAGAAATGAATACTAACTAATTTTATGTAAAACAAGAAGACCCCGTTAGTAACGCGTACCGCATTTTGTTTTAAAGAGAACATTACTAAATTCAGTTGAATACATGAACTATCTTTGAGGTCACGTGGCACGTTTCAGCTCACATCGAGGTAAGTAATCAGTGCGTCATTCGTTTGAGTGACCGGATAACTAATTGCAAGAGACAGTAATGAGCTTCTAACAGCTCTCACTGCGGGAGCAGTCAGAAGCTCTCTTGCAATTAGCCATAAAAAATAAATCATTTCTACTTTATCCGGGCACTAAGGTAATTACTAGAAAGTTTATTTTAGTCGTGTCTTTGTGAGAATTAAGGTACCAACTTTAAAGAACTAGATAGTTGTGATCGTTAGTGCCATAAATTGTCACAATTTTCTCGTTAAATTTTACATACTATATAACTCCAAACATATTTCAAATAATAGAAAGTGGCTGCACTACGCAAATAGTTTGTGGGACGCTCTTTCAAAGTATTGGGCGCTAGTTGAAGGTAAACAGTTGGCCACACACTGTATTTGGACACGGTTTTACAAAAAAATAAAACTACAGGTCATAGAGAAAAAAGTTGAAAGGAACCATGAGCTCAAAGAAATTTAATTATCTTATTAGTTAAGCCCATGTTTCCTTTCAGCGTTTTTCTCTAGGTCCTATAAGCTAAAAATCTATCCACAACGGATTGAGAAAAAAAATAGCCTGTATAAATAGGTAAGTGCGTAGGCACATAGTAACATATAGACGTAGAAAAACCAAATAATTTCGTTTTCTAACCTCACGCCCGAATTTCCCGATAGACCGTTGCCAAACGTTACACAGGAGAATTCGGATGTACACGGTTTGCCAATGGCACTATCAAATTCCATGGAAAGGCAAAGCTTACCTAATTTATTTATAGGCTAAAATCCCAAATCCAAGGTCCCGACGTTGTGGAAATTCGCTTAACGGAAAAACCAATAACCTTTTTTCCTTACGCTCGACGGCCGCAATTGACACCAAAACCCAAACGATAAGAATCAAACTAAATTGTTTAAATGTCTCGTTGTTTTAGTTATTGCTAGCACTACTACTGAGCCCGAGGTCCTGGTATCGATTCCCAGATGAAAAAATGTTAATGGGTTTTCTATTAGGAATTTCTCAGTAGCAGCCCTGAGTCCAGATCTATGCCCGGTTAATGGAAACCCTTTTATTTTTTATTTTTTTACAAAGGTCTCTGCCTAATCCTTCTGGAAAAAAAGGCGTAACGCTATGTACTTACTTATTGCTCATCCAGTAATATATTAAGGGGTTGAACATGGAATTAGCCATGGCCAGCCAATAGAAGAAGAGGTATATGTGCTGGGCGAATGGCGCCGAGGCTAGCGACTGGTAGTGGTACGTCAGCACGAAGTATGAGTGGTACGGCAGCCAACAGAGCGCGAATACCATCACCACCAGGACGAACATTCTCACCACCTGTGAAGACAATAACCTGGTTATTTTCATATAGCAATAACCTCCGTACGGGTTACGTTTAATTAAGTTTGATGAAATATTTGGCAGCGCAAATACGGGCAATTCTTGAATTAACGCGTCATGAAATGGGAAGTAGTACCCGTGTAATAATTTCAATGGTAACCGTAACCGTCGAAAAATTTCAACACAGGGGGTTCAGAATCATGTAATTAATCCATGGTATCAGTTTTCGCGTCGATGTCCCTGCCACTCTGTATAGTCTCGAAAAGTTGTGAACTGAGAAAAATGGGTTAGGTTAGGTTAGGTTAGAATTGTGAACCGCTACTTCCAAATTGCTCGCAGCTAGGCAGGCTATTTACTATTATCGCAAGGTGCGTTACGCCGCCGCGCCGCATGCAAGTTTGATACCTGCAGTGTTGACAATGCAAGTATTTATCAGCTGTAATGCAGTCGTTTCTGTTATAATAATGTCTTTCGGGGCCGATCACATTGCAGACATTTTTCAAATGTCTGTTGTGTAATCGTATTTGTAATACTTTATTTATACGGACGCGGCTGTGTTACAGAACAGCTAGCTGTCTGTGTTGCATCCACCTTTGTATTTACGCTGCTCGTGATGAAACAGCATGACATTTTTTTTTTTCTGTTTTGATTGTGGAGAACAAACATGCCCAATGCCTGATGTACAATATTGATATTCAACTGGAGTAATGCAGCAGCTGCTTCCGGTAAGGCTGGAAGGTGACCCCATCGTAGTTGGGAAAAAGCTAGCCAGATGAACTGCAGTTATGACTAGACGTAAATACGACACCAACGAGGCTGTTTTTTAAAAAGCCCATGAATTGATTCTAACGAGCAAACCCACTGGCTTCTATTCTTGTTTTCTTAATATAGACTCTTGAGAGTGGTGATATAATAAGACTAAGGGATCAATATTATATTATGGACTGAGATCCACCTATTATGAAGTGGGCAGCTTTTTCATTACAAAGTTTTATTGGCTTTAGCGTATCAGGAAACTACTCTTGGGAGTTGATTCAAAAATATTGTATATCAAGCTTATGTAACGTCCAAAAATACCTATTATTCGGATACTGAAAGTCTACACAATTTAATTTGGTCTGTAGGAAAATAAATATATAAAAATTTATTTTGGCCAAAACACTTTTTGATTGACATGAGATCAGATTTACGAATAAAAAACTGGTCAGCTTTTATTTATTTATTTATTTATTAAAACTTCATGCACAAGTAAAAAACTGTACAAAGGCGGACTTAATGCCTGAGGCATTTTCTACCAGTCAACCTTAGGGTGATGCAGAGACAAAACATAGCAGGTGCAACATAAGGGATAGATAACTTGAAAATTAATACACACTAATACATAGATACATACCTACATACATATAAACCGAATAAACTTTGTCAGGAGAAATAACGATTGGTAGAGGAGAAAACAAATCCAACAAATCAGCGCTGCAATGATTCCGCCAACTTTTTACGAATATGTTCACGTGCCTTCACTTTGAAAGATAACCGACTGGTTGCCATCCTGATATTCAGAGGGAGCGCATTCCAAAGAAAAACCGCCTGGACAAAGAAAGAAGAGTGAATAAAACCAGAACGGTGAGAAGGACATCGTAGAAGACGATTGTTGGTAGAACGAAGATTTTTATTATGGGCAGAGCATAGGTATTGAACATGGGAAGTCAGGTAAGAAGGAGAAGTGGGATTGTCCAGTATAGAATACAACATAGACATAGCCCTCAACTCTCTGCGCTGACGTATGGGTAACCATTTTAAAAGCAATCGGTGCGCAGACACATGATCATACTTACGAAGATTGAAAACGAATCGAATGCAGTTATTTAGAAGGCGGTCAAGTTTATTGAGGAGATCTGCATTCAGGTCATAGTAACACACATCACCATAATCTATTATGGGAAAGATCAAGGACTGTACAAGCATTGCCTTTATGTGTGATGGGAGAAGGTTTTTCAACCGATAGAGCGACCGCAACGTTCCGGTGACTTTTTTACTTACAGTCGTGACCTGTTTTCGCCAGTCAAGACATGTGTCAACATGCAGACCAAGATCCTTAACATCAGAGCTAAACGGGATGACAGAGTTGTCAAACACTACAGGTGGCACAGTTAAGCCATTCAGCTTCCTCATACTGTGGGTGCTCCCTACAATGATAGCCAGACACTTGGTAGGATTAACCGCCAACCCAAAACGATCAGACCAGTTTTTCACCACACCTAAATCCCGGTTTAGCTCCTCAATCGCATCGGATATATTGTCAACACTTGCCTGGCAGTAAAGCTGCAAATCGTCAGCATAAAGATGATACGCAGTCTGAAGCTCGGTGGTAATGAGATTGATAAAAACGGAGAACAAAAGAGGAGACAATATACCGCCTTGAGGGACGCCAGCAGCGAGATCACACCAACCCGACGAAGAGTCTCCTGCACGAACAGACTGCTGACGCCCCTGAAGATACGAGGAAAACCATTCCAATACCTCCCGTGAGACCATAATATAGGAAAGGATGGATAAGAGGACTTCGTGACTGACGGTATTAAAAGCATTGGAGAAGTCAATTAACACTAAGACTGTAACTTTAGTGTCTTCCATTCCACGCCTTATATCGTCAGTCACTTTAAGGAGAGCTGAAACGGTACTGTGCCCTGGCCTGAAACCGGATTGAAATGGACTGATGAGGGAGTTGCGGTGAATAAACTGGGAGAATTGTTTATGAACACTGGCCTCGAGCACCTTAGATAAAAAGGGAAGGATGGAAATTGGGCGAAAGTGACTAGGAAGAGAGGGATTGGGTATTTTAGGCAGGGGCCGAATATGGGCTTTACGCCACAGGGAAGGGAAAACACCGGTGTAAAGGGAAAAGTTTATGATGTGGGAGATTGCAGGAAGGAGTTGATCCAGAGCTGCTACGATCATATGGCGGCTGATATTATCGCAGCCCACAGCTTTGGATTTAATGGAAAGGATAATCTTTTTGATCTCTCCCGGGTCGACTGGGGTGAAGACAAAGGGCTTAATGTTGGGACGCGTCAGACCAGCAAGGTAGTCGAGGGTTTGACATTTGGTTAAACTATCCAAATTGGGTACAGTGGAGAAATGGCGATTTAGATCGTCTAAATCAATTGTGTTAGGAAGGTCCGAATGTCGCGACCTGCCGATGCCCAAAGTTCCAAGGAACTTCCAAATATCGGCAGGAGAAGAAGAAGTAATATTATCTAGGATGTGGCGGCGTTTAGCGTTGCGTATCATCTGATTACACCGATTCCTAGCAGCCTTAAATAAGGCCCAATTGTCATCCGAGCGATCCTTTTTGAACTTCCGAAACGCACGGTCCCTCCGTCGCATTGCCATCCGAACTCCCCTGTTCATCCAAGGTGCAGGCGGCCGCTTTAGCTTGATTTTCTTGATAGGGGCATGGGCGTCAAATAGCTTGACCACACCATCGTTAAATAATTTGACTTTTTCCTCAACTGAAGCAGCTGCTTCCAGAGGTGACCAGTCGATATTGGACGCATCTTGTTGAAGCCTTTCGCCATTCATACGCGCAAAGGCACGCCTGTACTGGAACGTTGGTTTAGGTTTAGGGGGTTTAAGGACATAGGATAAGAAAATAATGTCGTGATGAGAAAAGCCAGGAGCATCGTGTTGACCATGAGAGGAAACTAAGGAAGGATTAGAGGTGAGGATCAGGTCGAGCCAAGTATCATCACCGACTATATTGTGATGAGTAGGTTGGAGAGGCAAAATATGCAGACTAGCTGACTCGACCAAATAAAGAAGTTTACGGGACCGAGGGGAGCTGAGGGCAAGGAGGTTGGTATTAAAATCACCCATAAAAATGTGATGTGCATACTCTGATCCCAAAGATTCCAGTACCGATTCGAATTCAGTGAAGTAATCAATGGAAGGGGGGCAATAGACGACGCCAAGGACGGCTTTAACTCCTTTGACACAAACCTCGAGGAAAAGAAACTCTGCGGATTCATTGGAAGAAGAAGAAGCAAGAATTTTAAATGGGAAATCATCACGAAGGTAGATGGCTACACCACCCCCCCTCCTACCGATCCGGTCATTCCGAAGAAGAACGAAACCGGGGAGCAGGTAAGTGATTGAAAGCAGGTCAGGTTTGAGCCAAGTCTCGGAAATCAGGACGGCGTGAACGTTGTTGTTGTAAAACGTGTCGTATAGTTCGTTGTAGTGACTGGGAATGCTCTGAGCATTGAGGTGACATACGTTAAATTCGTTTTTCTTTGAATTTTGGTTGAAAGTTTTGCGTAAAAGAACGCCTAAGGTGTCTGTAAGAGAAGTGAAAGTTTCATCGCTGAAAGAGGCACTAGATTCGTTGGCAGAATAGAATGATTCGTTATCAGATGTCATAAATATGTAAAACAAAATTAATATATATAAATATGCAATAAAATGCTAAAAACACTACACGAATTACTGGTACGATGTTTGCATCTCTGCACCACCCGCCAGCTCACAACATCATAATTATAATTCTAAACACTATAAAACTTAAATGAAATGAGATAAAAGCACACAGCAGAAACAAAACAATAAAAGAGGGTAACTGTCATGCGGAATAACATGACAAAAACATCAAGACAAAAAAAAATAAAAGAAGTTTACACAAATAAAATATTACGGTAACAAATAGAAGATAAAATATGAATTAGTCTTGAAACGTATCCGAATATGTCAATCTATTTTTCATACATAATCTGTGGACTTTAAATTTTGCATTTGACATTTTGACATTTTGATTAATTTGACGTTTACGAACAAGAAAAATAAAAATTGAAAAGGAAAACACCACCAGATAAACATATAAAATCAATAAAAAAAACTTGTGGAGGGTAAATTATTCTCTGCAATGTGCCAATTTAGATTCAGAAGAGTTTATGAGGAAATTGCTTAACTAATATTAGACGGACTACTTAGAACATAAAGAAATAACAGCGGTAAGTAATTCCGTAATAACAATTGGATGCAAATCGTTAACTGGATATAATATAAAATACACGATACCATTATTGTTACGTTCTGTCTTGCAGGCTATCTTCTGGGCCTTGGACCTTTGTAAACTTCGCAAGCAGAGGACTTAGTTCATCCATTGAAGAAACTTTATGCCGACTTCCGTCAAAGGCCTTCAGAACGATAACACCGTCCTGAGTCCAACACGACCGCATTCCGAAGTGAAGACGCGCCTTCCCAAAGATGGATTGCCGGACCCTAGTCAAGAACTCCTTGACTGAGATGGATGTTCCCTTCAATCGTGTTTTAGCTTTCCAGACCAGTGATTTGTCATCGTAGCTGGAAAACTTAATCAATATTGGCCTGTGATGATCTTTACTGGCAGCGCCTAGTCTGTGACAAACCTTTATGGAAGATGCTGAGAAGTTCTTCAGGGCTAGCCTATTTGTGATGACATCCAAGATGACTGAGGTGCTGTCTTCACTGTCGACTTCGGCAACACCTTGAAAGATCAGTGCTTTCCGCCTATGTCTGGTCTCCATTCCGTCAACCTGCTTAGCACACTCACTGATCTGAGTCCGGAGCAAGCCAAGCATGCTGAAAACAAGCTCCCTGAAGGTTCGGAACTCCTCAGCTACCCTTGCCACAGTATCCTTGGCAGGTCCTGCGCACTGAATCTGGGCTTCAAGTGCCTCCATCTTCCGTGTGAAGTTCTCTTCAAGGCTTTTTTGTGCTGACAATATCTCCGCAAGTTGGGACATAGTGATCCGCTAGTGTCAAGGTGAAAAGTGTAGTGACTATATAGATGATGAGCTGGCAGGTGGTGTAATTTTACTACTAGAGTCACATAAATGTGCCACAAACGTGAGTACGCGTGTAATGGAGGTTATATACTTATAACTGAGCAAAATTTAGATTAAAAAACTGAGTATTTCTAATTAAATATAAATTAAGAATCAGAGATACGTCTATCGTTTATTTACACCTACCCGCGAAAAAGCTTTTCACTATATAGAGGCAAAAAATTGGACATATTAGTCAGCCAGATAAAATAAACAAGACTTTGATCATTTCACGGATAGAGTTGGTTGACCATATAACAATTATCAAGATTATTATTACCAAAAGCCTACTGCCATCCAAGGGGTCTCTTAATAAAATACCATTAAATAAATTTAAAATCGTAATTCCGAGAACCTACACAAAATTCTAAGACCATATCTTGTTCGCAAACTTTCTAGACGATCAATAGGCCGACTAGAAATGGAACTTCGTGCTTTGTACTTTCCTGTAAGTTTCAGAAAGTTCTACGTTATGATTTGTGCTTCGCAGATTTACGGATCTAAAATCTCGTCTTTACCCTAATAACTAATTTGAACTTGGAAAATTGGAAAATATAGCATCCATAAAATTGTTTCAGCGACATTCGAAACAGTAACACCAAATGAATATATATTTTTCATAGTTTGTAAGAAACCGGGAAATTGAAAGCTTCATAAACATTTGTTCTGTAAGAGGTTTTCCACGAACACTTACTTTTCTCTATGCCCAGCTGATATTGTTTTCGACATTGCTAGACACAAGCCAATCTTCGTTATAATGTTGAATTTAAAGTTAAATTCATAGGTCGCATTGTAAACTACAAAGCGATATTCTGAACTAAATATAATTTAGTGTTGCTGGTGCTTAAAAAAATATCTTATTTAAATGGTGATGATAATGAAAATAAAGACATTCAGCCTAATCATTGAGAGACACTGTCAAAATTAATGAAAACATAAATCCTAAGGCACACAGCAATAACACAGCTTTCTATCTCCGAAATAATTTTTGGTATCGGATAAGTAGTTCGAAAGATTAACAAACAAACAATTCATTGTACGTTTTTATAATATTAGTTTAGATTTTGCTGATGTTCTCTAATTTAGAAAGTAATTAAGAAGATACAAACAGCGTGTTATACACAACGGTGAATACAGTTCGTCAATCAATCAAGCTATGATGTAGGCATATAGTCTTTACAAATACGAGGTGGTGCAAAGGCCGTGCTGATACTACAGCCCGGCCCACAGTCTAAGCAAGTTCGTTACCAATATCGGGTATACATGCTACCATACCATTATTGGACGCATGCGGGATATTGTTGTCTGTTGCTCTGTTGATTAATTGAAACATTTGAACCCAATACCAACACAAAGAACGGCTAAAGTGGCCCTCCGATCCCTGGCATTCGTCGGCAAACTTGACTAAAATATTTTCTCACATACTAAGTTGGACCAGTTATCTATGTTGCACTTCAAATTCTAGCAGAAAAATATCATGTTAGAGAATCAAAGGCGGCATTTTTATTATTCTACCGCTTTTTATTCGCCTTTGAATGGCAGTCGAAATACGGATTTTGTTCATTCCGATCCGCAAAGGAAAATAGAGGCTATTCTCAAAAGGGTTGGTATCCAAAAGGCAAATTTTTGTCACGTAAATATTTGGTATTTTCCTGCCGTGTTTCAAGTTAATTAACAACGTAAACAATAAACGCAAGGTATTTATTTCGATTCAAGAATTTTCGAATTTCGTTGGTATGAATGGATGTTAATTGAAAATTTTGTCGGCGGATATAACGATCTGCGTTGGACATTGGTTTAAATAGAAAATGTATGAATATTATGATTACCTAGCTGCGTCCCGTGGTTTCACCCGCATAAGTCTCGATCCCGTGGGAATATTGAGATAAATGGTATCCTATGTCCTCCCCCAGGTCATGGTCTACCTTTGTGCCAAATTTAATCCAAATCCGTTTAGCCGTTTTAGCGTGAAAGCGTAACAAACAAATAAACTCACTTTCGCATCTATTAGGTTATTAGTTACTTTATTTACCAGTACTGAATAGATTCCCAGCTCTCAAAACAACGGTTTGAGAGCCGAAGTTTACCATAATTAATAGCTAGTTTAATTAGATTCATTCGAAAGCATCTGTTATTAAAGGGTAAGAAGTTACCTGCCGTCGTACTATAAGACCAGGTTTAATTGTTGTTAATATTTCACGTGTTCTGTGGTATGGTATACGCATCAATAATAAGATGTGTGCTTTTTATCTTAACCTACCTTGCTACTTTTACATTAAAAACAATAAGTCAAACTTAATAATAAAAACAAGATTTTATCAACGAAAAACAATATTTCAGTAAACTTCAAGATCGACAAGATCTATGTAATTTAAATACCGGGAAGATAATGTTTTTCTGCATGTTCAACAAAACTTCATGATGTTTGACTTAACTCCAACTGCGAGACATTTTCCAACAAACACAGAAATGGGAAGCAAGTAAATATTGGTATTTACTTTTCATATGAAAGTTTTATCAGTAGCTGAAGCAAATAGATTTAATGGTCGGATGTCAAACATAACAGCGACTACATGTCGAGAATTTTGTTCATTCTAAGCTAAAAATTCGTATTTTCTACGACAGCTCGGGTGAACAAAGGTTGGACAAAAGGTTGACTGGGTCAAAAATAAACTCAATGTAGGTAATCCCTTTTTCATGTTATTTTCTTCTAGTAATCCTTAAAATCTGGTTTCGAATGCAAAACGGTAGAAAATGTGACGAGAAAATAAATGAAAGGAAAACCTTATTTTTAGCGTCGTATTAGCTCTTAGAATAACTTGAAAAGTTCGTAAATTTTGCTGTGGTGGAGAAACACAATATGCGGGCTGTAAATGGCGCAGCAGCTTATAATATTGCCACATGTATACAACGTGACATCAACAATGCCGACATTAATTTAACACTCGGGTAGGGCTAGTGGCCAGTTATCATAAAAATATAATAAGAAAAAATAATTCGTTAATGAAAAATTTTATATTTAATTTTTTTCCTTCAATTCGCTTTCTCTTTGCACGTTATTCGTTTTAATTTCATTGAGGCGATATTATGATCAGTGACCCCGGTAAATGTCGTCGGCGCTACAGTTGTTAGGTACCTACAGGTTGCTCCAAGATACTATTTTAGAAAATTGAAATAAATCAATAAATAATAACGTTAAATGAAATTAAAATATCTTCGTAATAAAAAAAACGTTAATCCGTATACGTGTGTTAAATTAATGTCACCATTAAAGCGCCACGCTGTATATGCTCTAATTATTACTGGGATACGGGCCATTATGAATCGATCATCTACAATGCCTGTACCACCTATTGTGATGCCATCAAACAAGGCACGCACAATTACACGTATAAAATATGCGCGTTATTAGGGAGAAAATTCCGGTTTCATATTTTTTTAGCTTTAGGTAACCTACTCCATATTACACTTAAACGCATGTGAATGAAAGCGTGAATTTTCTACTGATTTTACCGGAAAATAAGTTTGAATGTGTGAGTTTTTTGTAATTTTTCTGGAAGACATTTCTTTAGAAATAAGCATTACCTTTGTACGTATGTGTCTGTTATTTTCTTCTTGTTTGTTTATATAATATAGTATATGTCTGTATATAAATGGTTAAATAAATAAGGAAAATATTAAATCCTGTATCCAAGTTTTCCAGAAATAAGATATAAAATTGCTACCCCATTTTATATTTATTTTATTCTATAAAACGGTAGTCGAGTAAAATCGTGAGGACGTACTCTTAACTTTTAATTAGATGTAGTAGTATGACAGTACGTAAAATGCTGTGTTTTTTATTTAATTAAAATATTCAAGAGGCCTTAGGAAGAAGAAGCACTAGCAACAACCCTTCAGAAATAGAAGTTACTGTAGCTCATTGGCAGTTCTTACGTTTTTAGGGTTCCGTAGTCAACTAAAAATATATATTAGAAATAGAAATATCATTTATTTGCTAAAAAAATGGTATAAAAGATGGTAATGTTAATAATGTGAACAAACATGCATGTTACATATGTTATATATAGATATATTTCGTCATGTCCGTCCGTCTGTCTGTCTGTCTGTCCGCGGCTTAGCTAAGAGACTCTTAATACTAGAAAACTGTAATTTGGGATGGGTATATAATTATATTAATCACGCCGACAAAGTGGTAAACTAACTTTTTTTTACGGTACTTGCCCTACACTTAAAAAGGGGATGTTACTTTTTCGTCTTTCCCGTAGTGTGGGGTGTCGTTGAAAAGGTCGTTCAACCATTTTTTGATCCAGGGATCCGTTGCGAATAGAATAGAATAGTTCTTTATTTTCACAGAAAGTAGGTACAAGTTACAGATGTTAAGGTTAAAATGATCCTTATACTAACTACCTTAACTAAGGCATGCAAACAGTTTACTTCATATAAATATTATTAACAAATTCAATCAAATCAATACAAGTGTACCATGTCAAGATGAATACCGGAAAAAAAAAAAAATACAAAATAAAGTAGGCAATACAACACAAAATGTCAAGTTTAATAAAATGGGATTACAAATTTGTCAATTTCGAGGTCAATACATTTAAATTAAAAATAAATGATTTAGTAAAAGCGAAATATTAAGCTTTAAAGTTCTAATTTTTGTTTGAGTCAAGTGTGTCATCCCTACCCCCCAGCCAGCTAAACACTTGTTCTTGGATATGTCAAAAACGGCAGTAGTAATAGTATACAAAATGAAAAACCAGCCTGTCCGATCCGTGAGGGTGTTTTTAGGTATCGTATTGAAAGTCTATTTATGTGCTAATTTTCAAGAAAAAAAATCGTCAATGTTTCTTTCAATGGGGAATTTTCCTGGGTTATTACATGGGGCGCGGGCAGCCGTCGTTTTGCCCTGTTTTAAAATAACTGACGAACTTAACCCTGTTGAAAATTTGATATTTTTGAATGGATTTGGGGAAAATTTGGTACAATTTTTTTTATTTTAAATAGCAATATTTAGCTTGTTTTTTAAACAATTTTATTACTTTTTAGTTAAAGTTATTGCAGTAGCTATGCGCCTCTTTTGGATCGGCTAGAGTTTTTTTTAACATATTGTATACTATAGCGAAGTTTAAAACTATCACAGCCAAGTAAACTTAACAAGTTATCAAAAACTAACTAATAGTTGAACAACTTTCATTTGCAATTGGAATGTTCTCCCATAAAAGAGGTTTTTCAACTACAATGTTAATTTCCTTCTTGGGATAAATTGATCTCAACTACTGTTCATTGTGCGTGTTTTTTTTCCAAAATCAAACAATTTATTTCAATTAAGCACATCATCAATTAAGGCTGTGATAAGCAGACGGTAGTAGTAGTAGGTTCTGTAGTTTCTGCCTGGGCCTGATGAAAAGAAAGTGTGAGTTTATTTATGTATTTATTTGTAATAAGTACATAGAGGAGAAAAAAAATGGGGCAGTCTTTGGGGACTGCCGATAGAAGCGAAAACTAAGTAACTTGTAACATATAAGCTTGCGGTGACGATAACGCGAGTTTCACGCTTTTTGCTCACCCAAAAAGTACACATAAATACACTGTATACATATAGCTCATGGAAAGCGTTCGGTGACGATGACGCGAGTTCCATGATTTTTGTTCACCCAAAAAGTGCTCAACGCGCATAAGGAAGGTTTCACTTAAAAATTGAACACGTTTACTACAATTTACAGTAGGTACTTGTATTAAAGATTATCTGGATCCTATTAGTAAGAGACAAACAATACCAGCCGTTAATGGTTTCACTGTAATTAAAACCAAAGTTGTCTCCAAGTTCGCCATTAATCCTCCATTATTATGTTTGCTGTAGTCGCCGTTAGTTCCAAGTCTTGTAAGTAATTGAAATTCTGATGAGCATGTACACAAAACCCTAAGAGATCAGATACGTAAGAAGATTATGAAATTAATCACATTGCAACCATTTTTCTCTATAACTGTTATAGCCAAAATTCAGAAAATAAAAAAAATGTTAATCTTCATATTTAAATATCAATGAAATAGCAGTGCCAAAGTGCGGTCTTTTTATCGAAAAATTTTTTTTTTCCTTTCCTATAATGGGGATCCACGCGCAAAGCTCAACGCAGATATCACCAGCGCGGGATGGCCGCTGTCAAATCATTTTCGCTTTGTTTACATCAGTGTTTTTTGTTATTTTTTGTGTTGAAACCGATCCACCATCGTTATTGCTAACATGTATTGTTCCTGGAAGCATAAAGAATTGAAAGACGAACTAAACTAACGAGAAGCAAGGATTACTGGAAAGAAATCAGATCATAATGAGAAGTAGACTTCTATCTAATAAAATATTTTTCATCAGTGCTAGGCTCTACATTTGGATATTTTTTTTGTTGTAACGTGTTAATTCTTACTTGACTCATGGTAGGAAAATTTACGAAAATTGAGAGAACACTACTTTAATCATAGATGGTATTCTTACATTATTTTTAGGTAAGGTTTATTTTTTATCAGTGCTAGGCTCTATATTTGGATCATTTTTTAGTTGGAATGTGTTAATCCTCACTTGACTCATGGTAGGAAAATTTACGAAAATTGAGAGAACGTTACTTTAATTATAAATGGTATTCTTTAGTTTTTAGGTTATCTATGACCGAAATTTTAATTTCGGCAATCAAAGCTCTCAAGCTTCTGAAAGATAAGTGCTTGACGTTCTTGCTGTAGAACGTCACCAAAACGTTAATAGCTCCACCAGAACTCCACCATATTGCCGAAGTTTACCAATCAACATATTGAAAGTTACTTTTAGTTGTACTCTTTTAGTTTCCTACTTTTTTTAGCGTAGTATCTTTAGGAAATAAATGAACACCGGGGAATAGTTTAATACATCATGGTACAGCATACTTAAGCATATTACGAGTTTTTTTTTTTTACTGTATGTTAGGTTACAAAATGTAAGGGAATTGACAGCTTTCAATGGCCATGTCGACGATGCACCACCTATCGTGATAAAATGGCAGTACAGATCCTCATTCGCGGGAACCAGCACCCTAATTGCGCAACACACGATCAATCATAATCTGAATCATTTTGAAGGATATTACTAATCCATTGCTTCATATGTTCGAAAAAATTGTCTTCTCAACAACGTAAATAGCGCAATGAATCTTGATGAACTGTCAAAATGAAATGATTGTGATTGATCGTGTGTTACGCAATAAGCGTGATGTACATACGACCGTTTCAAATTTGATGCTTTATGTACGCCAAAAAAATATTCAATATAACAGTACTGAGAGGACTGTTGATATTTTTTGTGCAATTATTGCCTGTCATATTTTTATGACTTTTTAACCGTAACATACCCTCCGATAGGCAGTGACGGCGACGACGGCGTGAGCGCGATGCGCTTTTGTACAGCCAAGGTCAATAGCTTTACACAGGTCCTTAGGGAATTTTCCAATGGCTCCTTGTTTACCCGAAGACGCTAATTTATTTTAATTGTTTTCCGGATTCATTTGCTTGCTTCCATTTCTTTTCATTGGTATCTTTACAATTTTAATTGTGATCTGCTGCTGTCTGGAATAACCGCAATTTAAGGTGAATTTCGTGATTTTTTTATTCAGAAAATACTTAACAGGAATGAATTAATTATGAACGACCCAATGACTTAGCGTTTGTTCTTTGAGAAAATTAATTTTCTTTTAAAATAGGAATTAAGAGGGCATGTAAGGAGGGGATGCTCTTGAACATTAATTATCCCGCATTCCCCGGAGAATAATAGTTCCCCAGAGTTTGTTTTTTTTTTCTCATTGAGTTTCAGCTCGTATCATTAGGAACATTAACTTGACATTATAAGTTACGTACCTAGGTAAATTTGTTAATTTTCAATACTAGGTAGTGTCATAATATAAGTCCAAAATATAAATTGACCTCATTACTATGTTAACCAGAAATATAAGAAAGGTTAACCTTGCCTGTAGTGTAATGTATACCTATTGCTAATTATAAACTTTTAATTACTGTTGTAATATTATTTTTAAAATTGTATTGGTGTAATATGGACTGTAATACTGTCTGAAATAATAGATTTATTGTTATTGAGAATAAACGAATTTTCGTTTCTAAGTAGTCTCTGTAAGTAGGTATCTTACAGACATTACGGACGTTTTTAAATTACATATTGGGTAGTGCTATGAAGGGTATTTATAAGTTAGTTTTTTTCGCCCATACTGTTATCAATTAACATATACATTTTATACATAATATTATATACAGAGTGACAGGGACATCGACGCGAAAACTGATCCGATGGATTCAGTACATGATTCTCAACCCCCTGAGTTGAAAATTTTCGTCGGTTATTTAAAAAAAAAACAGCTTTTCCATACATTTTGACCGCGTAGGTATTGCACTTTTCTATAAAACAGCAGATTTTATTTTAAATAACCGACGAAAATTTTCAACGCAGGGGAGCTCAGAATCATGTACTGAATCCATGGTATCAATTTTCGCGTCGATGTCATCGATGCCACCCTGTATATTATTATATATCATACAATTTTTTTTTTCCTTCAACCCGTTTTGGGGCCTTTATTCACCTTAAGAAGTCCTGAAACACGTAATTAGTTACCCTTTTTACAACCCAGAAAACTAACTTTTAGCCTTCATTTCACTGACTCAAAGGATCGGGTGTGGTTGCTCAATTAAGGGCTTTTCTACCCTACTTTAAATTCCCAGCTAAATATTTATAAGGAATTAAGTATAAAACATGTTCCCTCAGTTTTGGGTTGACTATTTAATTCCAAAAGGCTGAATCCCCAATTAGGAAAATTAACGGAAGTCTCTGTTTTCACGTTACCATCTTCCTTTATTTTTTGTGTAAGGTGAGAAATCATTGAGCACATGTAAAATAATATTTATTTACGTTTTCCGCAAGGTAATGAAGGAATTACCACTGCTCTCAAAACGATGAAGGAAAACATCGTCAACACCGACATGCATGTCGTAGAACCAAAAATTCGAAGACATGTGACATCTACCAACCCGAACAGGGCGGCCCGCGTGGTCGATTACAGCCCACTCCCTCTCAAAGAGAGGAGGCCTTTATCCCAGCAGTGGGAACATTAAAGGTTTATTATGGTTATGTAGGTTCATACCTAAATACCTACAGCCTGTTATTCATAACAGTTTATGACTACAAAATGCAAATAAAATTATAATCATTTCCATTTCACTTTTGCATCGAACAAAAACATAAAATCTACAAAATATGCTCCACGGCAATTTTTCGCTCATAAAATGCGATATTTAGAGTTCTTCATATATTTTCGCCCGTTTTTAGGGTTCCGTAGTAAACAAGGAACCCTTATAGTTTCGCCATGTCCGTCTGTCTGTCTGTCTGTCCACGGCTTAGCTCAGAGACGGTTCGTACTAGAAAGCTGTAATTTGGCATATGTATACATATTAATCATGCCGACAAAGTGTTATAATAAAATTAAGAAAACAAATTTTTTTGAGGGTACCTCCCCGACACGTAAAGTGGGGATGTTTTTTTTTTCTCGTCTGCCCCATGTTGTGGGGTATCTTTAGAAAGGTCGTTCAAAAATATTGAGTTTGTGAAAACCATTTTTGGATTCAGGGATCCGTTAGCGAAATATTAAGCTTTTAACTGAAATTTGTTGTTAGAATCAAGTGTCCCCTCTGCCAGCTAAATGGTTGTACATGGATTTGTGAAAAAATCACAGCAGTAGTATATATAACGAAATTAAAAGAAAAACTATCAGAGCTAAGTAGGCTGTACAGGTTAACAAGTAATAATCAACCAACTTAAATTTGCGGTTTGAAAAATATGATCTCCCATACATTCCGTATGGGAGAACATGTTTTTCAACTACAATGTTGAGTTTGTTCTTGGGATAAAATCATCCCAACTACGGAACCCTTCATTGTGCGTGGTCTGACATGCACTTGGCCGGTTTTTTTAATTAAACGTAATAACACCGTTCGCAAACCCAGCTGAAACACCTATCACAACAGAATGGGTCTACTAGGATCGATGCCTGCCGGGGTCGCGGGAAAGTCAGTAAGTCTGACACGCCAGCTCCGGCCAGCGCGGGAGAAGTTATTTGATAACTTCACAACCTAAAGTAAAAAAAATATAAAAAAACCTGAAATACCTATCGGTAGGTATACCTATTTTAGGTGAAGGATTAACTTTGTACCTACCTAGGTACGGAAAAGTTTGATAACAAAAAACAATAAAAAAGAAGTTACGACGTATGCTACCTTTTCTTAAAATATACGTCCCACGTGCGAGCGTGAGGATAATGAAAATCATAAAAGAGAAGTAAAATCAAATTGATTTTACAATTTAAGTTACGGTAATTCAATTTAAGCCTCATTACAGACTAGCGCGGCATGACGGGTGCGACCCTACTCGAACAATATTTTTTTAAAGTAAATTTCACGGTATAACATTAACCGGTGTTGCGTCAATAACCGGTGTTGCGTCGCTCTAGTCTGCACGACGCTTTACGGCAAAGTGGTGACGTGTCGTGTCGACACTTCACCATTTTGCCGCTTTCAGACGCTGACATACCAACTTTCACCCGCAGATTTCCCAAACTAGGTAGCTACGCCTTTGTATGTAAAATAATTTCGTGTTACTCCCGGTACAAACGAAAGCTTGGATGGCAGAAAGCGTCCCGTACTCTTTACTTAGTAAATGGTCCGCCATGTTAGGTGCTACTTAAGTACCTACGTCCGTTCAATATTTCCTTTAAAATATAATAGACTTGCCATTCGCCTCTGCTTCCCACGGGTACAATACACAGATGTGGCAGCATGTAGTCAATACATCAAGAATTCTATGCAATATCCAAGTTAAATATTAATAAACCGTCTGGAACAAATTCTCTAAAATCATTTCGAGAATTTATTCCCTTCGTACGCAATGGATTCACGAAAACAGACTTTGTTTTATATGTATTTTGTTTTGTTAAAGTGCTTTTATTCCTTCAAATAAAGCCTTGTGCATACTAGGGCGACGCCACGGCGCGACGCGACTCTAACAAAACAATTTCTATGAAAACTTAACGGTAGAAAAAAAACGGTGTCATATCGGGCTGTCCAGTCGCGCCAGTCTGCACGAGGCTTAATTCTTCATTTATGTACAATTTAGCACAAACAACTCACCTTTCTCTTAGCCCTGACGACCTGCATCTGATGATGAGTGCACTCGCCGATCGCTCGGCCTCTTAGGGCCGCACTCATGCGCGCATACGCCCAGACCATGACTAACATAGGCACCACGTACGTCACAGCCAGGAACACCAAGTTATACCTACAAAGAAAATGAGAAGTTAAAATACGTAGGAATGAGGGAAATATCGTGAGGAAAGTTTTGAGTAGGTATGACATGGCAATTAGAGCAGGGGAAGACAAAAGAAACGATGGATGGACTGTGTGAAAGATGATAAGGAGAAGACTAAGAAAGGGGGACAACTAATAGAGAAATATGGAAGGAAAGGACATGTTGCGCCAACTCCAAATTAATTGGGTTATGGGCTAGACAATAATGATGATGAAAAACAACAAGTTCATCATCTGCCATCTATGTTAGGCGAAACGTCGGGGCGTAACTCCGCAGCCGCGAGAAATCTTGGCACAGCGAACAGAGCTCCGGGGGGATCTCATGGCGTCATGGAGAGTGCGATTGTCGCAACTCAGTGCTGGGCACGCCACAATTACGGCGATATGTCCCCTCTTTGAGGAGTGGCTAGAGAGGCACTTCACCTTCCACCTGACGCAGGTCCTCACCGGACACGGTTGTTTTGGGAGTTTCCTGTTCCGCATAAGGCGGGAGAAATGCCCGGGTGTCACCACTGTGTGGCTCGCCCGGAGAACACGGTGGAGCATACGATGTAGGTCTACACGGCTTAGGCGGGGCACTTGCCGTGTTCTTGTGGAGGCGATCTCTGGCGTCCGGCCCTGGTCCAGGCCATGGTACGGGGCGAGGGGCCATGGGAAGCCGTCACCTCCTTCTGCGAAGCAGTAATGCTCGCGAAGGAGGAGACGGAACGCGTGAGGGAGAGACAAATTTCGCGCCCTCACGCCCCTAGCCGCCGCAGGAGACGCCCTGGGCGTCAGGAATCGCAGGCCGATACCTGGCCAAGTAGGCACGGGCTTGCGGACGGTGAGCAATGGGTACCTCACCGTCCGATAAGGACCAGGCCCGGGTCGACGGCGCGTTGTGTTCTACGCGCGCCTCAAAGAGATGTCAGCACAACAGAAGGGGTCTGCTAGGACCGATGCCTGCCGGGGTCGCGGGTAAGTCCGAAAGGGATACTAGTGGGTAGGGAACACGGGTGGGTTTTAGTCAGTAAGAGACTGACACGGCCTCCCACTCCGTTCAGAGCGGGAGCAGTTATTTGACAGTCTACCAAATTAAAAAAAAAAAAACTATATTGGAGTCGGCTCCCCGTCGTAACCGAATGCAGCTGAATAATAAAATTAATTCGTATTAATATTCTGAAACAGTCATGCATACAAGCAAAATGGAAATTGAGTATATGATTTATTGGATCTTTTTCTTTCCATGTACAAGATAGTTACGTAATTGTAACAATTTCGCTCGTTTTTTTTTATAATCGAAAATCATGTCTTTTTTTAAAGATAGATGACTAAAATAGTATTCGCAGTAAGAAATTATAGTTTATTATCCAGCCACAAGACATTTTTTCTCTAGATCAATTATTACTTTAGTTATTAACAAAATAAGAATTGAGACTTACGCCATTTAGTTCCGTTCTCGAACACGATCAAAGAGCGCACTCGATTTTCAACTTAATTACTGATGTGTTAGGTTTAGTACATAGTGGAGTGGCGGGGTGAGTTGGGGCGGAGCTTGCGTGGAAATTGTCTTTAGAGTGCCTGGTCGACTGCCTATCTGACCTCCATAAACCAGTAACTGGGTAATACGATACCCCTTGGTAAGACTGCTTGTCAGATTTTCTGACTTCTGATGACCCGTAACGACTGTAAAAGATCCATCCACGAATGACAGCCGTGACCAACGGCTTAACGTGGTTTCCGAGGCACGGAGGAGTCTCGGTATGTAAAGATGGTCTAACAAGTCTGTTCAAGACCCGATAAAGAAGATGAAAATATCAAGTATTTCTTTTTTTAAAAACTTTCTTGTAGGCAGTCGCTCCATGTAAAATACTGGTATTCAGCTGCATCCCGTTAGACTGGAAGCCGATCCCAACATTGTTGGGAAAAGGTTAGGCAGATTGATTGGAAAGACTGGTCGGCATCGAGAAAATTCGAAATGTGAACATATCTCGTTCTCATCCAGACAATGCAGCGATTGTTTAGCAAATCAGACTGATTTTCAGCAGTCCAACAGAAAGCGGTGATTAGACCTTTAGTCGCTTAGTTCCATTATGAGCTATTATTAATCGCCGTTTAGTTTTTAACCTTTCAACGTTATGAAAACATCGTAGGAAGGTAATCCGAAGCTATTGAAACAAAAACAAAACTTGAAGAGGATAAACCGCGGAGTTTTATCCGGTGCTATAACTGGGTAGTATAAAATCGATTAAAACTTTCAGAAAACTTTGTACGTAGATGAGCTCGGGTGAACTGTTAGACTCGCTAATCAAACATCAAGCTTGATGCAAATTATAATAAGATACAAAAATAACTCTTTAATGTACCATCGAAGAATTTCATATCTAAGCAATTTGAAAACAAAATCCCGTGAACGCGATGACCACATCTTTTACCACCCCGGTTCTATGGCAGCCGAGCACTGCAAGCAGAAATAGTCCTTACGGTGCATAGATATGAACTTCTTCGATGGTACCTTTTAGATAGTGAAAGCGTTATTCTACTTTTAAATACTTGGTAAGAATCTTACATAATTTGCTGAATATTCAAGCTTTTTATTGAAAAAATAAAGTTTCGCTCTCGTCTGGATTGGAAACGTTAGAGTAAAACAGTTTCTCTGAATTCAATTTTGTTTACAGAACAGCTAAATTACTTTTAATTTAGATTTGCAGTTTTCTAGATAATAAATTAAAAGCAAAAAAACCTTTAAAAAAAAAGCTTTTATTTAAATGCTCTAAAAAGAAGAAAATACAATTTCTATCAACTTATAACCTCATTGCACACAATTTATATGATCATAAAAGCTTGTCGCGCGATTTACTTGTGTAAATAAACTAGTACTTAACTATTTAATTGAGTAACTTAATCGTTTTTCTTTTTTAAATTTCAGTTTTGTTAAATTCTTATAGATACTTACGAAAACCTCGCGACAAGCTTTTATGATCATATAAATTGTGTATATTGAGGTTACAAGTTGATAGTTAAAATTTTAAAAGACAATTTTGTTTTCTTCTTTTTAGAGCATTTAAATAAAAACTTTTTTTTAAAAGGTTTTTTTTGCTTTTAATTTATTTTATACTTTTTAGTTATTTCTAATTATTCTCGGCAAGCCCTTTCATTTGATATCCATATTGCAGAAGTGCATAAAAAATAACTATTCCGCCATCTTGAATGATCCACCATATTGGATTTAGAATGATGTCAAATTATTTTTCGAGTTACTCTCAACAAGCCCTTTCATTTGATACCCATATTGCAGAAGTGCATAAAAAAATAACTATTCTGCCATCTTGAATGTTCCACCATATTGGATTTAGAATGACGTCACATTATTTTTCGAGTTACTCTCAACAAGCCCCTTCATTTGATACCCATATTGTAGAAATGCATTAAAAATAACTATTCCGCCATCTTGGATGGTCCGTCATATTGGATTTAGAATGACGTCACACAGCTTATCGTGTATTGTCATCCAAACTAAACGTCTACCTATACAAAATTTGAGCTCAATCGGTTAAAGATATCTGCTTCAAAATTGAGTAGCAAGATTCCACGCGAACAAACATACATACATATATACATTGCAAGTTATATAAAAGCTTTTAAAAACACACAACGGGGTCCACCAATAATACAGGGTGTACAAAGTAAAAATCGACGAAGTTTCAATATAATTACATTCTTTATAGCAAAACGTGTTTTCGTATAGAAGTCAAGAATTCCAACAATATATTAAAATATATCGGTGCCTGGGCTCCTAGACTTGATTTTTAATTCAATGAATATTTTTCCTACATGCTTTCCTCAGCCTTGGGTTTAAAAAGGTTTATTTATTTGCGATAAAAGATTCAATGTAATCGGGCAGGTACCTATTCTATTCTAAGAAGATATCCTTATAGTCTAGGAACCCTAATAAGATGTATTTATTGTACGGTCAGAGCTCAAACCAGCCTGACTCAACCGGTGACCTTCAGGAGGTTTACAAAAAAAAAGGGTTTTCTTCCACGAGTATTTTTGGATCAATGAGAACAAAGACCATTTCTCAGAGTAGATTTAGACGTTTTCTGATAGCATACAATGCATGAATGAATTTGGAAAAACTGATTCGTTCACTGTTGGAGAATTATTT
Organism: Agrochola lota; assembly: GCA_947364205.1. Classification (NCBI taxonomy): domain Eukaryota; kingdom Metazoa; phylum Arthropoda; class Insecta; order Lepidoptera; family Noctuidae; genus Agrochola; species Agrochola lota. The sequence continues at coordinate 11,076,407 of OX376227.1, read as the reverse complement.
TATTTGATGTATTTAACTAACGAAGGAGCGATGGCCGATGGAGCAGACGAGTCCTTTTTTATTTTCTTAGGGGTGAGAAATTATAAAATAACTTCTCCCGCTCTGGCCGGAGCGGGTGGGCGTGTCAGATTCTTACTGACTTGACCCACCCGTGTTCCTTCAGTTGCCTGTACGTTACCAGGGGCCACGGTATCCCTTTCGGACTTTCCCGCGACCCCGGCAGGCATCGGTCCTAGCAGCCCTTCTGTTGTGCTGACATCGCTTTAAGGCGCGCGTGGAACACAACGCGCCGTCGACCCGAGCCTGGTCCTTATAGGACGGCGAGCTACCCATAGCTCACCGTCCGTAAGCCGGCGTCTACGGTGGCCGGGAATCGGCCTGCGATTACCTACGTCCAGGGCGTCTCCTGCGGCGGCTAGAGGCGTGAGGGCGCGATATTTGCTTATCGCGAAATTTGGAGACCGCGTATCGACAGGCATAGTATTGGATACTCCCTATATATACGTAGATGGACCGACGACCTTAAAAAGGTAGCTGGTATTGTGGCGCAGCCTGGGATAGGCCTATGTCCAGCAGTGGAAGAGTGCTTTAACAGACGTTTTTCTTTATTACTCGTTACTATTTTGGACCTTGTTAGCTTTATGGTAACAGAACATTGTATTCTGAATATACTAATTGCTCTTAGAGAGTTACCAATAGGCAATAATAGGTAAGTAGATTTATAATTCATTAGCAGTACGGACTTACACACGTTTCAGAGCAGAATACAGTATGTATTAGATTCTGATGCAAATACCTATATCATTTATACCCCATTTCAAATAAGATTAGCTATTTAAATAAACCCTTTTTACAGTCCGTTCAACCGATTTTGACTTCTATTGCGCAGCAGTAAACAGTAGCTATTGTAACCACTTTTTGCTTTTAATGCCATCCTTATAAATCTACGGTATAGAAATCAAAATCGGTTGAACGGACTGTAAAATAGGTTTATTTAAATTTCTAATCTTATTTCAAATGGAGTGAATTCAATTTACTAACATAACATCACGCCTGTAACCCCGACGTGTTAGGCAGAGGTGTACTATATAGTACACCCACATTTCGTTATGTAGGTAAGTCCCATGCAATTACTTACTTAGTTTATAATACTCACACATAATCAGTTCTCGATGAGGGGTAACTGCCGTCGGGCCATTTAATAAAACATATTTCTCTGTCACCATTCACGTACCTGAAACAAACAAAACACAATTTAGGATATAATTTTTTATAGGACGTAAAAAAAAGGACTAAACTGAGTGGCAAAAAATACGAATTTTTTGAAGGTCGTCCTATGAAATGCCAGACAATAGAACTAACTTTACTCAAAGAAAGTGAAGTAAAAACACCTGAATTCAAATTACATCTCAAATTCCGTGGACAGCACATCAAACATCCTCCGGATACCTATAAGACCGTAATAACTTCTGAAGTAATAAAATGCTAAATGTCACGAACAGTACTAACATTTTTAAAGCCAAGCTTTGTTTACAATCAAAACTTTTAAACACATCGGTACGCCTTGTGGCGCCAAAATTGTGCTGTTTTACCAATGTTTTATGATTCAAATATTTTGCGTCATATTATACCCCATACTGACTAGTGCTAAGCGCACACGAGTGCTTTTTGTCACCGTGACTGCTTTGCTACTCTTGTCCAGTCTGTGGAAATGTATGGAGATGCGAGCACGTTACGACGTGGCAACCTGGTAATACTTTCGTCCGCCGACCCACGAACATGCCCGTGATTAAAGTGTTACCGCGCCGCTAGGTTTCAATTCCGCGCACGCACGGATGACAAAATTGTCATTCTCCGCGAAAATGATTTTCACTTTTTATTTTGTTATTTGCATTTAGGGTTTCTCGAACTGTGTCCAAATAAACTTTATTCTTTTTTTCTGTCTTTCTTTATTTATTTATTTCTTTCTTTCTGTCATCATTTGTGTTCACGCTCCTCATTCACTTTCCTACTATCGACAAGGTAACACGCAAACATGGCGTCAGCGCCTTCTCGCAGCCTGACTGTGCATGTGGTCGATATACCTAGATAATGTTTTGCTGATAGATCAAACAAATCAAGATCAAACTCATGTTCGTATTTTTGTATGTGTATGCAAGTAAGAGTTGCAGTAATTCGTCAATACTTCCAACACTCATTCGAAAATACAGAAAAAAAATCTTTGGGTGTCGTCTAAGTTTATGAAACTGTGTAAAACTTTCCATTTATTCGTCTGTAACACCTAAGGAGGTGCACCCAATATTCTTTTTTTGACGATATTTTCTTTTACGTCTTACGATTTCGTAGATAATGAACATTTCTTCCAAATCTATGTCGACAAATGATGCCAATATTTCAGTCTTCGTGAGCGCACTCCACTAAGATGACTTGACGTGATGGTGACATAAACTTTTTTGTCACGGTGCCGCGGTGACGAAACTCACTCGTCCGCGCTAGCTCTAACAAAAGGGAAAATCATGGGTAAATTTAACAAATGAATAGTCAATAAACACTAAACAACAAACAAATACACAGAACACACACAGTTAACAGTGAATTTCCCGTACAGTAATTTTGTTACCAACTAAATTTTCCGTATATTCAAATCACAACTGTAATTTTTTGACAGTTGTATGAAATGGCTATAACATGGCAAATTTATTTAGGGTGTCCATTTGATTAACAATTGATTTCCCTGGCAGTACATACGTCTGTCGGCAACCGTGGTACAGTCACAGACTTTAATTGATAAGCCACTTGCCACTGTTTGTATTATAGCCGTGTAATGCAAATTGGGTTTAGTTGGTTATACTTGTACATCCAGACACGGAAAGTCATACGTCTTCGTATTATCATAATATATAATGTTACACTTTAATGCAATATTTACGGTTGGTTAACCTGAGAGCCAGAACTACAAACTTGACAGCAGAGTGACTACCCAAATTCAACCAATCGCAGGTCTAGCAACCGTAACCTAGCGACAATTGTTTTAGCTTAGTGATAGTAAAATTAGCGTACGAAGAAATTATGATTGGTCATTTCGACATCGGAAAAACTCAGACCCACGATTTCAGCCGAACACGTCCGTTTCTTTTTCATGACAATTATGATAACTGTTGTACAATATTGTTATTATACTCTTTGGTCTTCAGATAGGTTTTCAGAACTAACGAGTATTTAATTAGCTCTAATTCAAAGGAGGTCAGATAAACGTATACAACATTGTATTAATTTACCATTGACAACTTATTAGTCAACCTTCAACCTCTATGGGTATTCTATTTCCTAATAATATTAATTTGTCATCTTGTTGACGAGCATGCGGTTTGAGTTCGTGTTTAATCGTGTAATCTCGTGAATGTATAAAACTGCAAAATTGGAAAGTTTGAAAGGGGTTCATCAATTAAAGTTACTGACTTTACCATCTTGCTAACTGGCTTGGTACGGGCATAACTTATTCTCTCTATTCTATTAAGTTCGTGCCGATACTAGACATGATATTGCAGTTTCCAACATGATATTGTTTGCGTTCCCTTGTCAATTACCTAGTGGGCCTTTACTTTCGATTTTACAACGTAAACCAGCTGTAAATTGACTATAAACTAAAAGGCTTTGCTACAACGTAAAATAAATTGAAAGTTAACGACGGCAGGCGTTGCAATAGTTTTATACTTCGGATAACGAGTTTGATGACATGGGGAGTAGACACACAGACGGTGTTTTTTTACAAAGATAAACGTTCAGTCAGTTTTCAGGTGTAAAATCTGTGAAACAAGAAACTGAAGTTCATTGAATCAGAGTAGAGATCTTTTCTTATTGAATTTAGAAATGAAAGACTTAAAAAAAAGGTATTTCTAAAAATACCTCAGACCTTTTAAAATGCCTTTTTTAATTCATGTATTTTTAATCAGTGATGTCAGGAAAATATTTATAACTTAAACCTTGATATTCTTCGTCATAAATTACAAAAGAACGGCCATAAAAACTCGATTTACAATAAATTCAGTTTTGGAACGAATTTCTCTAACGCGGTAGGAGTTGACTGGTAAAAAACGAAACAGCGTTATGCCCGAAAAAGTCGGTTTCAAGGTCTCAAGTTTCAAGTGTCTAAAGTCTTTGTTTTGCATGACTCATAATGCTCCGCATTAGAGAGTGCTTTACGATTGAAATAGTTATTTATGCTACAAGTGAGGAAAGTAGGTTATTTCCGACGAATGGCATTTTTATTCACGAGCGAGTGTATAAGTCGACACGAGTCCGAAAACAACTTACGCATATGTGTCATACAATGTTTTACTATGTATAGTGTGAGGAAATAAAAAAAACGAGCGAGCCTTACAGTAGTCGCATATGATGTGCAACATCTGACACATTGTATAAACAACATTCATGACTTAGACTTACTTTGACTTTTTGACTTAGACTTACTTTGACTTTTTGACTCTGACTAACTTTGACTATAAGAATTTAGCTTTGACCATCGTCATCATCATCGTCAATGCTATCGTCATCGTCATGTCCATCGTCATCGCCATCGCCATTGCCATCGCCACCGTCATCGTCATCATCATCACCTAATTTGTAAAACTTTTCTCAAATAATAAAAACTGTTCGCGACGGACTGACGACGGAGTTAAAAAAAAACAGAAAAATAAAATGCACAAGTGAAAAAAGTGACACTTTCCCCACAAATTGGCTGCTTGGAAAACGCTTTTTTCGAGCAAATGCATTGTAAAATTTGTTTTGCCTCCTTTCTGCAGCTGTTTTTATTGTTACACACAGAACCTACTTATTTTACACACCATTTTGTATAGATAATTTAATGGAGATTAATTCTGTACTTTTCAAAAATTTATTTAATGTAGCAGAAACGAAAAGACCATAAAAATAGTTTTAAAAAAAATCCCGTCAATTAGGTGTGAAACCTAAAAACATTGTAGTTTGCGAATAAATCAATTACTTGAGTCAATTTTTTTTAATACATTCGTTTCACCCATAGGAGGAACCCTTTTGAAAATGGCTCTTTTCGTTAAACTAGTTTTTTTTATACGATCGAATGAGCATTATGAGTCGTGCACATTCGTTTTTTTCATTTTTTATTTAATGATATACAGCGAAAGTAACTTCGTTCCAACAGGGTGTCGGTGAAAATCAATGTATCAAATAATTTTATATAAATGAATATAAAAGTAACAGAGTAATCGACTATTGTTGCCGACTGCACATATAGATAAGGAAGACTTCAGAAGAAACAAATTCAAAATCTATTCAACCAATGTTTGTTACATTTAAACAATAATTTAAACTTTTAACAAGGTCTTTGAACATCGTACAACAGCGAGCAAACTCTGATATTTTATAACTTCATACACCTGAAAGGGTGAAAAACGTTAAAATTTGTGCGAAGTCAGGGAAATAAATTGTTTGTCAAATTCATTAAAATTGTCCGTATACTATACTCAAATAACAAGTGTCATTCTTTGACAGTTGTGACTTGACTATAACACGGCAAATTGACGTAGTGTGTCAATTTGATAAACAATTAATTTCCATGGCTGTACTTTCCTCAGACGCTATTAAATGATTTTATTATTACGATCTTTTTTTGGCTTTAAAATCGTTAAATTGTCTTTATGGTTTGTTTATATTATCGGTTATATGCACGATCGCTTTTATCGACTAACATTAAAACTTTGGTTAGGGTAAACTGTCAGACAACAATGGCTGTCCAAATACAGTGTTAGTCTGTTGACACCTTTTAAGGCGACGATAACCAACTTTTAATGAATATACATTCATTAAAAGTTACTGAAGAAACTGAAGATCACGTCTAAATGAGTAGTGTTAATGATTTGGAAAAAATATATGTTAAATTAGAGCATTTTTTTAATAACTTAATATAGGAATATTTTAGATTATGTTTATATTACATGGTGAAATTAATTTGTAAAGTTATATCTAACGCGGATAAAAAACTGAGAGTCATGCAAAAGAACACGCAACCTCACCACTCAGTCACTGGCAAATATCTGCGTCTTAATGTCAAATACTTCACCAGTGTTTGTTTGTTTTTTTCTTTCTGTCTTCTAGGAAACTACGGCTTAGAAAAGATTGAATGCACATTTTTCATTACAGCGCAAACGGTAAATTCTGTTAGTATTTGTAATTTATCGTGTAAATATACCTACATATATATGGTTGGCAATCTTAACAAAGTAATCCGTGAAATACTTATTATCGAGTAGTTCTGGTGGCCATCTGTGGTCTTCATCATCAGTTCCACTTCACTTCAAATCGCTATAGGTGTGCCTATAACATTTGAAGAATTCTCTCAATTTCTCCAGTGTCCCATCATTAGATGAAAATGGGACCACCTGGGAAATAAAAAAAGAATTTTCCAAATCGGTTCAGCCGTCTTCGAGTAATCGGGGAACATACATAAAAAAAATATTCAAAAAATATTCCGACGAACTGAGGACCTCCACCATTTTTTGAAGTCAGCTAAATAACAGTTCAAAACTGTTATTTGCTGTAATTTTGTGTATTTTCAAACCAGAATAGTTTTTACAAAATAATAGGTACCTACTACAAAAACGTTGTAAATTGCTAAAACTCGACCGAATGAATATTTTATTGTAAAAGTTCCATTTGTAAGCAATTTTATTATGTCAAGCAATCTGAACTTTTCCGAGTTTTAATATTGTCTGCTTTCACAATTTTTCTGAAATATCTACAATTAATTTTCTGTGAAACATAAGTTGGTATAATAACAACTTCTTTGTTAAGTAATTGTAAGTTCAAAGAGACGAAACTAATTCGATTTTGGAACTCCAAAAACAAAAACTTTTTTGGCAAGAGAGATAAGGTAGGTAGTCAAAGTAAGATAAGATAAATCCTTACCATAATTTTTATACTACTGATAATGCACTTTGCCTTTTCTCTTGAAGAGAAGAGGCTAGCATTGAACACGCTTTGGATGCACGAATGCGAAATTATTCACACGTATTATAGGTCAACAGATACGTTGGTCGGGGAGCCTCCTTTCATGGACTTCAATTTAGATTGCAATCGACACGCCATGAACAAGACTCCAAACACAAAACACATTGTAGGTTTCATCAAGCTGCTTTCCGTCAATAGAAGTGGGGTAGTAGGTATAACGATTAGCTTAGACAGAAGGCAGGTCTCTTAAAAAGCCACAATGATGTGATAGTTCGTGGACTTACAACCACATCCTACAGAAAAGTGTTCATTGTCCTCTCGCTTAAAAGTATAGATTTTTTTTTTAAAATTTCAGAAATATCGAGTCTGCTACGAAATCTACTTATTCAGACAGCAGCTGCTTTTTCAGGTTTTATTCACTGTCAACTGAGATAATCCGATTACTTTGACGCTGCAGTCACTAAATGGCAACTCATCGAACATTAAGGGGCCATTCATAAATTACGTCACACGAATTTCAAGATTTTTAGAGCCTCGTCCCCCGTCAATGTAGCAAGTATTACATGACCCCCTGGTGTGACGTAAGATTTTTTTATGTTAATGTGTGATTTATTGAATCAAACATTTTGTTATAACAAATCAAATGAACGATACAAAATTTTATCATCTTGTGGTACTTTGAACCCATGGAATATAAAACTTTAATTAATATCAGTAGATAGAGTCGGTAATATTTTAAAGTTTTTCATTACAGTTGAAGCTTTTTAATACTTTAGATTTATTTACATGAAGGCTCAGGCGCAATACGACGCGACGGCGCGACGAGACACCGGTAGAACACTTTCCATGAAGTTTTCATAGAAATTGTTCCACCAGAAACGTGTCGCGCCGTCGCGTCGCACCCTTCTGCGGGAGACTTGAGATGTCACGGAGCTTATGACTCGTCTTAGCGTGTGACGTAACTTATTGGCCCCTAATTACTTCTGTAGTGTTGTGATCGGCACTTTCTGCTCAAGTGGAGTAACGCAATTAGCGTAGGCTTTTGGGTGAAACCACAATATACAGGGTGGAAAAAATCAATGAGCCCTAAAGGGAAACCACTTTAAATCCTTAAGATAGATTATTTTACTTAAGGGAAACATTCCTCTATTTTTTAAAGAATCAATTCTGCTTTCAAAGATTATCGAAAATTCGCTTGCCACACTCGGGAATCGAACCGGCTAAAATCTGGAAAATTACAGCCTGTACTTTTATGGCATCAATCGATAGGGTCAATCATAAGGATCAAATCTTTCTAACAAACATGATAAATTAAATTAAAGGAAAACCATATAGGCCCATTGATTTTTTCCACCCTGTTTATGTAATAGTAGGTAACTACCTATCTACTATCGTGAAACTTTGACCTCAACGTAAAGCGATTCCAATTGTTTTAAAATTAGTGCTTAAACGCTTTAAAAGTTTTATTGTTTAGATTACCATCTTTATTAGCTTTATTTAGTGTAGATCAATTTAATCAGTGTAAGTATTGCTTTGTAAAGTAATAGCTATTTCAATTTAAACTACACTACATTTTAAAGAACAATAAATCAATACATTAGTAAATGTTATAAATATGAGTTTGTATGTTTGGATGTTTGTTACTCAATCACGTAAAAACTGCTGAACGGATTTAGATGAAATTTGGCACACAGATAGTTTATAACTTGGATTAACATATAGAATACTTTTTATCCCGGTAGTACGTTCCCGTGGGATAATTTCCGAACTCCACGCGGGCGAAGCCGCGGGCGAAAGCTAGTGAGAGGATAAATGTGAAAGTTTGTATGTAAATTACTTAAAAACTAATTATTCCCACAGTGTTAAAATAAACAAAGTTTTATTAAAATTTCATGTTGATTGGAGAAAGAAAATGCTGTATCCAACCAACAAAAGCGCTATATAACGAATGATTTAAGAGCATTAGTCTTACAACTCTCTTTATAAAAGCATGTTTTAAGTGTTTTTTGCTAATATGGTATATCGGTCTTATCACCTTATCTTAAATACGTTTATATAGCTAATGTAAATGTCCATTATAAAGCATTGAACACATGGAAGCATATAATATGGCTTTTCAGACATATAATAATTTAGCCTTGTAGTCGCATTGGCCTCGTATTATTTGTAAAATTAATAGGGCTATTATAAAACCTATCCCCTTATAATGTTTGTTAGAAAGCAGCTTAAAAGCTAATGCAAAAAGGCAATTTACATTGCTTCTATACATAAATAAAGTGTTGACTGCACTTCTATGTAACAGGTACAACAACTTTATTCTTACATGTATGCTTGACTTTGCCTTTACATAAGTTTATCGTCAGCCATGACATTTTAGAATCGGTAACTATAATAGTGACTCGGTGTTATGAGAATGGATTTAAATGACTGGAAAAAATTAAAGCGAAGTGGTTCTTAAAAAAATATTATAAAGGATAATCAAGATTGAACCCTAAAATCTTTTAATATGGTTGAGTATATTTGCACTAGCCTGCTACAATAAGGGTACATGACTTTTAAATTATTTATAAAAACATTTGCTTTACTAATCCTTCTTATAGTAGCAATTAACAGGAACTCACAAAAGTCAAATAGTTTTTAAAATTAAAAAAAGACAGAATTAACGAGGCGCATTAATAATTTGCCATAAAACTTCCCCACAATTCTCACAAATCTGCTTTTCCATGTAAACTTCCAGTACAATTCAAGAAAAGAGCGACGTCGTCAATGTCTAGTAATGCAGGCAATTAATATCTTTTATAAATCACGTATTGAGGCAACTGACGCGTGAATAAATCACGAACATAATTCTCATATTCGTATTGCGTTTGCTACAACACGAGAAATTGCCCTTTTAGCCGAATTTTGTTAGCAGTTATAGGGGTAATTTGTTACATAAAAGCAAATGTCTTACCTATTTATAGTTAATCAGCCATAAAATATACCTTTACATGGCCAGTTTAAGGGGGATTAGCTGATTATATGGTAACTATAAAATCTCTACAAGGTTTTATTCCTTATAATTTGTGCCCATATACACTCTTATTAACATTAATATGGCCTTTATAAAAACATTTTTTTTGGCTTTAATGACACTTATAGAGCAACTTTTTGCTACTTGGGTAGTGTATATGAGCAATATTTTTGAAAATATCTCACAGGCTGAGGGTCAATAACGTTCCTTAGAACGTAATTTGGTTAAGCATCATTCCTGTTACTGTTGCAAAACTGACAAACTACGAGTGCAAGATGGACACCAGTGTATAGTGGGCCATATTCTTGAAAATATCTACCAGGCTGAGATTCAAAAACACCACTTAGAACGTACTTTGGTTAAGCATTATTCCTGTCACTGACGCACAACCGTCAAACGACGAGTGTAAGATGGAGACCAGTGTGGAGTGGGCGATATTCTAGAAAAAATCTCACAGGCTGAGATTCAAAAACACCACTTAGAACGACTTTGGTTAAGTATTATTCCTGTCACTGACGGACAACTGTCAAACGACAAGTGCAAGATGGAGACCAGTGTATAGCGGGCGATATTCTTTAAAATATCTCTCAGGCTGAGATTCAAAAATGCCACTTAGAACTTACTTTGGTTAAGCGTTATTCCTGTCACTGACGCACAACTGTCAAACTACAAGTCCAAGATACAGACGGGATCATATTTAAGCCAAACTACGAGCTAATTACGGTTATCAATCTCGGCCTTAGTGACTACAGAAGGATCCAAAGTATCATGAAATATCCTTTCAAACATTTCTCTGCCTTGCAAAGGATATTTTTTGTGTTAAGGTCCAACAGAGGTAATAAAAATATGACTAATGTCCTCAACTGAAACCTACACCTGAAAATACAACAAAAGTCCATTAGGTTCCCAATTTAATATTTAATGTATTCGTACATTATATAAGTTTATTTACCAACGGCCTAGTAATACGGAACATAATTATTTTAAAGCTTTGCGTTCACTAAGTAAACCTTAACCGTGATATATAATAGTGGCAGTTAACTGGCCCTTGGGACTACCCACCGACCGACGGATAAAATTATATTTAAGTCTCCTAGACTAGACACAGGTTTTGTAGGTCAGGAGATTCTAAAATATTCAATGTACTCTGTATAATAAAGGATGACGATGGGCACGCCCTTTATGCCTGGAGGCTTTTATTTAGATAAGTTCTGTTTACGTTTAGTTTTTATTTCTGCCTGAGTATAGTTCTCGATGATGTTGTGTGGTATATTGGCGTGTGCTAGCTAACATATGGCTAATAATTTAAATTATGTTTTGTGTTGCGTAATCTAAATTATCTAAATTATTTTGAATACTATTATATAGAATCTTATTTTTTTTTTGTTCTTCTAACTGAACAGACAGCTGTGCTGCTGGGGAGTTTGTTGCGCCACTTCTTCTTCCCAGCTAATGCACTAGGAAGTGGTGAAGGGTGGGCGTTTTGGGGGACTGTCTTATGTAATTTTGACGTTCGAAAAGTGCTGATTCTCAGCCTAGTTTGAATAAATGACTTTTGAATTTTGAATTTTGAATTTTTTGAATTTTGATGTAAATATAAGATGCTATCTAGAAAATTAACTTGAGTACTAAGTTTCTAGTGCTTTCATGTTTATGAGGAGAAGGAGTAGGTATACCTTCCTCATTTTGATTGATGATTAGGCTCAGGTACTAAACTTAAGAAATGGCTCTTTAATAATGTGTTCTACGTACCTACCATATTTTACGCAAAATGAAAATATTGTCTTCTATGCTAAAAGCAATTTGGATGCAATAACCAATCTAACCTCCTAATTCAGAACTACACGATAACTCACTTTGTGGTTCGATTAGCTTCTAAAACCGTATTCGTTCAATTCGGCACGGTATCGCAATTTCCAGATTCAGGGGATAGTTTCGGTTACGTTAGCAGGCTACAGTACCCAAAGGTATCTATCCTATATATCAAAGAAGTATCGAAATATTTTATCGACTAGGTACTGTAGAGGCTGTCTAACAACTTTGTCGCATGCAACCTCCGCGAGCTTAAGTATAGATGGCTTGATTAAGAGATTAATTTATATTGAGAATATAAAAAATAGTAGACAGTCAGTCGCTGCTTATCAAGCGGCTTGAAGAAAATGCAAATTGTTATAATTAATGCTTAGACCCAATAATTATTCGAGTTCTACCGCAAAGAAGTCTTTTATTGAATGTAATACCGGTACCATGGGCTCCCGAAGAGTCTACAGTACTACATACAAGTCTATACCAAAGTTTGAGCTTGTTGCCAAGTCGAAAATTATTGCAAATCAGTCACCCGCAACGAGCTTAGAAGTAATCTATGTACACGGAAAGTGAGCTGTCAATAGTGTATCTCGAATCTCGAGTATCAGGAATGATAGCTTTTTGACGGTGCCATTTTTGCAGAATGGATCGTCTGTACTCAGTCTTTAAAAAAACGGGCCAAGTGCGTGTCGGACCACGCACAATGTAGGGTTCTGTTGTTAGGATGAATGTATCTCAAGATCAAACTGAACATTGTAGTTGCACTCCCATACATTCCAACTGCAAATGTAAGTTTGTACGCACACTATTTAGAGATTTGCCATGTTGTTTTAAAACCATAGACTTTTTATAGGTTTTCCTGTAATCTTAAGTATAGAACTATTTTCTGTATTAAAAAAAAAATAGGCTCAGTAGTTTCGGAGATAGGGGGGAAATGTGGCGGGGAGGGAGGAATAGTCAATTTTTATAAATTTTCTTAAATAATATAAAAGAATTATTATTAAAAAAAAATTGACCCTCACATAAGCCCTGTCATTTATTTTTTATTTATTTTATTTAACAGTTTATGTACACACATTATAAATAGACAAGAAGAAAGGAACAGAAAAAAACGTACAAAGATGATGCTTATTTCTAAAGAAATCTCTTCCAGCATACCTGCGATAGGAAAGTAGTTAAAGAGATGTAGACAACGTGTGTAAGATTAGAAGAGAAAATAATATACATAAAATAAAAACACTTAATTATTCATTAATTTAACTATAAACATACATTATGAGAATAAACTTACATACATACTTCTAAAATAAATAACCCTAAAATAATATATACTTAATTATAATGTAGTAAAATAATAAATACAAAATATGCAACTATGACGAAGTGGACAGATAGTGTTCTTTCACTCTTCTTTTAAAAACTGCAACAGTATGATAGTAATTAGTCAATCACAATCAGTTAGTAATCAGTAATTATTCATTTGATATGTCACTCGATACAATTTACATAACTTTTTTTATTTTTATTTTTTATTAGTGACCCCATATTCAAAATTCATTTATTTACGTTAGACGTCCGTGTTCGGGTCACAGAAATACATATGTGTACCAAATTTAAACTTAATCGGTCTATTCTATAAGCGTTCTGTTTTTTCATTCGCATGTACGCAACCCTAAAAAGAACATTGTAGACTTGACCTATTTCCACAAAAAGGAGATTATTTACAAAAGTCCAATGTCGTCTACGCACAGGTAAAGTAGTAATTAAATAATTTTGTTCGGTAAAGTTAGCGTATTATGTCACACTGTGAAAGTTTGGCCCCTAATGTAATTATTAAACAGAGTAACTCTGCTCAACTCTTCTAAAATATAAGCTTGTAGACATTATTCAAAAATTATGGGAGAGTTCCTTACTTATTAATTATTTATAGATCGCGGTTTTTTTGTAAGTTAATTAAATATAAAGAAAATTATAGTTAGTAGGTACTACATAGATTTTCTATACAAAGTTTGTCAGACGTCACGTTGTTCTGTACGTATGTAATTATTTTATTTATTCTGAGGTTTTCTTTCACTAGAACTTGGAGTAAAACAAGATAATAAATTACTTTGTCAATATAATTTGGGCTCGATTATTTATACAAAAATACATATATTCGTCAAAGGTCATGTGCAAATAAAGCCTCTGTTTGACTATGTAGCGACCTTTATAATCTACCATTATAAGTAGGTACTTATAGCAGGCGTGTGAAATGTCTAAAACCTTATGGCGACGATAACCGACTTTTAATGATTTTATACTGAAGATCACATCTAAACGAGTAGTGTTAATTATTTGAAAAAAAAATATGTTAAATAAAAGCATTTTCTTAATAACTTAATTTAAGAATATTTTAGATTATGTTTATATTACACAGTGAAATTAATTTGTAAAGTTCGTAAAATCTATCAAGTGTATTTTTCTGAAACCTTCACAATCGTAAAGATAATTTAATTATTGATCTTTTAGTATACGTGTTTTATTAAAATACCTTTTGTTTTATGTATAATAAGTTAATAATGCGTCTAATTTGGGATAGCGCTCCTTGATGGGTGAGTCCTATTACTGGCTGGACCTATGTATGACGCGTTGCGTGAGCTCAGTGCAAAACACGCAAGCTAACCACTCAAGCTCACTGGCATATCTGCGTCTTAAGAAAAGTCTTATGGGTTAAGCATCTATTGAAAATCGTTTATACTTTACTTAATACTCACACCTGTGGAATATTTCCCTGAAATGTTCGAGATAGCGTGAAGATTTAAGCATTTCCCTCGTAAGTACCTAGAATGTTTATCTAATCTTGGACGTAACTATTTTACAGTTGGTGAAGCTAAAGTTTGTTAGAAAACCTGAAGAAAATGTATCAATCAACGGTCAGAAAACCCATTCAGGAGGTTGTGGGTTTAAATCCTGGCAAGTACCAATGTGATTTTGTCAATTCATAATGTACTTTCTGAGTTTATCTTAGACATTACTGATATCGGTGAAGGAAAACATCGTGAGGAAACCTGGACTAGTTAATAAGTCTGAAATCGTCAAACCGTTTTGAGCAAACATAGTGATCAATATACTCGTGCCTTCTCAATATGGGTAGTGGCCTTGCCCTGCAGTGGGACAGTAATAGGAGGATAGTATAATTTAACAAAATATGTACTTACTGCTTCTTATAAGTGTCAGAGTAGAGGAGACTGGGCAGCGCAAGCAAGGCGCCTGCGCACCACACGGTGAATAGCGCCGCGCGCGCCACTCGACGACTCAGTCTGTGTTGTAGAGGCTTCACTATCGCCACGTACCTGCACATACACAAAGAATTTTGGCGTAAATATAAAATTAAATAAAAGAAAACAAATGATCACGTTGCGAAACCTCTACTTTCATTCAATTGTTCAGACATTAAATTGTTAAACTGTGGAATGTTGTTAACTCCTAAGTTTATGTATGTGTGTCCGAAGGCGAATTCGATCAAACATAGTACCAAGAGTCTTATCCTGTGACTAAATTTTTGATGTCAGACACTTTTTGTATGGAAAAACAGTAAATAATTCTTATACTACATAGTCATAAAAGTAGATCGGTAGTAGATAAGCCTTGAGGGAGAGCAGACATCACGTGGCACTCTCCTATACAAACTTTGATCGTACGTACTAAAATGAAGTTTTGGAACCATTATAATATTGTTTTTGATCAACTATCCCAAGAGCACAAGTTTTCTAGGTCGACGAAATTGGCTTAGAACCAAAAAGTTGGCATACAAATGACCTACACTAGCAGTCTCGGGTCAATCGAGTTTTATCTTTAACTAGCTTTTGCCCGCGGCTTCCGCCGCGTGTATGTCAAAAAATATCCCACGGGAACTTACTACCGGGATTACATACCTAATAGCTAAGGAAAAGGTCATTGACACCTAGTGCTGCGCGCGCCACCATCAATTATAATTATTTTGTTATGCGTAATTTTGAATCTGTTATATTGTTTAAAGTATTATTTTAAATGGTATGGATGTAATCTAAAATAAATGCCCAATTTAATTAATTTTATTGGATAAGGATTAATATAATACCGGTCAAAATAGCTTCTGTAATAATAATAATATTTTTTTCATCAAATTCTGGAAGATAAAAGTGGTTACGGTGGGTCATCCTTAAAAGATAGAGGACTTATAGACATATGCTATCGCAGACTTTTTTGTTGAACTTATTAAGCTATACAATCCTGTAGAACATTAATTTTATGTGTCTCTTACGGTTTACGAGGCGCACGCCAGTAAAGCTCCCAGTCGGCATGATTTTTTCCGGCAATTTCAACAGTAATCGCCATATTTCAGTCCATTTACACAAAATCTAACAGTAAACCTTCCTCATGAATTACTCTGTCCATTGGTGAAACCCGTTTGAAAATCCGTTCGGTAGTTTTTGAGTTTATCGCGTACAGAGAGACAGACAGACGCGGCCGGCGCCTTTGTTTTATAATATGTAAGGGCTTGTAAATTATTTCCACAGGCGTTCAGACCGATAACAAACGTTGCAAACTAGAAATTGTCTGCATAATGTAGGTTTATCTTATTGGATTAATGTTTGTTTTGTCTAGCATGCAGTTCTGTAGCTATGCGTCACCCCTTTCCCACCCCAGGTCATAAATCGACTAAGGGATTACGTAGAGGTTTGGCAGTTGTTATGATAACAACTTAACTACGATCACGTCATGAAAATGACTATAACACTCCTTGACCATTGTAGCGATCATTAAAAAGGGCCTCGGCGAATGATGATTTATGAATAACAGGTTTTTGCCCGCGGCTTCGCCCGCGTGGTCGGAATGTACGTATATATCGCAGGCACGCACTACCGCAATAAAATGTATCGTACCAGAATACTCGCGAAATTTCACGTTTGTCTTTTTAGATTTTTTTATAAGTTTTCTTTATGACACCTCTTTAGATCATGAGCTGTTCGAATATCAAAAAATATTTGGTAGGTCTTAAGGGGGAGGCGTGAAAATTGATTCACTGTTACAATATATAGTAGATGTCCTAATCCAGGTCATGGACTGCCAGCGTGACAAATCATCACATCTCGAATCCGTTATTAAACCGAGAAAATGTTTTAAACATTTAAAAATATCATCAACATCCTTATATGGTCTATTTCCATGTAGCTGAACCACTTTTTTCAACTTCGATACAAAACATAGCACAAAAATAATGTTGAATAAACCTCTTTTTTTATTAAAACCCTGTCAGTAATGTATTTTTTCCTATTATTTAGCTAACCATATCAAGAAATTTCATCACATATTAATCTTCAGCTATCCTTGAAATAAAATCGAAATTTTATTTTATGATTATACAATATCTTCATTAAGCAAAGGTGAAATAAACCATATTTTCGAGAGCGCAAAAGTATTGCAACTATTAACAGGTGCTGTGACTGACACGAATGGTTTAGCACCACGAAAACTGTACTTTTATACTAACACAGACTTATGTTTCAATTATTTCAAGCTTTCTTACAATTATGGTGATAAGTTATTGACGAAAAAGGTATTTTTTTGTGCACGGAGCCTTAAGTATGGATATGGATTATGATGGTCAGAGGCACCCAAGGTTCACCTCCGCTACCAACCTGCAGACAGGCTTATCTTTTTACCACGAGTCACGATATCAACTATTGTGATGCTCATGCCAACCCGACTGATAAAGTAGAGATATCATAGGGAAGATATTAAAGAGGTCTTAAGCCTATTTATGATAATAACACCGAAAGAAATTAAAATCATCACATAACATAAATTATTCAAATAAATTATTTTCAAACTCATCACGGAGGGTCACTTGAGAAACTTAATAAAAGGTCATTTTTCATCCCGTAAGTATAGGTACAAGGAAAAAAGTCAGATTTGTGTGTCAAAAGAGGGATCGTATCGATTATATCGGGACCTTCTGATAGATGGATATGTTGTCAGAGACAGATAACGACATTTAAGGAAGCAAGACGAAGTGAACAACGATAAGAATAGGGCTATTGCGTCACAAGGATTGACGTCATAATGTGGCCATTGAAAGCTTGTCTGACAGGCTGTACGCCTATGCTAATTACTTAGGCAAATAAAGAACTCGCTCTTATCTAAGTAGAGCGTCTGGTTAGTCTACAATCTTAACTATGTAATGATTATGATCACCAACGACACAAAGAGAGTGTTAACAACATACCTGACAGACAACGCTCAGCCTAACTGCTGTCATAAAACCATTTTTTGCACACTCTTCCTTAGATGAAACGTTTTTAAAAAACCCTCGTCTGATTTCGTCATTTGTCCCGTCATCGGGCACACAGTTTATATTAAGATGAACTTATGAAGACGTGACTGTTATTTTTGTTGAAACAGTGGTATGAGCGTTTATCCTAAAAGTTGGCAACGTCGCAAATAGCTGTCAAAAATTTACAAACAATTTACAAGACATTCTTATTCTCTACTGAATACAGTTTTTTAAATGTATTGTTTAGTTCTAAAGCTTTAAAAAAAAAAACTGAGTCAATTGTTGCTAATTTAACTGATTAAAAATAAGAAGCGATTTTAGAGTGTCACACCTCCTGTCGCTAACTTTAACTATCTCAATTTATACATGTGGTTAACTAGCGAACTAGAATATTAATAATTAATTATAATAATTAATAAGAATTAACATTGAATTTGATGTTATATCCGTTTTAGGTGTAAAAAAGACATTTTTAAAAGCTTTTTTTATATCCAAAACTTAATATTGTGTTACGATATTAATTATTGCATTACATTATCAATATTCTAGTTCGCTAGTTAGCCACATTTCTTATTTCCATCCCAAATTAATCAAAACAGCGAAATATTTGACATATATTTGCGACGTGGCCCACTTTCAGAATAAACGCTCTTAATGTAATGTAAATGGACTCATTTGGGAAAAACTAGATACTAGTTTTGTTATTTATTTCAGCTTCAAAAGTGAGTGGGTGCCGGTGAAATTACAGTTGCATGAGAAAAACCCTTTGCTTCTGCAGGTGGATATGAAGGCGGCGTCTGTTTGGTCGTTGAATCGATGAGCGTTCTCCGCCGTCCGATCTGTTTACCAACCTTGTATATCAAAGAAACCTTGATTTTAGTTGACTAGATGAATCAAACCATTTTTTCTTTAAATATTATTTCATGTCCAAGATTTATTCACCTTTTTTTTTCTTTAGGGTGATTCTCATGGATACTCTCCGTCTGGGAAGACCAGAGGGTTATGTAGGACTCCTACCGTCTAAAACCCCACTGTTCCTTCTAGTGCCATAAGTTGGGGGCCCAGGAGATACTTGTATATTCGCCGCACCCCCGACCGATATCAGCCCGCTATGCCTGTCGGGCCCCATCACCGAGTGACCAATATCAAACCGTGAAAATTATAGAAAAGGCCTACCAAAGCTTTCAAACCTTGCGTGGCGATTTAGACACCTGTAGCCGTTAAGGGGCGATTCTACCCGTTTTACTAAACAAATTTCACAATGAAACTCATATCCGATTCGTGAAAAAAAAACGACCGAACGACGAATCTTATTCATGTATGTGTTTCATAGCGAAAGTTTGTTTAGTAAGACAGGTAGAATGGGTGATTCTTCTTGTCTTACCTTGATGGATCATCATCATCTACCTAGCCTTTTCCCAACTATAGTGGGGTGGCTTCCAGTCTTACCAGCACGCGTAGTATGACCACAATAGAAACGGGGTTTGTCGACGGAAGAATAGACATAATGACAGATAAACAATCACAATCTGTCATTATGTCTATTCTTCCGTCGACAAAACCCGTAGAAAGCCCGTTTCTATGTTTGTCATGCTACGCGTGCAGCTGAATACCAGTATTTTACATTTTACCCCCTTGACGAATGGAAGTCACTAAATCGACACCCTATACTCGTATTTACCTACAGTTCGGAATATTATAAATATTTATTTTTCCATCAAGTATTCATAATCAATCTATTTAGATTTACCTTCTATATAAATATATATACCTATACCTTCTTATCTATCAATCAATTCAATCCTTGCGTGCATGCTTAACCTTTTGATATTATGGTATTTTCTTTCTTCAATTCAAACCTGTTAAATATGTAAGTCTCAGATCGTTCATAATATTCATAATGTATGAAGAAAGGCTACTTACATATTTACTTCGAATCTGATTAATAATCAATAAGTACACCTACGATTACATTTATACATATTATTCCAGAGCTCAAGAGTTCAAAAGCTCATGAACAACTTGGGTGCTGAATAAAATCCGATATTTTGTGGGTACTGTGCCTCTACTCCGCCTAATGATGGTACTCCGTATTAAAGACAGATTCGCGGTTTGTTTATTTATGAATAAAACAACAAATATTTTTACTATAAATTACGTTGGTACTTCGTGATAATTATTACATATTACTCAGCGATGGCGTGTCTTATATTATTATAGAATCAAACTGAAATGGAAATAAACTGAAACTGTTTTAATTTTATTAATCTGTATGCCGGACGAGGGTAATGTGTCTCTTTCGTTATTATCAGCCATATTTTAACTACTATAGGCGTACTGTGGGTGCTGTTGGTTATTGCGCAATAGAAACACCGTTTGCAGCTCAAATCAAATTATAATTTACGATCAAATTAATCACATTAGCAATTCACACACTGTAGGTACACAACACAACTATTAGGAATGCACGGCAGTTTCTAAACGTGTTCACTGCTTGACCGCCACCGATGAACTCATGTTTAGCTCCGGCCGGTCCGAGCGTTGTGTTGTGGACTCTGTCGAGCGCCTCTAGGCATCGCTGGCGTCCCAATTAGTCAACTCAGTAACGTTTTCCTACATATAGGTAAATAAAAATAAATCTACTTCACATCAGTTGATGTTGCCCATTATTAATGTGACATGTAGTATCATGTGTAATGTATATCTTTGTTTGGAGAACCTAAATAAATAAACAATATTTACAACTGACGCAACACATTGGAGAGCAACGAAGCACGTCAAAACGGACAAAATTGCTCCCGCACGTATCCGAAAGGTTTCTGATTACGTGACGTTACGGTAGCAAGCAATGTACCTCTTATATTTGCAGTGGCCCCCACAAACTTACTGGTACTCGTATATTCTAGCCAGAGGCAGCAAGACTAAAGAACTAATAAAAGTTTACAATCCCTGAGCTTGACTTCGAGTCTACAACGATTGAAAAAAGAAGGTAAGTCTAATAGTTACCTGTCGAATAGGTATTGTTGTTGTGGTTTTAACCTTATTTCTACCCCGGGTTTACGCCCATTAAACAAGTTATAATATTAAAAAGACTTTTCAAAAACATGTCGGGTGTAAAAAATGTATCTTACATACATATTTTATCGTTTTTCCAGACATGACAGAGTCTTTACAACTTGTATTAGGTGTAAGCTATAAACGAAAACAGTAGACATTTAGGAGCATGAGGAACAGGGTGTAAAGTTCACTCAGGCACCATAGAAAAGGGAGGATCCTCCGACCAGACGGGTTTCGTGTCTGGCGGGCAACTGCCCAGAGGTTGAAGTCGGGAAGCTTGTATATATGTCTATTGCGCGGTAAACTCTAATTGCGCGATGCAGGATTTTGTGTGACGTCAGGATGTTGTGTGACGTCAGGTCTTTGATGCGTAGTTCGCATGTAGCGATGTAGATGCCGCTACAGACACAAAATAGAAAATACATGCTTTATCCTGGATGTAAATGAAGGGTAACGAGGTTGAAGCTATGAATACCTGAAAGGAAATCGCTGTGGCTTTGTAAAGTGCATTAGGCCAGTGATCTCGATCGGAGCGCAGGATAGATTGCAATTTTATGGATGTTAAGTTGCGCAACGTAAAGTAATAATAGGTAATAGGGATTAGGGAATAAATATTATATAGAAAATTCTCTATTCCTATTCTATCTACTAAACATTGTAACAGCGAATCAATTTTCACGCCTCCCCCGCCAAATATTTTTTGATATTCGGATAGCTCATGACCTAAAGAGGTGCCGTAAAGAATATGACAAAAAAATCTCGACTAATTAAAACGTTATGCAACAACGCGAAATTTCGCGGGTATTCTGGTTTTCTATATAAAGTGAGGGAAATTCATAATTTATCAAATTAACCACCAACTTAAATTGTCCGTATAATATTCAAATCACAACTGTTATTCGTTGCCGGTTGCATGAAATAGCTAACACGACAAATTGAAGTACGTAGTATATTTATGTGATATGAATGGGGATTGGGTCATGTGATAAACAATTAATTTCCCTGACCGTACACATAGGGAGAAGCGGAAACTATTATATATTATTTCTTATATCTGCCGATTTTATTTTCTGAGTAAAGGCTCCCGTCAATAGGCGCGACGCGACGGCGCGATGCGACACCAGTTATTATTCTACCGTGAAGTTTTCTTGGAAATTGTTTTATTAGAGTCGCTTCGCGCTGTCGCTTCGCACCTGTTTACGAGAGCTTTAACTTCGTTGCAGGTTCCAAAGCAATTGAATAATTTCCCTTTAATTCGCCGACCTTCATTGGACTAGCGCTTTTCTGTTTCATCGGCATAATTGATTCTGATTTACAGGAATTGTAGTAGATTGTAATTGTTTGGTGGCTAACTAGCGACCCGCCCCTGCTTCTCTTCTGTTTCTACTACTTGACCAAAAAGTCGAAATTTCTTTATTACATTTAATACTAGCTTCTGCCCGCGACTTTGTTCGCGTGGAAGTCAATAAAATACAGCCCATGTCATGTCACTCGCTGTTAATGTGTCTTTCTATATGTGTTTTTTTTATTTTATCGGTGAAGTATTTTTTGAGTTTATTACTTTACAAATAAACATACAAAAAATCAAATCTTTTCTCTTTATAATATCAATTTAGATGAATGCATTATACACATAAACCATCCAGAACATATTTTCGAAATTGTCATGAAAACCGAATCAAAATCGATTATGTAGTTTAAAAGAACGAAGCAGTCACACAGACACGCGATTTTATTTTATACTTTTTATATATGTCTATAGATATTGAGCTATGTGTTCTATTCTACATAACTTATAGCCATATCGCTTACCGTAATTAACATGGTAGACAAAACGACAGCAATAAACATGACAGAAAAAAAGGATAGGTTTAATTAATTAACTAAGCAATAGACTCGTTTTATTGCAGACTGGAGTCTAGATTACGGGACCCAACCACTATTAATTAATATAAAAACGAAGGTAAAGGTATTTAAACCTTCATTAATTAGGTAGCCCATGGGAATTTTAATTACTTTAAGGTCAACAGTGAAACAATATAACGGTATACAAATAAATTATAAAACTCCATCTTCTTATATTATATTATTATACATATACAATATAAATTACGCGTCACGTTATTTGTCCGCGATGGACTCCTAAACTACTTAACCGTTTTTAATCAAATTTGCAGATTGTGTGCAGTTTGATCTAACTTAAAAGATAGGGTAGGGTAGGTAGGTAGGTAGGTAGGGTAGGGTAGGGTAGGTAGGGTAGGTAGGGTAGGTAGGGTAGGTAGGGTAGGTAGGGTAGGTAGGGTAGGTAGGGTAGGTAGGGTAGGTAGGGTAGGTAGGGTAGGTAGGGTAGGTAGGGTAGGTAGGGTAGGTAGGGTAGGTAGGGTAGGTAGGGTAGGTAGGGTAGGTAGGGTAGGTAGGGTAGGTAGGGTAGGTAGGGTAGGTAGGGTAGGTAGGGTAGGTAGGGTAGGTAGGGTAGGTAGGGTAGGTAGGGTAGGTAGGGTAGGTAGGGTAGGTAGGGTAGGTAGGGTAGGTAGGGTAGGTAGGGTAGGTAGGGTAGGTAGGGTAGGTAGGGTAGGTAGGGTAGGTAGGGTAGGTAGGGTAGGTAGGGTAGGTAGGGTTTATATTTGATTGATTGCGAAACAAAGTTCGCCGGGTCAGCTAGTAGTTATATAAATAAATTGTTGAATGCTGAATTATTCATACGGTTTGAATGATACGAGTGAAGAATTACAGTACCTAAGACCTCTAATGAAATTCCTCTGAGTGTTCAGAGCTTTAATTAAAATGCTTCAATTTTATTAAAATTCCAATGTTTTCTCTATCTACACATGAGTGTCCACCATGATATCCTTAGATTTTAATGTAAAACGCTTCGTCTGTATGTTTGTTAATTGGTTGTTTGATAAAAGCTTTCAATTAATAGATGTGCTCTGTCATGAAGTCCACGCGAGTTTTCAGTGTAGACACGTGGATACGTTCTTTTTTTATATGAAATCACTACAAAGCTTTTGTTGGTATATCTAAAATCATTACATTTTTTATTTTAATGAATCACAAAAAGTCTATCAGCCTAATAGGCTCCTTAAATGTTAGTTACAATTTTTAAAAGTTTCAACCGATCAAAAGTAATCTTGACTAATTGTTGCCTTCAAAACTGTTTTTGAGCGATTGCCAGTTTTGAGTGTGGCACATATAAACGGTTGAGTATTGAAAATATTAAATGAACCACCAAACTCGAAAACAATTTTGTATTCATCGTTTATTGTCGCCATTGCTGGGCTTCACAGGAAGAAATCAATCAAGCCTATCAAACGGTCGAGGTCAACACAGTTCAGCATTTGCTCAGGTTTAGCTCGAATCACTCGGAGTGGGTCACGACCTAACAATGTTATTGTTATTCTACTTTTTCGTTATGGAAAAACACGGGATTTCACAGTAAAAAATGTATTAAAAGCAGATCCTCTCAGGGGTTTTTATGTACGAGGTTAAGTTAATTGAAACAATATTTTTAGTCAAAGTTATATGTGGTCAAAGTAGAATCTAAAAAGATATATTATTTTCACAACAGCATTATCGATTTCCTTAATATTTTCGTTTATATCAGACTATTGGAGTGGAATCGATCGTATTGCTTTTAAAAACCTCGCCCTTCAAGCTATCCGTTAAAAACGATTCTACCGAGAGCATTCCTTTTAAAGCCGTATAAATCGATTGTCCAGATACCCGGAACCTCTCCGAAAGAAGCCAAAAAGAAAAAGTGAATAACGTCCATTTCATTAGGTAGTCCCTTTCGCATTGGATTTCTTTAATCTTTTCCATTTAAACAGTTTAAAGGGAAATCGAATATTACTTGACCATTTCCGTAATCCATCACAGCAAAAGAATAATTGGTTTTCTTTCATAAATAGGTGACGATCCGACGACTGATTCAAGAGAAAAACTGTTATTCTGCGGCTGTATAATACCCATGAAAACTTTTATGAGAGGCATTCTTTAATTTCCTAGCATGCGGCTTATTTAAGTTAATTCAGCGGGATAATTGCGTTACACACCTAGAATGACAATTCATCGCAATGGGTTTTATTTTGACAGTTCACCCACGTTCATTACGTTATTTACGTTGTTGAGCAGACGTATTTTTCAAACCTATGAAGTAATGGATTAGCAATATCCTTCAAAACTCTCAGATTGTGATTCAAAGTGTGTTACGCAATTGGGTGGTGCACCAGTCCCAAGAAAGAAAAGGTGGATGGACAGTGTGAAAGATCATAATTATGGCCATGAAGGAAGTGCATAGGCTAGTTGATAATAAGGAAAATACCTTATGAATTTTGTAATGTATGTAGAATGGTCATAAGCTTAAATTATCAAATATCAAGTAAATTGTGTCAATTATTTCAGATTTACTATCAGTATTACTTATTTACTGTCAGTGTCAATATTCCACAACAATGCTGACACTGACAGCTCTTAAACTCGGTTTCATTGGTGAAATTGGCGAGAAATTGAACGCAGATCAGAGATGATACGTCAATTTTTGCAGACGACTGTGTTTGTAATTGTAAAAGCATAAATACTTGCGTTCGATACAAAGTTTATTTTGCATTAACAATAGAGTTACGAAAAGAATGGTCTTGAAAGTAACAACACTGATTGGTAGTGTGGTAGTGGGTAATGTTCATAGTTCATCTACAAAATTTGAATATTTAGTCATTTTATGTTAAGGCATCTAGCAGGTAAAAATTATGAAAGAGAAACCGAATTCCGGTCTACCTATGACTGTCAAAGTACATTAAAACGAATAACTATATGTCTGCTTTGAATATTATTTTTTAAATATATAAAAACGTTGTTATGTTAATTATATTTTTTCTCGAACAACGCTTTTATTTAATTAATCAAACAATCAAAATCTTTAATAAATTACGTTTCTAATGATATAAAATATGTTACATAAAAGTAATTAAATATAATAACCCTTGCTCCCTAGACTTTGTTGGGTAGTGTGGTATCATACATTATTTAAACGTAGGCATTTTTGAAACTGAACTCTCTGGTCCTAAATTATGAAAATCTCACAATTATTAAAATATATAACTGAGATATCTTTTCAACGTAGAAGGCAATGAAATATAATATTATGCAACGATAAATTACACCGCAAAGTGAAATGTAAGCACTGCCGCTCTTAGAAATATATCATGTTTTAAAGTGTTTAAGTTTAAAATGTTTTATTTAAATTGTTTGACTTGTACAATACAATTTGTCTGCAGAAAGATAAAGTTCTGAGAAATATGTTTAACAAACATTTTCAGTGCACCTTAGTGGAATATTAAACAGTGAAGAGTAGGCTTACAACACTGAGCACGGAGACGCTTCGGCGGACGCTGTTAGAGGCGGCTATCTCAACATCTTCCATAAACACCAAGCGTGCTACCGTTATCTCGCTTAACCCGAACCAGCCTTTCCCTTGCTGTCCTCCCCCAGCGACGCCCTAAGCCGAGGTCCGTACCCCACAGGGGGTGCCCTCAGCGTGTATAGTCGGTTAATTTTTTAAGTTTTATGCCCTGGCTGGAGGCCTTAATTTATTACGGCACCTACAGGAAAATGCGGTTTACCGCGACTTGCGAGACGCCATTAATTAAAAAAATTGTTTTCTCGTACTACGACACAAATTACTTATAGAAACTGAGCTTTAAATGGCGTCCGTGACAGAAATTATGCGCATAAGGCTGTCTGTCCATTGATACGGAGCGAGGTAGCGGAGCGGAGTTACGGACTGTGCGGAGCGAGGTAGCGGAGCGGTGTTGCGGACTGTGCGGAGCTAGACCGAGTTCACGTATTTTTCCGCATCGCCTCTCCGCTTCCCCACTCCGGTTCCCCGCTCCACTTCTCCGCTCCGTTTCCCCGCTCTGCTTCTCCGCTCCGTTACCCCGCTCCACTTCCCGGTTTTGTATGAATTTTTAAACTAGTTCGCAAATCCCTGTCCACTGAAGTGGAGCGGAGGTTTTTTGCAATTCCATTGGTTAATATTGGCACACCGCTACTCCGCTCCTCTCCTCTCCGCTCCAGTGGACACGCAGCCTAACGCTCTTTTGGCGCAACAAATTATAGAAGTACTTTTTTTTTTTTTCTGTATGGCATCTCGCAGTTGACCTCTGACGAGGTCGTAGCTGCGTAACCGGACTTTCCTGTGGCTGCCTTAAGCTTCTACACTTAAAGCCTCCAGCCAGGGGCATATAGAAGTACTGCCAACATTTCTTTAGGGGTTTCTCTCGATAAAGCTCGACGCGTGCGCGCTCGATTAATCGATACTGCATTGTTTCGCGCAATAATTTTCAAGTTTACCAGATGTATAATTAATTCTGTTATTTAATAAACTTAAATTTTTAGCTTCGAGTCAGGGACCAGCTGGGTGGTGCAGATGCCGGGACCTGCCGTCTCTAGACCCGCTAGCACGGTGAGTCCGTGCTCTGTGGCACAGATCATCAACCCCAAATAATCGACTAATGGAATGTCTTAAATTGAATAATAAAAGAGCAATAAACTAGACGCCTTTTAACGATAACCTTTAAACTGTTATTGTATCAAGTCGGCCTTACTAGCTCGTTGGGCTAGTGTTCGCAAGTAGTTACTCTGAGCATAAGGTCCCAGGTTCGATTACAGGGTCGGGCAAAGTGTTATTGGTTTTTCCATCTGGGATTCCTCAGTAGCAGCCCGGAGTCTGGACTTGTGCCCAATTGATGGCAATAGGCTCGCTCCTAACGTGGGACTTAAACATAACTCGCGAAATGTGGGTGTACTATAGGTACACCTCTGCCTAATCTTTGGAGAAATACAGGCGTGATATTATGTGTCAAGTCTAGATTTTCAGCTAGGGATGGTTTTATTTTACGCATCCTAAAAACTGTTCTGAAAATTAAACAAAATATTCCACTTTACACTTTTCAATCAGTTTCCTTCAAAATATCCATAAGTCTGCATCTGTTACAATGATTGATCACTCTATCAATATATTATTTACAATATTATCATACTTCATTTAAATTAAATCAATCATTCCATAAGACTTTCATACGATTACGTCAAAAGCCCACAACCGCAAACTATTCAATAATAAATCGCTCGCATTATAAAGCTATGCAACCATCAATACATATGAACTTCAAAATGGGGAGAGATAAAATTTAAATCGGTTTCCGATCCCTCTTTTACACGAACGTTATATTATTCGAATTTACAAGTCAATCGTACTGCAGACGTTCGTTTCTGTAAGCTGAATCTAACTTCACATTGCTTTTGAGCCACAGATCTTTGGAATGAGCGTTTCCATTCGATTCTAATGCCTCACGATTTATACAATTTATTCTTCTCGGCTTATTGGCAGTACCTAACTCGTTTTGTTGAACTGTAGGCCTAGCACGAACGCTCGGAGTAAACGTAATGTCAATTCCTACGGTTTTTTTTATCGAAAATACAACTATCGTATAAATAGCATTTTTCACAATTCACGATTCAAAAGTATTTTTTTTAAACTAGGCTGAGAATCAGCACTCGAACGTCAAAATTACAATCATTATCACCTTGAATAAAGTCTGCAAACTAAATCAATACTATGTGCTAAACGTGTATTTTTAATTCAAATAGGTACCGTTCGAATTTACGTAACGCTTACTGCGCGCGTTCGTGTCAGGCTTACTGTAACAAATAAAGTTATGTATGGAAAGGCTTGAGTTCAATTTCGGAGAATTCTAAAACCATTTATTGTTTTTTGAAAATATGATTAGATTATACGGGAAAGCTCGGTAATTGGTAAAAGGCTCACGCACCTTTTATAACGTACCTCAATGGTAGACTGTTAGTATTCTTTGTAACTCTGCATATCCCTTCAGAGATTACTGATATGATACTATATTATACTGAAAAATACACCAAAAAAACCATGCTTTTTCATCGGAGTGGCGGTGTAGAGAAACGTTATTTTATTCCACTATGAATTTCACCATTCATGAACATAGTCATATTATAAATTAAAATCGCTTTTCGTGTTTGTCTGTGTGACCGCGTTGTTCTTCTAAATTACTCAATGGATTTTTATGCGGTTTTCAACATCATTTAGAAACACATAACATCACGCTTGTATGCTCCGAAGTGTTGGGCAGAGGTGAACCTATAGTACACCCACATTTCGCCAGTTATAATTTAGAAAATTTACACATAATACCTACATTAAAGAAATCATCGTTATTTTGTCAAGTTGTAAACACTGTGCGAACGAGCGCGCTACTTAAACCATAAAAAGCGATTGTATAGCAATTTAGTTCCATTAAATATTAATATTATTTCTACCAAATTACTCTCATTAATGCAATTTCATAATGTACACTTTATTTTTATGAGCTGCATATAAAAGCCAATATGGGGTTTATTATTCTTACTCTAAAAGTACACTAGTTTTAAAGTCGTAACCATACTGACTGAAACGGTACACAGTATGGTTTCATTGTTTTACAAAACAATATAAGGTATAGCTTGTCCAGTCTGACATGACGCGCCCCAATACCGCATTAAGCCTCTTGCAGACTACCACGACGCGAGTCTAACAAAACAATTTCTAAGAAAACTTCACGGTAGAACAATTACCGCTGTCGCGTCGTGCCACTCTGCATTAGGCTTGATCGTGTGCATAAAGGAAAAGGAAAACAACGACGTTTTTTTCTAATATTATGTGTAAATTTTCTAAATGATTACTGGCGAAATGCGGGTGTACGATAGGTACACCTCTGCCCAACCCTTAGGGGAATAAAGGCATGATTTTATGTGTGTTATGTGTTTCTAAATGATGTTGGAAACCGCATCACAAGCGACTTTAATTTATAACACGAGTATATATACTAGTAGAAGCTCGACAATATTCATGAATTATGAAATGCGTAGTGGAATAAAATAACGTTTCTTTACACCTCCACTCCGATAAAGCAGCATGTTTTTTTTGTATCAGTAGAAATATAATATCATAATATCAGTAATCCCTGTGGGATATGCAGAGGTATAAAGAACATTACATTCCACCAGTAAGGTACGTTATAAAAGGTGTTGAGCTTTTACCAATAACCGAGCGTTCTTTTAAAAAACAATAAAACGTTTTAGAATTTTCCGAGATTGAACTCAAGCTCAAGCTGGGGTTGCGGGTTTGTCCGAACCTAACGCGGCCCCGGCACACAGGCAACGGAAGGAACACGGGTGGGTTTTAGTCAGTAAAAGTCTGACACACCCTCTCGCTCTGCCCAGAGCGGGAAAAGTCATTTGATGATTACCCAACCTCAAAAAAAAAAAAAAGCCTTTCAAAACATCACTTTATTTATTACAGTAGGCCTGGCTCGAACGCGCGCAGTAAACTTTACGTAAATTCGAATGGTATTTGAATTAGAAATACACGGTTTGCACATAATATTGATTTCGTTTGCAGACTTTTTCCAAGTAGATGATAATAATTGTTCTTGTTGCATGAAAAACATTGTCTCGTCGGAAATGTGCTGATTCTCAGCCTAGTTTGAATAAATTATATTTGAATAGTGAATTTTGAAAAATGCTATCAACGTATACGATAATTTATTTTCGATTAAAAATCGTTCGAATTGACATTACGTTTATTCCGAGCGTTCGAGCTAGGCCTACAGTTCAACAAAACGAGTTAGGTACTGCCAATAAGCCGATAAGAATAAATTGTATAAATCGTGAGGCATTAGAATCGAATGGAAATGCTCATTCCAAAGATCTGTGGCTCAAAAGCAATGTGAAGTTAGATTCAGCTTACAGAAACGAACGTCTGCAGTACGATTGACTTGTAAATTCGAATAATATGACGTTCGTGTAAAAGAGGGATCGGAAACCGATTTAAATTTTATCTCTCCCCATTTTGAAGTCCACATGTATTTATGGTTGCATAGCTTTATAATGCGAGCGATTTATTATTGAATAGTTTGCGGTTGCGGGCTTTTGACGTAGTCATATAAAAATGGTTTGGAATGATTGATATGATTTAAAGTGAATATGATAATGTCGTATCATTGTAACAGATGCAGACTTATATTATATTTTGAAGGAAACTGATTGAAAAGTGTTAAGTGGAATATTTTGTTTAATTTCCAGAACAGTTTTTAGGATGCGTAAAATAAAACCATCCCTAGCTGAAAATCTAGACTTGACACATAATATCACGCCTGTGTTTCTCCAAAGGGATAGGCAGAGGTGTACATTTCGCCAGTTATGTTTAAGTCCCATGCTAGGGGCGAGCCTATTGCTATCAATTGGGCACAAATCCAGACTCCGGGCTGCTACTGAGAAATCCCAGATGGAAAAACCAATAACACTTTGCCCGATCCAGTAATCGAACCCACGGTAGCGTTGTCGACTTGCGACCAGTAGACCAACGAGGTAGTGATTATTATTTTTCTACTTATTATTGTATTCATTTTCTTGCATTTTTATTACTATCCGTCGTGCGTGTATGACGATGTTTGAGTGTTGACTAAGAAATTGTAGTAGGAAGCGTTCAGTAGTTTCTCCCTAGCCCTCTTGAAAAAGGCGTGAGTTTATGATGTTGATCAATATACATTTTGCCGGTTTATACATTTTGCGGGTTTATACATTTTGCCGGTTTATACATTTTGCCCGTTTATAACAATCTATTGCAAATTTTAATACATACCTACATTATCCTAGGTTTATAACATAATGAACACCATTGCTATAATCCCATTCAATCATACCTAATCTATTATCAATTCCAATCTCAAGTACTTACCTAGTTTGACCGGCTGCTGTTATGCGGGCAATTAATCACAACAGTAATTATATACCGAACGACAAGAGATGTGACTCGGTATATAATTGGGCTTTCATCAGGATACGGATGTCGATCTGTATTATGATTACGTTTAACTGATCATGAAAGGCCATGGTGGGCTGTCCGGAAGGAAATTCTAATTTTTTTCTTCATCTGGCGGCGACATCGTTAAAAGATGCCCATCCATGATAAATATCACCCGTCTCTCCACTAGTCCATTGCCTACTCAAGGATGCATATCCGGTATGGCTCGCAAATCCTGCCATGTCCTCAGGGCACGTCTTCCCTACCATTACCGTGCCACCCGGTCTACTCTTTGATATGCAATGGCCTCTGTAGCATGCAACATGAGGCTCCAGCGGTTAGTGCAAATCTCGAGGTTCGTTCGATTTATCGAGGCTGGTTAAACCACGCTGGGATCGGTGCATTTCATTCATTCAATAATAATTATTATTTTAAGGAGAAATCGGGGTCGAGAACAAGCCGTTCGTTTTACAATAAAAAAAACCGGCCAAGTGCGAGTAGAACACGAAGGGATCCGTACCACCGTACAATATTTAGCAAAACACGAACCGAAACGCAAAAAAACAGGTTTCTTGTATGGGGACCCCCTTTAATTATTAACTTTTTATAACATTTCGTTATAGCGGCAATAGAAAAACAATCTGTGAAAATTCCAAATTTCTAAATTTCAAAAAAAGAAAAAAAAAGACGGTTCAGAGATACCATACCCTCTGACAGACAGACGGATGAACGGATGGATGGACAGTGGAGCCTGAGTAATAGGGTTGCGTTTGGCACCCTTCGGGTACCAAACCTTAACAATGGTCGTAAGGAAAAATTGACAAAAGAAAAGATGTACCTATAATAAATAAGCGAATCTGTCTTGCAATCTAGCAAAGAATTTTCCAACATTTTTACAAGTTTTTGACATTGAGTGTCGCTGAGACAAGATTGTGACGAATTTGAACGTTTTATAAGAGCGTTCAAGTTGGCAACGTCACAAATAGCTGTCAAATGTTTACCTGTTTTAAATAATTTGGCAATATTACTGTATGGAAATACATAGGAAATATCGCTAACTAGTGGACTAGAATATTAATAATGAATTGCAATTATAACACTGAATTTGATGTTGTAACCGTTTTAGGTGTAAAAAACCGGCCAAGTGCGTGTCAGACCACGCACAATGAAGGGTTCCGTAGATGGGATGAATTTATCCCAAGAACGAACATAACGTTGAAAAACATGTTCTCTCATTCGGAATGTATGGGAGAACATGTTTTTTCAACTGTAATTGTAAGTTAACTTGTAGAGTCTACTTAGCTGTGATAGTTTTTCTTATAATTTCGTTATATATACTACTGCTGTGATTATTTTCCACATATGAACCAACCATTTAGCTGGCAGAGGGCTTGACTCTAATCTAATCAATACGGCTGATGAATCATGGCTGGTCCGAACTTTGCACAGAAGGCACTGCAATAACATTTTTTAGGAACCGAATGGTAACATGAGCCGAGTGTTAGTGAGTGTACATGCGTGAAATTTCGGAGAACCTATGTTCAGGCCGGCCATGATGAATCGGCCGTGTATTGTCCAACCAAACCCAATCGAACTACATCGCTATACAATTTCCGAATATTAAACTTTAATACTCACCAAGTTTTGAGAATATAATTATATCAGTAAGTACCTAATTAACTAATTAATGCTTTTCAAATATTATACGAATTAGATGGAATGGAATACAAATAAAGATATAAATGAATATGAATTGATAATTGCGATGCAATTCACATCGACTCACTGCACGTCAGATTCTATTGACTAAAGAATGACTAATGACAAGTAAATTAGTTTAATTGTTACCCAATTAACCATTATTTCACCATTGAATTTAATATTATAATTATGGATAGTTACCTACTTACATATTCGCGTAGAACTGTGGTTTTCAGTGCAAGGAGTCTGCACTAAACGAAAAACTTTTTAAAGTTGGTTGGAAATGAAACTAGAAAATTAAATCGCAACAGAGTCATGCAGAGTTATTTTCAAAACAAATAGTGTAGAGTCATCTCAATTACCTAATTTCCTTTATCCTTATATAATGTAGGTATATATTATAGTAAATATGTATGTGCGTGTATCATAAGTTTTTAAACTATATATGTACCTATACCGAACCTACCTATTGAACCTACCTTTTGTGTACCTATTTTATTTATAATTAATTGTTGTCTTTTTAATATTTTTTTATTATTATTATCTCCTCTAATTCGGAGCACCTGCCATCTTATCCCTTTACCACCCTTGGTTGACTGGTAGAGAATACCTAAGGTATTAAGTCCGCCTTTGTAACTTAATGTGTGCGAGAAGTTTAAATAAATAAATAAATCAAATGTATTAAAATAAAAATTAGATCAAGTACAAGTTAGCAACGATTGCCTAAGGAGCACAATACTGCCTTCCAAAACACAAATGGCCGACGTCACCACAAAGCAACCAAGCTTAACTGAAACTGCGCCGGACATGTTTGCCGCTTGTCTGTCGCAGAACTGCCACAAAGGTCCAGGAAAGCGTCCAACGGCACCGTAATAGATCTAAGTGAAAATGGCGGAACGAGAGATATTGAAGTATGAGGAATAGATGAGATTGAGTGGAGAAAAAATTTCAGGGAAATAAATTGTTATGAAAATTTACTACCAACTTGAATTGCGCGTATAATTAAGTCACCACTATCATTCTTTGACACTTGTTTGAAATGGCTACAACATGCCAAATTGACTTTGGGAGTCAATTTGCCTTACAATACATTTCCCTGACACCTCTACACCTGTCGAGCTGTCAATAAAACGTTTTTGAAAGGAAGGGAGGTGCCTTATCTGCCAACACATGCATGTCGTTAGTCTACACGTCTAAATGACAAACACACAACTCTATACGTATATTGTATCGATAAGGGTGTGCAGGCCTTACAGAACGAGGCATGACCATTTTGGACTTTGGAGTAATATTTTTTCCACATTGGTGAATGCCTTATTTTGAAAACGCAAGCTAGGTGGATCTTAACCGATCTAAACCTTGGTATTGTGTTCCAACCACAGTAGATACTTTTTTTTTTGTAATATCCTGGTTCTTATAAAATATAACAAAAATCTCAGCAAGATAAAAAGAGGTCCACTTAGTTCAAAGTTTGAACTAACTGGACCTCCTCATATCTAGCTATATTAGCTAAATTGATTTACGATCGCAACATACTATAGCGATCGTAAATTAATTACCTTTCAATCCCCGAAAATTAAACTCCATATTAGTTATATTTATATTATTTTATTTCCAGATTTCAATCTCTTTGGGAAGTTTGATAACGTTGCATGTGTCTACTTATTTAACTTATGTATAGCTTTTTTTTTTTTTGAGGGTGGGAAATCATCAAATGACTTCTCCCGCTCTGGGCAGAGCGAGAGGGTGTGTCAGACTTTTACTGACTAAAACCCACCCGTGTTCCTTCCGTTGCCTGTGTGCCGGGGCCGCGTTATCCCTTTCGGACAAACCCGCAACCCCAGCAGGCATTGGTCTTTCGACCCCGTCGGTTGGTGCTGACATCTCTTTGAGGCGCGCGTGGAACACAACGCGCCGTCGACACGGGCCTGGTCCTTATCGGACGGCGAGCTGCCCATTGCTCACCGTCCGCAAGCCCGCGCCTACGGTGGCCGGAAGTCGGCTCTCGACTCCCGACGCCCGGGACGTCTCCTGCGGCGACTAGGGTCACGAGGGCGTGCAGCTCGCGAACATAACTGCTTCGCAGAAGGAGGTGACGGCCTCCCATGCACTCTCGCTCCGAACCATGGCCTGAACCAGGGCCGGACGCGAGAGATCGCCGCCGCCGATCGCCTCCGTGAGGACACGGCGGTGCTCCGCCCAAGCCGGGCAGACCTCCACCGTATGCTCCACCGTGTCCTCCGGGCGATCCACACAGTGGTGACACCCGGGCGTTTCCTCCCGCCTTACGCGGAACAGGAACCTCCCGAAACAACCGTGTCCGGTGAGGACCTGCGTCAGGCGGAAGGTGAGGACGCCATGGCGCCTCTCAAGCCACTCCTCAAAGAGGGGACTTATCGCCGCAATTGTGGCGTGCCCAGCGCTGGGTTGCGACAATCGCACACTCCATGCCGCCATGGGATCCCGCCGGAGCTCCGCTGTGCCGTGATTTCTCGCGGCAGCGGAGTTACACCCCGGCGTTTCGCCTCCTCGCGCAACTCCCACATGTGCGCGAGGACTTTCGCCTCCAGATCCCATGGCGGTAGTCCGGCAAGGAGGCTCGCCGCCTCACGGGAGACCGTGCGGTATCCCCGCACCAGCCTGATGGCCATGACCCTTTGGGACGCGTTCAACCGCCGGGCCGGTCGCAGCCTCAATGAACGCGCCCACACCGGTGCCCCGTAAAGGGCCATGGACCGCACGACCCCCGCGTAAAGCCTCCGGCAGGAGGCGTTTGCACCCCCCAGGTTGGGCAGGAGCCGCTTCAAAGCAGCCCCAGCCCTATCCAGTTTGGGAGCCAAACGTCGGAAGTGCTCCACGAAGTTCCACCGGCTGTCGAGGACGAGTCCCAGGTACTTCATCGTCGACTCGACACCGATGTGAACCCCTCCCGCCGTAATCTGGGAACCCGACAGTGGCGCGTTCCGAGGACACTTATGTATACCTACAAATAAATTAAATAGAAGCGGCTGTTAGTAATGCCTAAATAACAGTATTTTACTAAATGCATAAGAAAGTATATACGGTACTTAACTAAAAACCATTTTAAAATTTTTGTCTGTTTGTCTATTTGTTCTGGCTAATCTTCGACACGGCTGGACCGATTTTGCCGGGATTTTTCCTGGCAGCTATACAAATAAATAAAATTGAAGTATAGAATTCCACGTGATCGAAGTGACGGGTAACAGCTACTAAGTAATATATTTGCATCTGAATCTAGTACATAATCTGTATTCTGCTCTGAAACACGCGTAAGTCCGAAGTGCTAATGAATTACAAATCTACCTATTGAGTACTGGTAACTCTCTCGCAGTTACTATGTATATTGAGAATATAATGTTCTGTAACCTTATAGAGACAGGCCAGCAATATTGTAGATTTCTATCAATGAAAGTAATGTTTTAAATTCAGCACTTCCAGAGATTATCTTTTACGAACAAACACATAATTATACCTGTTTCTAATACAAGTTTAGATGAAGGTATCTGATATTAAGGATTGAATGTATAATTTTTTCTTGTACGTTCCAACAAAATCTGCTTTTCCCAACTATGTTGGGGTTGACTTCCGACTTCCGGGCTAAACTAATGCAGTTGAATACCAGTATTACTTAAGGAGCGACTGCCTAACTAACACGATACCCCTTGGTAGGACTGGTTGTCAGACTTTTGGGCTTCTGACTACCCGTAACGACTGTCAAAGATCTACGAATGACACTCGTTAGACTGGAAGCTGACCCAAAAATAGTTGGGAAAAGACGTATTGAAGCCCACGGTAGGCAGATAACCACACAATATTAATAACTCTACAAATCAGGAATTCATAGCAGCTGCACAATTTGTGGTTCAATGTGGTTGTTGTATTATATTTTCATTTAAAAGAGAACTTGATTGATTAGACGGCATTTCTTTTCTGAGTTCTATAAATGGTATGACTTTATATTTCTTAGCAGCTCCACAGTCGCAATCGGAGATAACACGTAAATAAAATTAAAAAAATATACAACATGGTACCACTTTAAACAATTGTTTCTATAAATGTTCGCAACAAATTTAACAAAATTTGTGGCGCAGCTAGAAGGCACATACTCCCCGCAGCACCACCTGGTACACTGCAATACATTGTCTAATAATGTACAAACTTTATTAGATTACGTATTGCATTTCTAAAGACATGTTCATTTATTGTTTATACTATTGAAAATGAGAAATCATTATTAATATTGCAAAAAGACGTTATTGCATTATATTGTAAATACTTTTTATGGCAGTTGAACGCTTGAAAACTTTCTACAGCTCGTAGTTACGAAAACAGAACCAGAAACACGTTAAATATCAACACCATATATAGCTTGTTTAAAACTACACACATATCACATACATATTGTATTAATCTAAATCATTATTGGTTACGAAAAGAAAAGAAAGATGGATGGACTGCGTGAAAGATGATATGGCTAGAAAGGAGGTGACTACCGAGATCATGGCTAATAGAAAAGTACGGAAGAAACAGACATGTTGTGCTGAACACAAATAAATTGGTATAAGGGAGGAAAATAATGATAATAATCATTTTGTAACCAATATGATATGATGATATAATATTGGTTGCAAAATGACTACATTTCACCATCGTCACTTGCCTAGCCAACTACGTTGAGGTAAGTCTGAGTGATGCAGCAAAATATCAATATTTTACATAAAGCGACTGTCTATCTGATCTCTACTAACCAGTACCGTAATTGCACACACACACGCATATACGCACGCACCCATACACACATAACACCAGACTAAAGATAATATAAAACTATTAATTTATAAACTTATGTTTAGTAACATGTTGCACTAATAGTAAGATATATATGCTTAAAAGGAGACGCCACCAACTGTATAATGTACAACGTGTTATAATGAATTAAAACATTTTTGATTTGAATTGCGTAATACACGATCAATCACAAACTGAATCGTTTTGAAACAGATTGCTTATCTATTGCTTCAGAAGTTCGAAAAAAGAATCTGCTCAACAACGTAAATAACGCAAAGAATGTTGTTGAACTGTCAAAATGAAACAGATTAGTTGTAATCGTTTAAGAAAATGTGTTACGTAATTAGATAGCTGTTCCTAGGTAAAGCGATACACCCTTGGTGAGACTGAATATCAAAATAGCTACATTTCATAACACCTTTCAGGTTTATTACAAAGTGACAAAACGTCCTAGCATTGTTGGTCTGCAAAAAGGGAAGTGTTCAATCAAAAAGTATTTCAAGACCTGCCCGTCTCGTGTAGATAGGATTTTGTAAGAACCTACTCGATCTCGCCTTATTGATCAAAGATTCGGTGAAAACTTATTTTCACGGAACTTGGGGTTCGTCAATATGTATATCAGAGGCTTGTTTAGGCCTCACTCATAGGCAAAAAGGAACAAAGAAAGGTATGGGATCACAATCACAAGAACATTATTTTGACACACAACATTATATAAAACAAGTTGCGCCCCGCAGTTTCACTCATATAAGTCTTGATCTAGTAGGAATATCGGCATAAAAAGTATTCTATGTCCTAACCCAGGTCATGGTCTACCCTAGTGCCAAATTAAATCCAAATCTGTTCAGCAGTTTTAGTGTGGAAGCGTAACAAACAAACAAACTCCTTTTCGCATTTATAATATTAGTTAGGATTATCTATTCAGTCATTCATATAAATCAATATGTGTCTTTAATTTGAAAATCGTCTGAAATTGAACTTATCTCACCTCTTGATAAGATCAAACTAATCAGAAACCATAGGTAATAAAGAAAAAGGTATGTTTACCAGTTAATTAAACATGCCCGTAGCTTAATTATCCAAATTTTACTGTGAAATACCTAAATAAAATACCTAATCATTGTATATCTTAAGAACATTAGTATTTATTTATTTATTGGATCTCCAACAGAAGCTACACAATTTCATGCAAGTTCACAATCTAAGAACATGGACAAATACAGTGTGCTTCCAATTATAGGAGACCACATCATTCTCTTTTAATCTAGGTAGATACATTAAGTTTCACAAAGCGAAAATATAATAATAAATTAATCAAAACATACAACGAGAAATCAGAGATGGAAACAAAATGAAATACAAAATAACGGTATGACTATATATACGAGAAAGGGAGTGCCAACTTGGCTTATAAAACCTAGTAAATACCATGAGCTCAAATCATACCTTTATAGAAAACTTGGAGGAATAACGTCTTAAAATCATTTTAATAAGAAGGGTGATTTCATACTACTTGTGTTCAGTACAAGAATATGAATAGAACCAAGAATAGTAGGTATCTTAAAAGAATACCTACCTACCGTGATTATCCACACCATAGACTTAGTCTCACAAAAGTGACCACTCTCTAGAAACAGACAAAGCGACTGTGCGGCCAATATCTGTAGCGTACTAATAAAGAGACAACTACTGGCCGCTAATTCACTTTATGTCTCTCGTATGTTTTGGTCTGTACTCACTGCACAACTGAATACGGAACGCTGAGTTCATTGTCTATGTCTTTGATCCACACAATAAGTCCTTTGGTTTTGACAGGTAATTAAAATAATGACATCCCGTTTAATAAGGCGAGTATCTAAAGTAAATTTTTAAAAACAGCTTACGAAACGACAGAATTAGAAAAAGCAAGAAATAATCCTAATATCTTATGGAATACAATTAAACAAATAACAAACACACAAAATACCCATGCCAGCCCTTTAGAGCTGCTCAAATTAAGAGACGATCCAAAATCTTCCTTAAACGAGGTAAGTCACTTCCTTAGTAATGTAGGTAAAAGTTTGGCTGCACAAATTGTGTCACAGGCACCTGGACAGACAACAGCAGCAAGTGATCAATGTTAAAAACAGTCCTCATAATCCAATTGTCAGTTCTCTTGTCGTGTTGGAAGTGGATGAAACAGAAGTGGAATCTCTCATTTTGCAATTTCGTCATGACTGCGCCGTTGGTTGGGATGGAATATCGTCAATATTGTTAAAAACATGCCGACATGTATTGGTTCCATCTATAACCTATCTCTGTAATCGCAGCCTTCAAACGGGTGTATTTCCAGATGTCCTGAAAAAGGCAATAATACACCCAATTCACAAGGGAGGGGACAGAAGCTGTGTTAGTAACTAAGGCCAATTTCTGTTTTGACTGCCCTTTCCAAAATACTGGAGAGAATCCTGGCAAATTCTCTAAGGAATTTCCTGGACAAA
This sequence comes from Agrochola lota, assembly GCA_947364205.1. Lineage (NCBI taxonomy): Eukaryota > Metazoa > Arthropoda > Insecta > Lepidoptera > Noctuidae > Agrochola > Agrochola lota. The sequence continues at coordinate 11,035,389 of OX376227.1, read as the reverse complement.
CTCCACATCATTGCCGAAAACCAATACGGCTTTCGTACAGGAGTGTCGACGGAAGATGCAGTCTTAGACTTTACGCAACAGGTTGCCAGGAAGCTCGACAGTAAAACAAAGTGTCTGGAGATCTGTCTGGACTTCTCTAAAGCCTTTGATACAGTTTCTGTTCCCAAACTTATTGACAAGCTGCAACGTATTGGGGTGCGTGGAATGCAACTTGTTTTTTTTTTTAAGTTACCTTAAAAATCGAACGCAGATTGTCAAGTTGGATGCATATTATAGTGACGAGGAGCTAATAATATATGGCAGTCCCCAAGGTAGTATACTCGGCCCAATACTCTTTCAAGTCTACGTAAACGACCTTTGCAAGATGAACCTGCCTATTTGTGACATCTACGCATACGCAGATGACAATGCGATCCTCGTTTACGGACCTTCTTGGGACATGGTGAAGACTACTGCAGAAGAAGCCTTGTCCGAGATAATGAAATGGCTGAACTCTAACCTTCTGACACTCAACTTAACCAAAACCACTTACGTTCCATTCGCTATCCGACGTAACACGGGGCCGTCACATACCTTTAGTATTACAGCTCACTCATGCTCAAATCCAGTACCATCTTGTGACTGTCCAACTCTTACTAGATCTGACAATATAAAATATCTCGGAGTTCAGATTGACGATGGACTAAGATGGGACCAACAGATTGACGCCCTTGCCACAAGAACTATGCGCCTTATACACGTCTTTAAGTCACTGAGAGAGTCGGCCAATCTGGACACTCTGAAGATGGTGCATTATGCTCTTTGCCAATCTGTTATTGGGTATTGTATTACTGCATGGGGCGAAGCAGCAAAAACTAAAATGATAACATTAGAAAGAGCACAAAGAGCAGTACTTAAAGTAATGACTAGAAAACCCTACAGATTCCCAACAACTGAACTATACTCTGAATGTCAGCTTTTTGTGCTTCGATCGATTTTAAGAACTCATGCTAAGCTGCCGCCGCTAAATCTAAATAAGCGATTACAACGCATCACTGGATCTCAACATAAAACCACTTTCGCAACGCACCAATTTTATATACTTAGTAGTAACATTTACAATAAAAATAATAAAAAAGTAAAAATCCTAAATCTCAAAACTCACACGGTAAAAACTAAAGTAACAGAGTGGCTACTAGAGAGGGATTAATCCTACACGGAATCTCTACTTACATACATCATCTAATCTTTCACGCACCCCGATCTCGATAGCATACACACAATATAACTTGGGCGCACGCACCCTCCTTCCACCCCATCTTATCACACATACACACACTCCCACACAATACTTACCTTCCACTACATGCACACACACATATACATACAATCACATAAATGACTGCAGCAGTAGAATGACCGTTCGTTAATAATTGTTGTAATAGTTATAGTGTATAAGAATTTAGTGACACTGTTTCTCAAAATACAGGTTATAACCTAGTTTGAGAGGCAGGGTTTAAAAAAATTTGAACACATTTTACAACAAACATAATTATATGTATAACTTTCTACCCACTGATTGTTTCTGTAACTATCTGTATGTATTTTTTTTTAATGAATAAACAATTAATAATAATAATAAAATATACGAGCCACGTTGACGCGGTTTCCATCGTCCTGAAATAGAATGACATATGTAAACTAACTCTGTAATTTTATCTATTCGATTCGATTTCGCGTAGGAAGTACGCACAGATAATAAAGTTGCTTTGTAATATTATTAGCCTACAAGTGCCAAACGCTGAACGTAATCCTCCATTTTTTATGTTGATATTTAACAAGCCAAATGTTAAAACTTTAACTTTTCTATTGACCCCCACTTTTTTATCCTCCAAGTCTTGTATTGACCAAGAAGTTATTTGTGTAGTCAGAATTCAATTACAGAAATTGTTCAACATGAATTATGAAAGTTAGATTGTCTAACTTTTTGTACAAAAACCTTAATTACAGTACCACGAAAAAACTTAAAATTATGTAAGTATTATGGTGTGAGTAATTGTAGGTCAGCGATGGCTTAGACTAAATAGTTTTGTTATACTTAGTTTGTTCACGAACAAAGTTAGTGGGTACCTAAATTTGTCTTTCGAATGGCTAGATAATTTCAGACCCACAAGGGGTCTCCGACCATAATAAATTGTGTTGATACATTCGTGGTATACATGAATACATGATACTATGTCTTTAACCAGAACTACCCGACAAGATAAACACCTCGTCTTCAACGCAGTCACAAAACACGAAATCGTAGGCGGTATAGTAATAAAAAACTATTTGTCAGTAGCAATGTCGACAATCAATTATTCTATGAAACTGCTCTGAGTCTAGAACTTGTTCCCGGTATTCATACACACATGAATCCTAGATTTCAATTGAACCTCAGCCATCATAGAATCGTGCTGCAATATGAACTCTACAAGCGTCGTCTATGTGCAATAAGAAATTATTCAAACTATTTTATACTGTGTGATATTACCTACTAAAGCTTTAGACTAGAAGTTCAAGTATCTTACACCTACACCTGTGGCTAACCTTTTAGGGTAACTTCGAAAGGTCACCGTGGTATTACATAATATATGCCGAGAGGTAAACGTCAATCCAATATAAGAGTACATAGATAATGTAAATATCGGTCTAAACGGCCGCAGAGTTACGTTACATTTACGTTACCAAACGGTACTTATACTGTCACAATGTCACATCGGTGGATTCCAATTGCTGCCAAATTATGGCTTTTAAAAGAAACTTTAGTGATCGTAATATGTTATCACTGAACAAACATAGTTAGTTTTTATGTGATAGGTAAAGAGAATTACACATGCAGCACCAAGGGGTTATGTTGAGCCATTAACTTAATGTTGACATGTCATTTGCTCATTTTTCTTATTGATATCCACTTCTAAAAGTTGGACTTCTAAACGGTGAAGGAAAACACAACGGTGATGGAAAACTTCGTGAGGAAATCGACATGTTTTAGAACGAAAAATTCGAAAACATGTGGCATCCACCAACCCGCACTGGGCCCGCGTGGTGGATTACGGCCAGCTGTAACCCAGCAGTGAGAACATTATAGGATGAATATGCTACGCTATAGCATAACCTGAATTAACCTATAAGTTAATCAGGTCAGGCAACAACAAAATCCTTCCAATCTTTCTACGTTTAATATGCAGGACATCCTATATTTTATTTATTATTTAAATTGCAAAGGACACGACATGATGACTTGATTGATGAAAGTCTCACCCAATACTAACTTCCGGACTGTTAGCTGAACTTTTCTCTTTCAGTAAGTAGTCGTAACCAAAGTTAGTGTAAATAAGGAAGTTATTAGAACGTAAAACGTGAAGAAAGTATCTTGTTGTCGGAATTTAACTTCGGCGGCTCGAAGGCTCCCGCGACAGCGCGACACGACTCTGGGGAACAATTTCTATGAAAACTTTACAGAAACTGTTCTACCGGTGTCGCGTCGCACCATTGTTTCACGCCTGTCTGCGCCTTTAGAAGGGATTGTGGGCCTGAGTTTACGACTGAAGATGACATCACTGGAATTGAGCGGCCCGTCCCTAATAAAACAATACGAGCCTTTCAACTAAAATTTAGTCTCTGTTAAATTGGGTAGCGTTATTTTCTTTTCACAAATAAGCGTGTTTAAGCCTAATTTTGTCTAAAGAACTGTTCAACAAGCTTTTAAGAGAGCGTAGGTATTTCACACAAAAATAAAAGAAAATAGCAAAAGTGAGTAAAACTTTTTATTATTTAAAAGCTGTTACAAAGGCGGTTCAAAGGCGAAACACGTCAGGTCAAGAAATTTTCAGAAACCACTCATTTTAATTTTGTGGATAAAAATGTTAATCGAGTCGAGATAAAGCAAAACGTAAGAAAGATCAAAGTTCAAAGTCAGAAGATGATCTAAGATTTACAAAATCATTCTTATGGAAATATTTCCATAAGAATGTTTTTTTTTTTTTTTTGATGGGAATATCGAAAAAGCTTTACAATTATAATGAAGCAGAATTGATGGTTGTTTTATTTACAATCTCTTATGATTGTATATACCTACCCAATTAGCAAAATGCTCTTGACTACCGCAGCTTTTAATGCTTTGGATCTTAAAAATATTATTTAATGGCTTTGGTCAATCCTATCCAATTTCATGACATTAATGGAAAGATCCCAAACAAAATGGGATCTCGTTGTATTGACAGAATGTTGGCTTCCCCGTACTCATTCTATTCCCCAACTACAAGACTACGAATACGTTAGTACACTTAATAATTTGACACAGAACGAAGGAGTGGTAGTGTACTACAAGCCAACAATACTATTAAAATCTGAGGAGCCTATACTCAAGGACTCCAACTGTCTCATGTTAGAAATTAACGAAAATACTATTGTTTTTGCAATTTACAGGCCTGCAGGTTTTAGAAATATAACTAGATTTATTGAGTCCCTAAATACACTTTTAAGTAAATATTCCGCTTATTCAAACATCATACTTATAGGAGATATTAATGTCGACATCACACCTCAAAATACTGACTCCAACTCGTCTTTGTACTTAAACTTACAATGATCTTTAAAAAAAAAATAAGAGCAGAATATGAGAGATCCAAGATCAGCAAAGCTGCCTCTATTAGCACCAAAAAGCTCTGGGAAGCCATTAAGACAGTGACAAATACGAAAAAATACAAGGAAATCCCTTCTGAACTACTATCTAAAAGCAATCCGCATGACGACTTGAACAACATAAATTCATTTTTTGCAAACATGGGCAAGAATCTTGCTGAGAAAATACTACCTAGCAGTAATCGATTCCCTGAAATACATACTAAAAACTCATTCACACAATCATTTGTTTTACTTCCCACCGATATAGCTGAGGTTGAACAAATCACCCAAGGCCTTAAAAACGACTGTGCAGTTGGGCGCGACAACATCCCCACTATCTTCTTAAAGCGTTATAGAGAGATTCTACTTCCACCTCTGACTTACATTTGCAATCTTGCCTTTTCAACTGGCACTTTCCCAAACTCTCTTAAACTTGCAGAAATTCACCCAATACATAAGGGCGGGGACAGGGACTGTGTCAATAACTTTAGACCTATTTCCATTTTGCCAACGGTATCCAAAATTTTGGAAAGGTTAATAAGCAAACGCTTTACTACGTACCTAGAGTCAAATAAATTGTTATCACCTTCTCAGTTTGGTTTCCGATCTGGAAAGTCAACAAGTGATGCCGTCCAAGATCTGGTGAACTTTGTTTACTCAAATCTTGATGGTAAGCAAAAGGTGCTGGCGATCTTTCTGGACCTAGCAAAAGCTTTTGACACAGTCTCTGCCCCGCTCCTCCTCGAGAAGCTGGAGGGGGTTGGAGTGAGAGGAATGCAACTTAAATTATTTTCTGATTACCTCACAAATCGCATGCAGAGAGTAAGGGTTGGTGATATGTGCAGTGATGATCTTGACATCACGTATGGGGTACCACAGGGCAGTATTCTTGGTCCCACATTATTTTTGACGTTTATCAACGACCTCTGTAACCTCAAAATGCGTGGGGGCAGGATCGTCACCTTTGCGGACGACACAGCTCTGCTTTTTCACGCGGACTCATGGGAAGAAGTTTATTCGAATGCTCAGCTCGGTTTCGACATGGTCGCAGAGTGGTTAAAAAATAATAAACTCACCCTTAATGTATCTAAAACTATGTATATTCCCTTTTCCATAAAAAATCATGCGACCACTTCTTCTTCAAATCTTTCATTAACATCACACACATGCTCCTTCCTGCAGGACAATTCTTGCTCATGTCCTGTTCTTAAAAAAACTAATGTTATCAAATATTTGGGTATCCAGATTGACAGTGGTCTTAGTTTTCAACCGCACATAGACGCACTTACAGCGAGAACGCGAAAATTGATATTTGTTTTCAAAAGTTTACGTCATGTGGCGGAAACTAGGACTATTGACACCGTATATTACGCACTAGTTCAGTCAATCCTATCATATTGCATAACTGCATGGGGCGGAGCCCCAAAGACATCTTTGCTTAAGTTGGAGAGGGCACAGAGAGCTGTCCTTAAAGTTAGTCGTAACCTTCCCTTTCTTTTCCCAACGAAAGAACTTTACCAGCAGTGCAAAATACTAACAATTCGCCAATTATTTATCTTAAGTACTATCATTCAAAGGCATACTCAACTTCCATACAATCCTTTAGAAATCCTAAACAGGAGAAGCAAACACACAGTATGTAAATCAAGGTCCTTCAAAACCAGCTTTAGCCGTAGATTCGTTTGCTTCCTAGGAGACTACCTTTACAACAAAGTTAATAAAGAAATTTCTATTTACTCCCTATCCAAATTCAACTGCAAAAATAAAATAAAAAATTGGTTTCAATGGCATGATTATGAAGCCACCGAGAGACTCTTACAAGTAATTTCATAAAAAGCAGCTCGACATGTCCTTCCTACACGACATTAGAAGACCAGTTTTGGAGTTTCACACTCACTACACACCCACACCCACACCCACACAAACTACTTTGCTGTCTAATCTAATTAATTATAAGTTTTTTTTAAAAGCTTATATTTAACTTCACTTGTTTGTTTTAAATTTGTTTTTATCTTTCTTCCCAACATTAACGTCTGTTATTATGTTTGTATACTGTGACATGTCCGGGTAGTTTGGAGGCCTGGAGACCTGTAACACAGGTATTCCTAGTACAGGCTCCAGTCTCCGCTACATCAATGTATTTTTGTATACACATTTATGTACTGTACTGAGTGTTCATTATGTGGTGGAGAGAATAAACGTTTTTATTATTATTATTATTATCTTTATTTAAGTTTTTAACATATAAAATACATTTTAAATATTTCTTAAAAACTATATAAATACTTGTAAACGTATTTTCCAAACCTTATCAAGATCAAGAGCTCTTCTAAAAACGTTTACATGGTTGACTCTTCATGTGACCTGAAGGCTAGCCTATTCTTCGGCCAGAGAATCAGCATTGCCATACAACGTGGCAATGCTGCCAGCCTTTTGGGCACTTTTCCTGTTGACAGCGATGCGGACAAATTTTTTGATGCCCTAAGATTGTTACCCCCCACCCCTTTCTTATATACTTGTACATATTATTATTATTATTTTAATTCTATTAGTTTTTAAATTGTTTCTTGTTAATGTAAATATGACTTTGACAAGACATGTACCTATATTAGCATTCGTTATGTCTTATACTCTTGCCTACATACTCAAGCATCAATAATGCTCTAAATAAGACTAGCATGACAATGTCTAATGTCATAGAAGAATAAATTAGCATTGATTCCGATATGAATTCGTCATAAAATTAAAATCTGAAATTAATCTTACTTAATGGTTTTACATGACGAGTTCGCTAAACACGACAAATTTAATGTCGACAATAAAGCTAGTGGTTCTGTACATTGTCAAGAGATTTGGAGGAATTGTTTGCAAAAGAGTAATCTTCAAGACAACGCAATGATAATGAAACTAGTGGTTCCGTAGACTTATCGATTTCTTCTGGAAATAATTTCGATTCTGAAGAAAAAAATATAGACATCTAAAAACGCCAACAACACTGTGTTCAAATGAAATAAGTAGATCCGAAACGGAAAATATGTATGGATGTAGAATTACCAGAATAGTTATTCTGGTAGAATATATCATCCAATCCTTGCAACCGCCCCCCTTATCTTGTACCAACGTCTTACAGTGCCCTCGACCCGTACGAATGTCAGGTTTTCATAATATATTTTAAAGGTTTTCATATACTTTCAATGGAACCCCAGTCTATATAATGGCGTCCAAGTATGGCAAGCATATCACACATGTCTAAATGCAATAGCTCCCATAGAAGCATAGCAATAGTATTTCATTCTTGCAATAGTCTCAGGCAAGTCAGTGTCCAAATTTAATTTATTCCTAAAATACTTAAAACTCGATTATATCGCGGGCCATTGAAAATTTACCGAAGACCCACATAACATATGACAGAAAACTTCCCCTCGCATTTATATTTCACTTACAACGCAACTCACGTATCACTTATTCCTAATTGCTGTTGTCCGGAACGTAAATAACATTAAATATTTTTTTAAAGGAATATTTTAAGATTATCCGCAGATTCACAAAGTAAATACTTTTGATTGCAATTTTATTTCATATTGCCAAAGTCTGTCATTCAAAACATTAATTAATGCGCTTAAAAATCAAGACTAATTTAGCAAGTTACAATGCTTTTACAGAACCTAAGCAGAACTAGAAGTCTAGAAATTTGTGCCCAAATCGGGACTTGTTAGACACTACAAAACCGTTACAAGACTCTCTTAAAAGAAAGCGCATTGGTGACTTTAATAAGACCAGTTTTTGCTATAAATCTATAATTTACATGAACAAGTAATGTGAGCTTGATTTCCTTATTCCTTTTCATAGCAGTCAACATTGTTATGTTATTGACCGAACTAGTCGCAGTGATTAATAACTAAACCAAAACTAATTTCACAAAGTTGTCACTAATACAGCTATGACATCGATCATAATATCTGCAGCTGAACTTACCTGAAAGCTAAGTTAGTCTACGTTTCATAATGGTCCAGCTCGTTTGGTGTTTACCAACAGCTCAAAAAGACAGTATTTGCATATTTTTTTTGTTTGGTGTCCGACAAAAGCCGTACGGGAAAAATAGCGTATTTTTTTTTTTTTTTCTGTAAAAATGACTGTGAGACGCCTTACTGAACTGAACTCTGCGTGAACAAAAATGAACACTGAAATTCGATTTTTCATCAAACATGAACTATTGAACTATGTTTGGGTTTTTCATTAATTCGGTCTCGGAAATAATGTATGAAACTAAAGTTTATTACTCGATTGCTATTGGCTATAAAGTCTCGCTCAAAAACGTGACGTTGACAATCGATAAAGCGGCATACTAGACAGTTTCAGTGTAAACTGTTCCATGTTATTCGGAAACAACATGGTAATGACAGCTTTACGATCTAACAATAAGTTGAATATTGAACACGTACAAAATAATGGTTTTTGGGATACTGACAGCATTAATATTGTGTCGGCTCGAGCTGTATGGCAATAAGTAACTCATATTGTGGTAAAAAGGTAAAGCAGAAAGCGCAGCATGTAAAAAAGACATCTGTGCACGCTCTGCTTAATATGCACACCAATGTTATTAATCCAGTATTGTCCAGCTGTTAGGTAAAGTTCTCCCTTTTCCACAAAATTCTTTTTTCTGCCAATTCTGGCCAATCCTTTCGATGGCTAACAACAACAATGTCCTGTTACTGGTGAATAATAAAATAAAACTTACTTACCTATCGACAGTGATCGCGACTAATGTGAACACTCCAGCGGACACGGTTAGGTTTGCAGTGAAGTTGCTGGCTGTACAGGTGACTGCTCCAAATGGCCAGTCAGCAGTAACCAGGAATATGAAGTTCGGAGCCCCGTTCAAGGTCGCCATCAGCAAGTCTGCGAAGGCGAGGTTGACGAGGAAGCAGTTGGTAACTGTCCTCATGCGGCGGTGGGCTGTAGACAAGAAAAAACATATATTACAAAAGTTGTTCAAAAAACATACATATTCATTCACTTCCAGGTTCTAAAAGTTTGATCAAATCCTGACAGCAAACATGTTGACAGCAATACCCATTACTTATTAGAATCAGTAATGAGTTTCCCTGTGAATATGTTCATCACATGCGCCTCGGCTAAAAACATCCAAGCACATCACTTGACGTGAGCTGAATCATATGAATGTTAATTAATTTTAAAAAAAAATAGGATTTCAGGAAGAGGGGATTGTGACTCAGAAAATATAATAACACAGACGACTGATATATACAATCATATCGCAGCCATCTGGTTAAATTAGCCAGCTAATTGGATGCCTAGGCCGTTCATTAAACGCCGGCATCCAATTGGATGCCTAGGCCGTTAATTGAACTACTCGTAGAATAATTAAAAGCTTGGCGTATTGAAAGTCAACCCTTTGAAGATGACTAACCAAGACTCAGCCAAGTGATTCAAATGGTGAAAAAAATCTGCGAGCAACTTGGAAATAGCGCTCGCTCGGCTCACGTGCGATAAATATGTTAGGTTAGGTTGATCACAGTTCTACTGTGACCAACTTAACCTAACATATTTCACCCAATTTAATTAAATGACTACTTACATGACACTCAGCTATCTGGTTAAAGGTTGCGCTCAATGACTTGGCTAGTTGTCCTTAAGCTATTTAATTGGATGCCGGGCGGCGTTTAATGAACGGTCCAGGCGTGTAATTAGCTGGCTAATTTAACCAGATGGCTGCGATATATATATAACTAGCTTCTGCCCGCGAATTCACTCGCGTAGAAGTCGTAAGATACACTATATTCTAAAATCACAGCCACATTTTTATAAAACTCCTTCGGCCCCGACCTACCGCGTCTCATCGCATCGGTCGCCTGCGCCATTACTTCGATTTCACTTACTGTTCTTTCTGATTATTTATCTTTTTCCTCGGCTCCTTAGGGTCGCAGCATGATATATATTTGCCTATACCTTTCCTCTAGAATTGGGCTTATCAAAATCAAAAATAATAGCGCATTCAATTATTCAGCTTTATTATAAGTATATATATAAAAATCAAAACGAAATAAGTGTTGTGTCGAATAACAAATTACATGCTAGTATGATTTGTTATTCGAACTGATAAGTGGTCTCTCATTAGTCGATCGACCCACTAATCCTGTACCTACGCATAAACACCCACACGAAGCAAACCAAAATGAGATCCGAACCGGAATCAAATTTTCCCACCGCTCTGCTTAGCATAAAATACGCATCATGTTAAAGGTGTATATACATCTACGGCTTATTAGCGAAACAGGCAAATCGACATTTAGAAATAATATTATTTTTTACATACGAGATTGTACGAGTATCTACGCAAACATTGGATGAATAAATAAATTAGCTTAATGAGATCCATCATTTCCACACATCGCTAATGTGACCTAATTCCTTTAGCCTTTTCATTATCCAAATAATTTTCGGGCCAGATGAGTAGACGGCCAACCTGATAGTAAGTGGTCATCTCTACCAAAATCAAAGGGAAACCAGAAGAAAACCATAGCGGGTGCGTTGCCACCCCATAGACAGAGTTGAATGACATGGTGGCAGTAGCCAGAGAAATATTGACTACCAATTTAAATTGTGCGTATATTCAAATCACAACCGTCATTTGACAGAAAGAAAGAAAGAATAAAGTTTACTTGGAAAAAAAGTGTAAATTATGTTTTAACAAATAGTATCTCTAGCGGCTGTGCCAAAAGGCACAGGAAATGACTGTACACGTCAAATTGACGTAGGATGTAAATTACACATGAATTTCCTTGACTGTACTTCCCCGGAGTTATCTTCAATTAGTAGATCTACATGGAAATGTTGGATGCTGTATTGTATTCAAAGACAATTACGGCATAGAAAGACATTTTCCTTCCTAATTTGGGCAAAGATAAGGTTGCCAAAGCTGAGGTTGTGGAATGTGAACCGAATATCAATGTATCAAAAGAGGGTTGGATGACAATGAAGGGCCTACGCATGGCCTATTTGTATGTGAAGGTAATTGTCATCAGGCGGAGCATTGTGTTTTTCCTTGTACATATAAATAGCTCCCGAATAAGAATAAGTCTCTAAGCGAGCAGTCAGGCTTACAGTGCGCACAATAAGTATTTGTCTTATGTAAACTGTAATGAGAGTAGCTTTTAATAAGGAAATTTTTAAGAAAAAATTGCCCGAACGGCAATTGCATCAGGAAGATAGCGTTTGTGGAAAATTCCGAGTCAGTAACTCAAGCCATCTCATGCCTCGCTGAACGCTGAATACCAAATTCAAATCATCGAAGGCACAGACATGTATTGAGCTAATGAAGTATTGTTCTACGAAGCGGAATGCAATTTCTGCAGCTAAGTGTATCTGCTAATGCAGTAACGTACCCTTTCATAGGCAATGCTTGTTGCTTTCGATATAGCATAACAGACCTGCTTGGTTAACAGGGATGGGACGTCAATACGATAAAATAAATTTCATATAGGTTAATAACGTTCTCAGTCTGCAAACAAAATGAAATATATAATATCCAATTAGTCACTGTCGCGAGTCGGCTGAGTGCAAAACCCGATATCGGCATACCACTATTATTTATATTGGTAAAAAAAAACTATATTTGTAGTTCGATATTTAGCGATTTCAAAATAGTCCTATGCACTTAAATGAAATTGTTTATCCTGTAAATAGGATATCGGAATCACGTTTGCATGTCATATTAAAAAAATATTAAAAATAAGCTAGATGTGTTCGGCGGTTCCTATCTGACTGTTTCTGAAAAGAAACTCAGAGGTCGCAGTCTCTTTTAAAGTCGAGACATAATTTTGTTCAGGCCATATGAAGATTAGTGTCTGAAATGGTCTTTTGAGGAAAGGGAGTCACTGCAAGCATTTGTCAATAATCGTGGAGCCCAACTCAGAACTTATTATTGCCAATTGGCTGGTTGAGCAGACGAGTCGTGGCGTGGACTCCGCGTATCGGCAAGCGTAGTGTGGGAGGCCCCCCAGCTAGATGGTCCGACGACCTTAAGAAAGTGGCTGGGACAGACTGAATGCGGAAGGCAAAAGACAGGGTGTTGTGGCGCAGCTTGAGAGAGGCTTATGTCCAGCAGTGGACTGCGATAGGCTGAGTTGATTGATTGACTATTATTACCAGTATTGCGTGTGTCGTATTGTCGTCCCCACATGGTATAAAGTCATTAATATGCAATTTTGTATTAATTCATAAATTCAGTCCTTGTATATATATGGTTTTCTTATGAGAAACACGTTTAAGCACAAAAAGGCCAGAGGGACACCTTGAAAACTTTATGATGTTCAGGGTGAAATAAAACCCACATAGAAGGAAGTCACGTAACACAAACGAGCTTTTCCTGCATTTTATGTTGTTGTCGTTCGAGTTGGTTCGCACAAAATCCGGATTTTCCGTGAATAAACCTAAAATTAGTGTAGTTTGCTGTTATAGCGAGGCATGCTAAGTTTTAATTTTTATGCTGACCTATGGTCGAAGAATATTTTGTTATTTAAGAAAATAAAGTTACTTGAATAAAAAGAACGTGGAAAAGTACAATAAAGCTAGGGTATTTTATTAGGTGGGATAGACATTTAGATAATTTGGATAGACAGACTGCAGTCTTCTGAACATATTGTAAAGAGCTCCATCCAGCAAGCGGTACCAGTCCAGGAATGCGTTCCAATATCACAAGTTAGCAAATCAATTCTATCATAAACTAAAGACTAAATGAACTAACTTTATAATAAATCATGATTAAACGTTTTGTAATTGTAATTTCAATCATACTATAAAATAAAAAAAAACAATCAAGTAATTACTGGCACACGAAAAAATAAAAATGTCATGTTCACTGAAATAATCCTGTTGTTCACACTGATACACAACAAGGATAAAATGTTGGTCAGATTGGATACGGAAGTTCCGACGGTTAATATATTTTTTTAATCTCGCTAAAGCCCCTAGCATAAACAACGTTACATTTCTAAAAGGCCCAGATTGATTTGAAGCGAACGTTTACAATCAAAATCGTTTAGAAACGTCAATATGAAAAAAGAATTTCTGAATAATAACCGTTTCTCGTTCGGAAATTAGATTTTCATTCTGACGAATGGGAAGTAGCGTAGGTTCCATAATGTATTCTTAACGATATGCATTATGTAGAGAATAAAAATATCCAGGGTCGTTGCAGGATGAATCTGCGGTGAAAAAATAGCAATAAGAAACCTCGTAAAATCTTAGGAACTAGAAGTTTGAACGTAGTGTTTGTAGTTGTTGGTATGGAAATCCATGAAAACAAAAGGTTGGCATAATATAGGTATCCTGTGTGTGGTACGGAAATCATAGACACAAAACATTACCCTCCTGCAGCGAAAGTCGGGTAAAACACTCCGCTCATAAGAGATTATGAAAAAGTATAAAGGAGTAGAGTAGGTATGTAATGGCGGTCTGTAATTAGTGCCTACCCCCGTGGGAAGAAGGCTATAAGGAAGGATATATAAATGTATTATGAAAAACTCTTTTTTATCAAGCCGCCTCAATCAAGTCTATACATCATGCATGTTTCATCATGTTTAAGGCGACAAAAACCGACTTTTAATGATTTTATACTGAAGATCACGTCTAAATGAGTAGTGATAATGGTTTGGAAAAATATATGTTTTAACTATTTAGTTAATTAGAGCACTTTTTTAATAACATAATTTGTGAATATTTTAGAATATATTTATATTTCTTAGTATAATTAATTTGTAAAGTTATGTCCAACGAGGATAAAAAACTGAGAATCACGCAAAATCAAGATTATTTTTTTAAAGATAATTTAATTATTAATATTTTAGTATACGTGTTTTATTAAAATACCTTTTCTTTTATGTATAATATATTAATAATGCGTCTAATTTGGGACAGCGCTCCTTGATGTCCGAGTCCTATTACTGGCTGGACGTACTACGCGTTGCGTGAGCGTCAACACAGAACAGCAAGCTAACCACTCAAGGCCACTGGCATGTATCGGCGTCTTAACAGTCTGCGGGGAACAAAGAACTTCATAGTCCGGTTTAAACTAAATTTTAATACCTTAAAAGTTTAAATGTAATACCGTTTTTTAAAGATTATCCATTACCTAACTACTAGTAATTAGAGTTGGATCCTTTGAAGCTTTATCGCTTAAATGTTGAGGGTTTTTACTATACTTAGTAAAAAAAAAGTTACTTCAATATCGAAAACCAGTTTGTCTACGTTTATTTATTTATTGAAACTTTATGCGCAAGTTAAAAAAAATACTATACAAAGGCGGACTTAATGCCTGAAACTTTTATTTTATAGGGTGATGCAGAGACAAAACATGGCAGGTACAAAGTATGGGAAAGAGATTTTGAAAAACAAAAAAATACATACATACATATTAAAAACAAAATAAACAGTGTCAGGAGAAATAACGATTGGTAGAGGAGAAAACGAATCAGCGCTGGGATGAGTCTGCTAACTTGTGACATGTGCCTTCACTTTAAATGATAACCGACTGGTTGCCATTCTGATGTTCAGAGGGAGCGCTTTCCGAAGAAAGACCGCCTGGATAAAAAAAGAAGAGTGAATGAAACCAGTGAAAACTGCTCAGTGAGAAGGACATCGTAAAAGACGATTGTTGGTGAAACGATGATTTTTACTATAGGCAGAGCATAAGTATTGAACGTGGGAAGTCAGGTAAGAAGGTGAAGTGGGTTTGTCGAATATGGAAAACAACATAACAGAGCCTTCAACTCTCTGCGCTGAGGAATGGACAACCATTTTAAAACCAATCGGTGTGCGGTTACGCCATCGGGTCATGATCATACTTACGAAGACATAGTACTTTAAATAATGCTTGAATTCTTCATCTTTAGCTACTCTTCTGGTGCAAATTATGTAGAGCTAAGAAAATGAATTATTTATCAAATCGACACAATACATCAATTGCCGTTCTATAGCCATTTCATACAACTGGCAATGAATGACAGTTGTGATTTGACACATACATACATAAACTACAGAACGCCACCTGCTAGATCCTTACATACTCCTTTTGCCTCGTTAATATACGGACAATTTAAGTTGGTACTCAATTTGCTTAACAATTAATTTCCCTGGCTTAAAATACATAGATGATTTTATTTATCTCAGAACATCGTCAGTTTAAGATTATTATTAATCAACACAAACTTATAGTCCTTTGATGCTCCGTGGTTTCAAAGTCTTCCACTGAAGTAATTAATTACTTCAGTGAAAGACAGTGATATTTTTATTAATAATAACAATATTTATTAATATGCCACTACCTTTACGGTCTTCCCTATACAAAAAGTATCAGAAACGTATGTATTGTATACGTCGTAGGATGATTTGATCATTAGAATTTTCACGAAAACCCTAGGGATATTGCGAAAACATGAATAAGTAATTAGAAAATGATAAAAACATTTCTGCGAGCAACTTGGAAGTAGCGCTCGCCGGCCGCTGCCGCAGCACCGCTCGCTACGATCGCTCGACTCACTACGCTCGCTCGGCTCGCGCGCGGCTGGTCACAGTTCTAACCTAACCTATTTCAACCAAGTTACTTGCAGAAATGTTTTCACCAAATTCTAATTATCCGTGTTTTCGCAATATCCGAAGGGTTTTCGCGAAAATTAGAATTATCAAATCATTCTACGACATATAATAACATTATCTATAGGACAAATAATCAACTGTCCCATGCATACAAAACTTCCATTACTACTCGACTCAAATGTATGAGACGCCTGATTATTTGCATACAATGATTGAATGCGAATTTTGCCATTCAATAATTGCATGGGACTTCTGTTTACACCAAGGCGATTGTTGCATGGAAGTTTTGCCTCGTCTAAACACAGAGTTGCACGTTCTTTACCTACAATTGATTCAAGTATTTCCCGTATTTGCGCTGCCAAATATTTCATTCAATTTTATTGATCGATTTTTTTTCACTAACACACCCTCAAACCGCACCCATTTTTGAAATAGGAAATTTCCATGACAGAATTGAATGCGATTTTATTGTACGTGTCGTTTACCCCTGTACCAGTTTTTAACGGTAACTAACTTGCCAGTATCGTGCAAAATTGAACGTGTTGTTTAGACGATGTCAGTCAATTGATGCTTCATTTTTATGGTAAGCCACAGGCAATAAACTTACACCGTTTAAATGGGGCTAAAGGACCTCTACTAACTCGGAGATGAGACGAGAGGAGAAGAGATGTGTTTTAATAATAATAATAATAAAATCTTTATTTTCAAGTAACATGGACTCATAACGTTAGTAACAATTTACTTACAAACTAAGTTAGTAGTATTTATAAACAATAAACAATAAAAATAAAAATAAAACAATTAACCATTACTAGGATTATGCAGCTGGCTTAAATAGGAAATGATAGGGCAATCCAGTTTGCTAGCAATGACCACCAGGAGACTGTTGGAGCTGGCACCCACTCTGCGCAACAGGGATGCAGCACGCTTGCGTCTGATCGCAGCGAAGCCGTCAGTTTGAGCAACCGCGAATATACCCGAGGCACTACAAAAGCGTGACAGCCCCAACAGCATCCTGAATGCATTGTTGTACTGAACACGAAGAGCATTAACAGCTTTTTGAGTGCAACTAGTCCAGAGGCTACACGAGTAAAAAACTTGACAATATGCCTTAAAAAGTGTTATTTTAACCGCATCCGTGCAGCGTGAGAACCTTCGGATCAGCATATTACATCGCACTGCTAATGCTCTTCGCTCCCGGTCTACATCTAGATTGTCCCTCAAATCCTCCGCTACAATGTGCCCTAGATATTTAAACTGAAGAATACGGTTTAACACACCACCATTCAAAGCAACCAATCAACCAATAGAATTTGTTATTCACACATCTCGTCTTCACTCAGCTTCAGTGGATACCACTGAGCAGAGATGTATCATATTTGTAAGACGTGATCAAAGCGGAGATGCGAGCTGTACCTCGCAAACTGGCAACGGCGCGCAGCGGAAACGCGAAGAGATGTGCGTTCATCTCAATACCCAACGCTCGCCACACGCAGCTCAGTTCCGTCCTAGCCAGCACACATCTCCGCTCCAGTCCACTCAGTACGCATCTCACATAGCTTCGGTGGATACACCCTAACTGAAAAACATCTCTTTTCATCTCCGCTTCGGTCATCTCCGTTTTGGTGGATTCCGGGCAGACAGCAGATTTTAAACCTCAACAAAGCTCAGGCTATTGTCAAGATTATTAATTACCACAAAGTAGTGCGGAAATCTTTTGACGCTTCGTCGCGTCGCTTCAGTGTCGTCTGCTGAAGTAATTAAAATCAATATAATAAATCAATCAATATCATAAATATCAATATAATAAATATAAATAATATTATCAATAAAGGTAGGTACACTTTAATATAAAAAAAAATTATAATGATAAAATGTTTCACAAACTAGCGCTGTGTAATGCTTTTCACTTTGACGCTGCAGCGCTGAAATTTACACACTCGTTAGAACTGACCACAGTCCGCTGAAGTTACTAAAAGAATAGTTTCTCCTTATAAATCCTATTTATAAAAAGAGCAGAAATATTGAGGATCACACACATAGTGTGTAATTTTATCTTTGAATGTAAATAATTATAAAAGTTTCAATATGAAATTTGCAACCCATTCCAGCTGATAGGAAGAAAATTGTTTACAAATGAATGATGTAAATACTGTATAGTAATAGTACTATCTTTTCAACTAGAGGGTCTAAACTCCGCAGACATGATGGGTCCGTATCGCAGACTTATCACGTCAGCGGAATTTTGCTAACTAATTTAAGACGCCGATATATGCCAGTGGCCTTGAGTGGTTAATTTATTATCCATAAAGCAAAAGGTATTTTAATAAAACACGTATACTAATTAGTTTTTGAGAGATTCTCAGTTTTTTATCCGCGTTGGTTTACAAATTAATTACACTATGTAATATAAACATAATCTAAATACCATAATCTAAACAGATTAAGTTATTAAGAAAATGCTCTTATTTAACATAATTCTATTTGACGTGATCTTCAGTATAAAATCATTAAAAGTCAGTTATCGACGCCTTAATTTGACCCTGTATAATTTTAAAGAACATTTATTACATATTATAAAATAAAGTCGGTTTTCGTGTCGGTTCACACAGGCAGTGTGACCACTTAGTTCTTTTAAACTACACAAAGGATTTTGATGCGGTTTTCACCATCATTTAGAAAACTTATTCCGGAAAGTTTATGGATATTAGACACAGGCTTTAGCCCGCGGTTTCACCCGCATGGATATCGGAAAATATCTCACGGGAACGTACTACCGGGATTGTAATTTGTTAATCCAGGTTATAAACTATCTGTGTTCCAAATTTCATCCAAATTCATTCAGCTGTATTTGCGCCAATCCAGAACATATATCTAGACTATCAGACAAACATTCTAAAAACTATGTACTGTCGGCATCCGACTCGTTCCCACACCTCATAACAATTACTTTTTCAAATATATATAATAATAATAATATATGTATTCAATGTACAGTTTTGACTTCGTTACTATTACATTTGATATATACGTAGAGTATAAATTAGATATTAAACAAACATATAATAAATAAAAGGAATCTCGATTTTTTGTTAAGTCGTAAAAATCGTGCGGAGCAGGGCGAGTCACTAGATATTTATAAAGATGCAAATAATTAGGAGTAAGTAGGATAGAAGAAGAAAAAAAAAATGGGACACGCACAGAAAATACAAACAGGAACAAAAAACAAAACAAAGAGCATTTAAAAGTAACCAAATTTTTCGAAAAGAGAAAATGTAAAGAAATTATAATTGGTCGCATAAATGCACACTAATAGTGTTCCTCCGTTTTCTGTCTGTTCGTTTTCTCTAAATCTGTTTGACATTCATTTATTTGATTTTACAAGGATAGTGGTACTGTACTAAAAACTTTTTACAAAAAAAAACAAAAACCGACTTCCTTTTTTTATGGAAGACGGTTGTTTTTTTTTTGTAAAAAGTATTTTTCACTTTTTAATTAAAATAAACACAAATTCGAACACCACTACCTGCTATGTAAATAACAGTGACAGGAAGTTATCATCATATCATCCACATATACTAAGTGGGAAAAATACGTAGTATTGAAAGTAACTCAAAAACTATCCAAGCATTTAAGGGACCAATTTCAAAGCATACCCTTTCATACAAAAAAAGATTTTTTTAAATCAGTTCACAATAATTGACGGAGAAATCGATGGAAAAACAAAAACAATTTTGATATATACTGGCCACCAAGGTTACAACGTCTGTCGCGCTGACGGTTGGTGACGTTTTATGATCCTTCATTAATTTGAAATAAAAGATTATTGTTGTACAAAATGTGTATTTAATAAATTGGCGACGAGGATGTCGACTAATGATATTAAAAAACTGAAAAAAACCCGCGCCTCATTGCGTGGTATAATCACAAAACTAGAAAACTACGTGAACAGCCGGGAAACCCTAACATTTGAAGAAACAGAGTCAAGACTTCAATCACTTCAAGAAACATTACAGAAATTACAAGAAATACAGCATAACATAGAATTAGAAACTCCAGACGACCAACTAGACCAAGAGATAGAAACCAGGTACGATTTCGAAGAGAAATGTATTACCATAAAGACAAAACTCCTAATACATCAATATAGAGAAAATCGACGCGTTTTACCGCTACATACATCAACATCACAGTTAAGTACAAATACGCAACAAGAACGAGGCCCAAAAATTAATTTCCAGCCTTTTCATGAAAAAGAGACTTTTGCAAATTTTACTAAAAGACTAACTGTATTTTTCTTACTTAACAAGATCGAAGACGCTAAAATGAAAGTTTACACCTTACTTGCTGCTCTATCACCAGAATTACATGAAAAATTACACGATTTATGCTCACCGGATGATCCAATTGACATGAGTTTTAAGGAGCTCACACAGATACTAGACGAATACGTTGACCCTAAACCTAGCATATGGGCTTTACAACACAAATTTATTACGCGCACACAATGCGAAGAAGAAACAGTGGCAACATATGCCTCTGAATTAAAAAAAAGATCCTTGAACTGCGAATTTAAATGTCAAAATTGTCAAAAACCTACATTAGAAAGCTTTCTAGCCCTACAATTTATTCGGGGATTGAAAGACAGTGATATACGGGCAAAAATTCTTCAAGAAAGGGAGACACTACCTTTTACGAAACTGCTACACATGGCCACATCCATAGAAATGGGAAAATCGGAGAACCTAAGAATATCCGCAGACATGCACAAACATTCAGACACAGTAAACAGAATTACGAGCTCGATAAAAAGATCTAAGTATCCACGATCCTCAAACTCACCACAGAGCGGACTGTCAACTTCCCCATCGTTTTCATCTCCGATAACGATAAGAGATTTAAAAGGAAAATGCTTCCGATGCGGCAAAGACGACCATCGATCTAATGAGTGTGGCGCCATCAAATCTACCTGCCTGAAATGCAAAAAGACTGGACATCTGGCACGAGTCTGTTTACAGCGGAACTTAAATATCAATCAACTAGATGACAATACAAGTAATACGAATAACGAAAGCATGGGAGATATCAACCTAATTAAAAGTGAGATATCTGAAAAATATATGATCACAGTAAAAATAGAGAACAAACAGGTTAGCATGGAATTCGATACAGGAGCGACCTTGTCCTCAATGTCACTCAGACAATACAAAAGCCTAAAATTAACAAACAAAATTTTCAAAACGGAAATGAAATTGAGAACCTACACTGGAGAAATTATCAAGCCTGCAGGAGTAACATACGTAAAAGGCACTTATAAAGACCAACCCTTCAACGGGAAATTATACATAATCAATCAAAACGTTGACCCAATATTTGGAAGAAGCTGGATGAAAGAACTAAATGTGAAAATTGCAGACATAAGAGTTTTGCAAACTTCTAAACAATCCGACAAACTTGATAAATTATTAGAAGAGTTTGCAACAACTGTTTTTAGATCAGACTTGGGAAAAATACCCAACTATGAAGCTCACTTAAATCTTAAGGAAAACACACGACCGATTTTTATAAAACCGCGGCGAATACCGTACGCGTTAAAGGAAAAAGTCGATAAAGAAATTGAACGACTATGTGCAGAAGGGGTGATCACCAAAGTAGACCATTCGGATTGGGGCACGCCAATCGTACCAATTGTGAAACCAAATGGGAGCATTCGACTATGTGCAGACTACAAGGTCACCCTTAACAAAGTCATCAGGGACGAACATTACCCAATTCCTATAATAGAGGATATATTTGCAGAAATGAACGGAGGCAAATACTTCTGCACCTTAGACATTACCCAAGCCTATCTAAATTTGGTTATGGACGAAGAAAGCGCTATCTTACAAACATTAAGTACGCACAAAGGTACTTACAAAGTCAATCGCTTAATGTTTGGAGTCAAAGTAGCACCAAGCCTTTGGCAGAAATTCATGGACCAATTACTTCAGGGACTAGACGGAATAAAATGTTTTTTTGACGACATTATAATTCAAGGGGCATCAGAGGACCAACTCTTAACACGTCTAAAACAAGTCTTGCAAAAACTGAAAGAGAATAACCTCCACGTTAACAGAGAAAAATGCCATTTTTTTAAACGTAACATTAACTACCTCGGACATACAATCGATAAAGATGGTTTACATAAGAACAAAGACAAAGTAAAGGCCATCGTAAACACGGTAAGACCAACTAATATAAACGAACTACGAACCTTCCTTGGTATGGCAAACTACTATAACAAATTCATACCGAACCTTGCCTCTTTAACAAACTCACTAAATGAGTTACTAAGGAAAGAGAAAGATTTTCACTGGACTTCTAAATGTGAAGACAGTTTTAATAACATTAAGAAGGAGATTTTGAGCGAAAGAGTTCTTATACACTTTGACCCAGGAAAACCACTGATACTAGCTACTGACGCTTCACCAACGGGCTTAGGAGCTGTTCTCTCTCACAAACTACCTGATGGCTCTGATAGACCAATCGCTTTCGCCTCTAGATCACTTTCATTTAGTGAAAGGAAATATAGTCAAATTGACAAAGAAGCTACGGCGATCTACTGGGGCATTAAAAAATTATTTCACTACTGTTACGGCAGAAAATTCACATTAGTGACAGACCATAAGCCCCTTACCTCAATTTTTCATCCCCACCAGACATTACCAGCATTGAGCACAATGCGATTATTTCATTACGCACATTTCTTATCGGGATTCAACTACGACGTGGAATACAGAGCTTCAGCGAAACATTCAAATGCTGATTACCTATCAAGATTCCCAGTAGAAATAGCAAAAGAAACCTCAATAGACCAACATTGTTCATACCAACTACAGCAGATTAACGTCCTAGAAATTCGACCAGAAGTTATAGCTAATGAAACTAGAAAAGACAATGAACTTAAAACATTACTGGAAGCGCTACAAGCAGGTCACTCATTACGACAATATGGCTACGGTGATAATGAATTAACACTTCAAGACCACTGCATATTGAAAGGAACTCGAATGGTAATACCCAAAAGTTTACACATACGTGTACTAGATGAACTACACACCGGACACATTGGTATACTTAAAATGAAATTACTAGCTCGCAGCTACATATACTGGAAAAATATAGATAGAGATATCGAGAACAAAGTAAAATCCTGTAGAGCATGCCGATTAGAACAAAATGAGTCACCAAAAGCACCCCCACACCATTGGGAACAACCTACAGGGCCATGGCAACGTCTTCATATAGATTTTGCAGGACCTATTTTAGGACATCAACTTCTAATAGTCGTGGATGCCCTTTCAAAGTGGGTGGAAGTCTTCCCAACAAAGACAACAACAAGTGCTTGGTGCGTTGTTAAGTTGAAAGAATTATTCTGCACATTCGGCATACCATACACACTTGTTTCGGACAACGCACGGCAGTTTGTGTCCCAAGAATTCAAGAGCTACCTTTCCAACTGTGGTGTAACACACTTGACGTCAGCCCCATACCACCCAGCCACCAACGGTCAGGCTGAACGTTACGTGCAAACAATAAAGAAAGCACTACGCGCAATGGAGGGGGAGAGGGGCGATCTTACGGATAAACTCCTTATCCTTAAGACCCGGCTCAGACGCACACCAAACCTTAACGGACAGACCCCCTATCAATTGATGTTCAATCGGGATGTGAGAACAAAGTTGCACGTGATGTTTAAAGGCTCATCTGCCCCGAAGGCCTTCGACCCAAACCACACACCGCCTCCCATCAGGGCTTACTCCGTAGGTGAGCGAGTCCAGGCTAGAGCCTACTCCGACCAGAGACGAAGATGGGAGTTCGGCACGATAGTGCGTCGCCTAGGCAGGCTTCATTATGAAGTACAGACAGATGGTGGCGTCGTGTGGCGTAGACACCTGGAACAGTTGCTTTCAGCCCCAGGCGTGGTACAACCAGGAATGGCGGCGGAGGACTGATATATACTGGCCACCAAGGTTACAACGTCTGTCGCGCTGACGGTTGGTGACGTTTTATGATCCTTCATTAATTTGAAATAAAAGATTATTGTTGTACAAAATGTGTATTTAATAAATTTAAAAAACATACGCTACGAACATCCTCCTTTTTGGAAGTTGGTTAAAAAGATATAATTCAATCACAATCCGAGAGTTTTGAAGAATATAATCCATTGCTCCATAGGTTTGAAAATTAGTCTGCTCAACTACGTAAATAACCCATTGCGATCAATTATCATTTTATATATGTTACCACAGATTAATGTATTAGTGTTACGCAATAGGGCTGCTAATGCTGACAATTTTTGATTGTCTAAAAAAAATAATCCTATTCATTAAATACTGCCAGTGTTTTAGCTGCTTAGTCACTAACCCCACGAAAAGAAGAAGAAGAAGAATGAAAATATACAAGATTACCCTATGTCCTTTTTCTGGGTACCTATCTGTCAAATTTCATAACGATCGGTTCAGTGGTTTAGGCGTGAAAAGGTAACAAACAGATAGACAGAGCAATGCCCATTTTCACTAACACTATGCAACATCTAAATAAATGAATACCTAAACAGAAAAGCGGTCTGTTGGATTTTCAACGCTCGGCTCGTCACCGAGAGTTGAAAACCCAATAGAGCAATTTAGATATACAATTAAGAAGTCACGTTGGCATTAGGTACTCTCGCATTTATAATATTAGTATGGATATTACTTACCCAAAACGATCCATATGACCAGGGTATTGCCCAGTACAGCAAGAAGCAGCATGATGGCGAAGACCATGAACCAAGCGAGTTGACCCCACCATGGTGGACTGAATGGCCTCTCGCCAAGACCCATGCAGTTACCAAGAGTGATCCTGAAAAGAGAAGGTACATTGTAGAACAAATATAAAAGGGAGACATTATGACTAATTTGGGAGTAGATACTCTTCATCTCTGCCTAACCCCTCGGGAAACACGGGCGTGATGTCATGTTATGAGTTATATTAAAACTATAATACACATTTTTACCAATAGGTACAAAGAATTGATCATTTACATTGCAGAAATAGTGATGATAATGTGATATTCTGGGTAAATACCGAGAATACACAGAATGTCCGGGTACCCGGAAATGGAGACCCGTAAAGCACGCTTAGCATGACCACAATAGAAACGGGTTTTGTCGACGGAAGAATAGACAAAATGACAGATAAACGATCACAATCTGTCAATTTGTCTATTCTTCCGTCAACGAAACCCTTTTCTATGGTTGTCACACTACGCGTACAGACTATAATATAATTCTGTTTTGAAACTCATTCGTAGTAAGTAGGTAGTCCTTAGTATTTCTTGAAAATTCATTATGATTTCTGGAAAATTTATTTAAAGGACGTCAATTTAATTAAAATTCACCGGAAAATACAGTTCATTCCAGAAAATACTATGTGAAATAACCTATGTATCGGTCACTTCAAACCACCCACGCCTCGATCGAATAATAATCAAAATACCCATTTAATCATTCAGTGAGATGTCACAGAGCTTCAACCATTTATTTATATCGGTAATTATTCTACAATAACCTGAATCCTACACTATTAATTGAGCACTATACGAGTATATGTTTGTAATCCCGTTCTTAAAAAGGGCTCTAACGATTTCGATGAAAGTTACAATTGGTTTTGGGGGCCATTAATCAATCTAGCTTTGTCTCACATCGGGGAAAATTCGTTTTCTCCGTATTTTCACCCGAGCATAGCTCGGTTGCTCAAACTTTAGAACAAGATGGCTACCTTAGAATAATGATATGACAGCAAGAAATTAGTAAGTACTATACTAATAAATGAGCATTCTTTATTTCACCAGAGTAGTGTTCGGTCGCCCTAGGGCAGTACTATGACGTGTTAAAGCCATTTATTGTTCCAGTGTCAGAGAGAGATGGAGCTATATGGGACGAATAGCACTATCCCTTTTTCACGATGGAACAATGACAGCTTTAATATGTCATAGTATGGCCCCAGGTACTGTAAACTTTAATTGCAAAATGTGTTGACTATTTGTGTAATATAAAACATTAAATGTAAATAAATTTAGTCACCAATTATTATAATTTACTCTCATTATTACCGACTTAAAAAAAGGAAGGTTATCAATTCGACATGTATATATGTAATATTATTGGAACTGCAAGATATTCAAATATGATAATCTGTTAGGGCATCCAAACAAATATACAAAATTTTATAGGTGTATGTATGTTTGTTTGTATGTTTGTATGTATATTTGTCCTCGCATATCTCCGAAACTATTAATCGGATTGTGACCATTGTTTTTTACTGGCTTACATTTACTTCAACTTAGGGTACAGTGCAAGGTTCATCAAAATCGGTTCAGTCATTTTAAAGATATGGACTAATACGTGTAAGTGCGACGGCCTGGCTTATTGATACGAGCTACGGGTGTGGTGTCATAGGGAAACATCTCAAAACCTTGGTCAAATTCTAGCGCGTGTTAGAAAAAAAAACCGGCCAAGTGCGTGTCGGACCACGCAATGAAGGGTTCCGTAGTTGGGTTGAATTTATCCTAATAACAAACTTAACTCCGTAGTTGCCAAACATGTTCTGCCATACATTGATATACGTCACGGTCAATTCTTCAACTGCAAATGTAAGTTTGTAATCGCAAAAAAATTTGGTTGTTTCAAAAGTGTTTTGGGATCTAACTCATCTATAGCAAGGCCATCAAGCGAATTAAACCCTACTCAAAGCAACATAAGCTTGACTCTTTGCAAATAACCTTTTGCCTAAATTTACGACTGCAGTTTCAAGTGTTGTGCCCTGTAACTCATATACGAGTACAGTTACAGCTGAACTAAGTATCAGCGGTAAAATGCGTCGTTCCACGTCACCCATTAGTAGCTGGTTCTCTTGATTCGTCTGTAGGCTTACTTAAACATATAGAACCCTTTTTTTACATTGGGCAAGCATATTTAAAAGAAACTATACTAGTTTTTTTTACTTAAACATCTATCAATGCAACAATGAAATCTTTCAAAATTTACAAAAAAAAATATAAACTCCATATTACAAACAAATACTCCAGTTTTAACTTAAAACTAAAAATTACGAAATAAAAAGTAATTTAAAAAATTTAACCGACCTCGAAAGAAATTAATTCAAAATTATGAGATAATATTTTTATATCTACCCGAAATTAACCAACAAAATGAAATCAAAAGTAGGTACAAAACAAATTAGGGGCCTACAATTTTTTTTGAAGTCGGTGCTAGCACTGAAAAGCACTTATCTATAAACGGAGAAACTGACTGACTGACGACATACGAGTATATCGACTAGCAAGGCGAAACTACTGGGACTAGGAACGTGAAATTTTGCACTTTTATAATGTTGGGGAACACTAGAAGGGGAAAATTCCACCTTTAAGGGGGCGAAAAGGGCGGGATTTCGTTTGTATGAAAAATCGTATTTTTTCCTTGAGTTAAACTATAAACTTGGCACAAAAAGGACTAGGCTTGTATGAATTCAAGATAGTATTTCAATCATTAACCGTTGTGCACAATTTCTAAGCAGTAACCTGAAAAAAAGTACTAGGCATGCATGAATTCACGATAGTATTCAATCATTATGTTATGCTACTAATAAGATTTTGATGAAGCAGTTTATAACCTAGATTAACACATAGGATACATTTTATCCTCGTAGTATGTTTCCATGGGATAATTTCCGACTTCCACGCGCGTAGAAAGCTATTATAATAATAATGATAACAAGTACGACTATTATAAAAAAAAAATTGGTTGTTATGTAAAATGTCTTTTAAAGGCTTGTGCAGACCAGCGCGACTTGTCGCGCGACGCGACACGAACAATACAATTTCTAAGAAAACTTCACAGTATAACAATAACCGGTGTCGCGCTGGTCTGCACAAGCCTTAACTCCGTTTTGTATCCGATATATCGTTTCTATTTTGATTAAGTTTTATATTCGATGGCTTTGCTGGCACCGACCTCAAAAAAAATTGTAGGCCCCTAATTTGTTTCGTACCTACTTTTGATTTCGTTTTGTTGGTTAATTTCGTGTAGATATAAAAATATTATTTCATAATTTTGAGTTAATTTCTTTCGAAGTCGGTTTAATTTTTTAAATTACTTTTTTATTTTTAATACTAAATTAATCTTTATCGTGTCATTATTTATACATAGAACAGTTTTTCGATTTAGTTTTTTTACTAAATTATGATAGTTCTGGTACTACAAAAGTTGCAAAGCAGGAGCTAACTGTCGCGACACAGAAAATACTCTCTTGTGTCGCGTCGCTAATTGGATGCGTTATCGCGGCCCTACAAAATGTTCCTTTGGTGTCGTGCTGCCAACTTCCATTCAAACTTTCAACCCCTATTTTTGTGGATGGAAAATCACATCGGGCACACGACTTGTTGAGTACATGAGCAACTAGTAAGTTCTACTTTAGTATCCTACGACCTTGTTTATCTGTCGTCGTGAGTATTCCTGCACGTATTGATCGTCACTCGGTCAAGGCGAGGCTCCACCTGCTACCACCCTATAAAGTCTATTATTTATTTCGCACGCAACATTAGTCAAAAGCAGTTAAAATGCCATTAAACTAAGTATACCAAATTCGTCATTTGAGTACCTATGTTATTTTGTACATCATAAATTATATACTAGAATACACTAATCATAATAAAATTATTTTAAAACATATGACGCTTTTCATGTGTAGTCCCTTGGATGTCTCGTCTAGTCAATACTTTTTGAGAGGGTGTGTTTTGTAGGGACGTAATGGAAGTGATGCTCAAAACCATAAAAAGAAATCTTTTGTGGGAAAAGTAAACTAGAAAGGTTTTCATATCTTCGTCATAATCTATGGAGGGCCAAGTCTCCCATTTCGTGGTTGAGCTCACGTAAATGCAAGATAACATAGATAGGTAGATAGTAGGGCTATACGATACGTTCTTCACGAAAGTAGCCCTTGAAGAATTTATTGTATGTGGTTTTTATGCGAACCGAGAGATATTGTTGTAACGGAATTTGTATTAAGTTTTGTATTAACCCCGCAGTAGTTCCGCCAGCAATTCGTGTTCTTTTTTATACGAACAGGAGGCTTGTACAAATGTATCATATTAAAATAAGGAACACCGGCTCATATAAAAAAAACATGTCTTTGGGATATATTAAAATAATACCTCAAGATATCTGGTATTTGTTTATGAATCTAATAAAATCAAAATACTTTATGTAAATAAACTGAGAATAGAATTTGCGTTAGAGCTCTCAGTTTCCAGAGAGTTCAGAGTAACATTAGAGTAAAGTGCCTTTCATATATGTGCAAGTGCAAGCTCGCGTCATATAAATGACGTCAGAGATGTCTACGCGGCAAGGTGCGAATACCACATGCGCGTTACGACAAGAAATTTGACATTTTATTTTTTAAGAATTGTTTTCTTTTAACCGCTAAAGTCAAGTAAAGTAAATTAAATTATTGTATATCTTACTGGAGAACCGCAGTTATTATTTCCATGCGTCGCCCTACAACGAGCATTTTTTTTTTTTTTTACTTGTGGAAGTGGAAATCAGAATACCCCTCGTCCGCGAATGGCGAGAAGACGTTTGCATCTTTGCGACTAAAACACGAATTCCCATGGGTAGATATTCGTTCCTCTTATTAGGTAATAAAAGGAAAAAAAACAAACAAAGAAAAAAAAACACATGTATAGGTAGTCGGGTGTACCTACATAGGTTCCTACCTATGTAACTAATAAGAGGAACACACCTTATCATAGATTCATCAAATTCAAAATGATAAAGAGTAGCAAGAAATTCTCGTCCAAACAAAACAAATTAAACTTAAAAAATATTCGCTTAGTAAAGACAATTTCCAAGTTCAAAACACCATCATAAACAATCACTAAGTTTCGAGATTGCGTTGGAATTAATTAAACAAAAGTTACACAAAAATACGTTGACATTTCATAATTGTATTTTGAACATTTTACAGGTGGGTTGGATCAAGTTCGTGGTATCAGCGAAGTTAGGAAGGAACAAACAGATTATACTGGATGACAATCTACTTAAATATTTTGCTAATGATCCTCTTGAGATTTCGAAGAATCTCACAATGAAAGTAAATTACTAAAGGCATTAGAGAGCCTAGTAAACAAAAGGTTGGACGAGTTTATGTTGTAGTCAAGCAAAATGCGACTTGATTGGATTAGACCATAGAAATATTAGACTATAATAATTTTGATAATCATGTTCCCTGGATGAAAAACTGTTTACTGATTCAAAAAACGTGTTATCTGTAATTTTATGTTTATCAAATTCACACACTACGCCAATTTGTGGTGTTATAGCCATTTCATACAACTGTCAAACAATGACATTTGTGTCTAGAAAATACTTTCAGACAATTTCAGTTGTTGGTCAATTTCCTGAACAATAAATTTCCCTGATCTTACTTTTGTGATATCATGCAACTCAGGTGCTTGTTAGGAAAAAGTAGACCTAGGTTTACGGAGTAACGTTAATCCAGCCTTACTGCGCTTTAAATCCTTAATTTTCTCTGTAGATGTACAGGCATAAAGACAGATTAGATCTAGTGTTCCTGACTTTTACTACAAAAACACCTTTGTCGCAAAAAGGATTATACATATGTAACTGAATGAATGCACATTATAAAAATCGTTTGTTAAGAATCGTTTACTGAATCGATACCTGTCATTATTAATATAGGTATTTTTTTTATTCCAAAAATATTGAAAACTATGTAAATTACAGTCACATTTTCGCTGGACAGTAAAAGCCAAAGTAAAATCATTTATTTACAATAAGCACGTAAGGCACTTTTGAACGTCAAAATTTACAAAAAATTGAATCGATTCTAATCGCCCCTTCCAAAATGTAGTTTTCGTATGGAGAAGAATGGGCAAGAAACTCCACCGTTACTCTTTTAAAATGTTTTATAATATTTCAGATATAGGTACATTACTTAAATAATTAATGTGAAGACGATGCACCTAAAACCAAACATCAATGGACGAAATACCTAATAAGCTAGACCCCATATGTGTGCGACTGAGTACGTGCGTAAATTTGTAATGTGACTACAATTTTCTCCCACAATCAGAATAACAAGTTTAATAAATAAACAATGTTTTATACATTATTAGGAAAAAATCAGTGTATGTATTATGATTGTAACATAATATTCTAATTGGGGTGTTGGTGGTGTGCGTTAATTTCGCGACACATTGTATAGTAAATAGAATAGGTACCTATCGTAAATATATCCGTCTGTAGGCCTCCGTTGAAAAGGGAAAGGCATAGGTATATAGCTTAGCTAGCTTAAGGCATAGCTTTCATTACTTAGGTACGACTGAATGAATTGAGCTTCTTTAAGGCGGGTGGTACTTTTACGAATTGTTTTTTATTACCTCATTAGTTTAGTGGTATGACTTTGAACTTTGTCCTCGAGTTCTATACAGCGTGAATCAGAAAGGTTTGGTCAAATATAAGAGTGTGATACAGACAGCAAACTGAACAACTTTCTCCATGGGATCAACATCGACATCGAAAAAAATAATCAGCCATCCCACACATTTGGGTCGAGTACCTATTTAAGTTTTGTATGGGACAGTTGATAATTTCTACGCGATCATACATATATACACGCTGTATAAGGTGTTCTAAGTTATTCTAAATCAAAGGTTCAGTGATCCAGATTGCTGACAAAGGCCCCTTATTCTGGAACGATTCTCAAACAATTGATCTCAATTAAAATCCAACAGATTTTGTGCCTCTAATTTATACTCAGAAATGACATCGAGATTCGATTTATATAAAGGTTCACGCTTTAGGAGCGTTTAAGAAATTGATACCCGGCAAATTTTGTTACTTTAAATTGGAACGGAAACAATGTCGTTCTGACGCCGGGGATCGAAAATGTCGTTCCGGTTTTGACAAATTATAGCCACATCCAAGGTTAATTTCGTAGTTAGAGATGAGAACTGCTCTTCATACTTGGATAGGTAATGGTGATAGACATACTTTTTGGGATTGGGAAAAGTTAATTCGCACAGAAGTCGGCGCCAATTCGGTCTTGAAGGTGGATTCAAAATAATATTCAATTATATAAAAATGTTTAACTTTTAACAGTCAATAACTTAGTGAAAACGGAAACAGTTTTAGACTTAAATACGGCTATAATAATATTTTTCAAGCGACCGATAATCTATTCTAATTAATCTTTTTGGCATAGGTATACATATTTCTAAAAACAGTGCTTCATTTTTTATTTTTAGCCTTTGACTTTGTTTTCCTGGATGCCTACCACGAGCTCTTAGCGCGATCCATTTTAGGACCTAAACTGAACTGTTCTTCTAATTCGTACCATGACGTCAGTTTGACGATTCAATTTAGGCCATGCCATCTGACAGCGATTGTCCCAAACTGAGTCGCAAATTTTGGTTTCATTCATTCTTGTTTGGTACCATGACGTCCTTAAAGCAGCTCAGCTGAAACGCTCAACTGTCAAAATAAGCGATTCAATAAAAGTTACTATTTCTCTAACATAAACTGAAACGTTTGGTGAATTATTGACGAAAATAAAGTTTTTTAGTGCTATTTTAGTGGAATTTTACAAAAACCGATGTAAGTGTGCTTTAATCTTTCTTTTAAAGTCTAAAATACCTATTTTACATGCTTTTTTTAACCGCGTTTGTTTTTCTCTAACAGATCTGATGAACTACTAGTTTTTTGAGGAAGATTCGGCCTCACACTGCCCAAAAACGTAAGAGGCTCCAGTTACGCGGCCAGTTGGACCCCTTCAATAATTTTGAGGATGCCGAATTCATTAGGCGCTACATGTTATCCAAAGAATTAGTGCTCGATTTGTGCGCTGAGTTGAGCCCAATTTTCAAAGAGCCTGTCAAGTCAACGGATTTATATTTAGAGAACAAAGTAGATAACATATCATAACTTCTTATCTCTATAGTTTACTTAATTCTTAAGCTTTAAGAATTAAGTTGTTAATGTTTTTGTTAGTGAGAAAAGATTTGAGAAACTACTTAGATCCAATTTTTAGAACTCTATGGTTTATTAACCATAATAAGTGTACTAATAATAATATTGTTTTAAGGTTTTGACTGCATTGTCATTCTATGCCACAAAGTCTTATCAAAGATCAATTGGAGACATAGGTGGTTATTCCGTGGCTGTTGTGCCACGGAATAACCACCTATGTCTCCAATTGTTAGTATTCCGTGTAGTTGTTGTTATTCCGTGGCACAACAAACGGTGTCATCAGTATTGTCTCAAATAACCACGGCATTAAATTCTCCCCAAATGAGAAATAAATACATTGTATTTTCCCAAGGACATTAGAGGAAAGGAAATCCATAAGAATGTGCGCGATACAAACTTATTTGATAATAGCGTTGTCTCTTTTTCACCAAAAACGTTTCAAACGCGGTTCAGCCACAAATTGCGATCTTTCATTCACTTTTAACGATCCAAATGCCGCTGAGCGTATTGGACGTCATGGTACGACTTTGAAGCGATGCAGCTTTAGAACCTAAACTGAAATGCCTTGCTTTTGAATCGTTTTTAATTAGATCATGGTAGGCATCCTGGAGGGTCGTAGTATTTATTCACGCACCATTTACAATTTAATTTGACACCCACGTAATAAGCTAACCTTTTTTTGTATTTCGAAGCACAGTATGGCACATTTCGACAAACCGTTAACAAGATTTCTTGATTTCGTTTATTTAAAGTAATGTTGTTTAATTAATAGGAGCTGTTTGTAAGCAAAACATTTGATATCTTTTTGGGAACAACCAAGCTTCCTCCTACTAATGTTTCCTTAATAATTAGTTAAAGAAAGACATTTCATTTATTTGAGTACGTGCGTACGTGCGTGCGTACCGGAAATACATAAATTATCATATTATTTGCTTGTATAAAAGTAACAAGTTCTAACATAATGCAAATTATCCTTTTCTTACAAACTACGTATTCCACCCTCCAATTTTATACGCAATGAAAATAGCAGCTTTACTTCGAAATACAGTACTACAAAGTACATAAAATACGAGGCTTTTAACATAATCAAGCATCTGCGCCCGGACATGTGTTTGATCAAGTTAAAAGCATGTTAGAAGTCAATTCGTTTGATACCAGTTAACATCGATGTTCGTGCTTCATTAGCCTAACTGGCAAAGGGAACACAGTTTGTACTCAAAAGCTTGTGTACAGTTACCCTAGCTAGCTTGTGTACCCGGGATACACCCGCCCAACATCGTAATATGGGTGTAGTTTCTAACCTTCAATACGGATGACCAGCTTGACTTCCTCAAAGACTGGTCCTAATTACTGTGCCCGACTCAAACATCTCAGGAACTTTATATTCCTGCTTCTGTAATTGTGATTTCCGGGTAACTTCAGGGCTCAGTTGATCTACAGGATAATACCTGCACGTTGTGTTTACATGTTGCCGTGCTGGCAAGTCAGTCTCCCCTTTAGACGTTATTAGGATTTGTACTGGGCTGACATGATGCCAGAACTATTGTGTGCGGAATACTGCATAGACTGAAGAATGCAACCTGTGTTCTCCCTGAATTATCTTTGCTGCTCCCCACTACGGTCTTCACCCCATAAAATTGGATAAAATAAAACCTTCAGAATGTTTCCCATCGAGAATAATATATCGCTGAGTCGCAATGGGACTGCTAAAACACCAAAAAGGATGGTATTCCAGATGAATTCGAGTGCCATATTTTATTCCGTATTGGTCGAAAAAACGTGAGAAACCCGCGGGAACTGCAATAAATATCCGACATTGTTGAATGTTCCATTGAGATTGAGAAGGGTCCTCGTCTTGTTCATTGTTTAAACAATACTTGTTTGAAACATAGCCTTTGTCCAAGACATCACTACTAGGGATGTGAATAGTCAAATCCCTAGTAGTGATGTTCAATGGTTTTTCTTTTTTTCCCTGCTATATTAATTCCGGCTTTGTCTAGTGATTGACTTTTTAATACACTTTTTAAGCAATAAGTAAGTGTAACGATGGTTTTAGTTTTAATTGAATTTACCTACGTGCGAATTTTCCAGGTGCTTAATATCCTTTTTTAGCACCAATAAAATTACATCCTTAGAAGAAAATGCCTCTGGTGCCCACCCTAAATAGATAATTGTCGTTCAAAATGTAATTACTGAAATTATTAAACCCTTAAGCAATGTTGATGTAAACTTTATTGTTTAGTACCATCAATATTAGCTACTTAGAAATCAACCGTATAAAATCGGATAAAGTCAATCGCCCGTTATCATGAAATTGAGACTCAAAACCGATTTCATGATTGTTTTCGCAAATTAATCAAATGGAAACTATATCAAATTGTGTTTGATCCCTTGTTTGCAACTATCTACAATTAATAGATGATTGTTGTAAACTGTTAGGGTGCCCTTACGAGTAAATAATGATTCTTAAAGGCAGTTAAACGCGAATCTCGACCTAGGGTTGGCCTTTGATGGCACGTCATTTATATTTGATTTACGTATCGATATATCGAGGTTAGAGAAGTTATAGATACCTATAACTAGTGATTTGAGGCATACGACAAGATAAAGGTTTTTTTTTTAAATTCGCATTTGGAAACTACCGTTTTTTTTTTTTTTTTTTTAGGATGGGAAATCATCAAATGACTTCTCCCGCTCTGGGCAGAGCGAGAGGGTGTGTCAGACTTTTACTGACTAAAACCCACCCGTGTTCCTTCCGTTGCCTGTGTGCCGGGGCCGCGTTATCCCTTTCGGACAAACCCGCAACCCCAGCAGGCATTGGTCTTTCGACCAACTACCTAAGTTACAAACGTAAAATGTTGCAGTATGGTTTATGTTCACTTCAGAAAACTTACTTCCGAAACGTCACGAAATTATAACAAAGAAGAAGTGGAACATATAATAATTATTTCACAAAGGAAAGCACCAAAGAGCCATCATCCAATTTATCGAACATTTCGGAGATAGTCCGGCTATTCATTTGTAGTTTATTGTAACATCCGCCGTCGCGGAAAAAGTCTTTGACCTCTGTTGGCCTCTGTTTATTTCCCTTTCAAAGACCGACGACGAGCCCCTATTAAAGTCAAAGGAAATTTCCTTTAATACATAAAGCTGCTAGAGAGAGAATGAATAAGCATATTCGCGTATACTACGTGACGAACATAAATCCTTACACTTTCGCAAAATTCAAAAGCGTATTCATCATCACGTGGAATAACGATTGTAACTTTTCTCATACGATTATTTTATTAAAGTTATTAATTATTCAAGAACAACGCTACGCTTGCCGGGGTTGGTCTGTGGATTTGTGACCATCTTTACATACCGAGACTCCTTCGTGCCTCGGATAGCACGTTAAGCTGTTGGCCCTAGCTGTCATTCGTGGATCTTTGACAGTCGTTACGGGTCGTCAGAAGCCCGAAAGTCTGACAAACAGTCTTACCAAGGGGTATCGTATTACCCAGTTACCGGATTGTGGAGGTAAGGTAGGTAGTCGCTCCATGTAAAATACTGGTATCCAGCTGCATCCGGTTAGACTGGAAGCTGACCCCAATATAGTTGGGAAAAGGCTAGGCAGATTGAATTATTCAAGAAGAAGCATTGTTGTTCTTTATAAACAAAATCCTAATGTTTGTGATATTATGTACAAATAAATAAACTTTTTATTAAAAAAAAATGGCAAAATAAAGTAGAAACACACACATACACAAACACGCACATACATACAAACACACACACTCAAAAACATTAAGCTTGTAATGTCAAAAAGAATTAAAACTCGTTTCTGGGAATTGAACCTCCAATTATATCCGCTACAAACAACTTAAAACCTCCGATCTAATTAGACAGATACATTTAAATGTTTTTTTTGTATCGTTGCTTGTATTTATTTTAATATGTTTTTGTAAGAACTAGTGGTCGCCCAGACGCCGAAATTCGATCATTATGCTCGCGAAGGAGGAGGCGGAGCGCGCGAGGGAGATGCAAGATGCGCGCCCTCGCGCCCCTAGTCGCCGCAGGAGACGCGCCGGGCGTCGGAATTCGCGAGCCGACTTCCGGCCACCGTAGGCGCGGGCTTGCGGACGGTGAGCAATGGGTCGCTCGCCGTCCGATATGGACCAGGCCCGGGTCGACGGCGCGTTGTGTTCCACGCGCGCCTCAAAGAGATGTCAGCACCAACTGGCGGGGTCCGTAAGGACCAATGCCTGCTGAGGTTGCCAGTTTGTCCGAAAGGGATATCGCGGCCCCGGCACACGGGCAACGGAAGGAACACGGGTGGGTTTTAGTCAATAAAAGTCTGACACACCCTCCCGCTCCGCCAGAGCGGGAGAAGTCATTTGATGATTTCCAAACAACAAAAAAAAAAAAAAAATGGCTCGTTTAGTTGTAAAACAATTACCTAAACCTAACATGAGAACATGCTCACAATAGGCCTAGACCTAACATCTTGGATACAAGAAACACAAAGTTGTCTACGTGGCCTACTTTAGCAAGACCTAGCAATAAACAGAGTGATATTTCTTTGCAAGATTTTTTTTCTATGAGAAGCGATACGACTCGTTGAATAATACAGAGTGGTTCATTTTTACGGACATACTTCCTCGAAAAATGAGCTCATTTCTTCTAGAATTAATATATTTTCTTAAATTCTATATATAACTCAGTCTGTTTATCTATAAAACTAGGTACATATGTATTTTTCAAACCAAACCAAGCATATTCGAGGTGATTGTATCTTTAAATCCTAATAAATAAGGACCATTTTTAATTAAGCCCATTAATTTAATGTTGACTTTTATTTATCTCCCTGTTTTTTGGATACGGGGGTACAATCGGCACTTGAAACTGAAGGACAGAAGTTTCAGTTACAGGAGTTCGTAAACAAGTCATCTGTAACTCAAACTCAAAGCATTTATTTCAAATAAACCAATTACAGGTACTTTTGAATTGTCAAGGGGTCGGTCAGTCAGAAATATGAAGCTAGTTGCCCATTCCAACGCGTTGTAGGTTCCTATGGAGAAGAACGGGCAAGAAACTCCACGGACTCTCTTTTAAATCAGAATATTTTTACAAAATATTGGTTGCATCATCTATGTTGTAATTATACATGTGAGAACAATGTAAAAAGACGTGCACGTTAAAAGCGTCAGTAATAAAAATAAAATCAAAAACAATTCAAAAATTAAAATAAATTCAAATAAGCCGTGGCAGCTAAGTCCCCACTGACGGCGCCCGTTCACGAACATGACGCATGCATCAGCACCATGTAGCTCAACCATTTTGAAGGGAACTTAATGATCCAACACACACGCCACCACCGTGTTTTCATGAAGCAAATGATAGCAATTTGTTTGTGAGTTGTGGTGTCTCAAATAACGCACATGATAGCCATTTGCTGGCTCTGATTTATGTTTGTTATTATCGGCAGATAAAACTGTGTACATGGCAATATATAGATTGATAAAAAAATGGCCAACTGCGTGTCAGACCACGCACAATGAAGGATTCCGTAGTTGGGATGAATTTAATAGGTCCCCCACCTATGAAATCAACGTTTTGTATGGAGAATTTTAAAGAAGTTGCATTTTTCATACTAACATTTTCTTAATTTATATAACAACCATGAACACAAATGTTTTAAAACTTTTATGCACTAATGTTTAAAAACTAAGTTAACGAATATGCCACTTAGATTAAGCGACAAAAATAAGATTTGGCTAAGTTAAAAAAAATAGTGGTCATTTCTGCTAACAAAATGAGGAGTCATTTTAAGTAATTTTTTATGTTTCTAAAACTATAAGTAATAAGGTTTTTTTACTATTGGTAGTTATCTATGATGGTCATTATTCGATATAATACTGAGATATAATACCAAGCAATTGATGAATATTTTAAATCATAGAAGTGACGAGGTTCTCTATTTGTGAGAAATAAACGCCAATTTCATAGGTACCCAATATATCTGAAACAAACTTAAGGGTCCATAACTCCGCTCAAATTCACAGATACTGCTCGCGGACTGAGAGAGAGCGAAACTGAGCGGTGGGGAGAAGGCTCCAAGGCGCTAATAGTTTAGGTAATTTATTAGGTAGGTAATTTATTATTACGGCCAAAATAATGGTAATAAAAAAATATAAAAAACATAGTATCTTTATAGTTAGTTCAGTTATTAATATTATTATGCAAAGTTTAATAATCTAATTTGAAGTATTTTTTGAATACCAGCGGTGTATAGTCCGGTTTAGAAGTAACTTTGTTTTTTTTTTTTTTTTTTTGAGATTTGTTTTTTGTTTTCGTCAAACATAGTAACTTAACACAATCCTCAACTTTACCATATATTTATTCCAAAATTAACGCTGCATTATTTTCGATATAACGGAGGATCATTCTAAGCAAATAGAGATATTAAAGACTCTTATCGTAACGAAAATCTAAGTATATTTAGGTCGGGGAACCTCTTTAAAATTGAGCGTCAAGATTCTAAACAGAAAACTAAGTAAGCTTGAAACACTTTTAATTAAAATGTAACTTCAAAATATCACTTTTATAAGGAGAAGAAGGTAAATATTAGGAAATCAAGGTGCATGATATCGTAGCATCCTGCCCAGATAGGAGCCTGTTTGGTCTCGCACAGGTCTTCTAATTTTTTTTTTTTTTTCACAATTTTTTTAGTTTTAGTGTTCTTTTTTTCCATTGATGTAAATCAAATCGATGTTTTTTTCTATTATTATTGTTTTCATGATTTTGTTAGTTTTAATGTTCTTTTTTTTTGGGTTCGTGGCTTAGGCCGCCAATGGTCGAGGCACCTGTGGCCGACGCCCCCAAGTCGATAAATTTAATATCTTTATTTTTTTGGTGCTTTTACACTTAGTACAGTAAATGAGAAAAGTGTTTCACCATATTAATAAAGTATTTTTCCTTGCTAAACAAAAGTTATCTATCAAATAGCAGAGAGAATAGATCGCCAGTTAATCTTATCCTTACACACCTTTTTCCCCATTAAAAGCATATTTATTATGTACAAACATCCAAAAAATCAAAAAGTTTTCAAATAAAATGTTAATGAATGTTGTTAATATACATTTATAATAAATTACCATATGGAAAGTGTATCTTTCAACTTCAACCAACTCGTCAACTAACTGAGCGAAACCATTTATTGGTAGCAATAAAAAGTCCGTCTTTTTGTCCACTGACTGTTATAATTAGGTAAAATTATTCTCATTTGTTTAAGGTTCCACAGTTAATTATGTTTAATTATTATTTTTATAAAGATAAAAATAACATTTCACTATGTAAAAAGTTTGTTGCTCTGCAGTCATTTTTAAGACTGATTATTTAAAATCACTATCATATTTTATAACATTTGAGACTGATTATTATAATTAAGTTAAATGATTCTCTTGATTATAGGTGATGAAAATTGTTATTTATATACATTTTTTTTCCAAGATTTCTTAATGAGATAAATAAATAAATAATGAAAAATAACTAAGACTAATTTTTCAAAACATACATCCAATATAAAAGCATTTCTATGTTATAAATATAATTATTATTATTACATATACATGAATAATACGAGTATTAAATCATAATTATATATAATGTATCACAAAAATAATAAATGTATGTATATTATTTAATAATGTATTTATTATTTTTGTATAACATTTTTGTGACTGACAGTACATTTGATCAAAAATTGCTTTGAATTAAATTAACTGAATCTTGGGCGTCGGCCACAGGTGCCTCGACCACTGGGGGCCTAAGCCACGGACCCATATTTCTTTCTTTCATGGTTTTAACATACTCGTATTTTTGGAACAGCACTAACTTGGTAATAAAGGACAAAAACAAGCGGTTGGTCGGCTCTTCATGTGACCAGAGGGTTGGCCTTTTTTTAGGCCAAATAATAGTCATTGCCACCCAACGTAGCAATGCTGCCAGCCTTATGGGCACTTTTCCCGTTGACAGCAATGCAGACGGATTTTTGTGATGCCAAATGAACTCTAGCCTTTTTTTATATAGGTACTTGTATATAGTATATTTATTTTAATGTTAGCTTGTATATTGTATTTAAGATGTGTCAAAGCGAGGTAATAAATTAACAACCTACACAATATGAAGGTATTGTAAAACACTTGCTTTTAAGAAAATACAGTCTCTTTGAAAGTATTGTCTTTTTCACTCGCTTCACAACAGTCTTGAGAATTTTATTTATAAGATAGCCGTGAAAACTGGAGCAAACGGATTCTATTTCCGCAAAATTATTCCAGCTTGTTGTAAAACTCCAACGCCAAAGTTTTACATACAACGCGGTTAGAGAAAGTAAATAAATGTAAGGAATTTCTTATTATCTTAAACAAATATTAACAGTTCCTTTACTTAAAAATCCAAGAAATGGAACATTTTATTTCTGCGGAGAATCTATCTATGGTTTACTTCTCATTACGTTGAAATGGAAGGTAATAAAAATAAGTAAAGAAACCGGACCTTTTCAGATAGCCAGAGGCATGCTGCAGAGTCGGTATTGATTATATCCTCCTATACTATTAAATGAGCACTATTTGTATATACATATAGGTAGTACCTGGACGACCGAGCTCAGCTCTGGTGAAAATAGAGAATGCTCATTTAATAAAGAAAGAAAGAAAGAAAGAATAATGTTTATTTGGACACAGTTTGTGAAACACTAAATACAAAATAAAAAAAAGTAAAAATAATATTTTAACAATAATAGTGTGAGCCTCACGGCTGCGCCAAAAAGGTTCATTTCAGCATTAATGCCAGGCAGATGCTGTCTGACGCTGGTTTTCTATTGAACCTATAAGTAGGGACAAGGGGGGGGGTAGGGAGTAATAGTATAGGAAAGTTTATACTAATTCCATGCTGCCATGATAGTAGATGGTTACTAATTCCATGCTGCCATGATAGTAGGTACTTTTCTAATTCCATGCTGTAATGTCATTATTCTAAGGTGTCATTATTCTTGTAAATTTATGCATATACTAATATTCATCATTTAATAGTATATGATATATATATTTGTAATCACGTTCTTGAAAATGGCTCTAACGATTTCGATGAAAGTTGCAATATAGGGGTTTACAAGGGGGCGAAAATCGATCTAGTTAGGTCTCTGGAAAAAATAATTTTCTCCGTATTTTCACCCGAGCAGAGCTCGATCGCCCAAAGCTTAGAACAAGATCCTACCTTAGAATAATGACATGGCAGCATGGAATTAGTATAAACTATCTTATAATATTAAATGAGCATTCTCTATTTTCACCAGAGCAGAGCTCGGTCGCCCAGGTACTGAATTCTTTATTTGTTAGTTACAGGTAGTCAGAAATCTTTCTTGAATGCCAACGTTCTGAAAAAATCTCGCAACAGATTTATTTCATTTCACCAAAGGGCTTTGATTTATAAGATAAAGTAATATATTGAAAACCTAGACAAAAGAGTACAAGCTCAATACGCCAGCTTTCGATAAAACGTGACCGAACAATACATCCTGAAATACAGCAAAGCAAAGTAAAGTTGCTTATAGAAGGGAAAAGAGACCTGTGAGGAACAAGTCGCACGATTTCACAAATCACTGAACTGAATAAAATAGTAGCAGATATTAATAATGTTTCTTGGAACTGAGAATATTATCATCCACAATTAACTTGCTAGTTGAGTTGTATGCGTGTGTGTATCTGGATGTAGGCGTCTAGATTGCATGACTTGTGTGTGATGATATGAGATAGGTATAAATGCATATAAAGTACCTAATTAAGTAATAACATAACATAATAATACCTATTGTCATACCTGGATTGCTTTAACGGGTAAGTAAAGTACGGTGGAGGTCTATCCGGTTTGGGCGGGGCACCGCCATGTCTTTGTGGAGGTGATCGGCGGCAGTGATCTCTCGCGCCCAGGCCATGGTACGGAGCGAGAGGCCGTGGGAAGCCGTCACCTCCTTCTGCGATGTAATGCAGTAATGCTCGCGAAGGAGGAAGCGGAACGCGTGAGGGATAGGAAAATTTCGCGCCCTCACACCCCTAGCCACCGCAGGAGACGCCCTGGGCATCGGGAATCGCAGGCCGATTCCCGGCCACCGTAGGCACGGGCTTGCGGATGGTGAGCCATGGGTAGCTCGCCGTCCGATGAGGACCAGGCCCGGGTCGATGACGCGTTGTGTTCCACGCGCGCCTCAAAGAGATGTCAGCACAACTGACGGGGTCCGCTAGGACCGATGCCTGCCGGGGTCGCGGGAAAGTCCGAAAGGGATACCGTGGCCCTCGCAACGTACAGGCAACTGAAGGAGCACGGGTGGGTTTTAGTCAGTAAGAGTCTGACATGCGCTCCCGCTCCGCCCAGAGCGGCAGAAGTTATTTGATAATTTCCCACCGAAAAATAAAGGGGTAAGTAAAGGTATATAAATAGTAGCTAGCTCCACTCACATATCGGCAGCTATGTATAAGTCTCATGTAATAAATGGTGAGACTATTACCACTAACTGGGCCCAAATCCAGACTTCTACTGCATAGTTGCCAACGTAACAATATGGTCCCATACAGAGTTAAAAATAGAGAGACTATAACAGGTAGGTCTGCA
Organism: Agrochola lota; assembly: GCA_947364205.1. Classification (NCBI taxonomy): domain Eukaryota; kingdom Metazoa; phylum Arthropoda; class Insecta; order Lepidoptera; family Noctuidae; genus Agrochola; species Agrochola lota. Next base: position 10,991,410 of record OX376227.1, on the reverse strand, counting down.
AATAGATGTTCATCTATTACACTTCGAGACCCCGTCGGTGCGGCGTAGAGCGCGTAATCTTCGGGGTCGGTTGTCATGCGGATATGTATGACAGTCGTTACAGGTACACCGTCGTATTTTTGCCTTTAGAATAAAAGATCCCAACATTAGTAATATAATAGAAGTCAATCTGTTGTCATGGTACGGAAATAAGATGGGAAATGAATTAATAGTACATCTGTTGACAAATAAGAAGCTTACACAGCATGTATGACAAGAGGAATACCAAAACAAAAATTATGGACTATATAAAAGATTTTATGGTAAAGATGAAAATTAACTACAACTGACGATAGATGTTCATGAATGTACTTATAGAAGAAGAACGGTACTAAGTATACTATAAAGTGTCAATTAGAAACAAATTGAGATTAAAGCTCAATACTTATAACATGACAGTTGGTTAATTGATGACAGAAGCATTACATAAGGACCATGAGATACCTACTACCAACTACGTACTTACGATGACACTATAGAGGCTTGGCATAGATCCAAGTAATAAAGACTTTGAATATGTAAATAAATGGCACAAGAGATTTTTATGAATCTAGATTACCATTATGGTTATTTTGAAGATAATATTGGTATATGACCATAGTTTTGACCTATTTCATAACATGACAATATTCAAATATCACATTGTTTGAAGTTTTGAGATCAAAAACCAACGATATTTGTAAAATTATTTGAATTTCAATAGGTATGGTTTCACGACTGGCTTTCCACTACCAAACTACATACATAGTAACAATACCACAAATAAACTTGGACGGGTAACTTCTACAAATTCAACAAAATGTATGAATCGCTTTCATCAATGCAAGCGTAAATCAGCGCAGTTCACTTCGCCAGAAAATTTCAATAAAACTTTATTATTATATGATTGAGCTCGTGATTCTTTATAGTTACTAGGTCCACCACTTGTTGAATTTCTTCAGGGAATTAAAACTTATTAAACAAACGTGACCGTGAGGGCTGGCTCGTTCTTTGGCTAAAGAATTAGCATTGCCATTCAACGTGGCAATGCTGCCAGTCTTCTGGGCACGTTTCCGGATGATAGCGATGCGGACGAATACTTCGACGCCTAAGTATCCTTTTGTTTTTTGTATCCATTTTTATAGTTAGTTATTATATTTAGTACCTAGTGTAAATAGTTATTAATATGATTTAATAATATTTGTATATAGTCCTGTATAAATAAAAATAAAAGTTTAAACAAACTCAAAGTATTATACCAAATTGTACACAATTTATATTATTCACTCTGTTTTATTTTACAAGAGACTTAAAGGATTGAGTTGAAGACATTTTCGAGGATTTCGAAATCCGGATTGGCCTGTTTAAATATAACTGAAACGACGAGTTTTATTCAAAACAAGAGGGCGGTTGTTTAAGTGTTTTCCCCTCTAGAGACCAACGATTTGATGAGGGTTGTTCTTATATTTTTTCAAGTGTGCTTGGAAATTAATAAAAACAAACTCAGATTCCATTATGTGTGCTGTTTTAAGAATAGTGCGTTACGTTGTTATTGTTAATAGATCAGGCACATACTAAAAACTACTACTGATTGTAGCAAAGCAGAAAATGTAATACAGGGTGGCAGGGACATCGACGCGAAGCCGGATAACCTGGATTCAGTACATGATTCTGAACCCCTGCGTTTAAAGTTTTTGTCGGTTATAAAAAACAAATCTGCTGTTTCATAAAAAATTGCAATATCTACGCGGTCAAAATGTATGGAGGAAAAATTTCAACGCAGCGGGGTTCAGAATCATGTACTGAATCCATGGTAACCGGCTTCGCGTCGATGTCCCGGACACCCCGTATAGTTATAGCACTGTGCCTGCCCTTGGAATCAAACCCAGCAACTCACACTCTTGAGCAAAGTGTGCATCCATTTCACATAACACCGGCGCGGCAGTACCAAACGTAATTTGAATAAATGTTAACAATTCAAGCTCCACGCAGAAGTTTACATTCCATTAGAACCAAAAAATGTCCATGCATGTGAAATGCGACATTTCTTATTTAAAGTAGGTAGGTATCAAGATATGCAACAGTCATTTTATACTCACTTAAGATTGATGTCCTCAAGAATCCTCGTCGGGAGCAAGTCCAGGATCTGGGTGACATTGAGATGATCCCAGGACTCCTGCCGACCCAGTATCTGCTGGGTGCAGTTGATGAACAATAGGACATCTATTTCGGAGTCCATGGCAACATATTTCACTTACACTTCACAAATAATCATTTGATTACGGCTCACAGAGAGGTAAACAACACTCTCAATCAGTTCTAATTGAATGTCACTTAATTATTCCACTTGCTTGTCCTTGTCTTTACATAGAGTTCCCCCTTCTGGAGGTCCTAATTATCTCTATAACACGTAATTGTTATATCACAACACATTTTAGATTCATATATGTAATTGGGTCAAGGAAAAACTTTCCACTGAAAATAAATTACACACAAATACGCATGTTCAAGTCTTTATTACTCGACACCAGATATTAATATCAATTATCATAAATATCCCTCAGAACTTTTCCGACACTTAATAAAGTAAAGCTTAATTAAGATCTCTTTGTTATTCCCCAATTTTTATGGCACAGTCAACAATGAAACCGGTAATTTGGGAAGCCATTATAATAGAGGGACTTGATTGACCACTTCTTTTTGAATACGCAATGAATTTTCTTATAAATGCTCCCCCTATCTTTAATGTTCCGGAAAACTTTCCAAAATTAAGGGTAAAAAAGAAAGAAATACCGTATTTCACGAGATCGTCCTTTATCACAAAGGCGCGATTCAAATTGTGATAAAGAACGGTATTATTTCCGAATTTCCGGTAATTTTCGATTCAAGTGTCAGAGTCGTCTGAGACAAAATGTAATATAAACCGGCATTTGTGGAACGGTTACTGGTATTCTTTACCAACCGAATCGTGTTACAATGGCACTTACATTTAACTTTGAAATACCGGAGTATACGGTACGGTATACGAGTGCTGGTTCGTGCAATGAAACTATGAAGAAAACAAACCAAATGACACTATGAAGAAAATAAAACCAAATGACACTATGAAGAAAACAAACCAAATGACACTATGAAGAAAATAAAACCAAATGACACTATGAAGAAAACAAACCAAATGACACTATGAAGAAAACAAACCAAATGACACTATGAAGAAAACAAACCAAATGACACTATGAAGAAAACAAACCAAATGACACTATGAAGAAAATAAATCAAATGACACTATGAAGAAAACAAACCAAATGACACTATGAAGAAAACAAACCAAATCAAAATATGTAGGTATCATTAGGTACAACACATTGTAAAAAAAAAAACAAACATTGTTTTACTTTTTATATTTTTATTTATTGGATGAACACGAGGCTTTTGGCTACTTTTGTAAATGTGTATTTTATGTGTTTTTATCTTTACATGTGCGTTTTGTTTGTGCAGAATAAACAATTTTTCTTTCTTTTTCTTTTTTCTTTTATTTTTTAACTCGAAATGATGACCAAAACAAAAAAAAACAGTCGCACTACGAGTATAGAGACACAAAAACTGGACTAAAATCATATGAAATTCTTATGTAAACATGATTCCACATATAATAATACCAGCCTGTTACTGTCCCACTGCAGGGCAAAGGCCTCTTCTCATACAGAGAAGGCACGAGCATTGATCACCACGCTTGCTCAATACGGGTTGGTGATTTCAAACTTATATTAACTATAAGTCAGTGTTTTTACTAAATTGAAAATAAAATTCAATTCAATATCTAAAACTATCACGTCACATAAAAGTAATAAATGGACGATAAAATAATACTAGCGATGTTCTCTGTTTATTTGTCTGCAAATATTATTATGTTAATTTGTCTGCCAATACTCGAACAACCCTCAAATATTACCTTGCCTTTAACATTCAAAATACGAATCGTATGCAAATTCTTACCCATGGATATTATTACCCATTAACCTTGGTATCATTTCTACAAGTATTCCGTTAAATCAAACAAATTATCCCAAATCAAATTCCTCTTTTTTATTTCTTTGAGTGGCAGACTAGCAGGCAACCGTCCTGATGATATGCTCTTGGCCTGTGTCTCACCTGATGGTAAGTGATGTTCAGGCCGAAGGTGGAAGCGAGCTTCACCTGGGATCCTCAACCATTGAGGAACTGGCTATCTTTCCTCTAACTGCCGAAACACATGACGTATTGGCAACAGACTTAGATAAGATGGCGGTAGCTAGCCAGGCGGACTTAGAACAAGCCCTACCACCAACCAAACCAAACAGATTTTTTTTCCCCCATTAGGAATCGATTTAAATGTAAACAAATGGATTATATAATGTACCTGTGCTATGAATACCCATTTGTAGTGCCACTTACAAATTGAGTGTTTTGATTTCATTATTAGAATACTTAAACGCGAAACTAATTTTATATCACTTAAAAAAAAAAAAAAAAAAAAATTTTTACCGATTTTCAATTAAAATTTAATAATGTTTATCAAACGAATGTTGAAAAAGTAGTGAATTGTAAGTAAAGTACTGATGAATGTGTTCCTAATTCCCTTTGCTGAGTGATTGCGTTAGAATTTAAATTGGACATTGTGTTTACACTTTCATCTGATAGTATTAGAACAGGCCATAGAGACAAAGTTCAAATATCTTATGTGCCTGTTATACACCGGCACATTTTCCCTCCAAATTGAAGCACATCAAATGCTGTTTAGCGTCAGAAATAGATATGGTGGTGGGTGATAGCCCACGACGAGCAGCTAGAACCTTTTATTACCGTCTCTTTTAAAAACCAAAATGAAAATGAATAAATCAATAGTCATTTATGCAAATTAGGCTGAGAATCAGCACTTTTCGAACGTCAAAATTTCATTAGACAGTCTCCCAAAATGCCCGTCCTTCGCCACTTCCTAGTGCTTTAGTTGGGAAGAAGTGGCGCAACAAACTCTCCAGCAGCACAGCTGTCTGTTCAGTTAGTTTGATTTTTTTTTTTAATAATTTGCCATGACAGCTAGCACACGCCATTACACGAACAAATACAATGAAAATTACTAAAAGTATCTGCTGATCGTTGTAAAAATGACACTAATTAAAGTAAAAAAGAAAACGAAAGGTATAAATTGACTCAAAAAGCAACACTGAATGAAGGGTCAAAGGAAAGTTGCATTAATAAATTTTATTAAAAAGACATCTGAAATTCAAAAACACCCTAATGATACACGAGACTGACATTGAAGGGAATAAAAAGAACGGCCATAAAAGAATTACCCGACATTTACATTCAACGATCAATTTCAATTAGGTAATGTAATTGCTTAGACATTAACTGAGGAAAAAGAGGATCATTCTATATCGTTACATCTACTATAATCAGGCAATGTTCCCACTGCTGGGACACAGGCCTCCTCTCTTTGAGAGGGAGTGGACCATAATGCACCACGCGGGCCCAGTGTGGGCTTTAGGTTCTAGGACATGTTGGTTTCGTCACGATGTTTTATTTCACCAGTGTTGATAATGAAATAATTTACATCAAGTAAAGTTTTCACTGAGCCACCACTGGTCTTGTATAACTGTGTTCAAATACTACTTAATGACTGCTTGAGAAGGCAAAAAAGATCAAAGAAATCCATGCGGAAATTGGCGCGGAGCAGAGTAAGGAAGAATTACAGTTATTTGGAATGTGAAACCCAAATTGGACAACAAGGGGCGTGATAATAAATTAGCTTTACATGAATTGGAATACCTAATGGGACCAATTAATTTTCATGAATTAAACTCAATCCCGTTAGGATTCGGGTGGAATGAAATTACTTAACGTAATTTTTAACTTGATAAATCGGACAAACATTTTTCTTAATTCGCCTAATTTATTACCAATCATCATCCCTTTTCCTAATTTATTTGGGGTGTAGCGTGGTATTTTTTTCATACTTCTCTATCAGTCATCATTTCAATACTATTTCTAGCCATTTTATTTTTCACACAACCAAACAAAACAAATCAAATGCAATCACGCCCGACAAAATGCTATCAAATTATATCTAATTTGATGGAATTTGTCGGGCGTTTCATGGTTTCCGCAGGCGCGTGCGAAGTAAAGGGATTTCCAAGAACGGAATTGTATATATACCAACTAATATACATTGTGTATGTTCATAGGTATATAATGCTTATGGTGGGAACATCCGAGATCCTAATAGGATTCTCTAATTCAAATTTAATCCCCGTAAAACGTATTAATAGGAATAACAGAAATATCACGAAGGAAATTTCGTGAGAGCGCTCTTCACATAAGTAGGGTTAGACTATGGTCCGGTTGTAAAGGTTTTATTTGCTACTTAGCAGTTTTGTAGAAAGGGTTCATAGCATAGTAAAGTATAATCAGCCTTTCATTTTCCCACTGTCGGGACACAGGCCTCCTGTCTGTAAGAGGGAGTGGGCTTAAAAGGATTAATCCTACGTCCTACTGTATATATATTTTATATTATATTATATATCTATATTTTATATACATATATATATTTAAATATATATAATATAATATATAATAATATTATAAACGCGAAAGTTTGTGAGGATGGATGGATGTTTGTTACTCTTTCACGCAAAAACTACTGAACGGATTTGGATGACATTTGGCACACAGATAGTTTATAACCTGGATTAACACATAGGATACCGATATGATTTTTATCCCGATATTCTCATAAGATCGGGACTTATGCGGGTGAAACCGCGAGGCGCTGCTAGAATATTATAATTATTCTAGGATTATTGAATAAATATAGGTTCTATAGTAGAGGTTTTTGAAACTCTTTTTATAATTCAGTATTTTAATAAATATACACGGCAAAAAGATATATAGCTAGGCCTCATTCAAATGCGCACTGAATATCACTAGCAGACATGTAACTAAAGTAAAATAATAGTCGTATCTTCACTACATAAGTATGTTAGGATAGGATCAAAGGAATCTAAAAATCTAGTTGCCTACAGAGATTCGCAAGTGTAAATAAATATGTTTGTATTTGTTTAGGCTATAGAAATATACAACATTTATATAGCGAGAAAATGTTGTAAAGGATTTCTTTTTAGCTCCTTCATTCCCCAAGAAATCTGCTGATAGGTACCATCGAAAAAGTTCATATCTATGCACCGTAAGGACTATTTCTGCTTGCAGTGCTCGGCCGCCATAGAACCGGGGCGGTAACAGATGTGGTCATCGCGTTCACGGGATTTTGTTTTCAAATTGCTTAGATATGAAATTCTTCGATGGTACACAACCACATTTCAAAGAGTATTATTACCGTGGACAAACTCTTCAAACGCACAACATTTTAATTTAATGTCATAGGGCCTAACTATTACAGCCGCCAATTTATATTTTCTTTTTAATCATCTAAAAGGGAATACAACTTTTAGCAAAACGTTGATTACTTCACTTGATTGCCAAAAGCCTATTATGAACCATCCCCTTGCATCCCTTTCAAAGCCAACAGATAAAAACTCCTTCTTTTTTCCGCCTTTTCCATAGATATTGCCTTACCGTTTCTGATTAGAGTTGCGCACAATAGAAAATAAAAAAGGAGATTTACTCATCAGTGAACGAAACGTGATCTGCTTTCTAAAATACTTATTAAACGCAAAAAAAAACAAATCATTTGAGATCGCAAAAACTTTTGTTTAACTTTTTAGAACAACTTTTTTACAACACTAAAATTCGCTAATAAAAGTAAATTAAAATATTAGAGGGTATTAACTGTTTATGTCCTGAAATTAAATTATTTATTTGTTTTGTTAGTCACAATGATTATGGTTAGTTTGGTCGCATTATCACTCGCGTTGTGTGGCGCGTGCAAACGGAACCGCGGTCGGGACTCGACTGAACTCTGCCACCCCTACAAGTTAAAGCGTGTTGTCCACGAAACAAAAATTTACTAAACTGCATTAGACAGGTGTTAGATCTGTTGATTACACATTGCTGCGGAAGTCACGTACTAACGATCGATGGACATCTTTCAGGGAATTGCGAACCCGTTTTTAATTTACGGTATCTCGGGAAAGGGGCGCGCTTTTTTTCAAAGCTGTGTAGAACGATACCTACGCCTTATATTTTCTCGAAAAAAGGTATATCTATCTATAAGGCCATAAATCTGTTGCTTGCCGCGCCGCTGCCAATATTTACGGGTGCTATAATTTCAGCGTTGGCATTTATTGTGGCACAAAAATCAGATACATTTCTTCAGTTTGTTAGTTTATATTCCCTATTATTATTATTATTAATAATTAGCTTTTTAGTATACTGTTTCATCACGCAAGGTTTCCTTTACGCTATGAATATTGAACGAAATGTACCATAAAACTGTTAATATTATTACCTTATGCTGTTGATGACGTGAGGCAAACTGAGCATGAGAACCGAGGTACTTACTTACAAATTAATAAAAAAATTGAGAACTCGAGATTATATTATGTATTAAGTACTAATAAAATGTATGTGTACCTACATACATTTTATTAGTTATAGCGAAAACTGCCAGCAACATGCGCTTTCGGGGAATGGAACTTAGTACACTAACGAGGCAGTCATTTATATTATGTATTTAGGTAACGGCATAGCAATGAAGGTCATTCAATTTGAGAGTTTAGAGAAAAGTGATAATTAGTGACAAACTTCGGAAAATTTTCATAAATACAAATGAAATGGGCTTTCTCGAATCCGTTCTGTCGCTAGGCTTTACGACCTATTCACGACTTCGGTCTTAGCGGCGAGCGGCGCGGCAGGCGGGGCGGCGGCGGCGGCGGCAAGCGTTGCGTTTTACACGCGACGTACCCTCAGTAGCGGCTAGCGGCAGCGGCCGAGGTGGACGTATTTAGGTAGTCAGAACGTGCTCAAAATTATGGCGTTATCAAAATTATCCCTTCTGTGTTTATAAAGCAGTATATTTTTAAAACAAGATATTCTTCATATGAGAGAAGGAGTGCACGAACTGAATAAATATCAATATAATTTCAGTTATAAACGCCTCGGTATCCATTACCGCCACAAAATCGTCTAAAATTTTTTGTTTATAAGTTCGCCGCCAAGTCCGTCACACCTACACCGCTATCCGCGCCGCTCTGCTTCGTGGCGTCGCACTCATTCGCTTGTACTTTTGATCTCGCCGCTTCCCGCACCGCGCGCCGCTGCAGCGATTAGCTCGGACAAAATCGCGCGCGTTTTCGCTATGAGCGGCGACTCGTAGCGTGCTTCAAACATTTTCATACTTTTGTTCTTACCGCTCGCCGCCCCGCGCTTATCCGCTGCTCACCGCGGAAAGGTCGTAAATGAGGCCTTATGGGGTGCTCGGGCGTTCGCCGCTCCGATTGGCCCAGTGAAGGCTAGTGAAGGGCCAATCGGAGCGCCGAACGCCCGAGCACCGAGAGAACGTGGTCGATGCGTAACGACGAGATGGTTAAAAGAAACTCACACTAGGGCCTCTGATAGCCGGAAGTCTCGATCAACATCTCTGGAGGCTCTCGTACGGCTCGCATCCTGAGGAGGTTCCTGTCTCTGGAGCCCAAACCACCGGCAGCTTGGACCCTGCTCCCGACACCGGCGGACCACTATTTTTATATTTTTAAATGTTTTTTATTTAAAGAAATGTTTCTAATAAGGATTCATATAAACGACAATAATACATAAATTTGTTCACTGTTAGCCATAATCCCCAATAATAATATTAATAGAACAATAATTAGGTATATAGATACTTGGGTACCTACGAAATGTTTTGTATGGAAAGTTTTGACCACGTAGTTTAGTTTGACCAAGTGTCCTAACAGCGGATGTATCAAATCTATGAGCAGTTCCTCTAATTGAAACAAATAAGGGTTCCCGAATATTCTTGCTGACAGAATACTCTCTGTATGATATTCTGAGAAAATGTACTCTGTACCATTACTTAGTAATAAATGTAAAGCTATTCTCTGGCCAATTAACGTCAGTCAGTAAATCTTGTTGAAATATAATGAATTATATTTAGTATAAGAAGCTAGTCTTCAATTTTTTTAGCTCTCATTAGTGGTATTAAATTACATAGGTACACTAAATAATAAAAATTATTTTTGGAGAATGTTTCAAGAGATTATTTTTAGTTTAATTTAAACATTTAGAGAAAATTTCTAATAAATATCAAAGACTAAAGAATAATATATTTTGCTTGAATAGAAGAGATTTGGTTAGAATATGATAATACACAAAGATAATACTGTGTTAAAATCTGCTAAAATAAAGAAGGATTTTCCCGATGTTTTTCCGTCTTCAGTTCATATCCACGTAATAGGCTCTCTAACGCGTTCAAACATAATTGTTTCACGCAAGTAAATGGATTAAGCGAAGCGAAAAAATTACGAATCTACAGAAATACACTCAGCGCAAAAAATGTGTAAAACGCTAATTTGTGAACGGATTTATTTAAGGATCACCAACGAAATACATTACAATTATCTTTTATTTACAATAATAAAACTTGTATAATAAATACGTTATCCTGTAATGCTCACTCAATTACAGGTAACCAGCCACAACTAAACTTATTGTATGGGATTTTTTTTATGAGAATAGATGCCAAGTTGCGTCTCTAGTTCGAGAAATCACGGCACAGCGGACAGAGCTCCGGCGGGATCTCATGGCGTCATGGAGAGTGCGATTGTCGCAACCCAGCGCTGGGCACGACACAATTGTGTCGATGAAACGCCAGGGTCTCACCACAGTGTGGATCGCCCGAAGGACTCGGTGGAGCATACGGTGGAGGTCTGCCCGGCTTGGGCGGGGCACCGCCGTGTCCTCACGGAAGCGATCGGCGGCGGCAATCTCTTGCGTCCGGCCCTGGTTCAAGGCCATTGTTCGGAGCGAGAGTGTATGGGAGGCCGTCACTTCCTTCTGCGAAGCAGTAATGCTCGCGAAGAAGGAGGCAGAACGCGTGAGGGAGAGGCAAGGTTCGCGCCCTCACGCCCCTAGTCACCGCAGGAGACGCCCGGGCTTGCGGACGGTGAGCGATGGGTAGCTCGCCGTTCGATTAGGACCAGGCCCGGGTCGACGGCGCGTTGTGTTCCACGCGCGCCTCAAAGAGATGTCAGCACCAACTGACGGGGTCCTTTAGGGCCAATGCCTTCCAGGATTGCGAGTTGTCCGAAAGGGATATCGTGGCCCCGGCACACAGGCAACGGAAGGAACACGGGTGGGTTTAAGTCTGACACGCCCTCCCGCTCCGTCCAGAGCGGGAGAGCGTGGGAAGTTATTTGATAATTTCCCACGCTCAAAAAAAAACAAAAAAGTTGCGTCTCTAGTTGGCTATCGTGAATAATAGAATAGTTTTAAAAGTTCCCCAGCAATTCAAATTTAAAAATTTTATTTGAATTTCTAGCTGCAAAACTTTCTTGAGACCTGTCAGGAACTCAAAATGGAATGAGGTGGCAATTTTTTCAAGCAAACTGACAGACGAAAGATAGAGGAGCATTATTCACCTAGAGACTAGCACGAGGAACAGACCAAAAAAATAATCTTTTAACTTAAGTTCCTGGGGAACTGGAACTTACTTACCAACTGGAATTTATTCATATGTTTGACACCACAAATCAATATCATTATTTAAATCATATAAAATTATTCTATAATCAATCTTTAAAACTAAAATATTTAAAGGTAATGAATGCAGTATTAATATTAAATGTTCTCAAGAAACACCTGTATAATAAACTACAAATAATTACCCGAATTATATTTCCCATGTTGAATAAATGAATATAAATATAATCTCTACAACGCACTAAAAAAAAAAAAATATTATAGAAATTCAAAAGCATCTTAATAATCTATTAGTTAAACGAATTTCTCCTATATCTGGAAATCTAGGGAGAGCAGATACAATTAGAACTTCCATAACTTTTTGTTATTTCCTTTCACTAAGTAAAAAACTGCTCTGGCAATAAAAATACACAAGTAATTTTTTTACTAACCTAATGTGAAATCGTTCACTAAAACCAACTAAAGAAGCTACTTGGTGTCTATTCTCATTAAAAAAATCTATAGGTATACTTTGTTCACAAATTCGTGTTTAGGGCGTGGGCCATATTTAGGTACCTCCACTAAGTGTATAATAATCAGTCATAATGTATACCTCTTCACCTCGTGGAGCTCGTGGCTAAGTAATAACAGCCGCACGGATCGATCCATCAGGTTAAGCTACGGTTTCCAGGGTTAGTCCGTGTTGAAAGAATAATTGCAGACCGCCTTGTCGGGCAGCTGGTGCGAGTGGGGCCGGATTTGGCGGAGAGCCAGTATGGTTTCCGCAAGGGGCGCTCTACGGTGGATGCCATCATGCGAGTTCGAGCCCTCACGACGGGGGATGCTGTTGCCCGGGGTGGGGTAGTCTTGGCGGTGTCTCTTGACATCGCCAATGCCTTCAATACATTGTGGAGGCACTCCGGTATCACCGGATGCCGACCTACCTCTGTCGAGTGGTCGAGGCCTATTTGACGGACAGGGCCGTCATCTACCCCGGTCACCACGGAGAGTGGAACCGGCGAGAGATGTCGTGCGGTGTCCCACAGGGATCGGTCCTGGGACCGCATCTGTGGGACATCGGCTACGACTGGGTGCTGCGCGCCGACCTCCCTAGCGGCGTCAGCGTGGTTTGCTACGCTGACGACACGCTGGTCCTGGTGCAGGGGAGGTCGCATGAGGCGGCGGCCGAACTAGCGACACGTTGGGTTGCGACAATCGTCGAAAGGATCCGGCAACTGGGACTCGAGGTGGCCTTGCACAAGTCCGAGGCCATGTGTTTCTATGGTCGTCGGAACGCGCCACTGTCGGGTTCCCAGATTACGGCGGGAGGGGTTCACATCGGTGTCGAGTCGACGATGAAGTACCTGGGACTCGTCCTCGACTGCCGGTGGAACTTCGTGGAGCACTTCCGACGTTTGGCTCCCAAACTGGATAGGGCTGGGGCTGCTTTGAAGCGGCTCCTGCCCAACCTGGGGGGTCCAAACGCCTCCTGCCGGAGGCTTCCGACCGCACGACCCCCGCGTAAAGCCTCCGGCAGGAGGCTTTACGCGGGGGTCGTGCGGTCCATGGCCCTTTACGGGGCACCGGTGTGGAAGCGGTCATTGAGGCTGCGACCGGCCTGGCGGTTGAACGCGTCCCAAAGGGTCATGGCCATCAGGCTGGTCCGGGGATACCGCACGGTCTCCCGTGAGGCGGCGAGCCTCCTTGCCGGACTACCGCCATGGGATCTGCGCCGGGGTGTAACTCCGCTGCCGCGAGAAATCACGGCACAGCGGACAGAGCTCCGGCGAGATCTCATGGCGGCATGGAGTGTACGATTTTCGCAACCCAGCGCTGGGCACGCCACAATTGCGGCGATAAGTCCCCTCTTTGAGGAGTGGCTTGAGAGGCGCCATGGCGTCCTCACCTTCCGCCTGACGCAGGTCCTCACCGGACACGGTTGTTTCGGGAGGGTCCTGTTCCGCGTAAGGCGGGAGGAAACGCCCGGGTGTCACCACTGTGTGGATCGCCTGGAGGACACGGTGGAGCATACGGTGGAGGTCTGCCCAGCTTGGGCGGAGCACCGCCGTGTCCTCACGGAGGCGATCGGCGGCGGCGATCTCTCGCGTCCGGCCCTGGTTCAGGCCATGGTTTGGAGCGAGAGTGCATGGGAGGCCGTCACCTCCTTCTGCGAAGCAGTTATGTTCGCGAAGAAGGAGGCGGAGCGCGCGAGGGAGATGCAAGCTGCACGCCCTCGCGGCCCTAGTCGCCGCAGGAGACGCCCCGGGCGTCGGGAGTCGAGAGCCGACTTCCGGCCACCGTAGGCGCGGGCTTGCGGACGGTGAGCAATGGGCAGCTCGCCGTCCGATAAGGACCAGGCCCGTGTCGACGGCGCGTTGTGTTCCACGCGCGCCTCAAAGAGATGACAGCACCAACCGACGGGGTCAAAAGACCAATGCCTGCTGGGGTTGCGGGTTTGTCCGAAAGGGATAACGCGGCCCCGGCACACAGGCAACGGAAGGAACACGGGTGGGTTTTAGTCAGTAAAAGTCTGACACACCCTCTCGCTCTGCCCAGAGCGGGAGAAGTCATTTGATGATTTCCCATACAAAAAAAAAAAAAAAGGGTTAGTCCGTGTATGGGTGACCATCTTTACATACCGAGAGACCCCGTGCCTCGGAAAGCACGTTAAGCCGTTGGTCTCGGCTGTCATTCTCGGCGTGATCTTTGACAGTTGTTACGGGTCTTCAGAAACCCAAAAGTCTGACAACCAGTCTTACCAAGGGGTATCGTATTATCCAATTACTGGGTTGTGGGAGTCAGCTGCATCCGGTTAGGCTGGTAGCCAATCCCAACATAGTTAGGAAAATGCTAGGCAGATTGATTGAATCTATACCTCTTCACAGAATAAAACAAAGTCATTTTTTGTGTCTGTCTGTGTGACCGCTTAGATCTTTTAAATTACATCATGGATTTTGACGCAGTTTTCAACATTATGTAAAGAAGGGGTTTCCAACCTTCTAACAAAAAAAGAAAGCTAGGGGGCAATGCGCCCCCTAGCTTTCTTTTAAAATCACTACGCCCCTGAGTTCCTTTGTCGACATAAGCAGAAAAGCAAAAATCAAAGCAAAGAAACGAGCGAAAGTAAGGTCGACAATGTTTGCAGTCCCTTGGATAGGTTAGCTTTTGATCATTCAAACAGAAATAGAAATAAGTTTGTCAAGTTTTGAAGAAAAACTCAAGAATGATGAGAATGCATAATGTAAGAGCGAGCAAAGCGAGTTCGAAAAATCTTGTACAATTTCAGATTCGTTACATTTTCTTTTGACTATTCACACAGAAACAGGAGTTCCTTTGTCGACTTATGCAGAAAAATTGAACAATCAAGAGAATGTAGAATGGAAGAACGAACTAAGTGAGCTCGAAAATTGCAGCACACCGTTCATTCACACAGGAGTAAAAAAAATATTTCGTCGACTTAAGGCTTGTGCAGACCAGCGCGACTTGTCGCCCGACGCGACACTAACAATACAATTTCTAAGAAAACTTCACAGTATAACAATAACCGGTGTCGCGTCACGCGACAAGTCGCGCTGGTCTGCACAAGCCTTTATGCAGAAAAGCTGAAGCTCATTTTACAGTACCTACCTACAATATTATGAAATGTTCGGGTTTTGCAAACTAGCCTTAAACTTTTCTAAATCAAGAACATAGGTACATAACATTTAATACATCTATAGTTTATTATTAGAGCCGCCATGCCCCCCCTTTGGTCACTCTTCACCCCCCCAGGGGGGCGCGCCCCATCGGTTGGGAATCCCTGATTTAGAGCATTTATTTTGGAAGGTTTATGTGTATAATAAATTAATATTCAACATAGATATAGCACAGTAATATCGATGTTTTGACATGTCACCATTGCACTCGGGCAAAGCAAAGCAGGGATGGATCGCTAATATTATGTACATAATACAAGTAAGTTCGGCCCGATAATTATGAAGGCTTCGTTATGTTTCAATTATCTAACTTATTATGTCACATTGCTTACAGCTAAGGGATCTCACTCTTAGTGGTATTATATGGTCTGCGGCTAGTTGGCCTTTGCGCCCAAGTGCGCAATTTGTATCAGTTTTTATAGTTTACCTGGTCCCTGCGACCATTGATCGTGGACGTGGCCGTCTAGTACGCGAGATCCCTTACAATACCTTACAAAGTAATATTGAGGTAATTTAAGACAAGCCATATACATGCCTCCACAGTTAGCAATAGAGTATTATTGTACAAGTTTTGTAATTGATTAACTATTCATTAAGCATAACACTAACTTAGTATAGCACTAAATTAACTATTACATTAGGAGCGCTTATTCTGAAACTGGGCAACGTTGCAAATTGATTTCAAATATTTCGCTGTTTTGATTAATTTGCAAATATTACATATTGCCTGTAATATTATATAATATTAAAGAACCCTGTAAGAAATCGACGTAGTTGCTACTTCAAGCGTCGAGCGCAGTGCACACTGCGCGTCGACGCTGACGTAGCAACACGTCATGTCCGGGTTCGCAACAAGTCAATCGTCATCCTGAAGATGCCTCGTTGAGAGGTGAAACACGTGTCGATTTCTTACAGGGTTCTTTATGACTCTTTAAGAACAGTTAAGCGGACTAAGTTACTAAATATACGTCGTCTATTGTACTTTATAATGGATTTCCGCAAACTCAGGCCTTCAATTAACTATTTCCATACAGTAATAATACCAAATTAATCAAAACAGATACATATTTGACAGTTATTTGCGACGTTGCCAACTTTTCGGATAAACGCTCTAAGGTCGCTGACAAGAGCTAAAGCGCGATCACTGTCGGACTGCATAATAAAGAAAGAGAAGCGCTATGACACAACGCTTGTAATTTATTGCAAAATTAGCAGCGCCCCGCGGTTTCACCCGCATAAGTCATGATACCGTGGGAATATCGGGATAAAAAGCCCTATATATCCTATGTGCTAATCCAAGTCATAAACTATCTTTTTGCCAAATTTCATCCAAATCCGTTCAGTAGTTTTTGCGCGAAAGACTAACAAATATCCATACATCCATCCATACTCACAAACTTTCGCGTTTATAATATTAATAATATAAAATATATAGTAGGATATGACGCAATTATCTATTTAATAAAAAATGAGTAGAATAATCGAAAATAAAAAACAATCAAGTTCTGCATTCTTCTAAGACGTTCTAGTTATAAATTAAATACCAACATACCTTGATAATAATTTTATGCAGATATTTTGGATTGGAACTCAAGGTTAAAGGTTAGATTACCGTTAATTTGTATCGAGATTTTTTTTCAAAACGTGTTTTGGTATCAAATAACTTCTAAGAAATATGTTCAAGATTAACATAATAGCTTTTTTTTAAGACAAGCCTACTTGGAACATTTGCCTCTTGTCAGCTTCTTAACTGCCTTCATAGGCAGAAATGCATACGCAAACACTTTTAGGATGCATTTGAAACAATAGTTTTAGATAAAACAGAAGCAATTGACGCTGAGATGCTTGCAAACAAATCGATTGAGGGGTTCTTACACAAGCATACTCGTATATTCTCATATATATCTACTTATGTATATGTTCGCCTGATTATTACCAAAGTTTTGATCCTTGAAAGCTTCCCAAAATTCTTCATGAACAAAGAATATTAACCCCTATGCTAATGGAGTTTTATTTCACCAAAGAGTGCTACTTAGGATTACTGCCTCGCTGACTTTTATAGGTATTATATATATCATCAGCATCTCGAAAAAAATAGGGTATAATGGTGACCGGAGTAGAAGCCAGTTTTTTTTTTTTTTTTTTAACTATTAAAAATATCGAAATTCAAATCATACGCACCCTACTAAATGCGCGGAATTTATCAATGAGGTCGTAGCTTTCCTTAGCGGCCGGTAGGTAGTCGCCGCACTTGCCGTCGGCCTCTTTGATATCCTTTCGCAGGCGCACAAGCCGTTCGCGCATCCCCGCCCGCCCGCGTTGTCATTGCTACTAAGCAAATATTCCCGGGTATGGCTTCTGTTCCACGTATACAACACACCATATTATTCTCGAGACGGTAAAAAATTCAGCCGGTATATTGTTTACTAATTTCTACTTTATTATCTAAAAGCAGCTTAATGGTATATTTTTTGTAGCTTTAATTATATTTTTTGTAGCTTTAATTCCATCATTGTTTGTTTCCTTAACATAATAACATAATCAGCCTTTAATATTCCCACTGCTGCTGGGACACAGGCCTCTTTCTGTGAGAGGCCATAATCCACCACGCGGGCCCAGTGTGGCTGGTGGATGTCACATGTCTTCGAAATTTTGGTTCTAGGACATACCATTTTCCGCACGATGTTTTCCTTCACAGTCTTGAGAGCAGTGGTGATGAAATAATTTACGTGAAGTAAAGTTTCCGATGTTTCCTTGTTTAACTAGAATTTTCATGTATTTCAGACTTTTCTCACTAACTGTCTAAGTTGTATAGAAAGAAAGAATAACATTTATTTAGACATAGTTAGTGAAATACAAAAACGAGCGAGTCTTATAGCCCGGGGAAGTTACGCCTAAGCTAACGTTGCATTAATTTAAAACAGCGATTTTTTTCATTTAACATGTAGGGTATGGTCAAGGGAGTATATAATAAAAAAAAAACGTACACGTGGGGGTGAACTTTTCGCGGTATACAGTTTATGTATACCGCGAAAAGTTCACCAGTGAACAATGATGTGTGCAGTGGTAGAAAAAATATTAACAGATACGTTTGTATGGAGTGTTTGTCGAAGAGATTAGGTACCACAAGTAGGTAAAAAAAAATAACATTTTCGTCCACGGAAATTTCCATAAAAATAAAATTACGTTTTTTTTTTATTCTACTTTAAGCAAAAGTATTAACAGCAGTTTTTTTTGCATTAAATTACTTAATTAAATATTTTAATACGCTATTCAACAAAAATAAACATATTGTACTAGCGCAAGATATTAATAAATGTTTTTTTGCAATAGCGGTTCAGGCAAAATATAACAGAGTAAAATTTAGTTTAACTTTTATATACGTATAAAGGCTCTATCTCACTTAATTACAAGAAAATTAAACAAATTAAAGCATTTTTTTTTAATAGATAGTTGCATAACATTTTGCTGTTTCATTTCCTTATAGAGCGTATAAATAAAAGTTAACATTCAAGTTTCGAACATTTTGTACCCAAAAACCAGAAAATAAAAAAAAGGTTTTCTTATGGGAAATAATACCCACAACGTTTTTTACTATGACAATAAGAGTGTACAATTAACCCTTCCGCTGCTATTTAAGTTTGAAAATACTAAAAATCAATTGTGTTTTAAAATGTTTCGAGCATTACATTGATGCTTAAAACGAGAAACAACCTAACTAAGATCTTCATCATCATCATTTCAGCCGAAAGACTTCCACTGTTGGACATAGGCCTCCCCCAAACATTGCCACTTTGACCGGTTCTGTGATTCTCGCATCCAGCGGATTCCAGCAGTCCACCGCAGGAACCTCAACCTCGTGAGAGGCGTTCCAACACTTCGTCTTCCGGTATGCGGTTGCCACTCCAGAACCTTTCGGCCCCATCGGCCATCTTTTCTGCGAGCAATGTCTGCCCACTGCCATATTAGTTTGGCTATTCTTCGGGTTACGTCGGTTACCTTTGTTCTCCTGCCGATCTCTTCATTTCTAATTCGATCACGTCGTCAGGGAAACTTCAAGCAAAGCCCTCTCCATTGCACTTTGGGCGACTTTCAGCCTTCTAATGAGACCCATTGTGAGCGACCAAGTTTCAGCTCCATAGGTCATCACTGGTCACGACTGCGGTATGTGAGACGAGAAGATATTGCTTAGCTTCCCGAACACTGCCCAGCCGTGTCGGATTCGATGATTGACGACCTCTTTCTCGAAACTGGACCTACCTAACTGGACAGTTTGTCCTAGGTAAGCGTAGTCTCCCACAGCGAGTGTAGAGTCTCCGATCTTCATGAGGTGGGTGTTACATGGGCATTTGATATGAACTTAGTTTTGTCCATATTTATTTTAAGACCTTGTCTTTCGGGAGCTCTACTGAGGTCATCGAGCATTGTACTGAGGTCCTCCGATATAGTAGGCATGGCTACTATATCGTCGGCAAACTGAAGGTAAGTGATCCAGTTTCCATTGAAGTTCATGCCTACCCCTTTCTTGTCCAGAACCTTGAAGACATCCTCCCATGCAGCGGTTAACAGTTTCGGAGAGATAACGTTTCTCTGTCTCACCTCACCTCGCTGCAGAAGGATAGGTTTCGAGGTCTAGTCCTGGAGTCAGACCGACATAGTAGTAGTGTTTTCCTATAGACACTGCAGCACCTCCATTTACCGATTGTGGATCTGGCACCGTTGAAGAGACTGCAGTACCGCCCATGTTCCAATCGAATAGAAGGCTTTCTCGTAGTCCACAAACGCTAAGCAGAGAGGCAGGTTATACTCTTCGGTCTTCTGTATAACCTGCCGCAACGTATGTTTGTGGTGTTTTAATAGTCCTACAGAACGGACAGGGTATTTTTTATCGAGATACGGTCCCTAGCGTTCTTCAAACGTCTACGAATTTAGTTTGGGGTACTTGGTGAAGCCTACTCCCACTCCCTGGAAATATGCGTCAACAAGCCTCACGCAAGGTATTCTGTGGCAAAACCTTCGTGGACACAGAAATCATCACTAACGTTTGGGTGTTTTGTAATGCAATTACAGATTGGCTTTATAGTCTAGATCAATTCCAAATGACCTGTGAGTATTTATGGCTCTGCCTTACAAATGTGGTGTGTCATCTCAAAGTCAAAAGTTGTCAAAAGTCAGGAACATTACTGCTCAGTCAGGTATAGTGGAAGGCCTACGCCATTTCCCTATAGCCAACTGCTAGTGACAATAATCTGCCAAGGTACGGATTAGGATATGGACACGTAATACACGAGAATGTAACATTAGTTATAGAACACAATACTAAATAAGTGTTGAGTTACAAGAATTTTAATTATATTACCAGCCTAGGATAATTATTATAATGAAATACTCACTCAGTCGCACCAACAAACACACACTCACCCAGTTGCACCAACAGACACGCACACATACTCGTACTTCGTTAAATACTACATTACTCTAACCTGGGCTTCAATCCAACTATATTTAACTTAATAAATAATACTCGCTATCTTGCGATAGCCCACTTGGACATGGCCCCTGGCATTCACCAAATCTGCTAATATCTAGCCTAATATTACGTCCACACCCTACCGTGGTCTAAAACCAACCAACTTCCCTAACTCAACCACCTTGGACTGTCGCGTCCATAGTCTTTCGTGATCCAGAACCAACTGCCTTTCTTGTCTAACAACACCCCTCTCTTCAATCCCTAAAAATACCATGTTGGCCGTTGGGCCGTGTTCTTCCCACAGTTTCGCAGAATAGGTTTATGGCTGTGTTTGTGCACAACTTCTTAATTGTTTTAAAAGGGTCCGTTTGAATTGCCTGAGCCCGACTAAATCTTTACCAGATGCTCGATGCAATCTCAGGGATGTTCAATCTTTTGAGACCGACGACGAGTTACAATTTATATACATTTTATTATAAAACATACAAATGTTTTAGCACAGAACATATTAAACTATTCTAGCTAGGTGCTAGCTAGAATAATAAAATAATTAATCCAATAATATAACTGCAGTTATTGGATAATTGATAGTTACATCGATGGGAGCATCGGCATTGCATGCCTTTTGAAAGTTTGGTTAGATCCAACTTCATAACTTGTTGTTTAAAGTGAGAGCTGTAAGTTTACATTGAAAGAACCGCATGTTGACGACCCCTTTTGGTTCTCAGAATATTTGTAGAAAGTGGCCACGGGTCGCTTCCCATAAAATATAAATGGAATGGGTTTGTAAGAGGTTCAATATTGTTTTACAATTTTAAGAAATAGGATATTTTGTTATTAATTAGGGTAACGTGTCGAGCTGTCAACCCATAAAATTGAGATTTAATGTGTTCTTAAGAACCCCGAATCGGCCCTTAAGTGATGGTTTTATATAGAAATATATAATATTGTTATTAAATTAGAGTAAATGACACACAGTAACATTGGCAAAAATATGATTTCTGGTACTCAAATAGCAGCCAGGGGGTTAATTGTAGACTTTTGTTGTAATATAAAAAAATGTTCAAGATGTTATTTCCCATAAGAAAAAATAGTTATAGTCTATAGTTATATATATAGTTATAGCTATAGTCCCATAGTTTTTTGGTACGAAATTAATGATGTCCTTTAACTCTGTTACATTTTTGCCTGAACCGTTATTGCAAAAAAACTTTTAAACTTTAAAGCTTTTTTAGCGCTAGTAAAATATGTTTAATTTTGTTGAATAGCGTATTAAAATATTTAATTAAGTAATTTAATGCAAGAAAACTGCTGTTAATATTTTTGCTTGAAGTACAATTTAAAACAATCGTAATTTTATTTTTATGGAAATATGCGTGGACGAAAATTTTTAATTCTGAAATAATATATTAGTTAATGTTTTACTTAATATAACCAAAATTTTCCTGTTAACTATTTTGCCTCAATTTTTATTCACGAAAATGCTACTGATACTTTGATGCGGTCCTGGAAAATGTTTAATTTTTTTATATTATTTGAAGAGCTAAGTTCAAAAACACGATTCAGGAAAAAAATAAAGTAAAATCTGACATCTCACCTTAGTACAGCTTGAACACTCTGAAATGACGCACCCCACTACCGCATTTACAGACACGGTAATGCGGCTTTCTATGGGTAATGCGGTAATGGAGCGCGTCATCTCAGAATGGACAAGCTATAATAAGCAATATTAAAGGGTCGTTCCTCGTCAAGGTCGTCTGACAGCCAACTCTAGCACCGCGCGCGCTCAAAAGTCAAATCAAATAGCGTGCGCTTCCCCGGCTCCCTGTGACACACTACCGTCTGTTTTCGCGAAATCATTACCCCATCGCCATCAGTCTTCTACAGATTTGATTATTTAGATTTAATTAGATTCAGATTTTAATTTTGATTGACACATCAACAAAATACAAAATAAAAAACTAAAAATAATGCTTTAACAACAAAACTTAGTGAAAAACAAAAAGGTTCATTTCAGCATTAAATGAATGCCAGACAGAGGCTGTCTGTGAGTATGTTTACCTAGGATAAACTGTCCAGCTAGGTAGGTCCAACTTCAAAAAAAAGGTCAATCGTTAAATCTGACTCTGCTGGGTAACGTTCGGGAAGCTACGTAATATCTTCTCGTCCCACATACCGCAGTCTCAAGACGAAAATCTTTGACCAGTGCGTGTTGCCAGTGATGACTTATGGCACAGAAACGTGGTAGGCCACAATGGGCCTTATCAGAAGGCTAAAAGGCAACCAAAGGGCAATGGAGAAGGCTATGTTTGGAATTTCGCTACGTGATCGAATCAAAAATGAAGAGATCCGTATGAGAACCAAGGTAACCGACATAGCCTGAAGAATTGCCAAACTTAAGTGGCAATGGGCAGCGCACATTGCTCATAGAACAGATGGCTGATCGCGCCGAAAGGTTCTGAAGTGGCGACCGCGTACCGGAAGACGAATCGTTGGAAGGCCTCCCACAAGATAGACCGATGACTTTGTGAAGGCCGCAGGAATCCGCTGGATGCGGGAAGCACAGAATCGGTCCAAGTGTCGGTTCTTAGGGGAGGCCAATGTTTAGCAGTGGACGTCTTTTGGCTGAATGGTGAATGATGATGATGAGAGGCTGTCTAAAGGTACGATTCCATACCCGACCGCAGCTCGCAGGTGGTAACTGCAGGCGGCGTGGCGCAGCGTCATGTCGTGGTGACACGTCGCTGCAGTCATGATTCCGAACCCAACCGCAGGCGGCAACAGCCCGCAGTCGGTAGATAGAAGATAGAATAAATAAAACCGGCCAAGTGCGACTCGGAATCGCACACAAAGGGTACCGTACCGTACCATCGTACATTATTTAGCAAAAATATGAAAATAGGTACTAAAAGAACAATATTATTATTTTTCATCTTAAATTTTCAAAATCGCAAAGATTAATTTGTATTTCATAATGATACTATCGCCAACCCGCCTGCCAAGCGTGGCGATTATGGCAAACCCCCCCAATATGGGGGAGGCCTATGTCCAGCAGTGGACGTCTTTCGGCTAAAATGATGATGATGAATGATACTACGAATTACATAGTTATTTTTGCAGTTGTTGAAAATCACCCATATTTAAATAAAATACCGTATGAATCGGCGTTTTAGTATTTTTTTATTATAAACAGTATATAGTACATAATAATACAGAAGTTTCAATTTCCGAACTTGTTTAGTTGTTGAGATAGAGCTCGTACAAAAATGGCCCCCTATTTTAACATTTTTGAAAAAAAAAGAAAATGTCATAGATTATAACATTTGAGCATTAATAGTCTCTCAATTTATTATTGTAGTACTAAGGTGAGGGTAAACCACGTGACGCGCTCACTAGTGGGGGCGGCACATGGGCAGAGTCGTGGTGGGGGAAGTGGGGGAAGTGACGGCAAGACGAGTCATTCTTGTGAAATGCTCGAATGGAGACAGACCTACACTTCTTCTACGCGAAACTGTCGGTTTGCCCGAACTTAGAAAATAGTGTGTGAACGTTATAAGTGTTGTACTTACTGTGTTAATTATTTTGAAAGTGAAATACTAAACTGATTTGCTGTATCATCGTGTTTTATTGTAAACCTGCACTATGGATTCCGTACCACCGAATCTAGATTATGACGGCGCTATCGCTCAGCCATCGCTCACGCCGTCAAATATATATATATATATATATTTGTTCTCGCCTCGATGACCTCTAGACAATGACACCCCACATGCCAGGGTTAGAGTTTTTATGTTTTCAGAATCAAATGTTTATTGTATGGAGACACCCCTTTAATCTTTTATTTAATTTAATTTTTATTATTGACGCAATAGAAAAACTATCTGTGAAATTTTCAACTGTCTACCTGTTACGGTTCATGAGATACAGCTCGCTGACAGACAGACGGATAGCGGAGGCTTAGTAATAGGGTTCCGTTTGGTACCCTTCGGGTACGGAACCCTAAAAACTTGTTATCGCTCGAGCGTTGGCGGCACTACTGGTCTGCGGTCGCCCGTAGCAGCCAACGACGTGTCGCTAGCTTCAGCAGGTATTTAATTGAAAATCATAGAAATCGGTCGTGTCAGTTGCTTCCTGCGGTCGAGTAAGGAATGGACCCTTGACGCTGGTTTTCTAATGAACCTTGCATCAGTTCTAATTGACAATTCAAACTTTTTGTTACTGAATATGTGTATGAAAAATCTATCTGGCCTTGCACAAAATATCAGAAAACATACATCAGTTACATCTTTTTAACTAAATAGCCCATCTGCAAAATTAAGAGAGCTATAAATTATCGCCATCCCAAACAGAGAATTGAAAGATAGTGTCGTCGTTAAACCAATGAAATAATCGAGCCATATACATCGAGATTAATGTACGCGGTTCGCTACGATTTGAACAATTATACAGATGGATTGTTTGATTGAAAGCCACATCAAACTTTATATACTAAAGCTTGCAGATCCAAGCTGAAATAGGAATCTGTAACTTACGTAAATCGTTGATTTGGAACTAGAGACCACAAATTGCTCCAGCAATGCTTTGTGAATTATCCAACTTCCCTTCCTTAAATACATTTTATTTATTTTTTCCATTGCAAAAGATAAAAACACCCAATTTGTAATCAGCTTTGTATAAAAAGAGGAAGCCCTCTTTTTATTGAAGCTTCTAACACCATGAAAATAGGGGCCTTATTCAATAGACCTTTTAGCCAAACTGATGAGATTATCAAAGCTTTGAATGTTTGATTAGATATAAGATTTATTTGAACCCTGCATTACGCATTATTTACATACAGTCTAACTCGCCGCAATATTTCCCGCGTATGTATGGGCACGCCTCACCCGGCTTTATATAAAAAGACAAATATTTACTCAGAATGTAAGTCCGCAATTTTCCGTGGAAGGGCCGAGATCGCGGACTGTGCTTAAATTAGGACCATTCAGGCGTCGAGAAGCGAGTTATTTGGAAAGTTTTGAATTTACAACACTTGCTCAGTGGTATTGCGGTAATGTTTTATTTGCAGACAGACGCCCGCTCCTCCAAATGGAAAATATCTTGGCACGCCTTAGCGCTACAAATTTCAGTTATCCCAACATTTCGCTTTCCGCTTCGCAGTCTTACGATGGGGGCTTTATTTCAATGCCTTACTCAACTCGAAACAAGGGAAAGCTTAGCCCGAAATGTTTTTCAAAATGGTGGGCTTCGGACTAATTAGATACGTTATATCATATCCTGACGCGCCGCTTGTCTGGTAATCTGTTTGCTTCAGCTGGCTGGGATTAAATCACAGTGCTGTCATTTGTTTTAACTTCCGAGTTCCAACACAAAGGGGAAGAGCCCTATGATAAGTTAAATGACTTTTGTTTTGTTCTGCATTTGTTTATACTGTTAGATAATCAGATGTTGAGAAATTTTTGATGATATTGTTATAGAGACGTCAAATAATCCTTCTTTTAAATATTATCATAAATTAGCAAGAAGCAAGGTATTACAAATATTTTAGGTAATCTAAGTTATAACATTTTCAAAAAAGTGGTTCTTGAACTTGCTTTGACAGTCTTGACGTGCTTTCATTTTCATCCGATACCGTCATTAATATTCTACGAAATTTGTTTTGAATTTTCACGATAAATACAAGAGCAGAGCACGTAATAGGATTTTACATTAGGTATTTCTCTAGCTACAAAGTATCTTTACAGTTATTAATAATAATTAGTGTCTCTTACTCCCAAAGCAAGATACACTTATTAGTATTAATACACAGGAGCGTTGAAAACTGAAACATGCGAAAATTGATTACAGTCAATGGTTTTAATTAATACTAGCTTTACCCGCCCCGACTTCGCACGGGTAGCACCAAACCCTACCTACCCTACCTACCCTAATTTTCTCACCGTTTAAACCTTCCCTGGACTATGACAAATATTTCAAAACCAAAATCAGCTAAATCGGCCCAGCCGTTCTCGAGTTTTAGCGAGACAAACGAACAGCAATTGATTTTTATATATATAGATTTGACAGGATGGATACTTTGCTGGAAATACGACAGCGTTACAGAAATCTGTCAACTGTAATTTGTCCAATATCAATATTAAACAGACCTAACTCTGTTGAAATTGGAGCAATTATTATTCACAAGATTGGAATTATGCTTCGAAATTGACCTATCAGTTTCGGACCGAAACTGCTAAGCTGACGTTTCCAATAAGATTTATGCAAGATAATCCAGATATATGCAGGCGTGATAGTAACTTCAATAACACCTGCATGACAAAATTAAATGATATAGGTACGATATAAAATATACCTTGTAAGGAAGGACCTAAGGAGCGTTTTACAAAATCAACATGAATCAAACAAAATAAGTACTTACCCTTCTTCCAGGTCCCGCGTTAAAACGCTAACGCGGGACCTGGAAGAAGAGTAACAACAACAAGGTTTTCAAAAAAAAAAATTGAATGAGACTAATCAATTTCTCTGGATGGAAATATGACTAACAAAATAATTAAGTATTTAACAAAAAACATCTAAGGGCTGATTTCGCCAATGAAACTGAACGCGTTCAAGAGCTGTCAGTGTACAATATTCCATAACAATTTTGACACTGACAGCTCTTGAACGCGTTTTAAATATGCTGAACGCGTCCAATTTAATTGGTGAAATCCGCACTAAGAAAGTAGTAATGAACACGGCCAAATAAGAGGCATACACGTAGACTGAGGGCTCCGTACCGAACTAACTTATGGTCACTTCTGATACAAAGAATCTAAACTAATAATATAAAGAGAAAAGATTTGATTTTTTGTATGTTTGTTTGTGATGGATAAACCCACGAAACCTAAACCAATTTAAAAAATTATTTCACCTATTAGAAAGCTACTTTATCAACGATTAACATGGGCTGTATTTAGTCGACTTCCGCGCGGACGAAGTCGCGGGCTGAAGCTAGTTCTTCATAAAAACCAACTTCATTTAAGCAATTACCATTACCTCTGGCTGTCAAAAGATGTGTCAACCCAAATTGACTCCTTTACAAAAATTACCAGTAGTCAATTTATACTATGTAGGTACTATTGTTCCTAAACACTCCCGCTCTTGGAATTTCCCTCTAACCAAGTCCCGAACACAATTAACCCGGTAAATGTAGTGAAACAGACGTCACCTCTTATCATATTTGTAATACTAATGGCTCCACACTATTCAGCAGCAGTAAACAAAGTGGATAATCATCTGTATTTATTTAGCATCAGTATGGTACTGATGTGAGATGTCAGTATTTTCCACGACCTCGTTTTCGCTACAAACGCGCTAGAACTAAACAAGATGAAAGCTTATCACTCACTAAGGCTTCCTTTCTAAAGCTCTCAACAAAATGGACCTACTATACTTCTGAAGCAGTCTTAAAAGCAAAATTGAAAGCTCATACTTGTACAAATATACTTTGTCTCAAAGAATCGTTAAATCTTTTTCTAGGAAAGTGAAGTTAAAATTCTTGACCTCACCCGTGTTTCAAGTATGACATGGATTGAGATTGTCAAATCGGAATCGAAATAAAAGCTTTTAAAAAGATTGTTCCTAGGGTCTCCACCACAGAACAATCTTTAAAAAAAAAAACGATAAAAAGAACGCAATTTCTGAATATTAAATAAATAATCAAAATGTAAAATACTGGTATTCAGCTGCATTCAGTTAGATTGGCAGCCGACCCTAATATAGTCGGGAAAAGGCTAGGCAGATTGATTGAAATAAATAGTCAAAATGTATTTCAAATATTTGAACCTCATTTTTATGATCGAAAATTCTGCAATATTTCTTTGAAATTTTAAGGACTTGGTAGGTATCTTATTTACTGAACCTGTATAAAGATAGGAAGGTAAATAACCAACAATTTTATTTGTGATATCCTACCTACATAGCTAGGTATAGGTAGGTACATATTACTGACTAGAAACTCGTCAGAAATAACATTAACTACATGAAAAGGCACACATAAATCCAATTGGTACAAGTATCCCTTGTCAACTTAGCAAGAGGGCAGAGTATGTATTACGCACTTTATAAAGTCACTCGAGGGAACAATATTGAACTAGATTTCTCTGTCAGTTTCAATCTTGTTCAATACGACCCCCTTTGTTGTGCCGAATCTCAATTGCCCTGACGCGTGAGACTGATTGACGATTCACTTGTACCGTCTATGGTGAGGGAGGAAACTATGATATTAAACAGGAAATATTTTTATAAGTTTATTTAGAAGAGCATCATCATATACCTACTTAGATTCTTAGATATTACTGATCTGCATCACCTTCATCATCATCTACCAAGCCTTTTCCGAACTATGTTGGGGTCGGCTTCCAGTCTAACCGGATGCAGCTGAATACCAGTATTTTACATGGAGCGACTGCCTATCAGACCTCCACAACCAAGTTACACCAACCTGCGTAGCACGATACCCCTTGGTAAAACTGGTTGTCAGACTTTCGGGATTCTGACTACCTGATGTAACAATTGTCAAAGATATACAAATGACAGCCAGGACCAACGGCTTGTGCGGTCCATGGCCCTTTACGGGGCACCGGTGTGGGCGTGTTCATTAAGGCTGAGACCGGCCCAGCGATTGAACGCGTACCAAAGGGTCATGGTCTTTAGGCTTGTCCGAGGATACCGCACGGTCTCCCGTAAGGCGGTGAGCCTTCTCGCCGGACTACCACCATGGGATCTGGAGGCAAAAGTCCTCACGCACATGTGGGAGTTGCGCAAGGAGGCGAAACGCCGGGGCGTAACTCCGCTGCCGCGAGAAATCACGGCACAGCGGACGGAGCTCCGGCGGGATCTCATAGCGGCATGGAGAGTGCGATTGTCGCAACCCAGCGCTGGGCACGCCACAATTGTGGCGTGCCCAGCTCTTTGAGGAGTGGCTAGAGAGGCGCCACGGCGTCCTCACCTTCCTCCTGACGCAGGTCCTCACCGGACACGGTTGTGCAGGTCCTCACCGGACACGGTTGTGCAGTTCCTCACCAGACACGGTCGTGCAGGTCCTCACCGGACACGGTTGTTTCGGGAGATTCCTGTTCCGCATACGGCGGGAGGAAACGCCCGAGTGTCACCACTGTGTGGATCGCCCGGAGGGCACGGTGGAGCATACGGTGGCGGTCTGCCCGGCTTGGGCGGAGCACCACCGTGTCCTCACGGAGGCGATAGGCGGCGGCGATCTCTCGCATCCGGCCCTGGTTCAAGCTATGGTCCGGAGCGATAGTGCATGGGAGGCCGTCACTTCCTTTTGCGAAGCAGTAATGCTCGCAAAGGAGGAGGCGGAGCGCGCAAGGGAGAGGCAAGATGCGCGCCCTCGCGCCCCTAGTCGCCGCAGGAGACGCCCCGGGCGTCGGGAGTCACGAGCCGACTTCCGGTCACCGTAGGCGCGGGCTTGTGGACGGTGAGCAATGGGTAGCTCGCCCTCCGATAAGGACCAGGCCTGGGTCGACGGCGCGTTGTGTTCCACGCGTGCCTCAAAGAGATGTCAGCACCAACTGACGGGGTCCTGCCAGGGTTGCGAGTTTGTCCGACAGGGATATCGCGGCCCCGGCACACAGGCAATGGAAGGAACACGGGTGGGTTTTAGTCAGCAAAAGTATGACATACCCTCCCGCTCCGCCCAGTGGGAGAAGTTATTTGATAATTTATCACCCACATAAAAATAAAATGACGAAACGGCTTAACGTACTTTTCGAGGCACGGAAGGGTCTCAGTATGTAATCGATGGTCACCCATCCACGGACCAACCTTTGCAAGTTTTGCTTAACTTTGAAGATCGACCCGTGTTACTGTTATTATATAGCCATGAACCCCTCTCATTCTACAATGTTGAAAAATATTGTGAGAAATCTGTAATTTTCTCTGTCTGAAAGGGACCCGCATTGAAAAACCGAGGTCGATGCTCGTTCATTTGAGAGGAAGCCTACTAATAACGGCTGTACAAATACCCTCAACGACGGCGAGAGTCACTTATTCTACCTGTTATTACGATATATTTTTGTAAGGTATGGTCCAATACCTTCTGGTTACGGAGAAATTGAAGCGCAAACTTCCTACTTTTTTATGTGTTTTACGAATACAAGTTTTAAATACATATAATAAAGGTGAGCTTCTGAGGCCAGCCCGCTTACGACATTCACTTAAGCCGAGCATATACCACAAATAAATGTACCTAACTAACGAACTAACATCACTTTACCGTTGCATGCATCCAATGTTTGCCGTGCATTGGGTTATGGAATTTCCTTACCAAAAATATAAGTCATTTCCCAGCAATTATTTTTACACTATGTACATGTATTTTATTTTTGAAGGTGGGAAATTATCAAATAATTTCTCCCGCTCTGGGCGGAGCGGGAGGGCGTGTCAGACTTTTACTAACTAAAACCCACCCGTGTTCCTTCCGTTGCCTGTGTGCCAGGGCCACGATATCCCTTTCGGACAAACTAGCAACCCTGGCAGGCATTGGCCCTTACGGACCCCGTCAGTTGGTGCTGACATCTCTTTGAGGCGCGCGTGGAACACAACGCGCCGTTGACCCGGGCCTGGTCCTAATCGGAGGGCAAACTACCCATTGCTCACCGTCCTAAAGCCCGCGCCTACGGTGGCCGGAAGTCGGCTCGTGACTCCCGACGCCCGGAGCGTCTCCTGCGGCGACTAGGGGCGCGAGGGCGCGAATCTTGCCTCTCACTCACGCGTTCCGCCTCCTTCTTCGCCAGCATTACTGCTTCGCAGAAGGAAGTGACGGCCTCCCATGCACTCTCGCTCCGAACCATGGCCTGAACCAGGGCCGGACGCGAGAGATCGCCGCCGCCGATCGCCTCCGTGAGGACACGGCGGTGCTCCGCCCAAGCCGGGCAGTCCTACGCCGTATGCTCCACCGTGTCCTCCGGGCGACCCACACAGTGGTGACACCCGGGCGTTTCCTCCCGCCTTATGCGGAACAGGAACCCCCCGAAACAACCGTGTCCGGTGAGGACCTGCGTCAGGCGGAACTGCGTGAGGCGACACTCCCAGATGTGCGCGAGGACTTTTGCCCCCAGATCCCATGACGGTAGTCCGGCAAAGAGGCTCGTCGCCTCACGGGAGACCGTGCGGTATCCTCGGACCAGCCTAATGGCCATGTCCCTTTGAGACGCGTTCAATCGGCGGGCTGGTCGCAGCCTTAAAGAACTCGCCCACACCGGTGCCCCGTAAAGGGCCATGGACCGCACGACCCCCGTGTAGAGCCTCCGGCAGGAGGCGTTTGGACCCCCTAGATTGGGCAGAAGCCGCTTCAAAGCAGCCCCAGCGCTCTCCAGTTTGGGAGCCAAACGTCGGAAGTGCTCCACGAAGTTCCACCGGCTGTCGAGGACGAGTCCCAGGTACTTCATCGTCGACTCAACACCGATTTGAACCCCTCCTGCCGTTATCTGGGAACCCGACAGCGGCTCGTTCCGAGGACCATAAAAACATATGGTCTCGGACTTGTGCAAGGCCACATCGAGTCCCAGTTGCCGGATCCTATCGACGATTATCGCAACCCAACGTGTCGCCAGTTCGGCCGCCGCCTCATGCGACACTCTCTGCGCCAGGACCAGCGTGTCGTCAGCGTAGCTATGTACGTATGAACGCGTAGATGACAGCTTCGTGAAGGTCTTGTTACACCGTATTTTCGATCGTCTTTAGAATCGCAAGGAAAATGTCTGGTTTTTTTAAGTTCCGTACCTCAAAAGGAACCCTTATAGGATCACTTCCTTGTCCGTCTGTCCGTTTGTCTGTCTGCCAGTCTGTCAAGACCCTTATTCTTAGGACCGCGCGGAGGTATCATCATTTCAGCTGAAAGAAGTCCACTGCTGGCCATAGACCTCCCCCAAATGGGTTTGCCAAACGTTTGTGGAGGTATCAAATTGAAATTAATATAAATACGTAGATCTACGGTCCTTTGGAGCTCTATAAAAATCAAGCTTCTAAGTCAATGCAACAAAAAAATACGGTAAATCAGCGACATATTTTGATACTCGCAAATAAATCAACGTTCCCGTTGATTTTTCATATGAAACCTCACTTCGCAAATTGGAAAAAAAAATAGGTTTGCTAACTGTACCGTGTGACATATCAAATGAAAGGGCTTGTTGAAAGAAAGAAAGTTATTTAAGACAATCGAGGAAAATTAACTATTACCAAGGTGGTAATGGTTAATTTTATCTCTGAAACTACTGAGCCTAAATTTTTTTTAAATATACAGAAATTTGTTCTACACTTATAGATTATATAAAAACCTATAAGAAGTCGATGGTCTTAAATAATAATCTTAATCTGTCAATATTGTGCGTACAATATTACATTCGTAGTTGGAATGTATGGGAGAACATGTTCTTCAACTACAAGTAAAGTTTGTATTTGGGATAAGTTCATTCCAACTACGGAACCCTTAATTGTGCGTGGTCCGACACGCACTTGGCCAGTTTTTTTTTTTTTTTTAATAAAGTCGATGGAATTTATTATGAAGGTAGCATAATCGCTTGATATTATAAAAGACATTATGATTACCAACTACGATTTACGATAGTTTTATGGCTTATGCTATCGATAGCCGGGAGCCATAACTATGAAGAATAGCAGTATTATGTGTTGTGAGTACTTCGTATAGTGAACATTACGTCTGCTTGAGCCAACATCTGGTAAATTATAGCATCAATCTGCCTAGCCTTTTCCCAACTATATTGGGATCAACTTCCAGTCTAACCGGATGCAGCTGAATACCAGTATTTTACATGGAGCGACTGCCTATCTGACCTCCACAACCCAGAAACTGGGTAATACGATAACCCTTGGTAAATTACAGCATAAAGTATCTCAAATAAAGAATATTAGCTTACAAACCATAACGTTTTGACAAATGTTGCGCCAGTAATTTTGTCCCTTATTTTGCTACATAACCCTAAAAAGTGAGTGGGTTAACTTAATAAAGTACATCGCATAAATCTGAAAACATGCCTAGTATAAAACATAGTCTTGACGTCACAGACATCGCAGCATTAGCCAAGTACGCATGTCTAATTGGTAATATGACTAGCGAAATGTTAGACTCAGTCATAAATCTAAGGACTAACTGAGCTTACTCAGATATTGATTAACCTACCCAGTAATCCTACAAATATTATAAATGTGAAAGTTTGTATGTTTGTATTTGGATGTTGTTACTCAATCACGCACAAACGGCTGAACGGATTTGGATTAAATTTGGCACGCAGATAGATTATAACCTGAATTAAAATAAATAGGATACTTTTATCCGGGTAGTACGATCCCATGGTATAATTTCCGACCTCCATGCGGGCGAAAGCTAGTATAATAATAAATAAGTTAAATTTTTATTGAGTCTATTGAAAGAGGTAAATTATTTTGCATACTACTGCATAAAAATAAAAATAAATATTATATCTTTATTTCAGACATACGTCCATACATTTTAACAAATAAAACGTTAGTAGGGTTCTTAGTAGAACACATAAAAATGAAAATAAAACAGTGTGTTAGTAATTTGTTATTACAAAATCAAGATCAGTAGGTATATTACAGTCTATTTCCTATTACTGAGTAGTGAACACTCGTCTAGTAAACAGTAAATGGACCGTTTATTTTGCACACTAACGTTCTGAGGACAGTGTTGGTGCTACCACGGACCCTGCTCATCATCGATGCGGTTCTTTTCCTGATGATAGAGAAGAAATCATCGATGGAAGCACCCGCAAACATTTCGAAAGCACTGCAGTACCTGGGTTTCTTCAACACTGCCCTCAGAGCGTCATTGTACTGAACACGCAGGGCATTTTAAGCCCGCCGCGTAAAATTGATCCACAGACTGCCCGTGTAGAATGACTGACAGAAGGCTCTGAAAAGTAACAGTTTTACATCTGTAGTACATCGTGCAAATCTGCGGGCCAACATATTGCAGCGGACTCCTTTCCCTCTCTAAGTCTGCATCATCCTGTAGGCGATCCGCATAGAATCAAGTTTTTTTTCTAACCGAGCAGACAGCAGAGCTGCTGGGGTGTTTGTTGCGCCACTTCTTCTTCCCAGCTTAAAGCACTAGGAAGTGGTGAAGGGCGGCCGTTTTTGGAGGACTGACACTTTCGAAAAGTGGTGATTCTCAGCCTAGTATGAATAAATGACTTTTGAAATTTGAATTTTAAAGGTCGATAATAGAAAGAGGTAATATTCCTAGACATTCTGGAGTCTTTTCGATTAGCTAAGTACAGCCCGAACTAATTACAAATTCATTAAATTGTTGTGAGTTACAAATATTTGAAAAGAAATTCAAGTAAAATAAAAGAGAGAAAATACCACGAAAACATCGGTCAACGTCATATTATTACTTATTTAAGCCGTCAATCTTCGTAACGAGTGACGGTTTCATTGAAATATCTAACTCGATAAACGCTTTAATGGTTTAATGTGAATTATTAATCAAGATGACCTCAAGAAAATACATCGTGGCACCATCGTTTCACTTGTTTGTCGAGGGAAATCAACAAATAAGTTTATGTAACATTTACAATCGGGAACTAAATATAAACAAACCATTATATTTTGGCCCTACCCTGTGTTTTTGCTCAAATCTCGAACTCCTTATCATTATTTGATCCATACAAGGTTGTAACTTTTTGAAGAAAATCGTTAGCTGTAAACCTGATGCCTGCCCATAATCAGCATCAGCTGCTAGCGATAGAAAGAACAATAAGACTATATAATTATTTTGGTGGCAATAAATTGCATTTTTTTGGCTAAATAGGTACACCATAACACAGATAATATAATACTACGTACAGATACCCAATCCCATACAAAGAAATGACACCTCCCTAAGTCTGGCTATTGAGCTAGCTGTTTTTCTTCCTCCATTTTTTCAACAGATGGCAGCATCAGCGACTCACTAATTGCCAGAGAATGTAGTTTTACAACGCCATCTAGGAGTCAACTTAGATACTTATGGCGTTGTTTTAATAAGGTAGATTCTGGCACCTGTGCATGGCACGGTCCGTTCAATGACAAGTAATAAGAATACAACTAAAATATCTCGAGTTGGCGGAATAGTTTCATTTCTGTGTGAGTGAGCGAGCAAATTTCCACGCTGCTGCGAATGCTTCTTTATGGGTTTTTAGTATTTCAATGCTTAAATTTAGATTTTCTTCTCGTTACCAAATCTACTAAGTACCTATTGCTAAAACCCTAAAACTGAAAACACGCCTTCTTCGTCCGAACTCATTAAGATAGTAAATGTTTTTAAAAACATCAAATAAAAACCAACCAAGTGCGTGTCGGACCCCGCACAATGAAGGGTTCCATAGTTAGGATGAATTTATCCCAAGAACAAACTTAACTAACTAAACTATCACTAAAATTCCTTACTTTTGGCTATGAGATTGGAGCTATTCTACAAAAAAAAAGATCAACATTAAAAAAAAAATTGACACAATTAAAATCAAATTTGACAATCGCGACTGCACGTGCTACTTGTTTACCTTACCCCAAGATTTTTTTTTTATAGCCGGAGGCGCGAAAGTGGACCTAGCCTCGACGTGTTTTATATGGAATTTTTCACTTTTTGTATGGAAAATATGAAAAAATATTACCTACATGTTGAGTTTAAGGGGCTTATGAGTAAAAAGGGGGTCGAAATTTTCATTATTTTTGCGATAGGACGCCCCATTTTCGAGATAAAAGCAAAAGAAAAAATAAATACAGTACAGTTTTTGCACGTGAAGTCGAGATGTTGGTGTAAATTTTAGTTCTTATTTTACCCCACACCTTTTTAATCGCCATTAAAAAGACGACCGCGACGACCGCGACGAAGACGTCCTCGTAACAGAAGGTCCAGTTGAAAACCAGCGTCAGCCACTAGTTGTCTGGCATTTATGCTGAACTGAGCCTATTTGGCGCAGCCGTGAGGCACACAATATTATTTTAAGTTATCTTTATTTTTTCTATTTTTGTGTGAATATCCTATGCCTTAACCTGAGTCAAATAAACTTATTTTCTTTCTTTCTTTCTTTCATTCAAAATTGTTTAGTCTGGTTTGGTTTTTTTACAATCAAAATTTTAGGTGAAAACGTCAAATTCAGAATAGCAAAACTGCCATTTTCACTAAATTAAAAACTCGGTACTATATCTTAGTGCTGTCAAACTAAAATATAGGTTGTGTCACGTAGGTCTATTGTCTATTTCAGAATGGGTAATCGTTGTTTGACAGGAATAAATTAAATTTTAGTCTAGTTTAGAGGCATATGTGACAAGAGAATCGGCACCATTGACAGACAGATTAGCTATCTACTTTTAAAACGTTTTTGCAATCCTTTTCAGGGTTCCGTACATCAAAAGGAACAAACAGAACCGAACAGTCCGTCAGTCACAGCCAATTTACGGAACCCTTCATTGTGCGTGGTTCGACACGCACTTGGCCAGTTTTTTTTATAGAAAGCTTAGTAGATCAGAAAAATAAAAAGTATGTAGGTAGGTACTTGCCAAAAACATGTTGATAGATTGCTTTCAATTCTTTTAATTCTATGTAACGTAGGCACCAGATAAAAAAAAAATGTTTTTTTTTTCTTTTTCTAAACGTGATGACAAATTAAGTAAAATGCCATCTATTGCGAAGAGCTCTACACAAAATGATTAACAAATGGCTACTTAATCATTCTATGGGTTGGAATTGAAGTAAAAGGTTTAATTTATCATTTTTGTTGAAAATGCGAGATTTATGAGTTCGAACAGATAAATCAGCATTAAACAAGGAAGTTTTGATTTTTTCTAATCTTACTTCAGCCAAAATCTGCCGTTTATCGCTTTTTAGTGATTGTTAATTTCATAATTGTTGCCTATGCTGCCATCTATGATTCTTTTTCAAGACTAATTGTAATTTGTTCTAGTTGAGAACATAATAATTAAGAAAAAAATAAATTGGGCTAATACATGTTTGTAATGAATACCAGATACTAGATTTTGTATGGTCTTTTGTAAAGGTATTTTTTTCCACTTAGTTTATGTTGATGATATTATAATAACTTCCTTTCACTGTTATATGTATAGCAAGTAGTTGAAAAATAACCTTTATTTATAAAATCGGTGTCTTGGGTTTTGTATTTTTGATTTTCAAAATACAAAACCCAAGACACCGATACCGACCGAAATAAAAGTAATTTTCTTTACCTATCATAATTTAATATTGAATTCATTCAAATATTTCATTTGGCATACGAAGTATCCATACACAAAATTAAATTTTTCAGACAATGTATATGTAAAATATTTAATAAGTAATTACGTTTTGTAATTTTTTTGATCAGTGCACATTAAAACTGACCCTTGTCGTTTACACAAACAATTTCCTTTAGAACAACGTTTTTCTCTACAAACTCTGCTTCACGTTCAAACTTCACTAACTCGACAAATTCTAGTGACATTTTTTCACCAGGTTTCCGAGTTTTAATTTTCGTTTTCCCACACCGGCGAAAAGCGACGTATCTTCAGATTTATGCTAGTTATGCTTGGCCGCAAAAGGACTGTTTAAGTAGTTAAACATGGGCTCAACTTGTTTACATAATAAACTGGAAAAGCTCGTCTATCAAGTCAAAAAATGCGCTAAGTTTTATGAATGTACTAAGTATCATAAAATACATAGGAAAATCTGTATGTTCATGGAAAAAATTGTAGAGTACCTAACAATGGAATTAACGAACTGACTGGAGTTTTAGGTGTCCATATTCTAAAGCTGAATGTAGGGAAAGCTCTACTTCTTCGTAGGAATCTATTTCTTGTGAGCAATTCTATTTTTATAACACTAGCTATCGACCATCACTAAGTAATTGTTATATTATTATTTATATAAGGTTCGAACGACATGCGCCTTAGGACATTTACACGAAGCATTTCAATCACGTTCCCCTAGCATCAACTTTTTATGAATTATATAAAACGTATTCATTCCTTCCCAATAACTCCTTCCACTGCCCTCTTTTATGTCTGTCACTTTGTCACTCACAACCTATTCTTTAACTCATACACTTTTTAGGGTTACGTACCTCAAAAGAAAAAACGAAACCCTTGTAGTCACTTCGTTGTCCGTCCGTTTGTCTGTCAAGACCCCTTTTCTGACGAACGCGTGGAGGTATCAAGTCGAAATTAATATCAAATACGTAAGTCTATGGTCCCTTCAAGCTCTAGAAAAATCAAGCTTCTAAGTAAACGCAATAAACGAATACGGCCATGTATGTGACATATTTTGACACTCGCAAAAAAATCAAATCCTACAGGGTACTTCCCGTTGACCTAGAATCATGAAATTTGGCAGGAAGCAAGGTCTTATAGCACATTTAAACGAAAAAGTCCGAAAATCGTTAATGTGTAGTTTAAAGACACATAAAAAAAATTGCGATTACAAACTTACATTTGCATTTGGAGAACTGACCATGACGTATATCGATTTAAAAGGGAAAATGTTTTTCAACTACAATGTACGTGGTACGGAACCCTTCATTGTACGTGGTC
Organism: Agrochola lota; assembly: GCA_947364205.1. NCBI lineage: Eukaryota > Metazoa > Arthropoda > Insecta > Lepidoptera > Noctuidae > Agrochola > Agrochola lota. Next base: position 10,952,011 of record OX376227.1, on the reverse strand, counting down.
AACACGCACCTAGCCGTTTTTTTTTTTTTATCGTCACTGTAGTATTTGCAACACAATGTATTTTGTTATGAAATATATTATTTATGACTTCACCAATGGATGGACGAACTCATAATTATTTCCGGTTTATCGCATATTGGTCCACATTATTACAATGGACTTTAAACGTAACAGGCGAGATGTGGGTGTTGGTAATTACTAGAGATGCCTCGAATACTCGCTATTATTCGGTATTCGGCATTACTCGACATATTTTTGTTATTCGTCGAATACCGAATAATAGTGCCAATTATTCGACATGCGGTGAATAGTTTTCTACATAAAAATAAACGTTTAATGAACAGAAAAACTATAGACTTAAAAATAATTAAACATTCATTAATCTTTAAAAACAAAACACATTATCAGTAAAATATAAAAAGTTATCCAAAAAATCAGTCATGTTGAAGTTAAAGTTAGGCTTTTTAATTAATAATTTAATATTTAAAGTCCAAAAGGGGCAGATTGTGGTGAACAAAAACTAGCTTTTCTGCACGATTGAGATCAAGTCGGTTGCGCTTTTTTTCATAAATCAAACCTGCAGAAAATAAATAAGCTATATTATTACTCGACAATAAATAAACTTTTATTTTATTCCTTTTTTTTATGTCGAATAATAATGTCGAGTATTCGACTATTCGCCATAGGGAATGGCGAGCATTCGACTATTCGCTATAATAACTATTCACGGCATCTCTAGTAATTACCTACAAAAAAAAAAAAACTGCCTAACCCTTCGGTAAATACAGCTGCTGTTATGTAACGTTATCATTATAATTTTTTCATTATATAAGGCGGTGCTTATGTCTAGACTTATTATTATCATGTTAACATAATATAATACATACCTTGTAATTATTACTGCTGGCAACACAGCTACTAATGAGCTACCAAGCCTAATGTTGTTTGTGTATCTAGTAACAGATAACAGTTATTTCTAGAGCCAATCCTTGTATGGAGTGACTATTAACACGAAACGTAATAATTCACAGCTATCTTTGGTAACAACCTAAGGCTGGAAGGAAGTTGAGACTCTGAGTAAGGAAGTTGTCGTAATTACTAGATAATATACAGTTTGGATGTTGGTAATAATATTATAATATTTGTTTATGATAATCACTGCCTCATTTTGTATCATTCTTATGTATTAATCCTAACTAATATTATAAATACGAAAGTGAGTTTGTTTGTTTGTTTGTTACGCTTTCACGCTAAAACAGCTAAACGGATTTGGATGAAATTTTGCACATGGGTAGACCATGATCTAGAAAAGGACATAGGCTACTTTTCATCTTGGATCGCAGACGAAGTCGCGGGCAACGGCTAGTATACCATAAAGGCAAACAAAGATATTATATGATAATAAATAGTTGGCATATATTTTATGCCAACTATTTATATTTTTATACATAACATAACATAACATCACGCCTGTATTTCCCCGAAAGGTTAGACAGAGGTGTACCTATAGTACACCCACATTTCGCCAGTTATGTTTAAGTCCCATGTAATACTGGGCGAGTCTATTGCCATCAACCGGGCACGAATTCAAACTCCGGGGCTTCTGAGAAATTCCAGATGGAAAACCCGATACAACTTTACCCGACCCTGGAATCGAACCCGGGACCTCATGCTCAGCAGTAGCACTTGCGACCACTAAACCAACGAGGCAGTCACAAAAAATAATTTCTGCACTACTATACAGTGTATCCATAGTCCCACTGCTGGGCAAAAGGTTTCCCCAAAGCTTTCCACTGGTCCCTGAGAGTAATGAGACTGTTATAGAAACTTTTAAAGGAATTTGAGCCTGGTTTCACGGCCGTCCATACACGGGACTATGGGTCTTCCGTGTACGTTCGGCCCGTACGGGTTGCGCCCGCAGTGCTCTGAAACGAGGGAGTAGTACCTTTTTTTTATGATTTCTCCCGCTCTGGGCGGAGCGAGAGGGCGTGTCAGACTTTTACTGACTAAAACCCACCCCTGTTCCTTCCGGTGCCCGTGTGCTGGGACCGCGTTTCGGACAAACCCGCAACCCGAAGTAGTACCTATTATACGTTGTGCGGGCTCTACCCGGAGCGGGTCGCGTACGGTCCAATCCGCGTCGCTGTGAAACATTGTTCTAGCGCCTTACGTGTGACTCCGTTCCGGGAGCCCGTACGGGCCTCCCGGACAGCTGTGAAACCAGCCTAAAGCTGCATGCGTAGCATAACCACCATAGAAACGGGTTTTGTCGACGGAAGAATAGACAAAATGACAGATTGTGATTGTTTATCTGTCATTCTGTCTATTCTTCCGTCGACAAAACCAGTTTCTATTGTGATCATGCGAAGCGTGCTGCAACTACCAACATTAGCACAAAGAGTGGCGAACTGAAGCGATTAAACTTTTTTGCGAAGGTAATGGTCCCTTGCAAAAAATGCCACTTGCATGCACTTCAATTATTTAATATACTTTTAACAACAATTCGAAAGATTTTGAAGAAAATTTAAATCCATTGATTCAAATGTTTGATAATTTCGTCTGCTCAACAACGTAATATTGTAATGAATGTTGTTGAACTGCTGACAAAATCAAAGGCATTGCCAGCACAGTTGTACAGTAACATGTCTCAAAGAACAGCAACTGACAAAATTATATTGATTTTTGATGTATTTATTTTGTTGTTTTATGATTTTAATTAATTTAAAGATTTTAATGAATTTCTTTATTTTAAAATATTATTGATTATTTTAAACATTTTAATAATTTAGAGATAATTGTGATTTTGTGTATGTTAATGTGAGTAATGTGGTCTGATATTGTTTTTTTTCCTTTGTATACTTACAATATAGATATATTATAGTGTTATATACAATATTTATATATTTTAGTATTAGATGTATATTATATTTAATATGAATGATATAAATAAACTTGTCCGTTATTTAATTTTAATTGTAAATAAAATATGTAGTGTGATTGTGGTGTGTATTTGGTTACTAACCTTATTCTTAAGTATAATAACAAAAATATGAATCACTCTGTCTGAATTAATAAATAAATTAAATTAAAATTAAATTGCCATTATAAGTGTGTTACGCAATTACCCCGCATTGGCTGTGCGATAGAGTTTAATGTCCGACCGAAACTGGTTTGTACACACGGCTACACATCAAGCTATACAGTTCCAGTTTATGCTGATCTCGCATTGTATAAGATTTCCGTACAATGCTAGGTTAGCTTATACTGGAAAAGTATAACTTGATGTGTAGCCGTGTGTACGACTGAAACCGAATTTCGGCAATGGTCTCAGTTTCGGGCGAAACCGAAACCGAAACCGAAACTTCCTTTCAAGGATCAGGTTTTGAGGGAAAAATTGAGAATATGTTATTCGTCAATAAGTCAGTTTTTTTTTTGTCACAACTTTGCAGTCTTCGAAATTTTCACTTATTCATCAACAACCCATGTGTATTTATCACAACAACTTAACAACCGAGGGGTTGTTATGATAACAACCCCTCATTTAAGAAAAAATATTTAATTGCGCCTTAAAAATACTTAAAATAGGCGAGGTGTATACAGGGTGGCAGGGACATCGACGCGAAGAAAGAAGAAGTGAAATTTTTCGTCGGTTATTAAAAAAAGAATCTGCTGTTTCATAGAAAAGTGCAATACCTACGCGGTCAAAATGTATGGAGCAGCTGTTTTTTTTTTTAATAACTGACGAAAAATTTCAACGCAGGGGGGTTCAGAATCATGTATTGAATCCATGGTAACCGGCTTCGCTTTGCCCGGACACCCCATATTGTCTTCATCGCTTGGACAATGTCTTCGTCGCTTGGATGGAATTTACCGCGCCGAACATGACCGAGCACAGCGCGAGAACTCCCGAATTCAGTTTAGGTTTCGGTTGTAGTTTCGGCAGGTGTGCCGCTGAAACCGAAACTAAACCGAAACGGTTTTTTTGCCGAAACTCGACTGAAACTGAAACCGAAACCGAACTTTCGGTTGGACACTAGTCAATCTGCCTAGCCTTTTCCCAACTATGTTGGGGTCGGCTTCCAGTCTAACCGGATGCAGCTGAATACCAGTATTTTACATGGAGCGACTGCCTATCTGACCTCCACAACCCAGTAACTGGGTAATACGATACCCCTTGGTAAGACTGGTGTCAGACTTTCGGGCTTCTGACGACTCGTAACGACTGTCAAAGATCCACGAATGACAGCCGGGACCAACGGCTTAACGTGCTTTCCGAGGCACGGAGGATTCTCGGTATGTAAAGATGGTCACCCATCCACTGACCAACCCCGGCAAGCGTAGCTTAACCTGATGGATCGACCAGTGCGGCTGTTGTTACTTAGCCACGAGCTCCTCGGTCCTCGGTTGGACACTAGTGATAGCAGTAATAAGCAATCACTAAAACTGCTGAGTTTTAGTGATTGCATAATTACGATTATTGCGGCTTTTGTACGAATTTCAAACACAAGGAAATCGTGAGACTCGTGAGACGGAAAGAAAAACCTTTTCCACGAAATGTTGCCATTTAATTAGGGTAAGACATCCGGAAGTGAAAATCTAAAAGATTGCAGAACATATAAATAGCAAATAGTTAAAAAAAATCTCATGGGTTTCAGGTTCATTTTACACGAACGCTTGAATCCTATCCGGAGTGTGGAAGGAAAGTACGTAGTCAATTTTATTATTGGCTCATATATCTTATGACTGCGTTGATAAAATACTTACTTTATTTCTTACAACATTTTGGAGTGAGAAATAAGAATTCCGGAAAAAGGCAGCGCCCTAGACGTTTATAAGCCATAAATTCAACGTTGTGTACTTGGGAATACTAAATAACTGCATAATAAAATAGGTGCGGAAATTGATTAAGACATGATAAGGCTGGAAAGGCCTGTTTTGCCGTGAAATTATATATTACCATTTCAGCCTTACAAGAACCGTTCGTTGAAAGGATCGGACGCAATATGTTCGTTTTTGATGCAATAACAAAAGTAATATTTAACCATTTCTTTATTTTTCTAATGGTAATATCACACGTCATTAAACACTAACTAATTTTCAGTTTCCCGGACGATTTTTTCATTCAATTTCATGCCTCATTATGGAGTAAGTGATCCGTTAAAGTATACATTCTTTGAGAGGGAGAGTTGGTACCTACATGAAATGGAAATGAAAGGGAAAACGGAAGCGAGGTCGGGGAATGAAAAGTTAAGCAACTTTTGGTTAATTTTTACTAGCTAAGTCTCAGACTTAGGTACTATTTATCTGTCTTCATACCTATTGCCAAAATTATGAATGAAATGAAAGTTCAAAATCATAATAATAAATTCATTTATTTCAGGTAATTTACGAGTACACCCTAGCCAAACATAAAATAACATACAATAAACTAAAGATTTTTTTTCGAACATATTCAGTGTTTTACAAAATTGCTTAATGATTTCGTTCCGCAAGTGAACCTAAAACCTATATCATCTACTAGCTTTTGCCCGTGGCTTCACCCGCGTGGATGTCATAAAATATCCCATGGGATATTAAGAGTACCATAAGTTTGAATCCAGGTTATAAACTATCTGTGTGCCAAATTTTATCAAAATCCGTTCGGCCGTTTTTGCGCCAAACGGCACGACAGTAAACGGAAAAACGTCAAAAAAAAACTCACCCTCGTAGGTAGTAATTACTTTTTTTTTCTAAAATATTCAATTTACAGTTTTGACTTCCTTACAGTTTTATTGTTATGTAGGTATAGATGATAAAATAGTCCTAAGAAAAAGAAAATACTTAATTCTTAATAGCAACTAGGTACCTACTAAAACTATCCGACTAATTTTATAAATGCGAGAATCTGGATGAATGTTCACTCAATCACGACAAAATGGCTTAACGGATTTGGAAGAAAAACAGCTAAAATATATTTAGGTATCCTAGATAAAATGAGCTTTATCCCAAAAAAATGAGGTAGTAATTCATGTAGATAACAGGATTTACGTGCTTCGAGAAAATATTGTTTGCTGTTCCTACCTATTTATTGATGTGAGTATTCTGCAAACAACACCCTCCATGAGCACACAACAGTCAAGGAATAAATATGCTCCTACACACTACCGCCACCGGTACTGCCGCCGGCCCCGGCCGCCCGGGCAGCCGCGGCGCGCCCGCCCATGCCGCACAAAGCCGCACAAAGGATCGCAAAGGAAATGAAGGCGCAAAAGCCGGGGGTACGTGCCGCGCGGCAAAAGCCGGCGGCCATGCCGCCAAGGTTAACTTTCGCTTGCCTACGTCATAGGCAACATTTTGAATGAAAGTGACAGTTCGAAAATGTGACATGCTCCCGGTAAGTGGGAAAGGAGTGTGTTTGAAAATTGAAATTGTTTAACAATATCGCTCGAGAACCTACATATTTTATATCATCCCTATGAAAGGTTTTGCATCATTGACATTTAAACACGCCGCTGCTAAGCTATAACTAATCTGATATTTTTATCATCACTAACCTTTGAATATCCACTTTCTAAATCTATCCTAAATATCATTTATCGTCTCTCAGAAACTCTCTACCCACAATTGTTAACCATTACCATAGTTGTACCTGTGTTTCAAAATGACATATGAAACCCCTACATATCATATGGAAGTCATTAAAGTTTATAAATCTAGTTATAATCCGGGTCAATGCTAATGGCCTTCCACCCTCTAGCCGCAATCACCGACCCAGGAAGGTTGCATGATAGAAATTGATAGCAATTTGCCGAAAGTGGATTGTGAGAACAAAATTTTTCATTTGGGTTTTTGTTTTACTTCCCGGAACGTAATGTCTTAACTTGACACCTTGTTCCTGCATATTAAACTTCGGTACCTACCCAGTGAATTATTATAACAGACAGTCACATATGTTCTTGAATTCACGTACCTATCGATGTTCGCACTTAATTAAATACTGTTTTGTCTATAGATCTTGGAAACAATTTAATCAGACTTATAATATTGGCAAGGTCCCCATAATCGTAGCAGTTCTAATTTCGAATTAAAAAAAAAAAACAATTTACATACATAAATGAAATGCTTTGGCTGGTAGGTTATCTACATTAAGTTTTATCTTCCCTCAAAACTAGAAATAACGAAGCTAAGCTTAGCTAGCTAGAAATAACGGATTTCTAGTTAACACCCTTTGACATTAATTTGAGGTCAGTTCTAACTTAGAGAGTTGTATTAATAATTTTAATTTTTGTAATTTTGTAAATATATCTATGTTACGGTCGTGAATCTTTAGCTACCTTAACATAGATGTATTTACATTTTGATCCACAGACAACCTAACACTGACCTGTAAATTGCAAAAAACGTCAGAAAATTTGAATTTCGAGGGCTAATTTAGCACATCAAATCTTTACCACTTAGCTTTAGTTTGTTCAGTATTTTCTTTACCATAGAATTTTATAATCCCTTAACTTCACCCGAATAAAGCTTACGCGGATACGCTTAAATAAATACAAATGGATTAGGATTAGGCCTCTTTGCACAAGTTTTCGTAAGTTGAGTATTGTAATCTATTTCCTTTACAAGTAGATCGATTCGAGTATTTGTACAACAGGGGTCATGACATCATGGGCTATGAGTGCTTGGCACGCCTTCACAAAGTATCGTCTTATACCTATTTGTGATAAAGGTATAGTCACAGTCAACATACGTTCTTCACCTTGAGGGTTATTTTTGTCTGGTCAATGCACGATAGAATCTGTTTTACCGACTCAGCATTGTTGTATTATACAGTACACACTAATTGCATGGCATTTTAGGTATATTACGTCGTAATACCACAGAATGACATTCAGCCATTTTCCTTAAAATGTCAGACTAAATTAAAATGTGACACTGACCAACTCCGAAAAATAAAATTTTAAGGTTTTAGTTTTATGTCAATTTGACATTGGCCAAAGGCGTATGCTATTTTAACCTTTGCTCTATGTAATCTGCTCGGTGCCGTAAATTCAAAAATTATTATGTGTCCTGACTCGATAAAGTAAAGAATTTGAAAACTGACGAATGTTTTAAAGACTTGACTGTCTGTACTGGGAATCGAGGTTTACAATTATTTTTTTTCAAGATTATGCGATTATATCTAATAAATAATCAGGCTTATGGGTTTTTGGAACGAAGTTCTTTAACGCGGCTTGCGGTAGGAGTTAACTGGTGAAAATCGTCACGTAACAAAAAAGCGTTATGCCCGAAAAATTCAGTTTCAAGGTCTCTACTTACAAGTGTCAAAAGTTTTTGGTTTTGTTTTTTTATACAGAGCCATCTAGTATAAGTTTTTATCTTCTAAAAACTTATACTAGATGGCTGGTATTAATACATAGTATAAGTACAGCGAAAGGAAATTCGTGTAAACGGGTGTCCAACTACACTTCCCGACATTTTTTTTTACAAAAACTATTAACTTACTCTGCTATTTTATTTTGCGAACCTCGTTTTCATTTAGATTTTAGGATTTGTATTAGTCCCCAAAACATAATTTTATCATCTTTACCGTGACGTCTACCTTTTTTTTGACGCCATGACTTCTACCTACTCTCCGTTTTAATCGGTTATGTAGGTACGGAATACCAGTTTTTCACAAGAAGCATCACAACGATTTACAGGACAATAATGACATATGTCTATGTAGTAGGTAAATAATTGTGTACTGTTACATAATATCACAATATCTTTAACACAAAAAAAGAAGACTCAAAATTAATGTTATCATATAATCATCGGCATCGAATTCAATGTATATCTGTTAAACATTGAATTTAATGCCGATGGTTATATGATAACATTAATTTGTTTATTTTTATTGATTTCCTATTCACTTAAATTTGTACTGATTTTCATACTATATCATATATTTACCTACCATTTGTATGAAAATCAGTACAACTTTAAGTGAATAGGAAATCAATAAAAATAAACAAACAATGTTGTGATTGTGGGTGATAGATAAGACTTCCGTAATAGCAACCCTTTAGTGGGCTCTGCTATTATCGTACATAAAGATTACGTATCAAAACATCACCTTTATATTCCAACAGTAATTGAAATCAAACACTGAAATAGAAATCGTACCTACCTACGTGAGGACGCTCCCCCCACGCTCAGTAGGTAGTTGTACTACCAGGGTTCCATCCCGAATCGGGCAGTATAAAATTGGGTTCTATGTAAAAGGCTCGCCCCTTTAAATTAAATCATTCTGCATAGCCGTTTCCAAATTATGTTGGGGTCGAATTCCAGTCTAAGCGCGTGCAGCTGAAAACCAGTATTTTACATGGGGAGACTGCCACCTGACTTCCACGACCCAGTTACTGGGTAACACGATACCCCTTGGTAAGACTGGTTGTGCTTCTGACTACCCGTAACGACTGTCGAAGATCTACGAATGACGTATCATGCTTTCCATGGCAGGAGGGGTCTCGATATGTAACGGAATGGTCACCCATCCACAAACTGACCGCGGCTTGTGTAGCTTAACCTTCGATCGACCCATGCGGCTGTTATCATTAAGTCACGAGCCCTTTAAATACAAGTAATTTAAACACAAAGTATTAACACTTCTGCCTACTCTGGAGAACGCATTCGTGATGTTACGTAACACACTACGTAACTCATCTCTCCTAAAGACAAGTAGATACGTGGTGGCCAAGCCAATCCATCATTTAAACCAAAGTCACCGTGCCATGGGAGGACAGCGTGTAATGAAGGTGACCCTACTCCAAAGTTTGGTCGTCATTGGTCATGCCACGTTGTTAGTAGGCAAGCGTGTCCAATGTCGACATCCCTAAGGTATATTAAAGGTGTGTGACGGGTCAAGGGCTACAGTATTCTGCATCTGTTCTAGTTCGTACCTAAGTGATTAAGTTTTGTGCATTTGTGGTCGGATTTATTCAATGTCGACATCCCTAAGGTATATAGGAGGTCACTGACGGGTCAAAGGCAACCCCATTCTGCATGCATTCTATTTCGTACCTATTTAATTAATTTTTGTACTTTGTGGTTGGACTTATTTACATTAAAAAAACTTGAATAAAAAAACGGGTTATTTGTCGAGTGAAATTAGGAGAGTTAGAGCAAAAATTCGTAATAAATTAATACGACCTGTTGGTCCTACTTAATTTACTCAAGAAAAGAAATAGAAACACATATCCCTCCATCAGTTCAACTTTAATCAAAATGTATTGAACAAAATATTTCTTGTTAGGTACCTATCTACGACTGTAGAGTGAGCCTGAAAGTTTTTTCTTTTTATTTCGTTCTTCCCCCTAGAATCACACACATTCACAAGTCCTTATTTACCACCCCTATTCCATATAAAAAACAGTAATAATTGTAGGATTATCCCAGTTTATGTGCGACTGTTACGAGCAAGGCGATAACTGCCTTTTAGCCGCTATATGAACGAATATAAATTTCCGCAAACTCACGGTTCTGCGTCACTTAGTGGGATGTATGTGTCGCCTCCTAGTCGTTGTTTACTAGCAATTAACTAAAACAGTCTCGTCATGTATTTACAATGTTTCTTGTGTACTTAGTTTACCTACCCTGGCACCTACAGACCATGGATTTTGCGGATATTCGCATGAGCATCCGCAATTACGGAGCTTCCGCATTTATTTAAACCTCCGCATCCCCATTAATCAATGCGGAGCTCATAGCGGTGGTGGATCGAAAAGGGTGAATATTAGTAAAATCATAATCAACAAAATGGAAATTATAATCATTTAAATCGCCAATATAGCTGTAAATCGTCACATTTTCACGAAATAGTCATAAATCCATCAAACACATAAAATTTCGAGAGCTATATAGATTTTTAAATTTATAATTTAGCAATTATTTTATTGTAATTGCCGTGAGTTGAAATATGGTCAACATACAACGAAACAGCGATACAATTTGCAAAAAAACGTAAGAAATTTTTAATTTCGCATTGCCGGATCTTTAAAAAAAACTTGAGATCCGCATCCGCATCCGCGGGTGTGAGCCACCATAAATCCGCTTACACGGATGTAAAAAAACTGCATCCGCAACATCCCTCCATCTCGTCTGTAGTCTGTAGATACGGCTACAAGTAGGTAAACATAAATACTAGGTACCTTACTATAATTTTGAGTTAAGTTTCTTTCATCCTTTTGGCACCGACGACGTCTGTGGTAGGTAAAGCAGCAGATCTAGCAGTTATATTCTATTCAATCAGTATTTAGTATGTTGGGATAAGTTTATTATTCAATATTTTTTCAAACTCAAACTCAAAGCATTTATTTCAATTAAACCATTTACAGGCACTTATGAATTGTCAAGGAATCGGTCAGTCAGAAATATGAAGGTAGTTGCCCATTCCAAAACGTAATAGGTACCTATGGAGAAGAACGGGCAAGAAACACCAAGGACACTCTTTTAAATAAATTGTTACAAAATATTGGTTACATCATTCATGTTGAAATTAAACCTGTGAAAACAATGCAAAAAGACGTGCACGTTAGAAGCGTCCGTAATAAAAAGATAAAACAAAGAACAATTCAAAAAAAAAAAATAGTCAAGCCAGCTAAGAGTTGACCAGTCCCAACTGACGGCGCCCGTTCACGAGCATGAGGCATGGATTAGCACCATTCTGCTCAACCATTTTGAAGGGAGCTAAATGATCCAACACACGCACCACCATCAGCGAGACATCTGAGTGAGCATGACATACTCACAGCCGCCAGGGCACATTCAAGTCAATAAAAGACGTAAATATCCGGTAAATGTTAGCTCTTTAGTACATAGTACTCATATTCACATTATATAATACAAAGGTAATTGATTTTATACAATGCAAAGATGGTTTTAAAATCTTCAGCAGCTCCAACAGTATTTTCAAATGTGAATCAAACAAATTGTGGTTGTGGAGCAGGACCATTTTAATGATGTAACTGGAGGTCGGGGCAGAATAAAATGGAGTCGAAAAACTGTTGTCAGCTTAAAAAATATTGCCTAATTAGCCGGGAATTTGATACGTACCTACGGTGTTATCCCAGCGCCGAACTTACCCGAATATATACCTACCTATTCTACCAAGTAGGTACCTACTTTCATTCTGTAAGAAATGTTCTAAAAAAAATTTGAAGGTCTTTCTATCCAAAAACTCCTATTAATAAAACATGGAACTCATTTACGCCATGATTAACGTCAGTTTAGCTAACTTTAATCCGAGTTTATTAATAACGGATGATTAATCGAGCACATTCAGGAAAATTACATCCATCTTAATTTTCGTAATTTATTTATTATTACAATTAATTACCTGCGTGCGTACTTAATACAATTTATAATTACTATAGACTTAAGTATTTGTATGGCTGCTTGAAAGGTCTTTTACAATATTTGAAAAGGGAAATCTTATTCACTGAAAATAGTTGCCTGAGACGTAAGCAATTTTTTTTTTTAGTGCTAGCCATATTGGAAATAAAACATTAATTATGTCAGAAAAAATGTGTCGAGAGCAATCAAATGTAGGACTTACCATGATTCTTCATTATTTCATCTCTCATGAATTTCATAAATATGGAATATATCTAAGGTTGAAAAATAATCTGAATAAATAGTAGGTACCGTACCTTCCTATCTAAATAAATAGAAATAGGTAGGTACAAGATAAGAACAATAAATATAAAATAAAGTGCTGGAAGAAAAAGTGATAGTCGTCTCATGAAAATACCTACTTAAGTACTTATAATTTTCTGAAGTCGGTAGGGAAACTCATACCTCTATTTTTAGCTCAATCCATATTGAGCTTAAAATTGTATTTCCAAGTTATCGTTGAGAAAAGTCAAAAGTGAGGATATTGCCATAATCACCACGGTGGAAATACCTATCTACATCACAAACTCGAAATCGAGACCCAAAATAGCAATGTCCTCTCTAGAGATGCAGAGACCAGTGAACGTCCGAGAAGAAGATTTATTTGCACGCCACAAGGAAAAGAACAAACAAAACATATGTCAAAATTAAATCATAAAACACAAAACCTTTTCTTGTGAGATAAATGTGCCACTGGAGCTAAGCACCCGCTTAAAAAGCAAGTAATTCATACATAATTTTTGTTTAATTAGAAGCGAGCTTTGAAGCTGAGTAATCTTGTTAAGCCGAGTGTAATTAGCTACCTAGGCTGCCGCTTGCCGTAACTTAATAAAGATTTAAGATGTCGACTAATGTTTTTCTTTTTTGGGGTTAATTGTAAACACCAGGTGAGGGAAATAACAGCCGCACAGGTCGATACATCAGGGTAAGCTACGCTTGCGGGGGTTGGTCCGTGGATGATCTTTACATACCGAGACTCCTCCGTGGCTCGGAGAGCACGTTAAGCCGTCGGTCACGGCTGTCATTCGTGGATCTTTGACAGTCGTTACGGGTCGTTAGATGCCCGAAAGTCAGACAACGAGTCTTACCAAGGGGCCAAGGGGTTGAGGAGGTCAGATACGCAGTTGCTCTACTTGTCTACTCTACTCCTACGTTAGACTAGAAGCCGACCCCCTACATAGTTGGGAAAAGGCTAGGCAGACACTTTGCTATTTTGGACTCATGCGGATGCTAAAAATAAATATGAGCTAGATTATTTTGTAACAGCTGCACGAGTCGAAGTTTAACCATTAATAAACTTTAGTTTAGAAACACCAACAAGACGAATGCATAGTTCCAACGGTTAGGCAAAATTGGTACCTATAGTAGGTACACCCACATTTCGCCAGTTATGTACTCATGTTCACCCCGATGGCGGCTCGGAACATGAAGCGAGTCGCTGCGCAGTAACGAATTCATGGGTCAGCAGGGGTGAGGGGTGGGGTACTGCGCAGCGAGTAGCGCACTTCCGGGCCGCCATTAAGTTTGAACTGAACTGTTATAGGGGGCGAGCCTATTGCCATCGCAAAAAAGGATCTATCTGAAATACGAAACGTTTCCAAGACCGGCTGACTGACAGACAACGCACAGTCTAAATAGGCTTTAGAGAAGCACTAGGTACATGAAAACATCCTCCAATGACGGAAAGTCGAAAAGAAAACAACGAGTGAAATAGCTAGCAAAGCTACATAATTAACTATTTGTATTAAATTATGTTTGTTCATCCCACGCTCAAACGAATAAAGTAAAGGACGTCTTTGCACAATTACATAGTTTTATTTAAAGGTGTCTAAACATCAAAACCGCGGGTCTTCAGAACGTTCCAAGTCTGACAACTGATGGTTGGGACGGGACGCCGCGCGCCGCCGGGCATTGGTGTGTTGACACCCTAAGAATACCCACGAATAAGGAAATTGGAGATAAATTGGATACATTACCTATATGATTAGAACAAAATTGGATGACACGGTGCAATTTCAAAACGGCCAATTTGATTTGATAGAGAACAAATTGATTTATATGTGGATATGATTCAGATAGGCTAATGTGTTCTGGAAGCGATCAATTGTATTTCAAAGGTTCAAACCCCTAAGCCTGATGCTACATAACTAAAGCTCCGTACCAACATACGGTATCGATACTTATACTCTAAAACAAGTAAAATCAACGTGTGGACCGTAAAGCTCTCAACTCGAAGGCTCGCATCCAGCCGGCTCTATATAATAAAATAAATGTAATTTCCTTCGCACCTACTCGAAGCTAGCCGTCCAGCTTGACTCGAGCGTACTCGTATGTCCGCGTCCTTCGAGTAGTGCGTCCTTTTTAGGGTTCCGTAGTAAACAAGGAACCCTTATAGTTTCGCCATGTCCGTCTGTCTGTCTGTCCGTCTGTCTGTCTTTCTGTCCGTCTGTCTGTCCGCGGCTTAGCTCAGAGAAGGTTAGTACTAGAAAGCTGTAATTTGGCATATTTATACATATTAATCATGCCGACAAAGTGGTAAAATAAAATCAAGAAAATTATTTTTTTAGGGTACCTCCCCTACACGTTAAGTGGGAATGTTTTTTTTTTCTCATCTACCCCACGTTGTGGGGTATCGTTAGAAAGGTCTTTCAAAAGTATTGGGAGTTTGTCGAAACCATTTTTGGATTCAGGGATCCGTTTGCGAAATATTAAGCTTTTAACTGAATTTTTTTGTTAAAGTCAAGTGTGATTTTTTTCACAAGTCCAAATTCAACCATTTAGTTAGAAGGGGGACACCCTTCTAACTAAATGGTTGAATTTGGACTTGTGAAAAAATTCACAGCAGTAGTATATATAACGAAATGAAAAGGAAAACTATCAGAGCTAAGTAGGCTCTACAGGTTAACGAGTAATAATTGACCAACTTAAATTTGCGGTTTGAAAAACATGATCTCCCATACGGAATGTATGAGAACATGTTTTCAATTACAATGTTAAGTTTGTTCTTGGGATAAATTCATCCCAACTACAGAACCCTTCATTGTGCGTGGTCCGACACGCACTTGGCCGGTTTTTTTATTATAGAGGTAATCATAAAAAGTAATTCTCCATTAAAGACCTTCAGACATCCTTAAATAATTGTTATAGTTGGTTATAATAATAAAAGGTACACAGCTCTTTTATCAGAGCGGTGATCTAACAAATTTTTTACTCAGTACCTTTTTTTATGTTAGTTCCTGTTATTTTCTTTAATTCTTCGATATTTGAGAATTGTTATACTTGCTAAATGCAGCCACTGTCTTTGTTGAACATACATCTTTTGACTCGAACGGTTCGGTGAAAACTGAACAACGCGCGTCGCTCGATAGATGAACGCCGAGTGTGTGGACGAAAGCCCGTGCCGTGATTTTTATTCGACGTGTTTGTTCGATCGAGTATCTGAGTACGGAGCTGAGTTGCGCTTGGTACCACACTTGGCGAGCTCCTTGTGTAGTTCGAAGTTCGAACAAGTGTCAAATTAGTCAAGTGCGGCCATTGCAACAGCAAATCCATGCCTTTTTTTTGGCTGGGAAATTATCAAATAACTTCTCCCGCTCTGGGCGGAGGGCGTATCAGTCTCTTACTGACTAAAACCCACCCGTGTTCCTTCAGTTGCCTGTCCGTTGCCAGGGGCCACGGTATCCCCTTCGGACTTTCCCGTGATCCCGGCAGGCATCGGTCCTAGCAGACCCCGTCAGTTGTGCTGACATCTCTTTGAGGCGCGCGTGGAACACAACGCGCCGTCGACCCGGGCCCGGTCTGTATCGGACGGCGAGCTACCCATTGCTCACCGTACGCAAGCCCGCGCCTAAGGTGGCCGGGAATCGGCCTGCGATTCCCGACGACCAGGGCGTCTCCTGCGGCGGCTAGGGGCGTGAGGGTGCGACATTTGCCTCTCCCTCGAAGACGAAGCTGGCGTTCGAATGATGCGGACCTGTAAACTCTGCTGTCGTACAGTGTTGTGTGTACCTGTTATTTAATTTACCAACTCCATTACTTACTATAACGAGGCGAACACCACGTACCTAAGAAGTGAAATCTTCAACACCGAAGCACTGAACATTTTATGCTAATATCCTTACCCCGATATTAGCTCTTCCTTCGTTAAAAGGATAGGTAGATAGGTACTATGCCTACCTACTGTAGGCAGATAGGAAGGTGTTAATAAGCTACAAGATGCTTAGGCATTCAAAACGCGGGTAAGTAAACGTTTGCACATCAGAAGTAGGTACTAGGTAGCCTTAGCACTTTCCCTAATGTATGACTATGGAGGCAAATTAAACTAAGTAGCCGAAGTTACCTTAGTTGTAACCTTTACAATTATACGTGCCAATAGTGAGTGTGGTTAGACACGGAAACTGCTAAATGATTTTAACACTGGTTTATTAAAATGGGTATACGATGTGCCAGCCTAAAGGCTCGTGTACACGGCACTGCCGCCGCGCCGTCGCACTGTGGATCGAAAACAGGCTCTCGAAGACATTGGATCTTAAATTTTAAAGTATCGATTTTTTGCTTGAAATGGCTTCTAATAGCCAATATTATGCATAAATATATCATAGGATACAATCTGGTAGGCAAATTAGCAACTTATATTTTTATTGCAAAAAATGTATGGAGCTAATGCTTATATCTCCGGAACGGAGAGAATAACCGTTATATCCTTGAACACAGTGATTCTACTCAGGAGGGACGAAAATGAAGTGATTTTTGGCACAACATTTTTTTGGCATCTAAAGTCAGAAAAGTAGCTTGACGTCTAGCTTAGGTCGTTCTTTTACTGGTCTCAAACGGGCCGGTCAAAAAAATAAAATATACCAAATTTATGACCATTTGAGAAGAATATGGGCCCAGGAGACTGAGGTTATGAACAGGATACTGAGTATTGATACAAAATAACTTCTAAAATTGTTTAATGGCATAAAAATAGTGGCTTATATGGAACACTTCTATTGTAAGACCCTTGACTCACAAATAATCATAAAATGACACTAATTAGTACTTATTACAAATTAGGAAAATTGAAAATAATTAAATCAAATTGTATTTTTAGTATTCTCTATACAATAGACTTTGTCAAAGTTTTCAAAATAATTATTGAAAATTAAATCAACTTACATTTAGTACAAAACCCTTAAGGTTTCATCAGTAGTCAATAGTTTCATTAGGTATTTGTAACTTAACAGTAATCTCACTATTAATTAACATCAATTACAAAGTTAAAAACTTAAACTTAAAAGTGCTTAATCAGTCTATAAAAGACTAATCTTATAATGATGAGACTGATTAAGCACTTTTAAGTTTTAGTTTTTTGCATAAAATTATGAAAAATAACAACTTTCAAAATAAACTACAAAATGGCAACATTCATATAATTTTTTATGTATTTAACTACCAGTATAGGAGAGTAAACGAAAATCAAATGATCCTCAATCTTATTAAAAAGAAAAACATCTTATTCTCCCGTCTATAGACAGTATTATTTGTAGTCACAGTCTGACGAGCAATCTGGACATGTAAATGAGGTAGAGTCACTTTTGATGCAACAAACCCAATCGTTTCCCGTGGTATCTTCATTATATAAAGCACCACAGATAAGGCAAAAACAATCATCCGATTCTTTGTCATTTGCTCTCTTTGCTTTTTCAGCTTTGAAATTTTTTTCTTGTTTTTTTCGGCCTTTCTTCCTTAGTAATAATTTTTGGTTATGCCATTTTTCTGTAAAAGAATGTAATGATATGTATACGGTTTTTTACGCATTAAAATATTACCTACACATATTTTACATTTTCTAAAAACTTATATATACGTATAAGATGAAAAATTTAAAAATATGATTGTTTTTAAATAATAATTAAGTTTTAATGTTAGAAATCGGAGTTTTTGCTTCGGGAAATTCCCAGCTTATTGATTTTTGATAAATAATATGTAACTAATCAAATAATACATAAATGTGCCAATAATTAATATATCAATCATGATAACTGGATTACTATTCGTGCGGATCCTTGAAGACTCTGTTTCCTAATTCATCATCAGTTTCCTGGCTATTATGTTTCAAAGAGACTGAGGACAGGATACTGAGATTATTTTAAGTTTTTAGCCAATAACTACGTCAATACAACATTTAATATTGAAACTATGCAATTCAGTACTCTAATGTAACGAATTTACGACCTATGAATGCAAAAAAAGTATAGAGAAAACAATACATTTTAAATAAATACTTGCCAGGATACTGTTAAGCTGACTGGCCGCAGCACAACCTCACTCACACAACTCGCCGTAGCGGATAAGCCAACCGCGACCCGAGACGGACGCGAGTGGTTGTAAGCTAAGTCCACTTCGATCTTTCACTCAGACCGCACAGCAACGCGCTAGATGCGGTATTTCAAACTGATTTTAACGTGTTTTGATGTAGCAGGAGACTGAGGTAAAAACCGAGAGACAAAATATAATGCACTTTTTTAAAAATAAGTTTCGTATTTAAGGTAAAATTAGACAAACACATTGAAACTATATATATTATACATTTTTATTTTAGTGCAGATATTATGTACATACTCAAAATAAAGCTATGGTGCAGCCTTTAAGCTTTCATTTCGTTCGAGAGACATGCCAGGAGATTGAGAATTTGGCACTTTAAACTACAATTTTTGAAAGATATATATTTCGGAGTGAGCAAATTTTTAGTGTCATGCTAGAAACCATTTAGTTGTACAGTTTCGATCGTAAATCAATATAATTTGCCTACAAAAACTATACAAAATAAGGTGAGCCGCGGAAAATTCCCTTGCGAGTAGAACCACCCGAATATATGATTTTTTGACATACTTTAGATAACGAGTTTCAATGCGATTTTTTTTTTAAACCCACACCTAACCTGAAAAAATCAAGTAAGTAAGTATGTCAAAAAATCATAAATAAATATTTACTGCATTTTTTATTATTAACATCAATTAATAAACCAACTACCTACATGCTTGCAGCTATAGTAGCGCAAAGACTAGACGGAGATAGACGTGTGTCGCTTATGTGCGAATGTTCTTGAGATACCGTCATGTCAAAATTATAAGTCATTATTTATAATTTATATATTTAAAAAACAAAAAAAAACTGCTCGCAACATACATAAGTAGTTTATTATGCATTATTTTTGTATTTTAATAACAAGAACGTGTATCTTCCCTACAGGATAAAGATTTCAAGAAAATTGCAAGTCACGATCAGGAATTAATTAGCTAATGCTATGGCTAAAGCTGTATCTGACTTTATCGTTATTATTCCTGACATTTGCATAATAATCGGTTCAAGAAATCCTTTATATAAAATTATGTTAATCCATTCACTTGAGAGGCAGATGAGAATTTTCATTCTAAATAAGTCTTAAACTTTGCTTATTTGTTATTTCACGTCCTTGACATCATTATACACATACCATACACCATGATTATATAGCTGGTGGTAGGTACCTACTGAAAAGTTAACATGTGCTTCAAACAAGTTCCCTAGACTACTAAATGAACGGACATGAAGCAATCCATGTGACATAAAGCAAAATATTCATAGAAAAAAACAAGACAATGGAAAACAGATACAAAAACCTTATACAAGGAAACATAAATTTAGATAAATGATGCTACAAACCGCTGGAAGAACGAATCGGATATCTCAAACAAAAGGAATTGTATAAAAATATTGAAATAATGAATTTAAAGATGAAAGAAGGAGAAAATACCGTTGAACTGGTAAAACTGTGCCGATATCCTGAACCTGAACAAGATATAACCGACATTGAAAACGAATTCTCAATTCTTTATTGCGTATCATAATGTATAAAGGTGGTAGGTAAATAGATAAATTAGTCACAATTATGGACCCTGTCGGGCACAGCATAGATCAAGTAGGAGAGAGGAAGAAGAGCACTGGGTGTTTAATGTGATAAATTTTATTATTAGTTAAATAGTTAGTATGTTATTTTCTTTTATTAAAACAGAATTTAATTTAAGAATTGTAATTATTGTTTTATAAATTACTTATATACGTTTATTTATTCAGTAACTTTGTAAAAACCATTTATTTTTTATATTATTCATTATTATTTATTTAATCATTATTATTTTAATTTGTTACGTAATTAATATATATTATCCCCAAGGTAAATTATTTATTAGACGCTCCATATTTATTTAAAATATTTAAATATATATTTTTTTTTTCCTAATATGAAGGCGTATCTTTAATAGTGATTTTATTTGTAGATAAAAATAGATAGTTATGAAGTTAATTATAATTTATTATTTAAGTATTCGCATAACTATAGTAGCATTTGCTTACAAGGAAAAGCTTAAATTTATTGGTAAAGATGTTATATTTATTTAAATTCTTTATTATTTCGGGTAACTTATTATAAATTTTTATGGACATGACAAAAGTACTATTGGAGTGCATTTTTAGACGCGATGTTGGTAAGTTTAGTCTATTTTTATGTCTTAAAATAATTTTCGTTTGTATGTCCTCTCTTTTTGTGAAGAATTCTGCGTACTTCCGTACGAACTTACAAACTTCAAATATATAGAGGCAGGGTAGGGATAAAATCTTAAGTTCTTGAAAGTGAGGTTTACAGCTATCGGTAGCTCCACTATTTACTAAGATTCTAATTCGTTTTTTTTTGTAGGGTAAATAACGTGGGCGCGTCAGTGCTGTTGCCCCATAAGATGATACCGTATTTAAGCCATGCGTACGCATAGTACGTTACTAGTGCAGTTTTAAGGTCTGTGGTTTTTTTGATATCGCGGAGGGCATATGAGAATTTAGATATTTTTGCTCTTACTCTCTGAATGTGTGACTTCCAATTTATGTGTGTATCAAAAGGCCTAGTAGGGTGAATTTATCAACTACTTCTATTCTATTATTTTTAAAGCTAAAGTTTATATTTATTGGTATTTTTTGGCGAGGGTGGAATGAAATTAATTTAGTTTTATTGAAGTTAATTTCTAGGTTGTGTTCAGTCATCCAATTTATTATGGAATTTAATTTATTATTTAGATTGGTTTTATTTTCGCATGAGGTAAGTATGGATAGGTCATCCGCAAACAGGACATATGGCTCATTTATATGATTAGGAAGGTCGTTTACGTAAACAAGAAATAAGAAAAACCCTATAACGCTTCCTTGCGGGATTGAGGCGGCGATTTGTTTGCTGTCGGATCTGATTAATTCTATTTCATTTTTTCTGTTGTTGTAATGTTCGATTTCAACAATTTGTTCCCTATGTTTCAAATAAGATACAAACCAGTCATAGCAGTTACCGCGCAGTCCTATACTATATAGTTTATTTAATAATATTTCAAATTGTACTTTATCATATGCTTTAGTCATATCAAGCAGAAGTCCTACCGCGTACTTTTTATCATTAATGATATCAAGGGCTTTTTGAATATATTTGTAAACGGCTAAGATAGTGGAACGGTTTTTTCGGAAACCGTTTTGACAGTCATTAAATATATGAAATTTTTCACAAAACGCATATACTCGATTACACATGGCTTTTTCGAATATTTTAGAAGCTGTCAGTGTGTCTGTGTGATCAGTTTTAAAATTCTTTTTGTGAATAGGTTTTATAAGAGCTTTTTTTAAGAGATTGGGGAAAGCTCCTTCTTCAAATGATTGGTTTAATAATTTATAGAATGGTAATGTTAGTTCATCTGGACATTGTCTTAATAAGGTAGGTGGGAGTTCATCAACACCGTGACTTTTTTTATTTTTCAATTTTTTTATTAATGTGTTCACCTCGTAAGGATCAATTGGACTGAGGAAGATTGAATTCTCTGTAGGGCATACAACTGGAGATCCTTTCGGTTTGCCGGTTGAATTGTTCGTAGCCTCCCCGATAGATGCAAAAAAGTCATTAAAAATGTTTGCTACCTCTTTGGGTTCAGAAGTTACGTTATTTTTGTTTGTAAGGTAATGTTACATTTGTCACTTGCGATTTTTTTGTTTGTACGTTCATTTACTATGCTCCACATTGTCTTAACTTTATTATTAGATTTAATCATTTTATTTTTGTAGTGTAGTTTTTTTGCCGTCGTTACTGTCTTCTTTAGAATTTTTTCATACTTTTTGTAATATTGAGTTAATATCGGATTGTTTGTTTTAGTTGTTAGTATTTTTAATAATCTTTTATTTATGCAAGAGTTTTTTATACCTACGGTGACCCAGTATTTTTTATAATTTGGTTTTAACTTTAATTTTTTTAATGGCATACACTGATTTAATATGTTACTGAGTGTGTCATTAAAAGCTTCGTAATTTCTGTTCATATCGTTTCCAGTTGTTATGATATCATTCCAATTTATTGCTTGTAATTTAGACTTAAATTTTAATATATTTTTATAATTGAAAAATCTTTTCTTCACGTACCAGGCGATTCTTTTCGTTTGTTTAGACAAGTTTAAGTGCAAAATGGTACTATTATGGTCTGAAAATCCTAACTCTTAGTAGGTGATGTTTGTTGTTAAGACTTTGGAAATTCTGGAATAGTATTTTAAAAGGTAGGTCTTTGTTTGCGAAATGTATGGTTTACAGATTCATTCGGCATATCCATAAAGTGAGATTGGTTAGCGATGCTCATTGTTCTCATATCGTTTTCCTGGTAAGTTGAGCCTACATGTTGTAGTTTGATGTTGTGATATTTTTTATTAACAGTTTTTCCATCTATGTATAATTGGTTGTTTCTTATTATTGCGTGGTGACCGTTTTGTCCAGCTTTAAATACTTCTTCTCTCATTTGAGCCCTTTCTTTTAGTGATTTCGCGTCCAGTTCCCTGGAAGCACTGGCTGCTGCTGACGATATACCTGGTCATTATCTTACTGAGCAATTCTATTACAAGCGGTCTATTCTTTGTGCCTTTTTTTCCTACTCGATAGATGTCTTCTATATAGCCTGATAGGTCTACGTTGACTATATCGCGGAATAGTTCTATCAGTCTGCTATATAATTCACGTTCTGGTGCTTGATAATACTCTGTAAGGCCATAGAGTACTAGTTTGTGGTGGTGATTTTCAGGTATGCTTGATGCTTGGAATGTCCGAGTTGATAGATTTCTTACTTCTTTTTTTAAATTATCGTTTTCTAATTGCTTATATATAAATACTTGAATGTTAATATTTTCTATTTCTTGCTTTCTTTGTTCATTTTGTATAGTTAAGGAATTCATTTTGGAGTCAAAATCTAATTTCTATTCCGTAATGGCTCTATTAATCTCGGTTTGTATTGTGTTCTGTAGTTTTTCAATGATAGACTTATTGTTTTCTTTCAAACGTAGTATAATTAAATCGCTCAAACTTTGAATATTTAATTGACCCTGTGTGTTGTTCAACATATTTGCATTTTCATATGTAAAGCTTGATTTTTTTATTTCATTATTGGCATTATCCTCTGGCTGTAGAGTGTCTCCTAACAAACTCAGGTCTTCAGAGCAAGTTGTGCCATTATTGGAATTTATAGTTTTTTTTTCTCATAGTAACGTTGTTGTTGGCTGTTGGTATGGTTAAATTGTTGTATTCAGAGCTTTTTTGGGATCGTATGGGAGTGTCAGTGTTTCCTGTCTTTGGTATGGAGCCTATAGGTGTGACGGTGCATACAACAGCGGCGAGAGCGGAATGACTTGCCGTCGGCTGGCCGGCCATTTCGAAACGAAATTCCGTATGTATATGGCAGGCCTTTTTTTATTTTTTTTTGAGGATGGGAAATCATCAAATGACTTCTCCCGCTCTGGGCGGAGCGAGAGGGTGTGTCAGACTTTTACTGACTACAACCCACTCGTGTTCCTTCCGTTGACCGTGTGCCGGGGCCGCGATATCCCTTTCGTACAAACCCGCAACCCCAGCAGGCATTGGTCCTTACGGACCCCGTCAGTTGGTGCTGACATCTCTTTGAGGCGCGCGTGGAACACAACGCGCCGTCGACTTGGGCCTGGTCCTTATTGGACGGCGAGCTAATATATGGCCGGCCTAACTCGACAAAACATGTAAAGATTTCATCAACCTCAAATACTGCCAGCCCTCTTGATTTGACCGTTTTTTTTTGTCCTACCTAACAAAATCTTTAGATAGCCCTAGGTACTAAAAATGATTTGATCCACGACTCAGAACACTTATGCTAGACCAGTTAGGTAGATACCTACCTATTATTGTTCAGTTAAGTAGGTACCTACCTACTAAAGAGCAGAACAGTTAGAGCAGTGAGCAGTGTGAGTGTGTGTCAGTGTGTGCAGTATGTGTGTGTGCTGTGTGTGAGCAGTGGTGGCCCAGTGGTAACGGTCGCGACCCACGAGTTGAAGGTCGGAGGTGCGAACCCTGACAGGCGCTTTACTTTGTGTAAATTATTTCATCACCACCGCTCTCAAAACGGTGAAGGAAAACATCGTGAGGAAACCGGCATGTCCTAGAACCAAAAATTCGAAGACGTGTGACATCTACCAACCCGCATCGGGCCCGCATCGTGAACTACGGCCCACTCCCTCTCACAGAGAGGAGGCCTGCGTCCCAGCAGTGGGAACATTATGTACCAAGGTAGGTAGGTAGTGTAGTTTTCAAAAGTAGTGTCGGTAAAAAACGTGGTACCAAAAATACCCTCAATGTAACGTTATTTTGTACGAAAGCATTGCCATACAACGTGACAATGCAGCCAGTCTCTTGGGTACATTACCAGTCGACAGCGATGCGGAGAAATTTTTCGACGCCATATTTTAGTTTGTTAATAGTTTTAGTTTTTTAGTAATTAATTTAGTGAAGTTTGTCCAATGTATACGGGTGTTTGGTAGAAGGTTGAACATACGAAAATGGCGGATCCGTGGGGCCGTCTGCTATATGTTTAGGCCCAAAAACATGGATTTTTTATAACAAAACTGGAAACATTTACAGTAACATGAGACACTACAATTGTCTGATATAATTTTTTTCTACATCTGGGCAACCTTTTATATCATGTCCAACAGTTTTCAGACAGAATGCTTTATTACCAGTGATCGGAGTAGGTAGATTGATTTTTAGTACTTGTATCATAAATGCACACAGAAAGAATAACATGGATAAGCCATTTTTCCGGAAAAAAAAATTGCTCATTTTATTACAATTCCTACCTTTTTTTTGAGGATGGCAAATCATCAAATGACTCCTTCCACTCTGGCAGAATACAATTCCTACATAAGTTCCGGTTTTTTTTTAATAATCCACCAATTCCGGAGGAATGTCCATAGTAATATATACGTTTCGGATCAATGACCCCAGTTCAATCTACCTACTCCGATCACTGTTTATTACCGATCAGTAATTTTATTTAACAAATTCAAATTCAAAAGTCATTTATTCAAACTTGGCTGAAAATCACCACTTTTCGAACGTCAAAATTACATAGGACTGTCCCCTAAAAAAGGCCGCCCTTCACCACTTCCTAGTGCTTTAGGGGAGGGAGAAGTGGCGGAACAAACTCCCCAGCAGCACAGCTGTCTGATCAGTTAGAAAAACTCTTAACTCTATACAATATTATGCAAAATAATTTACATTACGCAACACAAAACATTAAATTAAATTATTTGCTAAATGTCAGTTAGCACACTCCAATATACCAACAAAAACATCGAAATCTATACTCAAACGAAAATAAAAACTAAAAACGTAAATAGAACTTAGATACACGTTCAAAATGGTGTCTAAAATAGAACCCTATCCTATTAAAAGATCCTAACTTGAGACGCTAGCTTACTAGCTCTCTCACTAGCCCTGAAATTAAGCTAGTTCTGTATACACGAAGCGTAGCAACTAACACTGGCTTTCTATCCTAGCTTCAAAAACTAGCGTGTATCCCGGGTATATAAAGTCCTTAACTCGCACAGCCAGAGAGGGATTGCATTACAGCAGTTTTATAGTCTTACACATCGCGTCGGTGTCACGTTGTGAAAAATCTCGAACGCCGTGTTTGTGATCAACCGTGTGAGTGATGTTCAAATCGGCTATAAATTCTATAGTTTATAGCGGATTTGAACATAACAAATACCTACAAACCTTCAAAAACTCATTCTGTATTCTAGGTAATAGGTCATTAACGACAAGAACGAGGGTCTGACTGCTTTAAGCATTTGACCACTGCTGTAGTTAGGTTTGAGGTTTTGCTCATCAACCAAAGCAGTTTTCACGCTTCGTCAAACCAGCCGCTGAACAGCAATTCCGGTTGACCTACCCACAAAACACGACTCCGTAGAATGACTGCGGTTATGGTTCCCGTAAATCTTGACGTGCGCGGTCGTTTGTAATACTCCCTTATAATAAACAAACATTGATAAGACCAATCAAATTAGAGAAGTTCAAGGCGAAATGCAAATGGCTTCCTACGCAAGTGTGAAAACTTACTGTGGATAGTCAAATATTCTCTTCTTGTTTAGAAGGCTGAAAGCCATGCAGCAGAACAATCTGCCTAAATGCGCAACACAAGATCAATCACAATCTGTTTCATTTTGACAGTTCAACAATATGCATTGCGTTATTTACGTTGTTGAGCAGACAAATTAGTCAAACATAATATGAAGCAATGGATTAGAATAGTCCTTCAAAATAATTCAGGTTATGATTGATCGTATGTTACGCAATTAGGGTCAGTTAACACCGTTACGTGACTCGACGCGATGCGGCGTGCACTTTTTAAGATAGTGGTACAAAATATAACTTTATTTACTACACAAAAAGATACACATTTTATTGAAATAATTCGAAAATGCCCCGCGGGTTAGCGCGATGCATCACGACCCAGCGGTGCCTCGCCGGTAGGTGCGGCTTGCGCTGCGCCTCGCGAAGCCGCGTGACGCAGCGCAACGCCGCGAGGTGCAGCCTGAAGCTGTCGTGGCGAATTGTACCTACTATCTTTAGTCCAGATTTCGTGTAGACTTGATGCAGTCCAGTCGACTGCTCGAGCGAAAATTAGCCAGCGACTTCACGATGCGCCTCGCGGAGCAGCGGTGGCGCGCTGCGCAGTTGTGCCAAAGGAGGCCGCCAGGAGAGAAAAAAAAAATATATATAAATATATCTATCTTCTGAATAAAAATATTATATCCCAGCCCATGTGCACCTATTTCACACACGGGCGCCGCTAAAAGTTGCAAT
Source organism: Agrochola lota (assembly GCA_947364205.1). Lineage (NCBI taxonomy): Eukaryota > Metazoa > Arthropoda > Insecta > Lepidoptera > Noctuidae > Agrochola > Agrochola lota. The sequence goes on along the minus strand of OX376227.1, from coordinate 10,924,402 downwards.
GGATCCCGAATAAAAACGACTGAATGTAGGTAGAGCAACTCTATGGTTCGAAGCGAAACATAATCGTAATCCGGTTTTAATTGACATCATATCCAACGCGAAGTTTTTACTAACTGTACCCGATGAAAAGTATGAAACAGATGTTTTTTTTTTTGGTGATTTTGTGGCTGGTGCCATAATGAAAGTTGTTTATAATCATGAATACTTTCACCTCCGGAAAGGTTAACAGTTCATTAGGCACCCACTTACGTACAAAAGTATTGCTAGGAAGTATAGTTATGTTAAGAAAAAATAAATGTTGATGTAACCAACATTAACAATTTATTGTGCCATGCTAGCGAAAACTGTCAATAAACGACGGCAGCAAGTCAACATTATCAACATAAATAGGTTCCAACGCCTACACAAATAATAGCCAAACGCTTCATAACAATCAAGGTGATAAATGGTTTTGATGACCCAATTTTGGCTGGATATGAAAATACCCAACTATGGGACGTACTCTCAAATTGATTGTGTTACAATCCCAATATAATAACAGAGCTGGCTTAAAAGGGATATAAGCTATGTATTTTCTTCAACATATGACTTTGTAACGATTTGTACAAATGTTTGAGATCTTGAGAATTGTTTCATAACCACTTTATTATGTTCCTTTGACAAATTAGAATTTAATTATTCCAACGAATTTAGTAGATAGACCGACCGCTCGACTCTTGTATATTAGGTAATTCAGTGAGTTACTTTGCGGAATTTTGCCTTTATAGGTGGTTATGTTGCTAAGGATATTATGTTATTTAATAAAATATTAAACTGAACTAAATTACTTCTAGGAATATAGGTATAAGGTTATCTAAGACTCGGGCACAGTGGTTCCGTCCGACAAAGGTCGCGAATTAACGTTAAATTCATAAAGGGTTATTATGGAAGATAGGTAAGTATTCAAAATGGATTAGTTTGTGACAGACATTAGATTCAATATAGAGAATAACATAAATACGTACAGGTGCCTTTTACGGAGCCTTAGGCAAAGGAAACAAAAACTTCAGTACCTACCTAAGTAATTATTTTTTATTCCTGAAATGTAGTCAAAACTTATCAAGTTTAGACTAAATATTGTAATTGAATGTTGATAAACTCAACAGCAAACCGACATTGTGCTTTGCAGTGCCCTGACAGGGTTCATGTACAAAAACCTACAGTACTAAATTGTAAAATGTGCATGAGAGCAAATAAATAAATAAATAATTGAAATATCTAAGTAACTAATTGTATGGAACTAAAACTATTAGCAGAAAATCATCAGTTTAACTCAAATATTTAAATGTCTTCGATTTTACTTACTTCTAAGTTCCCAGCTTAGCATCGTGGTTTTTATTGGGACGAAAGAGATAATATTTCGTACCTCTAGCGCCATCTAGCATTGTTATATTTAGCAACTTTTTCAACATGCGGAATAGACAGAGGCACGGACGTAGAACCTGGATCATCGCCATACTTCCACCAAAGTCTTAATACTACCCAATATGATGAATAGAGGGCGTGGAACAATGCGTAAATGGAAATCTAAAAAAAGTTACATGTGTGACCGTGTCGTGTGTGTATTAAGAATTTAAATAAAATATAAACTGTGTTTTTCGAACTTTATTATAAATACAAAGTGAAATAAATTAAGTCTAATCTTAAACTAGTCCTTAGAGGACACGATTTGTAAGAACATTAATTAATTACCATAAAATAAAATGAAATCGCGTTGCTTCAAAATATGTAACTACAAATGAAAGTTCAAACTGATACTAATACTCGTTATATTAATAGATAATACTTAAATTCTATATTGCTACTATTCACAACCGGAACCAAAACGGAAATCAAAATGTAATTGAGAATTCTACGCTTTCACGAATTATAACGTGATTATAAAGCCCCGTAGTTATGGTAAATAAATGTTGCTCAAGATTGTTGCAGCAACGGGGTTTTGTGTTTCTAGAACATGTTGCACAGTGTTGCTAGCAACACATTTATTGCAACAATAAAAAGTAGCGTCAACAAGTTTGATCAACGTTTGTTTACCATAAATACAAGATTTAGCTTACGACATTTATTTACACAATTTACAAAAATCTTATTGGTTTCGAACATCGAGTGCATAAGTAGCTTAATATAACATTTATTTTCCCGGAATTTATTACATGACATATTTATGTTTATAATAACATTAATTTGTTTAATAAAATTAAACTACAAACTATGTCAGCTAATAAGGAGCGAAATGCCAGAAATACAAGAAATATAGAAATATTTAATATTACCTGTGTAAACCTTCCATAACAAAGATAGTTTGAAAACGATATAAAATCTACACTGAATTTTAATTTATTAATCTTCATTATAATACTGTAGATAAATTTCTAGTATAGTATATTCTAGTAACTTTTAATTTTGCCGAAAATGTAAGTCTCAAATAATATTTCAGGATGAATATAACCATTCTTCATACATTTCACGGTTTTGGATATAATCTGCGCATAACCACAATTAGATTTAGGAGGTACACACTCAATTTTGGGAAAAGAAGTTCATATCAAACCAGTTTCCAAACAAAATCCCGCGACCACCTTGACCTCATCTGTTACCGGCCCGGTTCTATAGCCGCCGAGCGCTGCAAGCAAGAATAGTCCTTACGGTGGTTAGATATGAACTTCTTCGATGGTACATGGCAACTCGTTTTGTCAAGTATTTGTCCTCTCATAAAAATCTGAGTTTACTGTACCAAAATCGAGCCATGCCACATAATAGTACAGAAGCCGATGCTGGCGCGGCGGGCTCGTCTTGTCGGGCCAATTCAGTGAGTGTGACGTAGCCAGAAAATATAAGAGTTACGATAGAAAGAGACGCAACTTCTAGGTGAATAGAACTGTAGGTAATTAGCGCTGTGCGACCTGAATTGCACTTTATTGTGTCGTAGTAGAGTCGCTTTTCAGAGTGAACCGTCTGTACTAAACTGTGACCATGCGCTGTCTACACAGAAGTAAGCATCATTCATCCGATTCTGGTTGCGCAGATATACCAAACAGCCTCAATATTAATAAGATATTATAACATATTGAGATCTAATAGTACCATTTGACATGTATGCTAAGCAACCTTTGAATTAATGTACTTTATCCATCATATAAATATTAGGAACTAACTTAAGTAAAAAAGGAAAATATATCGTTCATAATTTTCGGAATAGAAACCCTCATCGTTTTTTAAAATAAAATAATGTTAATCACAGTTTACATAAAATCATAATTATTATAATGGTTACGAGATTTTGTTATTATTTTGTATGTTATAATATTGTTTTGTCCACTAACCTAGGGTTGTACTTGTCACCTTTACTGAAGCTGCTGAGAAGATATAAAAACGCCTTTATACAAGACAGGCACTTTGTGCACATTTTGTTAGCGTACTATAAAAAGGACAATGGAACGTTATCGCGACCAAGTTTCCTGGAGCGAATACCCTCCGCAGTTGTATGATCGTACTTTCACAGATAAGCTTGGTTTCCAAAGAGAGCTGTGAACGGTCACAAAATGACGGCTGTCCTAATACAGAGCGTTTTTTTGGCCACCCTAAGAGCGTTTATTCTAAAAGCTGGCTGGGGCAACGTCGCAAATAGCTGTCAAATATTTACCTGTTTTGATTAATTTGGCAAAATTACTGTATGGAAATATGCAATATCGATAACTAGTAAAAGTGAACTAGAATATTAATAATTAATTGCAATTGTAATACTGAATTTGATGTTGTAACCGTTTTAGGTGTACAAAAGGAATTTGGAAAGTTTCCAAATTTTATTTTTACATCTAAAACTAAATATTCGATGTTAGGATATTAATTATTGCATTTCATAATCAATTTTTAGTTCACTAGTTAGCCATATTTCCATACAGTAATATTGCCAAATTAATCAAAACAGGTAAATATTTGACAGCTATTTGCGACGTTGCCCACTTCAGAATGCTCGCTTTTTAATGTCAAATAATGATTTCTTCTAAGCGTGTCGATGGCAATCTAAATGGACTCGTCCCAGAATGTGGCTACGTGTTAAGCGCAATCGCTAGCTACGTGTTTAGCGCCATCGCTAGCTACGTGTTTAGCGCCATTGCTAGCTACCATCAGTTCCTGTAACGTGCAGACAACAAGACACGCAGGACACGATATTAAGTGTCTCATCGTTTGTGGAACAGCACCACATTTACACTCCAAGATGGAGTCGTCTATGAATCTCCACCTGAACAGGTTTTCTTTGTTTCGGCCAACCTGGGGCCGGAGTCTTTTTAAAGACTACGGACCACGTTACCCAAGGCAACTCGTGTCCAGGTCCAAGTACTGGTAAAAATGACAGACGTTATAATATGACGGAACCGGTTCCCTGGGAAACCAAACCTTATTTTATTAAAACGCTCTACTCAATCAATGCAAGTTTTACAGCGGTACTCTGGAGCTGTAAATACTGTGATTCATGATAACGCCGCCTCATTTTTCATTGAATAAAGATATCTAAATAAAAAATGGGAATTGTCAGGACGAAAAAAGTTTCGAGAGCAGTATAGCTCTGTCTCTACACACAATGATGCGAAAATGGGAATGTGCAGTCAGGAAAATTTTGTGTTAAGCAAATTGACACCCTATGGCAATTTGCCGTCTTATAGCCATTTCATAAATCTGTCAAAGAACAACACGAGAACGAATTTTAATTTGATTAATTGGATAATCGTTGTTGTTAAAAGTTGTTACTCAATTTGCTTAACAATTAAATTTCCCTGACTTTACCTAACTAAGTACCTAAGTGGTGTAGTTACTACGTGGATGTACTAATGAAGTAATTTTCAAGAAAAATAAAAACAAGCCCAACAACTAATGGCCTTATTTGATTTATGGGAACATAAATAAAAAAGGCGAAATTGTTTTTTGGAAATAATTTACAAGACATTCTAATTACCCGTGTCTCACTTCCTAATTTATTGCATACCTACTCCTTATTATTATTATTTAATAATTCACTGGTTAAATACATGATTAATCAACAAAATATCAAATCCGTGTCAAATAGATACCGACTTTTATTAACTGACATCTGTCAAATATATGTAAACAAAAACAATCAAATGGCAATGTCCAAGACTGTGGTCCACAAGACTTAAATTATTCTAAGATTTTTTTGACACTGGGCAATTATTTAACCAAGCATTGCACTTTCTTCCTACTTTAATTGTGGAGGTGAATAGTATAGTACTGGCCATTCCTATATCTAGAATAAGGCACGAAAATAAAAAAAGCAAAATTTATAATATAAAGCACCCATTCTTCACCACAGGCAACACAAGGACTAGATAAACTAATTGAAGGCTATGGAACAAATTATATGGTACACGAAGATGTGAAACTACACCACTATACGCGAAAATCCTGTAATTGCCTCTAAACTCACACGTGTATTAAAATTGTACGTAATATAGTATTAAAATGAAAGATGCGAAAACGACTAAATAGCGAATCAACGATCCAACAATCGATTATATTCCCTGGATCGTCATGCGATTGTTTGCTAGCGAAAGTTCAATGCCTATCACAATCTTCCGCGGACATGTTGCGGTCATGCGAACTACAAAATAAGGTTCATTTTGCATTAAGGAAATATAGCGAATAGTTATACAAAAATTCGCCAAGTGTAGCCAGCACAACAGGATTTTAATCGTAGATGGCGCCACCGGCGTTGATGATAAGCAATACATTTTAGCGGGAAGTATAAGTTCTCTTTCCTCGCGCATTATCAAGTTCATAAGACGTAAAACGCAGTTCGCTGATCGCCCGATCCTAGTCAGACGTCTCCCTAAGCAGATGTACTGAATGTTTATTTTACCTAAGTGTTAAGCAGCGTATTAATATATTATCTTGCTAGGTGGCGCGGCTGTGTTAGCGTTCATGGCTTGTTCTAGCGTGTCCAGGCGACGGTAGGCGTGGCCCCGGCTGTTGCGACGGCGACCGTTTTGACGTCCTTCTAGTATTAAGCCAAAGAACTGGAAAAGAAAAAGAATATTATGGATATTAGAAGCCGTGTGCCCGATGGATTAAGTAATTGTTCTCGCAACGGAACTGATTGAGTATTTTGTGTAAGTAGGCGCCAAGGCACCGCTCTTTAATCTAGTTGAATTTCTACACTAATGAGGATATTCATGAAAATTTACGCCACCAGTTGACGCCTCTTTAACAAGATGTCTTCCATTTCGACAATGAATATAAAATATATGATGCCGTTCAACATTTGTTTTATTAATTCGTTCATCATTCAATCACGACTAAAGAAAATAAAGGCGCTTTGATACTTGACAGGTGCCCGGACCTGACGTATCAATGCTGCCACGAAACATCAAAGAAGTTCATATCTAACCAGTTTCAAAACAAAATCCCGTGAACAATTTCCTATCATAAGTTCGAAAAATATTTGACCGAATTTCATTTCACCTATTATCGTTTCTTTTTTTTGTACTTTATCGAAGTCATGTCTGCTACTGCATCAGTGAACCTATTATCAATTCGATTTTTTTTGTTTTTCCGACGTTTCATTTGGTTGAAAAACTTTTTATCGAAGTTACACTTAGCCGAAATAACATTTGTTCGAAGTATTATGTTTCCGAACATTCATTATACCGCTGTTGTAATTAAAAACTGATGTCATTATTCCGCTGGCCTTATAGATTAAGGCAACAGGAACTAATTTCAGATTAGTTTAACCTACCATTTTGTTTAATTAATTATTTCAATTTAATGGCACTTAATAAAACAGTTGATTATAAACAAAAGTGGATTTAAGTGGTCCCAGTAAGAAGTAAGCAAACAAGGATGCTTGCTTCAAGCATGCAACATGCAAGCAGGCATGCAGCATGCAAACAGGCATGCAGCGTGCAAACAAGCATGCAACATGCAAGCAGCAGGCATGCAACATGCAGCAAGCATTGTTTCTGTCACAGCTTCGGCGCTGCGGGTTTTGGGCGGCCCCACGCGAGCTTATCGTTGCAGATTGTTTTAACGCTCACCACCGCAGTTTCGGCTATAGCCTCAGGCGCGGCGGCGAGCTTTCAAACCACCTGCTCCTCAGTTCATCGGCCGCCCCACCCCTCCGCGCCTACGCGGGCTTAAATTACACTCTAGGGGTAGGGCAGACAAGACTGCGTGAAGCCGGTTTTGCAGCGATTCGTTTCTGTCACATAATTTTGTAGCACAACATGTTGACTTTTTATAACACTTTAATTTAATATTGAAAATGCTACCAAGTAACCGGCTGTATATTTTTGACCAAATAATATGCCGTAAAATGTTGTTTCGGAGTGGTGAAAATATGGCAAATGAAAAAAGTACAAAAGAGGCATCGGCCAACAGCAATAAGTTATTTTGTAAATCGGCGAAATATAGTTCGTTAAAATAATACATATGACACATGATAGTTCGATGATGTCAAATAATGCATATAGCAAAAAAGACGACGGTCAATAGTTTTCGGTAAAATGAAACGCGAAAAAAAAATGGAAAACTGTTCGGTTCCCCCCGTGAACACAATGACCACATCTGTTACCGGTCCGGTTCTATAGTCGCCCAGCGCTGCAAGCGAGAATAATCCTTACGGTGGTTAGATATAAACTTCCTCGATGGTACGTGCCAGTATACGTCAATTCAGACCCTCATTGTTTTATACTGTTAGGCGTTTCGGGATTCAACTCTCACACAAATGAACCTATTAAGGGTTCAACATATACATTATTATCATAATTCGTAGTAAGCCCTTATAACCACTCAGTAGCAGTGACTATTTAAATCTCTTATAGGAAGAGATTACATGAAATCAAAACGTAAAGTTTTGAGGCATAACTAAACTATGGCAAGACTTGTGGAGTTCTTGTGGGCTCCTGCATATGGTTTATTATTAATAAACGAGCGACCCGCCCTGCTCACGGGTGCAATGGCGAGATGTCAAAACATCGGGACTTCTGTCATATATCTAAGTTAAATACTTGCCGGAATAAATGCTCTAAATCAGGGCTGTCTAGACGACGGCCCATGTTTTAACGTGTAAATTAATCAGAAAATAGTTTTGGACATAAATAATTTGGATAATAGAATTCTTTGTCAAAACATAATCAATATTTGGTATAATTTATTTATCTTTATTCTTGTAACATTCCATTCGCATGACATCATTTAAAAGTGAAGCTATCTTTTACTATTATTGGGGGAATTCCCGGAAAGTATTTTGATGATGATGGGCAGAACTTATTTATGTGAAAGAGCGTATTCAACAATGAACTTTATGAAATATAAGTACTTATGGATCTTCATTGTCAGATAAGTCACTTCTCATGCAATGCGTCTGGCAACAACGAATGTTGACGTTGATATCGATATGATTGTTAAAGATAAATTAACGAAGATGATTCTTCGTTAATTTATCTTTATATAAACGTATAAAGAAATGATTACCCTGTATTTTTTTTACTTGAAAATTGAAATTATTTTTTTCTGAAGCCCTCCAGCTTTTGTAGTAAATTTAATTAGCCCGCGAAGGTATGTAGTTTGGACAGCCCTGCTCTAAATGATAGTAAAAAACCGCAAAATCCATTGTGTAGTTTAGGAGAACTAAGCGGTCACACAGACAGACACGAAAAGCGACTTGGTTTTACTATGACTTTTGGACTATGTATAGATGAGGATGTGACTGTCCATCTTCACGTAATTAATCAGCCGAATAATAGGCGGGTTTACTGTTCGATTTTGTTATAAAAAAATGGTACTCGGCTCGGTTCTGAGATAAATGTGCCCTACCCACTGCCACTTAAGTTTGACAATTCTTCAGGCTATCTTTGGGGAAGGCCTATGTCCAGCAGTGGATGCCTCTCGGCCGAAGTTATGATAATAACGAACTGGTACTCACCACTTTGCTGACTTTGCTCTTGTTATGATAGAGGACGTACAGCAATACCATCAGCACCACAGACGTCATGAAGAATGGGAAGAAGTGGTCGTTGTCTTGATCTGAGAAATCGTCAGGCATCGAGTTCGGGAAAAATTCTGGAAATTATAAAGTTTTTATGTTAAAGTGTAAAACCAATTCACAACATCCATATATTGTTAATAGTAGAATAACTTAGCCTAATTTTAGTATTAAGTTAATAAAAATAAACAACATAGATTATTTGGATAAGTGTGTGTGAACACTTATCCACTTTTGTAAGAGGGGAGAGTTCCATCAGTCTGAAATTACGTGAGTACTCAAGATTCAAATCACATATTACTGTATGCAAGCTAGATTGTAAATCATTATCAAGAAGCTTAACTTTTTCGTACAGAAGATAGACAAAAAAGTTTTTTTTTTTCATAGATTCTGAAACAATATGCGAATATTTTCTTTACTGAAATGCTGTCGTTGTACTCTGAGTATTTCATATTATAATATTTTCATTTTCATGAACTACGTACATAACATTTTATAAATATTCAAATATAGAGCACAAGATGTCAGTTAGACTGGGTTAAACATATGCAAAGAAATCTATTTGAGTATGTTGTTCACACCTGAATAAACAGCCACGACTTACAGATAACATGATCGAGTAAAATAATAAACTTTACACAAGATAATAGTTAAACACAATAATTTTGAAAAATACACTACAAAGAAAATGAAATGAAAACGAAGATTTTAGATCTAAGTTCTTATTATTTCTTCCAGAATAGGATATCTACTTAGTATTCTGAAAAATAAGCACGACTATATTCTTAAAATACCACGGTCTATTATTAGCCACAGCGGGTTTTTTTCTTTTATCGGGCGTTCATTATAACACTAATTTGGTAAAAAAGCAAGCTTGCAAAATATTTCTCGTTACAGGGTAACCCAAAGTATGAATAATACAAGCACCACGTTACTTTTGTGTTGTACTTACTCAGAAATAGTAGTAATCAACTTTGTGTTTAACAAACATACTACATGATATAGGTAATATTTGCACAAATAGTTGTTTGTTCTACCTACGCATTTTTTTATGTAAAATTTATTTTTCCTCTCTATTTTCTGGTGTACAATAAAGTTACCACACCGCCTACGCATTTTTTTGTGACTTTTGCTGTAAACGATATCTTGACAGATACATAAAATGTGCAAGAAACTGTTCTGTACCCTAATTGCGTAATACAGAATCAATCAGAATCTGCATCGTTTTGAAACAGATCCATTCATACGTTAAATAACGCAATGAATGTTGTTGAACTGTCAAAATGAAACAGATTAGTCGTAGTCGTTTACGAAAATGTGTTGCGTAGTTAGATAGCTGAACAGTATAAGATTCCTGACTGAATGATTAATTTCGTGATTTATACTTGTGATTGCGGTTCTTCATTCACAGAATAAATAATATAATTTAGGCTTCCAAGAAGCGAAATTATAACAGTACACCTTAGCTTATTAATAATCTAAGTAGTTGATTGACAATGAAATAAGTAGTTGATTGACAATGAAATAAGGAGTTCTTATAAGTGTAGCGTAATAAGTAGGTATCGTTATTTGCATTCCTTAATGTGCACTTCCAAAATAGCGTTAGATATGCATATGACATGCAAATCCTATGCAAATTAAGTTGCCTTGAAGTCTAGAAGGCAATCAGGACCAAAATAATCTATGATTATGTAGACATTGAGCCTATTTTAGAACATTTTGATAATAATAAAATCTAAGCATTGAAAATAGATTTGTGATTGCATTTTAACTATAGTTATTTCTCTTCGTCATTTGTGAGTAATGAACATAATTACTACAAGCTAACAACGTCTGCCTAGCGTTTTCCCAACTATGTTGGGGTCGTCTTCCAGTATTACCGGATGCAGCTGAATACCAGTATTTTACATGGAGCGACTGCCTCTCTGGCCTCCACAACCCAGTAAATATATAATACGATACCCCTTGGTAAAACTGGTTGTCAGACTGTCGGGCTTTGGACGACCCGTAACGCCTGTCAAAGATCCACAAATGACAGCCGGGACCAAAGGCTTAACGTGCTTTCCGAGGCAGGGAGGAGTCTCGGTATGTAAAGATGGTCACCCATTCACTGACCAACCCCGGCAAGCGTAGCTTAACCTGGTGGATCGACCCGTGCGGCTGTTATTACTTAGCCACGAGCTCCTCCAAGGTAACAGCAAAAATCCATTCTATTGCACAACACAAATTAACAAGTGGATTTTTTTATATTTTTTTTAAAAATACCAACAATTAAATATTTTAGCGATCGCTTATCTCTCACGGCGTTATCTTCCGGATAACTAAGTAATGTGAATGACTGCCACTTCCTTCGTATGATTCAAGTAACAAATTTGCTGCTTTGAAGATAGTCTTGTTTACTATCCTATCAGTCTGCTTTCCCACATCCTGTGAATATTCTGGAGCCCTATCCACAGTATCAGGGTCGTCCCTAAATCTTGTGAAGCTCGAAAGGGGGCCAGGGGGTTCGGAAAAAATCACGAAATATCACGAGGGGCCCTCCCCCTTGTGATATTTCGTGAGCCACAAGCTGTCTGGGATTGTGGCTAAACGTACTAAAAACTACTTGCCACATTATATGCTTTGATTTTCAAGTCACATTACTGAGGAAGATATTTTTTTTATAACCCGTGCTTAAAAGTGCTGCCACATCTGACCTCTATAAGTTAGTAACTCTTAGCAGTTATGTAACAAGGTTGCTTGTTTTGAATTTATTGATACAATATTTAACTTTTCATTAGCATGTACCTAATAGTTGAATTTTACCTCCACAGCCACATCAAAATTATGAGTACAGTCGCCGTCAGATATATTGTACCAGACAAGGTGACCAAATACATCTGAACAATTTAAAATGTCAATAAGTTCCTTACACTACAACTTACCATTAATAACTGAACATTCATAACTTCATTAATATGTGAGCAGGTGCTTGTCAATAATTTCTATACTCACAACTAACCAAAACCATCTGAACACTTACGTCAAGTGTAGGTATCTACGCAGGTGGGATGGTCTTAAATATCTGAGCATTTGAGGAAAAATAGCAGTAGAAAGTGCTTCCAACTTTACTATAAATACTTACAATTGAAATAGGAACTCTATTGCTAATTTATATATTAAGATGATGCTGGCAGTTTATAACATTACGGAGTTTTCAGCCTTGTCATCACGTGTGTCATGCAATAAATAAATTCAGGCAAGCGACGCAAGATTGATTTTAATTATTGTAATATTATGAGTTCATACCGTATAGATGCTGAATTAAAATATAAAATAATTCAGTTAAAGAATGATGGTTTATCAGTAGAAGATATCGCCGATGAGCTAGGGATAGCCGTAAGTATTATGGTGATGAACGCTAAGAACATTTAACAGTTACTATCAATACACATTACGACTGTTAATATAAAACTGTATTTATTTTAGAGAAATACTGTATATTTATGGCTGGAAAGATGGCAGCAAGAGGGAACTTTGAATAATCATGTTTCATTTGGTCGTCCGCGTGTAACAACAAGAAACCAAGACATGGCTATTCTAGACAAGGCCCGAAATGACAGATTCATTAATACTACCCAGTTTTCAAGTACGTTTCAAGTATCCAGTAGCACCATAAGAAGATGATTAAAAGGAGTTTTACAAAATAGGCCGCTTTCCGAATAAGAACGTAATCGCTCACAGCGCTGACATCAATAATTGGCGTTCCGAATTAGATATCACGATTATGACAGCTGAGGGCTGTCAACAATTCGACGCTCGTGAACGCTCTCACGGTGCTCGCTCAAAGTCTTAATTTGCATAACATATTTCTTTGTGTTTAAACTACACATTTCTTCTTCTTCATTGGTTAGGTGGCCACGGTAGCCAGAAGCACAATTTTGAAGACGCCACGTTTGTCTAAAGTTATGATGCGACTCAAAACAAAACAGCACAACTGTCATCTTTGACAGCGCTCACGGTGATATTAGTAAAAGGCATGGTCGGCGTTATCGCAAGATGGCGCATGTCATGACGTCATCTATGACGTTTCACAATACATCGTTATCGCGCTCAAATCGATTACAGCCTAACTCGGAATGCAGTCTTAGAGCACCGGCAAGAGAGCCAACTCTCACACTAAGGCACAAAATGCAACGGCTGCAATTTGCGGCCAGTTATTTAAATTACAATTTTGATAAACTTATTTTTATGGACGAGAAAGTTTTCTGTTCATCGGATAATGGCAGATTGAGTTTGTGGAGACCAGAAAATACACGGTATTTGGAACAAACTGTGCTGCCTAATCGTCGGAGTGGTCGTATTACGATTGGATTCTGGGGGTGGATGTGCAAAAATGGCCCTGCTGAGCTTGTAGAAATAAGTGGACAAATGAATTCAATTAATTATAAGGAACTTCTTGAAGATACTTTTGTCCCAACTGCTAATGTATTTTATCAAGATGGACACATAACATTCATTCAAGACAACAGCTCGGTGCATAATGCTCGTACTGTACAAGCATGGATTAATGAACAGAGACAGCTTACTTTAATCAAACTACCGCCAAAAAGTCCAGACCTCAATCCCATTGAAAACTTATGGGGTAAAATGGTGCAAGAGCGGGATGGGAATCAATGCCGAACAAAAGAAGCATTAAAACGTCATGCAAATGACGTTTGGGAATCTTTCAGAGGACGAAATTTTTGTGAGAAAGTTGTTGGTTCCATGCGAAAACGGTTACAGGACGTATTAAATGCAGAAGGAGGTTAACAAAACCAAGATCTATTTTATTTTAATAGTTTGACATTAATTAACATACCTATCAGTTTTATCCTGTACAAATGATTTTCTATACAATTTTTATTCCCTTTTCATCGTATTTATACCACAGATAGTTAATGTTTGTTTTTGCTTCGTCCTATAAACCACGCAGTAATGAATTGAGTAAACTCAGTGTTTGTCTGCATAGATACACTTGACGTTGTAAGTGTTCAGATATTTTTGGTTAGTTGCGTGTATAGAAGTTATTGACCAGCATCTGCTCAGATATTAATGAAGTAATGAATGTTCAGATATTAATGGTAGGTTGTAGTGTATGGGACTTATTGACATTTGTAATTGTTCAGAAGTATTTGGTCACCTTGTCTGCTACAATATATCTGACGGCGACTGTACTTATATTAATCCACTGGTTGAATTTCGAAGCCTTGCTCTTGACTTGAGGCCATATCGCACCTTTGGTAGAACAAGGGCATAATTGTCATAAATTGCCAAAATGACTTAAATATGCAGAAATGCTTTAAAAAGGCCCTTTGAACCGGAGGGACAAAGACCCGCCAGATGGAAATAGTGGCGTTGTCTTTTTGGCGCCATTTTGTTACTCTCTTGGCGCGACAAAGAAAAAAATAATTAATAATAAAATTGCAAAAACTGCAATTGTGCCCTTGTTCTACCAAAGGTGCGATATATAATGTGTTGATGTTATTCAATTTTGCACTCTATTTTCAATGAGCTAAAGTACTTTAATGAATTGCAGAACAAGCTGCATATTTAGAATTCACACAACCTTTTGTTTTGTATAAACAATAGACATTTTTTGTATGTTATTTTACCTTTTTGTGAAACCTCTGCTTCATGAGTGGCTGGCACCACCAGTTTGTTCCTAGTGAAAGTTTGCTGGTTTGCAGGTTCTTGTTCTGGTTTGTTCTCCGCTCCAGTTTCTTCATTTTCTTCATCAGCTTCATTGCCATCAGAGTCTGAAATAATAAGAACTTGTTTTGTTATGAACAGATCACAGATTATTACAAAAATAAACTGCCAGGAAATGTGATAAGCAAAGTCCAATTGTTGTCCTTGGAAAAACCCTGTTAAATACTGTTTAACCAAAATAATTTGATAAAATATTCTCAAACACAGCACAAATGATGTAATTACTAGTAATACCCATCACATTAATAAAATACAAATTTAATGATAAATCAATAACTGAGGATCAAGTAAATCTAATTTATGTTATCTTATCTTTATGAGTACTTAATTAAGGATTTGATGACTAATCAAAGATAAAAATTAATAGTAGCATAGTAGTGGTAGCATAAAGGTACTTCATTAATCAAAATGTATTTATAAAACAATATTTTCTATTACATAAACATGAACACTACTACTACTACTTTACTACTTTGGCGACTAACAAAAGATGTACATGGTGTACAAGGCAGATGTGAGTGGAAACACAGGGAGGGCCCGCCTTAGGAGGACTATAGTGACCTTATTGGTGATGTTGTTCAGAAAGGTCAGGTGCGTAGTACTCGCACCCGCCGTGCGTGTATGACCAGATGTATGGACGTAAACGAGGCTAAAGTAGTATATAAAGGATCGCAGCTGGTGGCATTCTGTAGGCGTGAGTTTATGTATGTATATGTAATTTCTATGGTTTAAACCACAATTACCCTAACAGAAAAAAAAACACATACAACAGAATTAAACAATTGACATGGTGTGTCAAGCAATCATGAAGCATAATAACTTTCAAGTGTTCCTGTAAATCAGCAAGTATCAAGCTGCCAATCAGTAAGGTCATAGTAACACTGACCGCTTTTATGCACCAAAATATGAAGAATATAATGAATATAGTGAATAATTTATTAACATAAATTAACTACTGGCTACTGCTTTAAGCATGACAAAAGCTATTTCTAGGTTAGCTTGATGCTCAAGGTAAACAATTTAACAGTGCAATAATGTGTTACTGAACTACAACAAAATAAAAAGTTCATGATTTTAAAGAATGAGTTCATCAAAACAAGAGTGGTGTAATCTACAGCAATGTTCTATACCGAGTGAAAATAATCTGGAACATGGATTTGATAAGTATAAATAATTTTCTCCAGTAATAAGCACCTAGTAATTATTTTGTAAAAATTTATAATGTAATTGTAACTATAGAAAGCAAAAATTAATTAGTACATAATAGGAAGTCTGAAAGTGCCACCGGTGACTGTAAAGCTGTGTGAGAATCAATCCATTGTCATAGTATGGGCATGCGATGCAGAGGAATGACGAAAATGTTGTGATCCCGGAAAGTTTTGAGTATGAAAGTGGATGGCTATAATATAAGAGTAGGGTAAGACCGAAGAAAAGATAGATGGACTGTGTGAAGGATGATATGGCTAGAAAGGGGGTGGCTACCGAGATGATGACTAATAGAAGTATGGAAGAAAAAGACATGTTGTGCCCACCCCAAATAAATTGGGATAAGGGGGGAGAATGATGATGAGAAAGCAGCAATTACCGTAATCCTCAGCATCACCAATTGCTTTTGGTTTGGGGTTTTCTTGGACGGCCACCGGTTTCTGATCACTGTTAGCTGGCAATGGCAAGTCAGGACCTGCCACCTCATTCACAACTGCTGGTTTCTCTGCCTGTAGCATGCCTGTCTTGTTGAACTGATCATTATGAGGAAAGGCATTCTCTGGCGCAGGTACTACAGGATCTTCCAGTTTGTTTACATTGATATCTGAATCTTCAATGTTATCAGCATTATCTGCATCATCACTACTCGGAGTTTGTTTAGACGTTGCTTGCACTACTGTCTCGGACTTCACCACTGCATCGTCAAGAGTATCTTCAACCTTCTGCGGTGTAGGTTTAGCAACAGCAGGCTCTTTTGGCTTAATTTCTCCATTCAATGTTTTTGTGTTTGTGTCTTGAGGTTTAACCGGATCACTATTGCCAGGTGCAGGGACATCTTCCTTAGCAGGCTCGGATATAAAAGGTGCTGCAACTGCATTGTCAATAGCATTATTAGCCATTGTAGAAGCAAGTTGACTCTTCAATATTTCTAAGCCCATCTTGTAGTATTTGCAATAGTAATTAGCCTCATACATAGTATCCTCTAAGCCACATACTTCCCCACAAGTAGCTGGCAGTTTCAAGTACTTTTCGGCAGACTCTTTGTAATGCAAGAAGGTCGAAATATTGGTGAAAACCCACTCCTTAGCCAGAGTGCAAACAGCGTTAACATCCTGTTTCTCTTCTACTTTTGCAAAAGGATCTTCGCTTATAGTTATTTTAGATGCAGCCACAGCTGAGCACAACTGCATATTTATATCATAGAATATCAAACACTGGAATTGCTTTTTACTATAAGGTGGAACAGATACGGCGCAATCGTTTACTTTTTCTAAAAGATGTTTGGACAAAACATCACTTTTGCATCGATCTGCTAGTGTCGCGAGTGATTTTGATAATAATTGATTTGGAGGTCTTGGTTGGATAGGATTCCCCAAACTTTGGTAACACGTATTTATCAAAAGAAAAGCAAGAAAATAGCGAAACATAATGAATGGCGAATACTTTATAACTCCCACAATATATTAGAAACAAATAAAATATCACACACGCTGTCGACAGAACAGAATAGATTGGATGACACAATCAACAATGTCAACGTCAACGTCAACAAGTAATGCACTACATTCATGTCAAACCATAGACATATCTCAATGTGTCAAACAGAAAACTAAACTGTTGAAAAAGATAGCGACTATCGTTATGTCGTACATAGTACAGTAGTACTAAGTATCAATCGAAAATACTTCTGTATAAAATATGTTCACTAAACCAGTGGCACTACATGATGGTCTGTGACAGTTTACTAATTATAAAAATATATTAAATTGACTCAGGCGTGACTTTGCGGAAATCCATTATAAAATACAATAGGCGACTTAAATTTAGTAGGTAACCTAATCCGCTTAACTGTTCTTACAGGGTTCTTATTGCCGGACCAGCAGCCTGGCAGTAATCCTATGAAAGTGGGGTTGTCGGGCGAAGTGGCTCATTATCATAGTTACGGCACGCGGCCGTATGTACCCACCGAGCCTCGAGCTCATGGGGGCCACGTCAAGTGGACCAAGACCGCGAAGTACCTGGGGGGGACACTCGACAGCCGGCTCTCCACGCACGTCTGCAACACCATCGCACGGGTAAAGGTGACTCGACACCTCCTCCGCCCGGTGCTCTCGTCACACCTCCCATTGCGAATCAAGCTGGGGATCTACAAGACCTACGTGCAACCTCAACTCACCTACGCCGCCCCGGCTTGGTTCGCCCTCACGGCCGAGACGCACTAGAAGAAGCTCCAGACGCAGCAAAACACCATGCTACGTCAAATAACTAAAGCTCCTTGGTTCGTGAGGAATTCTGTAATCCACAGGGACCGTGCGTGTCGAGATCGTTGAAGATTTTTAATAAATTAAAAATACCACGCGAGCAACGCACATACAACTCAAGTCGACACACACTACAACTGTCTGCGCCCTGCAGCGCTACCGGCTAGATCTAGTACACGCTGTGGGGGACGGGGAATACTCCCACTGTGGGGGGCGCCAACCAAAACCCTCACTGCTAGACCGGGTTTTGTTGGGCCTTCCCTAGGGAACTAGGGATCTCACCCTGCAGGGGCCTGATCGCACTCCAGAAACACACCCCAAAGCACTGTGCGGAGGCAACCCCCTCCCCCCTTTTGTAAATAGGTGTGCAATAAAGCTCTCCCACGCTCCTAGGGGGGGGGAGGGGAACCCAATGACGGGCCCCTGATTTCAAGGGCCGAGAGAAAAATTCCTCGGGCATGGGGCCAATAAAGCCCCAAAACCGATTCCAAAAAGAACCAGAGACGACTATGCATGTGGCTCACTCTGCTCTCGACGCTTGACGTGTCCACACGTCGGGTCCGGGTTCGCAACAAGTCAATCATCATCCTAAGGATGCCTCGTTGACAGGTGAAACACGTGTCGATTTCTTACAGGGTTCTTATAACTCTTTAAGAACAGTTAAGTGGATTAGGTTACTGAATATACGTTGTCTATAGTATTTCATAAAAATATAGCATAACTATTTGATAAATTATTGTTCGTTTCAGCGCTGCAGCGGTGCGTCATTATTACAGGCCGTACAACAATAGAGTATTTGTTCCTTTACACTTGAAGAAGTGAATCATCATCATCAGCCTAGCGTCTTCCTAACAACTAGCGGCTCGTTGCTGATCTCTGATGACTACTTAACCGGGCTATCATGTGGCTGCCTTTTAAGTTACTAACTTAAAGCCTCCAGCCAGGGGCGTAAATATAACCTATATACTAGGTGACTGCTCGCAAAGGGCACCCGCTGTGGGGTACGTAGTAGGTAGGTACTTTATTGCTCACTGATGAATAGTATGTAATGGGTACCTCTTTAGTAGGTACATTAAATAACCATCTATCAGTGATCGACTCGGGTTATTTTCGTATTTATGGTGAATCTGCAAAGCTCAGAGTAATAACTGTTATTATTATTACTCTGAGCTGCAAAGGTAGCCCGCGAAATTCAAAATGACTTACATTTTTTGCAATTTGCAGGTCAGTATCAGGTTATATCTTGATCAAAATATGATTCGCGACCTTATTAAATATAAATTACGTAATTATAATCGTTAATACATCTCTTTATGTCAGATTTGTTCTCAAATGATTTCATGATTTCATGAAAAAGTCATTCGTCTCGTACGGTCGCGGTGCCACACATTCACAGCGTGTTTGTACACTTGATAACCACAAGTAAAGCGCGCGTCGCTTCGTGTGATAAAAATACTGTACTAGGTATAGGTACGTGTTGTGGTTCTAAAGGAAGGTGTTGACAACTGGAAAGCTGGCAATGATCCTGAACATAGCTTTATTTTTAATTTGTGTTCTTCAAAAATGCATAAAATGTGTAGGAACTTCGCACTACCTGAAAATCATAATTTAAAGCAGTTAGATTAAACAGAACAAATATTGCAGGTTTGCAGATTATTGAGAGCTACTTATTTAGGTAGCACCTAAATAAGTAGGTTCCTCCTGTAACACAGGTGCCACCTAGCTCAGGAGCCAGGGTTTCAATTGATGTATCAACCTATTCATGTCAATAAAACATTATTATTATTATTATTACCTGATAATGTATTCACGCTGCGCTCTGTAGTCAGTCAAGCACTTTAGCCAGAGCCTATTGGTACGAATTATGTAGGTATGTAGGTACACAACTTCGGTAATTAATCTAGTTGTGTGCCATTAGGGTAAGGTAGATAAAGGTACCTAGGTTCTTATTAAAAAGTACCTAAAAACTTACCGAAACAAAGGTACGGTTTGAAAGTGGTATCAGACTTCCTGCCACAAGGTTTATGGTGCGTTTGATTCTTTCCATAAAAATTATTATTACACGCTTATATTTTGTTGGTATTTCCAACCAGTTCAAAGCATAAGCGGATTCTATGAGTTTTTCACTCTGCAAAAAAAACTGTTTATGGATCTATTGGCGCGTGGCAAAAATCGGAACTAACGCCTTCATCTTGTTTTTTCAATACAATTTCACACAAATGTTTACCAACTGCGCACCCCTGTCAGTGGTGCCGATTCCCTTGTCACAAATGCCTCAAAATCACTAAAATTTAGTTTATTCCTGTCAAACGACGGTCCAATTCTGAAATAGACTATAGTGACACAACTTCACTCTATTTAAGTTTTAAATTTAGTGAAAATGGCAATTTTGCTATTCTGCGTTTGACGTTTTTCACCAAAAATTTTGATTGTAAAAACCAAACCATACTAAACCTAACAATTTTTAATGGCGATTAAAAAGGTGTGGGATAAAATAAGTTGTCATGAAATAAAATTCACACCAACATCTCGACTTCACGTGCAAAAACAGTACTGTATTTATTTTTTCTGTTAGTTATATCTCGAAAATGGTGCGTCTTATCGCAAAAATAATGAAAATTTCGACCTTCTTTTAAAACCTTAATTTTTTTATATTTTCCATACAAAAAGTGCAAAAATTCCATATAAAACACGGCGGGGCGGCACACCATGCGCGCCTCCGGCTCTAAAAAAAAATCACGGGTTATGGCAAACCACGAGTCTCGTACCAAGTGGATTCGCGTTTGTCAAATTCTATATTAGTTGTGTCAAAATTATTTTTTAGTTTAGAGAATTGTATTTGCAGAATAGCTAAGATTCTCATAGCCAAAAGTAAGGAATTTTTGTGATAGTTTAGTTCGGTGTACAAGAGAATCGGCACCATTGTCATTCAAGCGCTAAAAGATTACTGAAGTCTCGTTAAGTAACTGTGCGTTTGCACTGGCGAAACATTCACGACAAAACATGTTGGAATCTCTATTTTCTGTCAATGTTCTATACAATTTTTGACAGGACCTAGAGATTTCAACATGTTTTGTTGCGATGTTTCGCCAGTGCAAACGCACTTTATGGGAGAGCGGGTCATGTTGTAACAAATTTTGCATTTTGGTTTATAGTTCTGAGCAAATTATACAGTCGATCGCACGTCGCGCGTGGGTGGTACCTAGGGCCGCCGGCCGCGTCCTCCGAACCGAACAAAAAGTTCGAATGATGGAGTATTCGCGTGAAGATCGCTTCTAAGTAGGACGCGGGGTATCACTTTGATCTTGAGCTGGCCTAGCGCAGGACGTATGGAGTTTCAATAGAACAAGAAGTCGGCAGTCAATAACTGGTTTTGTTAACACTGACGTGCATCCTACCTGAGAAACCGGTTCACCGATTGTACACCGCCGTACCAAGATGCTATGCTCGGTATTTTAGCAAATAAAACAAGACGATGCTGTTTTTGGGTTTTTTTATTAATAATATTTTCTTCCTTATATCTAATCGTGTGTAACGAAACCATAGCGCGTTTTTAAACAGCGCAACGCCATCTATCGAGCTAAAAGACAAACTTTTGCGATTATTGACTTAACATTCCGCCCACCATGGACAAAATGTGAGATTACCGCTCACCTTGACTTCATATTTTGTCCATGACAAACCGATACTGAGCGTCGAACGATACAAAACTAACTGAGACAATAGTAAAGATGATGGTCGTTACACACTTTACAGAACACTAGAATATTGAAATATTTTCAACACAAAAACAATAAAATCAAGCAGCAACAAAAGACGCGGTCGCAGCCGCTACAACAAAAAAGAAACAAAAATAATAGTTGCTGGTTAATATCTAGTAAGATAACACACATAACATGTACCACACAATAAAACAAATAGTTCGTTATTTTTAAATACAAACAAGAATTCTTATTTGTTAACTGGTAGCACACATACCTTTGACACTGGTCTTTTAATTTGCGACCCCTTACATCTTAAACTAACCACGCGCGTAATTCCGTCCAAACCTGGGTGTTTTTGAGTGATGATACCATAAAGCCACCTAGCTGGCGGTAAATCGTCCTCTTTTACCAGAACAATATCACCAATAGCTGGTTCCGGAGTCTGATATGCCCATTTGTAGCGATTCATGAACTGAGTTAAATATTCTTTCGACCAGCGTCGCCAGAAATCTTGAACCATTCGCTGTGTTAATTGCCATCGCTTTAGACTAGTTAGAGTCGTCTGTTCATAGTTAAATTCCGGTACAAGCACAAGAGGTTCTCCGACTAGAAAATGGCCAGGAGTTAAAGGAGTCTGGTCTTGACTATTATCACTTAGCTGTGAGATGGGACGGGAATTTAGACATGCTTCTATCTGAGACAAGACGGTAGCCATCTCCTCGTAAGTTAGAGTGTTGTTTCCAACAACTCGCCTGAGATGGTGTTTTGTGGACTTTATACCCGCTTCCCACAGTCCACCAAAGTTTGGAGCGTGGGGTGGTATAAAGTGCCAGTTAGTCCCATTATCCGATAACCAATCTGCTATTTCTGTTGTCACGCTTGATTTTTCAGCAGCCAGCAGTGTCTTCAACTCTTTCGCAGCACCCACAAAATTGGTGCCGTTGTCGCTGTAAAGATCAGCACACTGTCCGCGTCTAGCAACAAATCGTTTGAATGCTGCCAAGAATCCTTTAGACGTTAAATCGCTGACCGCCTCGAGATGTATGGCTCTTGTCGCCATGCACACAAAGAGACAAATATATCCCTTGTGTGAATGATGACCTCTCCCCTTGGACGTTCGTATATTTATTGGACCGGCATAGTCCACTCCGCTTTGGTGGAATGGTCGGCTAGCATTCACTCTTGTTTTGGGCAATTGGCCCATGAGCTGTTCTCTTATACGAGCTGCATGACGAACACAAGATACGCAATTGCGTACATAGAATTTAGTGCGATTTTTTGCATCAAGAACCCAATATCTGGACCTTAAATAATTGAGCATCAGTTGGGGTCCACCGTGTAACGTCTTCTGGTGAGTATCTGCGATTAACAAGTTAGTAAAATGAGACTTGGCTGGTATAATAATCGGATGTTTAATGTTTTCATCGATTGTGGCTCTTTCTAAGCGCCCCCCTACTCTGAGCACTCCTTCGTGATCGACGAATGGATTAAGCGAGGTAAGTACACTTTTCTTTTGAACATTTCCTGTTTTAAGGAGGTCTTCTATTTCTCTACTAAAATATTGCCTTTGACACTGTTTAATACAGACTGTTAACGCTTCGTTAAGTTCTTTAGCGGTTAACCATGAAGGAAATTGTTCGGAGTTGTCTCTTCTTCTCTTACAATATATAAAGCGCCTGCAATAAGCGATTATTCTGATCAACTTTCTTAAGGTTGAGAATTTTGTCCACACTGTTAACGTTAAATATTCGTCTGTTGTAACGTAGCTTACCTTTTGTGCCTTTTCTTCTAACACTGTCTTGCATTCAGTCTTTTTGTTGTAATCAATGTTTTTATTTTTTAGCCACTCTGGACCTTCCATCCATAACTGGTTAGAGATTAATTCAGTTGATCTTAATCCCCGTGAGGCGCAATCAGCCGGGTTGTCCGCTGATTTCACATGAGCCCACTGGCTTCTGTCTACTACTGTCAAAATCTCTGACACTCTATTGGCTACAAATGTTTGCCAATTAGATGGATGTTTGCTCAACCAAGCGAGTACTACTGTCGAATCAGTCCACGCGCGAATATTCTGCTTTTCAATTTTCAATACTTCGGCTACTTCACTCATTAATTTCGACACTAAAACTGCACCACACAGTTCAAGTCGCGGTATTGAAACTTGTTTAATTGGTGCAACCTTCGTTTTGGCTGTCACCAGGCGAGAATAAACTACCTCCTGCTGATCCACCACACGCAAGTAAACTACTGCTGCATAAGCTTGATTCGAAGCGTCACTAAATCCATGCAGCTCCACTGAATCACCGCGGTAGATTGATAACCACCTAGGAATCCGATACTGTACGAGTTGTTCGAGTTCGCTGCGGTAAGTAACCCATTCCTTTAACAATATCGATGGTAACTCATCATCCCAATGAATTCCAGACAACCACAATTTTTGTATTAATATCTTGGCTTTTATGATTGCAGGTGCTAGCCAGCCCAATGGATCGAACAACATTGAAATATGCGAGATAACACTTCTTTTAGTTACAGGTATCTTCAAGGGAGGCAACTTCACCGTGTATTCAAATTCATCAGTTTCTCTGGACCAGTTAAGTCCTAAAATTTTCATTACTATATTTGTTTTTAATTCTAGGTTTTCTTCTTCTTTATCTGTTCTCATATGGTTCATTAATTGTGAATTATTGGTTTTCCATTTTTGTAGCTCAAAGCCTGCTTTTCCTAATAATTGTGTCATTTGCTCATATATATCTTTTCCTTCCGCTATATTTTGACAGCCAGTCATCAGATCATCCATATAAAAATCCGTCAGAGTCTTTTCACGTGCAATAGGAAAGCATTCTCCCTCATCTAGTGCTATTTGATGCAACGTTCGGACGGCCAAATATGGAGCTGACGCCGTGCCAAAAGTTACTCTCAAAAGCCGCAGGTGTTTAATTTTGTCTTTGAGATCTTGTCTCCACAATAATCTTTGGTAGTCAGTATCTTCAGTAGAGACAATCACCTGCCTGTACATTTTTACAATGTCCGCAACTATACAAATGGGATGCATTCTCCATCTCATTATAGTGTGCCGTAAATCAGCTTGTAAGGTTGGCCCAACCATTAGTTCGCTGTTCAACGACACACCATTCTTACCTAAGCTAGAGGCGTCAAATACAACCCTAACTTTAGTAGTTGCTTTATCTTCTCTGATCACCGCGTGATGGGGAAGGTATACGACATCAGGCTTGTTAATTTGCTCCATAGGAATAATTTCTGCATGACCCAAGTCGAGATATTCATTAATTACATCCACATATTGCTTTTTTAACTCGGGGTCTTTAGCTAACCTTTTCTCCAAATTAAAAAACCTGCGCAATGCAATATCTTTAGTTTGACCATTTGCGCAGTGTGGTGTAGCCGTTTTAAACGGCAATCTAACAACATAACGACCTTCGGAATCCCGTTGGGTTGATTGCTTATAAAATTCTTCACATTTTTGTTCTTCTTCCGTGAAGTGCTTTTTTGGCACTACTGTTTCCTCTAATTCCCAAAATCTTTTTATAAGATCATTTTGATCACCTTCCAACGTTAAATAGTTAAGACTCTCTGCGTTTTCTTCCGTTCCCGTAATCTCTCCCGAAAGTATCCATCCCAATTCAGAATCCTGCGCTATTAAAGATCCCGGAGGACCCTTACTGAGTCCTTGTTTGAGGACTTTGCTATACACCGAGGAACTTAAAAGAATGTCAATTTTTCCTGGTGTATCCCAAGTAGGATCTGCCAAATTGTACTGTTTCAGTTCTTTCCACAATGGAAACTTTATTTGGTTTGAAGGAAGAATTGACGTTAATTTCTTCTGTACGTGAGCCTTAACCGACAAACTAAAGTTAGGATTGTACATTGATTGTAATCTTAAGTAAACAACATATTTTGAGGTCAATGCACAACCCTTATCATCTTCGCCTAGCCTCAGTGATGATTTATAACTGATATATTTTTTCAGCCCTAAAAGTTGAACTGCTGACTCCGTAATATACGAAGCCTGCGAACACTGATCCAGTAAAGAGCGTAGAGTCACCTCTGTGCCTGTACCGGAGGTAACCTTCACCAAGGCAGTAGGCAACAAATCATGGCTACGGGAAGTCGCAGCACAGTTTGTAACAATGTTACTTGCATCGTCTTGTGTTTGTTTTGTATCAACTGATTGCTTAGGTTCTACTTTAGGGTCAGTTGATACGGACGCATCTTTAGAATGGAGTAAAGAATGATGCTTTCTTTTACATAACCGACATCTAGTCGGTAAACGACAGGCATATACCGCGTGGCCTGACCCGAGACAATTAAAACATAATCCATTGTATTGGACGAAATTACGCCGTGAGGTGACATCTTCGTTACTAAATTTCTTACAACTACCAAGTTTATGATCAGCTTTACAAAAGACACATGACAGAGTAGCTACATGTAGCGTCTTGACAGGAACATTTTTTGTGGCAGTATTTTTAGAAGACTTATTGTCTAAAAATTCTAGTGAACGGAACCTTTGTTCTAAAAACATATTAAACTGCTTTAGAGTAGGTAGATCTTCTGAATATTCACAAATTTTTGCTTCCCACAATTTTCGAGACTCAGAATCTAATTTTAAGCTCAAAATGTATATTACAATGAAGTCCCAGGTGTCGACATTAATTCCCAAATTTTTAAGTGCATTCAAACAATCGTTACTTGTATCCAATAACTCTTTAAGTGATTGTGCTGACTCGCCTGATATATTTTTCTGACTAAGAAACCGTTTCAAAATGCAACTCGCCATATACTTTTTATTATTGTAGCGCTTGTTTAATTGTTCCCAAGAAGTCTGATAATTTGAACTGCAAATAGGTATATTTCTCAGAAGTTGATCAGCTTCTCCAGATAAATGACTTTTTAAATACTGAAGTCGCTGAACATCGTCTAAAGACTTATTACTGTGTATAAGGGATAAAAATAAATCACGGAAGGTGATCCACTCCGAGTATTGTCCAGAAAACATAGGTAAACTAATTTTAGGTAGTTTGATATTACAAGATTCATCAGAGCTTTTCCCTGCACAAGACTGTGATACATTTTGAGACATTTCCTTTTTACGTAAATCAGTAAGTATTTCTTTTAACTCCGTTTTATAGTCCAAATATAATTCTTCCGTAACTTCATACACTTCTGATGAACAATAATGCGATTTATTATATTCAGCTTCCTTTATTTCACTTAATATCTTAAGATGTGTGTCGGAAAATGATGTCCACTGTGACTCTAAATTCTCCAATCTTACTTCAACATAAGCCTTAGAAATTCGCTCCTTGGGCGACTTTTTGAAGTTAGACCTGGCTCGCGATATGGTCTTATTAGTGTCCATTTGAATTTTATTGTAGACTTCCATGTTGTGTAGATATCAATACAAAAAGTTTACACAAATATAATGTCTACCAATAACCCTTTGATTGATGGAAACACTAAGTCGAACCGTAATCTCTCAAAAGAACTGCTGTCTGTATAGGCCCAAGTTATCGCAAATTTTCTATGTCACTGTAGGGAAGATTCCTCAAATATTTTCTAAGTCGTAGAAACATAAGTCTTCGAAATTTTCTAAGTCTTTAAGACTTGTAAAATTTTGGGCATGGATTCCCCGTCACTTCACTTTTTCGCAATATTTTCTAAGTCCATGTGCGAGCAGAAAACCTCCCCGTGTGCCTGATGCCTGCTGGTCCCTTATGGATACGTCCGAGGGGAAGAGCAGTCGTTGGGCCGGTGCACTCTGGGCATGGACAATACACTCTTCGAAAAAGGTAGCGGAGTTTTTTGGCGAGGGTATTGTTTATGGCGAATTTCTGCGAGGAGGAGAGCGGTACGTTCCTCCAGGGTGGATGGTGGCCTACTCCCCCCTCTGCTTACAGAGGGACGGTCGAGTGGGCGAGGTTAGGACCTGGAGGTCCGTAGAGGAGG
The DNA here is from genome assembly GCA_947364205.1 of Agrochola lota. Classification (NCBI taxonomy): domain Eukaryota; kingdom Metazoa; phylum Arthropoda; class Insecta; order Lepidoptera; family Noctuidae; genus Agrochola; species Agrochola lota. The sequence continues at coordinate 10,896,494 of OX376227.1, read as the reverse complement.
GATCTCCATGTTGGAGAAGCAGGGGCGGGGCTCGTTGTGCACTCACCCTGCCAACGAGCTGGCAGCGGGAGAATTTATTCTCCTGACTGCACCCGTCGATATCGTAATCCGGAAAGAGTTCACGGTCATGTTTTGTGACTCGGAACGGGACGAGGATCTTGGCTTAACCGCCCGGATCGCGAGGACGTAAACCTCTATAAAAAATTCCTCTAATACCAAGTTTTGGTGCGTGGCGAGGGTATGGATGGCTGAGGAGTAGTGCCATCTGTGACTCTTAGTTGCAGGTGGTGCATCAGTCGTTAGCGCACCCCCAGCCGGGGACCAGTGGAATCCTTGGGTTGGGTTACAAATGCACACTTACCTAGGGACAGGGGGTAACCCTAGGAATGACATTTTACATCCCCCACACTCGTGGGATCAATTATGACGAAACAAAAGAATAAAAACAAAATAAAAAGCGTAGAGATGGTGAGCGATTCGGGGTCGGAATCCGACTCCGCATCTGGCGCGAAGGGCTCTTCTGAGAGCCCGGAGCGCGTTGAGACGGGGGCCGCAAAGAAGAGCGACTTCTTCAAGCGGTCCAAACCAGAGGGGTCGTCCTCTGATGGCGAGCTGAATGCGGCTCGCAAGAAGCTCATAAAGCGGGGCGGGCCTCGGGAACGGGGTGTGGCCAGAAGGCTCACTACCCCGGAGGACAGCGAGCCGAACAGAGGCTCTGAGTCCTCGGGCGGTGAGCCGGACGCCGCTGGCAGCTCCGAGCTGAAGGAGGCGGCCAGCAGCTTCGAGGAGGTCGTGGCAACAGCCATCCGGGCTGTGGGCTTGAAGAGGATTCAGTCCTCTAAAGACAAGGCCATGCCCGCTGCCACGGCCTCCATAATGGCGGCAGCGAAGGCCCTTCAGGTCGGGCCTCCATCGGACGCACTGTCCGAGATGCGGGCGGAGGTCGGCCGCTTGACGGCCACTATCGAGCTTCTCCGAAAGGAGAACGAGGAGCTCCGAGCGGACCTGGCCCGGCTTCGAGGAGCTGGCCCCCGGGAGGTGCCCCAGGGGGGAGCGATGCAGTCGCAGGCGGAGGACCAGGTTTTGACCCTGGTGCGGCAGGAGCTGGCCGCACTCAGCAGCCGGTTTTCCGTGATGGAGGGCATTATCCTGCGCCCTCCGCTAGCGGCGAGCAGGCCGGCAACTTTTGCCGCCACCGTGGCTACTCCGGCCACGCCTGCGGCCAAGCTTGCGGCCAAGCCAGCGGCCAAGCCCGCGGCTAAGCCAGCGGCCAAGCCCGCGGCTAAGCCAGCGGCCAAGTCCGCGGCCAAGCCGGCGCCTCCGGCGAAAGTTGCGCCGTCCAAGCCCACAAAGGGCGGGACGGCTGCGCGAAAGGGGACCCCAGCTGTGGCGGCAGGACGGTCGCCCCCGGCCCCGCCTCTTAATTCCTCTCTGGCCGACGCCGAATGGCAAGTAGCCGGGGAGAAAAGGCAGGCGGGAAAAGCCAAAAGGGCGGCCAATCGGAAGGAGAGGCAGCAGCAGCGCAAAAAGCGAAGCGCCGCGGCTAGGCTCCGCGCCCCGAAGTCCGCAGCTGTAGTAATCACACTACAGCCGGAAGCGGAGAAGAAGGGCGTGACCTACCGTCAGGTGCTCGCTAAGGCGTGGGCGGCAGTGAACCTGGAGGAGATCGGCGTCGCCGATGGCTTCCGCATGAAGGTCACTGCGACGGGGGCTCGGATGCTGGAGATCCCCGGTGCGGCCAGCGGCCCGACCGCGGACGCCCTGGCCGAAAGGCTCAGGGCGTCCTTCAATGCGGAGGAGGCCCGAGTCTCCAGGCCCACCAAGTGCGCTGACATGCGCATCCTGGGCCTGGACGACTGCGTGACGGCGGAAGATGTTGTGGCCGCCGTAGCTAGGACCGGAGGGTGCTCTGCCGAGCAGGTGAGGGCAGGCACTATCCGTCCTGACAACACGGGCATGCAAACCATAACGGTGAGCTGCCCCGTGTCGGCGGCCCAAAAGATAGCCGGGGAGGGCCAAAGGCTCCGGGTGGGCTGGGTATCCGCGCAGGTGAAACTGCTGGAACCCAGACCACTGAGGTGCTTCCGCTGCCGGGTGGGGCACCACGTAGGAGCGCAGTGCACCTCGGAGGTGGACCGCAGCGAGGAATGCTTCCGCTGTGGTCGGCCCGGTCACAAGGCCGGCTCGTGCAATGCCACGCCGCACTGTTATGCGTGTGCGGCGGCTGGCAAGCCGGCCGATCACCGGGCTGGGAGCAAGGCCTGCGCTCCACCTGCCAAATCCAGGGGCAGGGGCAAGCCTTCCGCCACCGCCGTCACCGCCGCAGCCGCCACCGTTGCCGCTGCGGTTGCCGCCTCTACTGGCGCCGTCGTCGCCGCTAGCACCGCGGCAGGGCCATCACAGGGGGCCCGGGAGGAGGCTGAAATGGATTGCCATTGATGGCCCCATTACGCCTCCTTCAGGCGAACATCAACCACTGCGCCGCCGCTCAGGATCTGTTGCTCCAGAGCATGGCGCAGTGGTCGATTAACATCGCCGTGGTCGCTGAGCCGTACTTTGTCCCGCCCAGGGATGACTGGGTGGAGGACCTGAGCGGCTCAGTGACCATAATTTCGTCGGCCGCCGCCGGTACCCCGTCCCTCGAGGCCGTCAAGAGGGGATCGGGTTGCGTGGCAGCACGGTTCGGGGAGATTGTCGTGGCAGGAGCGTACTTCTCCCCGAGCCGAACTCTCGCCGAGTTCCACAACTCCCTTGGGGAGTTGAGAGTCATCGTCGTCGGGTACCATCCCCTGCCCGTGATCGTCCTCGGGGACTTCAATGCCAAAAACGTGGCTTGGGGTTCCCGGTATACGGACACACGGGGCAGGATGGTGGAGGACTGGGCTCTGGAGACGGGCCTGGTCGTCCTAAACCGGGGTTCTGTCCCCACGTGTGTGCGGATGCGGGGTGAATCAGTGGTGGACATCTCGTTCGCCAGCCCCGCTCTGTCGCCACGTGTCATCGACTGGCGCGTCATGGAGGGGGTGGAGACCTATTCCGATCACCGGTACATTCGGTTTGAGGTCTCCGCCCAGACGTCGGGCGCGCCGTTCCGACAGACCCCGAGTGGTCCGCGGTGGGCGCTGAAGCAGCTGGACCGGGAGCTCCTCCTGGAGGCCTCGATCGTGCAGGCCTGGGTGTCATCACCGGACAGGCCTGCCGACATCAATGACGAGGCGGAGTGGTTCCGGGAGGCCATGTCCGTAATATGCGACGTGGCAATGCCCCGGGTCCAGCCCGGAAGTGCTCGGCGCCAGGTGTACTGGTGGTCGCGTGAGCTGACCGCTCTACGCGCGGCGTGCGTTGATGCGCGCCACCGGTACTCCAGGCACCGCAGGCTCCGTATCCGCCCTCCGGATACGGAAGCCATTGAGGCGGAGCTGTACGAAGGGTACAGAGCGGCGAAGACCGCCCTCCGAGCGGAGATCGGGCGGGCCAGAGGAGTGGCCCGCGAGGAGTCGCTGGAGACTCTGAACAGAGATCCGTGGGGACGCCCATACAAATGGGTGCGAGATAAACTCCGCCCATGGGCTCCCCCGCTGACGCAGAGTCTCCGGCCCCAGCTCGTGGAGGACGTGGTGAGCGCTCTGTTCCCTTCGCGAGGGGAACACACTCCCCCGCCCATGGCTCCGCCTCCTGCGGTGCCCGATGCGGACCACACCACTGACGACGACGATGAATCTCCGGAGGTGACCGAGGTAGATTTGAGAGTGGCGGTACGTAGGCTGAGTGCCAAAAATACCGCCCCAGGACCCGACGGCTTACCTGGAAAAGCCTGGGTTCTGGCCTTAGAGGCTCTCGGGCCTCGACTTAGGGGGCTCCTAAGCGCATGCTTGGAGAGAGGCCAGTTCCCACTTCGTTGGAAGACAGGGAAACTGGTCCTCATTAAGAAGCCGGGGCGCCCGGCGGACTCTCCGTCCGCTTACCGGCCCATCGTGCTGCTCGACGAGGTGGGCAAGCTCTTTGAAAGAGTAATTGCAGACCGCCTTGTCGGGCGGCTGGAGCGAGTGGGGCCGGATTTGGCGGACAGCCAGTTTGGTTTCCGCAAGGGGCGCTCTACGGTGGATGCCATCATGCGCGTTCGAGCCCTCACGACGGGGGATGCGGTTGCCCGGGGTGGGGTCGTCTTGGCGGTGTCTCTCGACATCGCCAATGCCTTCAACACCCTGCCCTGGAGTTGCATTAGGGAGGCACTCCGGTATCACCGGATGCCGACCTACCTCTGTCGAGTGGTCGAGGCCTATTTGACGGATAGGGCCGTCATCTACCCCGGTCACCACGGAGAGTGGAACCGGCGAGAGATGTCGTGCGGTGTCCCGCAGGGATCGGTCCTGGGGCCGCATCTGTGGGACATCGGCTACGACTGGGTGCTGCGCGCCGACCTCCCTAGCGGCGTCAGCGTGGTTTGCTACGCTGACGACACGCTGGTCCTGGTGCAGGGGAGGTCGCATGAGGCGGCAGCCGAACTAGCGACACGTTGGGTTGCGACAATCGTCGATAGGATCCGGCAACTGGGACTCGAGGTGGCCCTGCACAAGTCCGAGGCCATGTGTTTCTATGGTCCTCGGAACGCGCCACTGTCGGGTTCCCAGATAACGGCAGGAGGGGTTCACATCGGCGTCGAGTCGACGATGAAGTACCTGGGACTCGTCCTCGACAGCCGGTGGAACTTCGTGGAGCACTTCCGACGTTTGGCTCCCAAACTGGATAGGGCTGGGGCTGCTCTAAAGCGGCTTCTGCCCAACCTAGGGGGTCCAAACGCCTCCTGCCGGAGGCTTTACGCGGGGGTCGTGCGGTCCATGGCCCTTTACGGGGCACCGGTGTGGGCGCGTTCACTGAGGCTGCGACCGGCCCGGCGGTTGAACGCGTCCCAAAGGGTCATGGCCATCAGGCTGGTCCGGGGATACCGCACGGTCTCCCGTGAGGCGGCGAGCCTCCTTGCCGGACTACCGCCATGGGATCTGGAGGCGAAAGTCCTCGCGCAGATGTGGGAGTTGCGCGAGGAGGCGAAACGCCGGGGTGTAACTCCGCTGCCGCGAGAGATCACGGCACAGCGGACAGAGCTCCGGCGGGATCTCATGGCGGCATGGAGTGTGCGATTGTCGCAACCCAGCGCTGGGCACGCCACAATTGCGGCGATAAGTCCCCTCTTTGAGGAGTGGCTTGAGAGGCGCCATGGCGTCCTCACCTTCCGCCTGACGCAGGTCCTCACCGGACACGGTTGTTTCGGGAGGTTCCTGTTCCGAATTAGGCGGGAGGAAACGCCCGGGTGTCACCACTGTGTGGATCGCCCGGAGGACACGGTGGAGCATACGGTGGAGGTCTGCCCGGCTTGGGCGGAGCACCGCCGTGTCCTCACGGAGGCGATCGGCGGCGGCGATCTCTCGCGTCCGGCCCTGGTTCAGGCCATGGTTCGGCGCGAGAGTGCATGGGAGGCCGTCACCTCCTTCTGCGAAGCAGTTATGCTCGCGAAGGAGGAGGCGGGGCGCGCGAGGGAGATGCAAGCTGCACGCCCTCGCGGCCCTAGTCGCCGCAGGAGACGTCCCGGGCGTCGGGAGTCAAGAGCCGACTTCCGGCCACCGTAGGCGCGGGCCTGCGGACGGTGAGCAATGGGCAGCTCGCCGTCCGATCAGGACCAGGCCCGTGTCGACGGCGCGTTGTGTTCCACGCGCGCCTCAAAGAGATGTCAGCATCAACCGACGGGGTCGAAAGACCAATGCCTGCTGGGGTTGCGGGTTTGTCTGAAAGGGATATCGCGGCCCCGGCACACAGGCAACGGAAGGAACACGGGTGGGTTTTAGTCAGTAAAAGTCTGACACACCCTCTCGCTCTGCCCAGAGCGGGAGAAGTCATTTGATGATTTCCCATCCAAAAAAAAAAAAAAAAAAAAAATGCTACATGCTTCTAAACTTCAAAGTTAATTTGTTAAAGATAATAAGGTTTAAAATCGAATCGGAAAGTACTCACAGTTTTATGTCCGTTCACTGATACACGTCACTCACACTCACGTACGACGTCACTATGCTTCGGCACGTCACCGACACTTGCTGCCAAATCACTCCGCTAGGTGGCGCCACTGTAGATTCGCTTTCTGCCGGGTCGCTTCTCTGCTCCCACTGGAAGGCTGCGCCCCGAGCAGCAATCCACTGCCCCTATCTGGGTGCGCTGATGACGAGAAATTGGTTCTCGGGAACCCACTTAACTGACTCTAAATCCGGCTCGAAGGACCATGTACACCGCCGTACCAAGATGCTATGCTCGGTATTTTAGCAAATAAAACAAGACGATGCTGTTTTTGGGTTTTTTTATTAATAATATTTTCTTCCTTATATCTAATCGTGTGTAACGAAACCATAGCGCGTTTTTAAACAGCGCAACGCCATCTATCGAGCTAAAAGACAAACTTTTGCGATTATTGACTTAACACCGATGCGTGCGTTGTATTTTAATTATGTTTTGTGGAGGGTACCTATTAAAGCTTCTCATTACCAGAAGAAAAGTTTTACTGTATATAATATGTAGATAGATACGTACCTATATGTAGAGATGACCTTACCTCATTAGTGACCTCGCTGCCATAATAGCAATACATGAACAGCTCGGTGAGAACACAGCACATGTACAAGACCATTGATACGAATTCCACTGACATTGGATTAATCTGCAACCAAAAATGGAACACAAGTCGATTTTATTTGAGGAATGGATCGTTAGGAAAAAATGAAAATTTAAATGCTGTAACCGCAACGCTGCAACGTTGTCTTTCAATTTGTACAGTACCCAGCTTTAAACATTGCACATCGTAGGTATTTTAGGTAGTAGCCTGCCTGTCCACTGGAGCGAAGAAGAGAGGAGAGCAGTGAAGAAGAGAGGAGAGGAGCAGAGGTGTGTCAAAATATTACCCAATAGAATCTAAACTCTGGAGTCTGGAGTAGAGTTTAGATTCCATTGGTTAAAATTGGCACAGCTCCGCTCCTCTCCTCTCTTCTCCGCTCCAGTGGACAGTCGGTCGGCTTTGTAGAACTTATCGTCTCTATCACTCATACGGTTACGGTCTCTTTCTAATGCTGGCTCTGTCATTATTATTATTTAGGTACGCAAGGGTTCCTATGTGCTTTTGAAGAGGAAAAGACAAGGGTCACTGTGAGCATTGGACATTTTTCTACCGCCTCGTACGTTTTTAAATTAGGTAACGTTATGAAATGGAACGCAGTAAATAGGTACTTACCTACTTAGGTAGACCTACGGGGTAATTACGTAACACACTAGAAATAGCAATGGCTTTCATTTTGACAGTTCAACAACATTCATTGCGTTTTCGAATTGCGTAACACACTTTCAATCACAATCTGATCATTTTGAAGGATATTGCTAATCCATTGCTTAATATGTTCGTAAAAATTTATCTGCTCAACAGCGTGATTAACGCAATGAATTGTCAAAATGAAAGCCATAGCTACTGTAAAGGCTCGTGCAGACCAGCGCGACGCGACTCGAACAACACAATTTCTACGAAAACTTCACGGTATCACAATAACCGGTGTCGCGTCGCGCTAATCTGAACGAAGCTTAAGTGTGTTGCGCAATTACCCCAATCTTCCTAAAAAATATAAATGTAAATAATTTATTTTTTACCGCATTTCATAGAATTACTTACCTACTGTATTCACAGAATTACCTTTCTGTCGTTATGTGGACTCGCTTTAACAAAAGTTATGGATTTTTTATGGTTTCCACAAAAAAGGTGAGTAGCTGAAACGGTAAGTTTTTAATGGGCACCTAAATAAACTTACGTTAACAGTTATGTAAGCTGTAGTGCATATTATCCAACCACTCACTAAAAATTGATACAAGACAGCACCGCCAAATATTTCCTGGACCACACCTGAAAATCTTAAACGAGTAACTTTTTTAAAGGTACCTTACACCACTTAAATATTCATAACTCAGCACATTCGAAGGAATCTTACTTGATAATCTCATTATAATGCAATAAAACGACTTGTAATCGTCGTTCCAAAATATTGATAAAGCCCTCCGAGGTCTTTACCTCTTCCTCCTTGCTCTTTTCAACAATGTGTTCTAAATCCAGCCTGTAAAGTGTAAACATTCGATCTTAACATTTATTTGCAGCTATTGCCTATAAAACAAGTCTTGGAAAATCGTCCACCTGAGGATAGAGAGCTGTGTCTTGCACTGTACGAGAAAAAAAGTTATAAAAACGTCCATTGTAGTGTTACTGAAGGCAAGCCAAGAAGTTTGCACCCACACGTAAAATGCTGCCAAGTAAAATCTGTGGAAAAAGAACTGTTAAATAGGTAAAACCTTAAGCAATTTTTCTTTTGAGGTGTTCTTTTTACGATCGGTAAGCTAATGCAAGATTGGGTAAGGCTATAGAAGTTTGAGTGAACTTTCCACTAGTATTAGCCAATGCATGTTCCTAACAGGACATTAGACTACATAGACCGCATCAATGAACGGACATAACGTTGTAGATACCTGCACAAGAGCACTTTGTTGATCGCATTACGACGATAAGGCCGAATACTGCACCTAGCTAAAATCATTATTGGCTCGTACTCAGGCATAATAATAAGTTATATAGTTTGGTACGTTACATTCCGCCAGAAGAATATATTTGAAGTTAGGTAGCTACAGTCAGAGACTCAGGGAAATTATTGTTATGCAAATGGACACCCTACGACGTAGAGCCTACGTCAATTTGCCGTGTTTGATTTGAATATACGGACAATTTAAGTTGGTAGTCAATTTCCTTAACAATTAATTTCCCTGACTTTATGTATAATTAAGTTTCCCTGAAATAGCAATCTTTTGTAACAGTTCCAAATTATGTAGGTATGTAAAACACTTGCCCACGTTATTATTCTAGAAGACAAAATTATGATAATCTTAACCTGTCCACGTAGTTTCGGTCGGTATTACATAATGAGTAGGTATAGGTACAAATTGTACGTTGTACGTGCAAATTCGAACTCACTGCGGACTTAGGTTGGCGTCAAAGGGTAGCCATATTGCAAATTCAACGGGTTTTCTCTGCATGTATCGTATGATCGGGTACAGGACCCACAGCAAGCAGGTGGATAGTGCCGCGATATTGAATGCACGTAGTAGTAATCTTGCTTGTCGGCCGGTTGCTAACAGAAATTCTTGATGCTCTGGCTTTTTCTGATTAAATATTGGACCTGGAAAAAACATATTGCTGTCTTATTAAAGTTGTATCTTCTCAAACTTTACTTGGCCCTGATGATAGAACTTTTGAATAAGTACCAAAATAATATCTATTTAAGTATCTACCTACTTACATAGATATTATTCTATTTATTATTTAGATAGTACCTACTACGACAGATAGGTTGGCCGAGGTTTTGATAATCGTTGCTACGGAACCTAATATGACCTTAAGTTTTTTTTAAACGTAAGAATTTTTTAATTTTTTGGTCTACCCTGGCGCTTTCGCCTTAAGATAGCGTAGCTTCTGAATCCAAATAAACCTTAAAAGACAGTTTACAGAAACCATTAAATCTAATAATTGGATGATTTTGTGTGTTTTGCAACCAAGGTTTCTTAGTCCCGGTGAGTTTCAATTGTATCAGCGAACCAAAAGACATTGCTAATGTGTTTAGATGTGACTTTTAAGTGGAGTCTCCGCTAAAAGGTGAGTAGACGTCGGGGTCGTCGTGTCAGCGGTGCCTGAACGTGTCACAGCAAAACAAGTTACTCTAATATTAAAGGTCATCATGACTTGAGGAAAGTCGCCCGGACACGACGACCTGGCTGGCGAACATTTTCAGCATACGGGTCACACCTGGGACCGTTATTTACGCTCTGTATTAGTCAGTCCTACCTGCCAAATGAACTGATGAAGACGGTGGTAGTGCATATAATTAAAAACAAAACTGGAGATAATTCCGACAAGTGCAACTACCGCCCGATATCATCAGCTACAACCACATCTTAGGTGCTTGATGGCCTGCTTGAGAGACAGCTTTAAAAACACCTAAATTGATGCGCAGTTCGGTTTTAGACCAGAACTTTCGACAGAATGTGCGGTTATGTCTCAAGCAGACTGTCAGGTATTACAGAGATAGGAGCCTGTGTATGCAGCCTTTCTTGACCTTTCCAGGGCATTTGACCTGATTAGGTATGATATACGCTGGCGTAAATTGAAAGATACAGGTGTGCCGGATGAGTTAATTAATATTTTTAAATACGGTATGACCGCTAAACTAACCAAGTCAAATGGCTTGGCGAACTTTTTGATGAGTACAGGTTGGAGTGTGGAGTGACACAGTTAACATCTCCTTCACTCTTCAACTTGTACGTCAACGAGCTAATTGTTGAGCTGAGCGACATCGGAGTAGGATGCTCGATCGATGGTCACTGTATCAACAGTATTAGATAAGTGGATGATATGGTGTTGCTTAAAATAGCTGCGCTCTGAAAGCAGATAGTGCGTGTGTGAGGAGTATGCGATGGTGCAGTCTCCTGTACAATGTGCAAAAAAGCGAGCTCTTGGTATTTCAAGCCAAGGGTCGTAAACTCCCACGCTACTGTAGTGCGTCTGCGATGTTTGCGCATGCGCACACAGACGGCTTTCACACTGTGTTGTGGCGCCGCATCGCTTCGCTGATGTTCCGCACACGTGGGAGCGCCAACACTATCCTAAGCGTGCTCAGCCATAAGCTGGACAGCACCTTCTGGGGCACTGGATTCAAGCACAAGTGCGTGTGCCCGGGGCCCCAGAGAGCGACAAATACTTAAATTATTGACTAAATAAAAATGGTTTGTAAGTCGTTGTACTTACAATATTATGGGCCAAATGTGTCTGGAATAAAAAGATTTTATTTTTTATCTATTGACAGGCGATCATTAGATTAAAAATAAAATATTTTTAGTCGGATTAATACGAAAAATGTTTTCGTGCCCGTGCCACCTCAGTCGTTTTTATACGACTGAGAACCTATTTTCGTTTTTTGTTTTTATTGCATTGCACGACCCCATTCGTAGTAGATAAGTATTTATTTGTCGATGTTTGCGCTGGGGGGCACGGCAATTGATATAAAACCAAGCGTTCAATAGGTTAACAACCAAAATTACGGAATAATTTTAGATCTAAGATTTAATAAAATATGGAGGAGTTACCTCTCATTATATTTAGAAGCACTTCAATACGATTAGCCTTCTTCCAAAGGACAATTTGTTTGTAAATACAATCAGAATAAGTGAGCAACAGGAACATCGTATCCATTACTTTATTTAGATCATCTCGATCCTGAAAAAGTGTTCTCTGAGCTTTAAAAAGTTTCTGCTGAAGTTCGGCTAACTTGTACTAAGACTTGAAAAAAAGATTTGAATGTAAAACATGGGTAAACAGTTGGGATAACGTTATTAGTAGCATCTGCTTCTCAATAGATGAGAAGTAAAGAAAGGAAGAAAGGCTTGCACGTCATTATACACAATGATCACAGTCCTCTAAATCATTTCAAGTAGTTACACAGGTATTATTACCTACTTACCCCACAATATCAAGTAGGTAGGTAATTATGGTTGACGGCATCGCGGGCGCAGCGGTAAGAGTCAATACGTCCAAGCACAAAGTACAAAGGGCAACTGATAGAAATCCGACGACTGACGAAACACGAAGTTTGCCGAGGGACATTAAGTAAATAGTTGTACTGTAAGTGACTATTTTGTGTTCCAAAACAAATATTTTTTCGTGCATCAACCGAAAATAACCACCACGGCCTGCATTTCACCATTCCGCTACGAAATCCAAAGTTTTCGTAGGACCTACAAAACTGAAAAATAATGTGTCTGGAGAAATATTGCAATCGGTACTTACTTGGTAAACTTTGATAATTTGCTGGACAGTATACAGCAAAATAAGAAATAAACTGAACCGCATGTAGGCTGTGTGTAGGATTCTTCTCATCTTCGACGAATTAGAATCTAATTGATAGAAGCCGCACAAACGTAAACTCTTCAGATGTGGTGTTACGCCCAGATACGATAAATTGTCTGCCATTTTTTGTATTATAATTTAAAATATTAAGATATTGAGACACCGTCACTTGGCTTTGTGGGACACGTCTGTGGGCCAGCTTAATTACCTATTTATATAGGTATCGAAGACTTACGAAATATTTAATTGCTATTTGACAATTTTCATTTACGACCTATATTTACAGAAATAACATATATTTTCAAACACACCCTTGCCGCCAGGTATGATTAATTTTACCTAAATGGTAGGTCTTTCAAGACTAGTGAACGAATTATTTACGGCTGGGTAAGCGGTTTTATTTACTGATTATTTCTGTGCGTTCACAAAGCTACATTTTATTCAGGCAGGAATAAATTGGAATCCGCACCAAAAAGAGAGAAAATTAAGAGGCGTAAGCGGTTAGAATTGGAATCTCATCGTAAACTTTTTAATACAATTACATACATTTTTAATTTTTCCTTCTCCCAAGTAGTCATGGATTTGCATTATGCAAAGATCTTTTATGAACGCGACAGATAAAGATATCAGAGATCAGTGGCAGTTAGATAGCCGCAGAGGCGCAGAAGCTTTCTTGCTTTTTTGACATTCATGAAAATACAAAATGAAACGAAAAGGAAAAAACCGGCCAAGTGCGTGTCGGACGACACACAATGTCCGTCAATTCCGGATTCCGTAATTGGAATGAATTACCCCAAGAACAAACTTATCATTGTTGTTGAAAAACATAGTCTCCCCTTCTTACATTCCAACTGCAAATGTAAGTTTGTATGCCCAAATTTGAGAGATTTTAAGAGCTTTTAAGTTATTTGAAAACCATAGACTTCTTTCTTATAGATTTTTCTGTTATCTATGAGTAAAGAACCATTCTCTGTATTTTTTTCTAAATTTTTGGCTCACTAGTTTCAGAGATAAAGGGGGGTGGCCAATTTTCATTTATTTCTTAAATATAGTAATAAATATATAATAAATAATAAAAAAATATATATAAATTTGAGATCCTCACAACAAGCTTTTATTTCATATGTCAAACGATACAGTTTGCAAAACGATTTATTTTTAATTTTCAATTTGACTCCGAAAAGTGACCCCATATTCAACATTTTATTTCTTTTGATTTTCGTTACACGACCTTGTTTTGGTCACAGGAATTCATATATGTACCAAATTTCAACTAAATTGGTCCAGTAGATTCGGGGCAAAATTAGCTGTGACAGTCGGACAGACAGATACGAGTGATCCTTGGGTTTCGTTTTTTCCTTTTGAGATACGGAACCCCATATATAAAAAGCGGTGAAAATACCTTTAGGTACTCATTACAAAAAATCCTATGGGGTCCATTACTATTTTTACACAATAATAACACTTCATCTGCTGCTTTAAATGTAACTGAACATCAGTCAATCAAAATATTGCTACGGGACGTCTTTTACGTATCAACACTTACAGAACAATTTTCCAGAGAAGGCAAGGGGTCTTCCCTTGCTTTCTCTGGAAAATTATTCTGTAAATGTTACTAAGTATTTCATGTCCAGCATTGTTTTATCCTATATTTTGGATGCATAAATTATAATTATAAGTAAACAATCCGCCCAAAACTGGACAATGTAGTTATAAATTCATTTTTAATTAGGTAGATAATATTGTGTTTGTGTGTGTTCCAGGGGTAAAATAACGTTATATCACGTTTTAATATCAAACAGCACGTGTAATGTGGTTACTTACTATTTTATCCTCAAAAAGTTAGAACTAACTAAAACGTACAGAAAATAGTATGTTGTGAAGAAAAAGGTATGTATCAGGATTGTAAGGGTTGGTTTTAGAAACGTGCCGCCTCGCTAGAAAGAATGTGATATTATTTGTGGTCTAAAGGGAACTCCTCCTGAACCCTCCAAAATACATTTTTTTTAGTTTAGGAACGTAAATATTGGGTCCATTGTAATTTACGGACCGCGCGTGAGAAGCTTCAAATTTTTGCGTATAGGTGTCTTCATGTCGAACGCTTTTGCAAAATATTACATCATAAACACAGAAATAAAATCCTAAAGTTTCAAAAATCTCTACTTATTTACGGATGCAAGATCGTGCCTACCGAGCTACCGGTTCGGACAGGTCAGGTTCCATCCGCCATCCCCTTCGAACCTAACCTGTCTGAGGAGGGGTGCCCCAAGTTCCGACAGATTTTTGACTTAGTAAAAAGACAATGAGAAATTGGCGAGCTTAGCGAGATCGGGACTTGGGGCACTCCGATTCGGACAGATTAGATTCCTAACCCTGCAGACAGAAATAGAAGCCCCGTGGACTACCCCTTTCTTAAATAATATATATTTACCATTAAAATTCTGTTTTTTTTTTATTTGACCTTGCCCTTCAAGACTTTTGACATTGACCTTGAAAATATGTCTTGTGTGAGCTGGTGGGTAGGGGGATGACTTGACCTCTTCCTCTCTTCTCCCTTCCACCGCACTCTACATTTCATTTATCAACTTTTTTATGTATATGAGATTTATATCATATGAATAAATCGTTAAAAAAACTATATATTTCTGGCGTGGAGGAGTGGGGGGCTTACTAACCCTCACCCCTCTCCCTTCTCTCCTCCTCCCCTACCATCGAGGCGGCACGTTTCTAAACATTAACCGATTGTGACACTATGACTGAAAGATTTTATGCTAATTTTGAACCGAATTATATTCATACCAAACTATTCACGTCGCGTTATTCTTTCCCGGTGGGCATTTCCTTCACAATCAAAATCATCAATCTAACTCTAAATTGAACCATTTAATAAGACCAGCCAAATGGTACATTGTTGATAAAACAGTTTTCAGCGACAATACATGGAACAACTATTAATTTGCTACCCGAGCCGGCGCGGTTGCCCCAAACTTCGCGTAAGAACTTGAAAGTCCTAAGACTGCCTCAAGCTGCGTTTATAAATAAATATAAGGTAAGTACTGGGAAAGTTTTAAATGCTTAATGTTATATAAGTAATTTAATACTTGTTGTAATTTAGACGATTATTTGTATAACAATTAGAAATGATAGCAGAAAGATGCCGTACGAGCTTCTCTTGTATCTGCAAATTAGGTAGCTATACAATAGCTAATACTGTAGCAGAGATGAGCCATAGATCAACTATGGGACGGAGAGAAAACGTATGCGATTCGTTAGTAATACAGTAAGTAGGTATATGTATTTTCTTGTGTCGGAAAATTACAGTGTAGGGCATGTAACAAAGCAGTTAGCTTAAACATCTTGAAACTCAATATGTATGTGATTGCCATGAATTTTCGGTGAATTTGGTAACTTCCTCACGTAGATCCATGAACAAAACTGTGTACAAGATGCTAACCGAGTTTAAAGCTTAGGACTAAACTACTTAATTAAAGTGTTTGTCTTTCCAAGCTATGTAGGTATATTTTTGAACTCTACGATTTGCGCAGCTGTCTTTTTATTTCTATGTAACTCAAGAGAATTTCCTCAGAGAAAAAGGTTATGAAAATGCTGAAAGGCTTCCAAATAACTTGAAAATCTGTATCTGCACGTGCGACACCCGGGAGTAACGTAACAATAGGTGATTGACTGTGTCTTATAAGGTACTCAAGCCTTGCCAGGTAAAAATGTAGCCAATTTATAATCATTAACAATTACAAAACAATAAAATAATTTAAAACAATTCGTATCAAACAACAGTGATACAGCGAATAACAAGTGCTCATAAGCGCTCACAGTTTAAGAGGCAGCGCGGCCCTTTGTCTCATTTAGTCCATACTCCTTAGAGTACTGAGCAACGTTAGCAATGTGTAATTGCTCACTTAATTCTTACAAGTACTTAACGAGTACTGTAATTTGCGACGAGCATCACGTATAAACACGGCTCAGAGCGTGTGTTCTTTAGTTGTGAAAAAACGAAGTGGCTTTGTGCTTTTCGTTCTGCCTATTAAGTTAGAGAGGTAGGACGGAGTTAAATTCTAATAAAAGTTATTCTTTTATTTCAATCCTAATTCTACTGCTGCATAAGGGTTATTTAATCGGCTTCTACACAGAAAGATTGTGAGAAAACAGATAAAATTGATAGGCATACATAACAAATAATGCTTATTAATATTCTGAGAACTACAGAAAACATAATATTGAATTTCTTATTTATTTGCGTATTTCTCATGTCATTAATCATACGTATTTCAATATATTACTTAAATCCATGCACATGATAAAGGCTAACAATAAAAATATCAACTAAGAGCAAAGACAAGTTCTCAAACAGCTAAATAATGTTTCAAGTTTGCTCCACTTATGCCATTTTATGGAGACCCGTGTCTCCGTCGGCCGTATTTTTTCCATATTATTGCTCCCGACTTTCAGATTAGCATAAATAAGCGAAAATATAAAAAGCTTTTAAAGAAACATTAAGACGTAAATGCGATAATCGCTATTCGCGTTTCCTGCTATCTATGTAAAGTAAATTCTATTTTAGGAAATATAATTTTATTTAGATTTATTTTTATTATAAATAATCGGCTTTTAACGCCGATTTACTTCTTTTGTTACGCTCATTGTCTTTCATTTCTTGTTTGATAACTTTGCTAGGGTATAAATACATACGAATTTCCCGACCTCTATTTTTATGGCAAATGGATTGAAAATATTTTTATAGTCTCTTATTTTAGTACTCATAACTATACTAGTTTATATGAATGTAAAACTCATAGATCCCTTATTCATGTTTCGCGAAAAAAGGGTACAATATACATAAGGAAAAACGACCCATTAGCACACATCTGTGAACATCCTAGAATTTCCCCAATGACTGTTAAAAGCCAATTTGTAAAGTGGTATTTAGTTTTTATTACATTCACTGCCATCTTGAAAACTTTCCATCAATGTTTTCCATGAAACTATTAAGTTCTCATATTGTTACTTTTAATTCATACCTTTTAAACAAAAACCTCATTTAATTTGAATAGAAGTTATTTTCAGAAAAATACGGAAGAGCGTTCATTGTCGCTCAACGTTCGTTCAACGTTCGGTGTCGTTGAGGAGGAGCCTCAAGACCCGCGTCTTTGTTATCATTGCGTGAATTACGCAGGTAATGGGCCGCATTTACAGCGTACGTGCCTCGACATTCATTAAAACGGCTAATTAAACCAGCCGTCGAGATTCCAACGACGAATTCGCCTTTTGAGACGACAGAACTCTATATATTTCTTTGGGGAAAATTTTAAGTGGAGCTCTCTAGCATTCATTGTTTCTCCGGGCGAAGTTTTAAAAAGACTTTTGAAGTTATTAGGAATGTAAATGATTTCAGAGCAGATATTTAACCGCGTATTTATATGGCCCTATGTACTAGGAATTGCAGTTTCGCGGATGTTGTGTCCAAATTTATTAGCTATTATGCAAAGTTTAGTGGCGTAATTACTAGGGGAGTGTTGATTAGTTTTGCGTGCTGTTTATCGTATAATTGGGGAGTTAGGCACGTTTACTGACGCAGGATTGAATATTTTATTTACATGGAATTAGCGTTAATTCGAATAGTCTGTTAGATTTTTATCTAATACAAATTTTTTAGTCTTTAGACGTACCAATATTAAAGTGTCTCACCGAATAAAATACCAAATCAATGTATTATTCGATGCTAATGCATAAAATAAGAAATGGAAATACAGAAAAGCCCCATAAGACTCCTATGGCGCTCTTCTGTTTATTTCATTCTTCAAATAAAATCATCAATAGCATTTCATCCTTCAGCAAACATGATTGGTTTAATTCCGAACACAGAACTCCTGAAGACGTTTCAAGTAACGTGCCTCGTACGTAATGCTGAAACCGTGTCGGTTTTATCCAAGCTTGGCTGTATGGTGCCTAGTAATTAACAAAGCTGGCAACTCCCAAAGGGATCGAATGTACCTACATCGAAAACCAAACCATTGCCTTTCATTTGGTACCCAAATAAACACTAGTCGGAATCAGAGTTGCGTAGCGACGAGTGTTCGGTTACAGCACTAATGGTATTCTGTTAAATCTGAACACGAAATAGAGAATATACTTTTTACACAACAGGGTAGGCAGCGGTGTTCCCACATCTCGTCAGTTTTATTATGAGGAGGCGAACTGCTTTTCCAACAGCAAAGACATGGTGGGTTATCTTAAATATCTATGTATCTTTGTATGTGGGATTCTTTAAACCCTCGAAGCATCAATGTCTTAATATTTTCTTTAATCTGAGACATCAAATCTGAAATTGAACTAAAATACCTGCCACTAACTGCATCAGACTGCTTGAAAAGTGAGCTTGTTAAGAACTTTTTTGTTGCAGTCGGGTTTTTTTAGACTATGCTACCACAATTCTTAAGCTGGGTTGTCAAGTACTAATTGGTTCGTGTATGTAAAAAGGAAGCCACGATACAGGAAAAATACTGGTTTGGGGCAAAAAAATCTTAAAATAGATTGACATTTTAATCTGCGTAGTCGACGACGTTGGCGGCTCCTTTGAAACTTTACTTTTAAATAAATTAGATTTATTTCTTGTCCTGATTTTATGCGGATCTAGAAACAAGAATAAGATTTACCTTATAAACTATTAAATTAAATTGTCTTTTTTTAACTTTTATGATTAGACGTTTTAGGTATCAAACTTCAATATGCAGAGATAGTTACCGTTAAAGACAGTACCAATAGGTCTGCCTAGCCCTTTCCCTACATGTTGGGGTCGGCTTCCAGTCTAACCGGATGCAGCTGAATACCAGTATTTTACATGGAGCGACTGCCTACCTGACCTCCACAACCCAGTAACTACGTAATACGATGCCCTTGGTAAGACTAGTTATTAGTATTTCAGGCTTCTGACGACGCGTAACGACTGTCAAAGATCACGCCGAGAATGACAGCCGCGACCAACGGCTTAACGTGCTTTCCGTGACACGGAGGAGTCTCGGTATGTAAAGATGGGCTCCCATTCACGGACCAATTCCCGCAAACGTAGCTTAACATGATGGATTGACCCGTGCGGATGTCATTTCTTAGCTACGAGACCCTAGATGGGTTGGCGGATCCTGGCTGCATTCATCTCTACGAAATTAATGAACTGTCCATTGTTCCATTCCGATAATGGAACACATAAGCAAAATATCAACTTAATAGATCAAGAGATGGTTGTACAAAACTAGCTCGCAATAATTTATCATAAAAGCTCTAATTATTACGGAATAGCACTTCTGGTTTTGCGAGACCACTTTGGGTGTAGTAGGATTTATTATATGTCCGGGATATATTCGCGTCAGTGACGCTTTTATCAGCATAGGATAAGCCTAGCTGCAAGCCATATCGATATATCTCTTGAATAGCAAACAGGTAGCTACTATGTTATGCATATTCGGTTATGCGGGCAGCTCGGTTGCTCAAGTCAACGTTTGTGGGAGATTTAGAATTAATCTAGAAACATTAATAACTTTCATTTATCATGCTCACAAAGGTGTTTGTAGGTTTACATTTTCTTTTTTATATTCAAACTTAAACTTAAAAGTTTTAGTTTAGCAGGTACCATATTATTAAAGTGTGTTAAGATACAAAGTGGTTCAAAATTTCAAATCTAATGATTCTCTTGGAAAAAAACGAATAACAATTTTTAGGATGGCTATTGCAATGATACTCGTAATACGAGTATGTAAACTACGTGTTTATTAACACAAATACCCGGCAATCAAACTGTTTCTATTCCCTTAATCGCTTACCTATTTCAATTAAATTTGATTGCTACGTAGGTTTTAATGACATGGTTTCTTCGGAAAGTTATGTATTCATATGTGAAATCCTAACTAGAGCTTTTAAATAAATAGGCGTATTTGTGTACCGTTTGCCAGTAATTCCAATGGTCCGAAACCAAAGTAAAATAAAGCTTTAGTTACACGGTACGCGGAGTCATATGACACTTGAAGTTGTTTGTTTTCGGAACAGTGAAAAATAACACTTCATGCAAAGCAAATATACACGCAACCGGAGATAAAACATCCGAGGTCGTGGCAAGCCTGTTTTCAACTTCAGTAAGTTCGTTATTTTATAGTTGACTTTATTCAGCTTCTGAGTTCGGATTCGGACTGAAACCTATACGAGGCATGTGATACGAGAATTGAGAAAAAGTCGTCTTTGAGCTAAAAGACTAGTAATTAGGGAAATACGGACTTTGTTAAATGTAGGGCTTAGCATAAGTCTGTAATAAATCAGCCGTTTTTAGTAAAATACTTTCTATCGTGTTAGCGTGTAAAATAACTTCTATTGTATTGATTTGCTTAAGAACTGTTCTTTGTATATCGTTTATGTAATCATTTGCTCCATTACAGAGTATGGAATCCCATTTATGGGGTACTTTGTTAATTTTACAATAAAATACCTTGTGATATATTGTAGTTAAATGAAAGAATTGAAAACTCATATTAAAATTACACTTTGTAAACAAGCATAATACAAATTTGAGGATTATTTCCAAGATAAGAATGCTTGGAAACATGCTGCACGCGTAGCATGACCACCATAGCCACGGGTTTTGTCGAAGGAAGAATTGGACAAAATTACAGATTCAGAATCACGCTACGCGTGCTGATCAATTTTATTATATACGTAATTATGTTAAAAGACAATGTTTAATTTCATTGTAATATATTGAATGCACTTTTAATTTTATTCTTATTTTTATTTAATTTTCTTTATTTCTTTAATCAAGAAAATTATTAATTTTACTATATACTTATTTTATTTTTGATTCTAGAAGCCTGCAACATATGCACCAGCTGATGTTAAATATAGTTAACTAAAACGTAGGTCGTGTAGTTCCTCATTTTTGTTTGAAACACTCTGTGCTGTTTTCATAATTTTTTGATAAACTTTTTAACCCCTCCGGTCGAAAAGTTAGACGAGTAAGGGACATGGCCTGGATTTTTCAGTCTGAAATATGTGTGGGATCTTATGTTATTTTAAAAGAAACATTATTTAACTTGAAAATAGGTATCTACTCTGTTTTATAGATAAATCATTACGACAGAACGCAATTACTTTCTTATGAATAAAGAAAAATTACTATAATAAAAGTAGGAAAATTACCTAATTTAATAAGAAAACTTTCAGAAGGAAAATAAGTATTGTAAGTCAATTCGTAGTACAGTCGCCGGCACGTAACTTGCCAAGGTTTTGGCGTGTTGGGAGTAAGTTTGCGCATGTACACTTAGTGCAACAAAAAAAATTACACTTTTATTACATGTCATTGTTCTATGGTTATTGCGATAATTTAGTTTTGAACATGTCTATTAAGAAAAACAAAGCGAAAACGAATTCTTCGCATATACGATTCTTGCCAAGTTACTTGCCGTCGAATCTAGGCAGACATAAGTTTGCAAGTAAGAATGTACCAGTACACCAATTGGACACTTACACGGATAAACTTCTAAAACCAGATCAAAGTCTTACAATTTTCATAGGGATTCTATTCCCGCAAACAGAACTCGGATCCCTCTAACAATGACTATTGTGGTCGCCATCCTAGTTAGAAATCTCCATATCTCCTAAGAGCTCTAGGATTTCTTAGCGAAGATTTGTTGCAGTTCATTTGGGTAACATAAGTGCTTCCCTAGATGCACATTCAGTTTATACATCTGTGGGTCGCATTCACACAAGATATGCAGGGTTTCTGCTTCTCTCGTGTGTACTAACACTTAAATATATGAGAACCCAAATAAATATAAAAGAGTAATGTGGAATTTCTTGCCTATTCTTCTTCAAGAAAAATACGTTAGCAAGCTAGCTAGCAAGCTATCTACTAGTCTTGATTACCTAAATGCAATGCCTGTGGTTTACATGAACAAAAACGTTGTCTTTGATATAGTTTATTTGAAGTTAATAACCAACCTGATGACGTAAACTGTACAGGTACAGTATAAAGGGAGAATTAGCATTGGTCTCTGTGGACATGCCGAGATGCTAGCTAATACCGTTATTGCGGTGACGTAAGCTAAAGCGTTATGCATTTACTGAACCGAAACATCAACCGCATGCTAGAGCTAGGAGGTGTTCAACGTTGACAACCGAAGGACGATTCAAACTATAATATATATAGTTGGACTTTGCAATCAAGGACTATAGTTGAACACTAAAACTTATACTAGAATAATATTATTTGTTCAGTTTTCAGTCAGAAATGTTGAGTATAAAATTAGGATCAGAAAAGTTAGGAGATCAAAGAAACAAGTTTGAGTTCATGAGCCGTTAATGAAAATGAAGCTCGAATAAATTGGCTGGTGTAAAATTAAATGCGACCAGCGAAACGTGTTATTCAGTGCGGTGACATCAGCGCACTCAGTTAGATCGTCCATATGTAAACCTCTCTTTATTTATGTAGGCTTGTTGAACAACCTGCGGTTTGAGTGGCGAATAATACCTAATTAAATGCAATTTTGTGTGGCTGACAGAAATGGTATGTGATTAATTTATTTGCAGGTATTAATTTTAAATATCCAGCTAAGCGGAAAGCCGACTTTAATTAACATCTGAAGTAATTAAGATACGACTTGTGACGTAAGTAAATATTAGTTAAGTAATTTTGTTCTAAATGTGATTCAAAGGTTTCGTATCGACTTTAATTTAAGTTCAGCCTAAAGTTTTAAAGATAAACGGTGACGTTATTGAAAAAATGTCGGGTGTGAGGATTTAACGGAAAGATTAAAGTGTGACATTCATTAGCAGCAATCAGTCAAGCGAACTAAGCAGGGCGGCCTTCCGACGGCTGACTGCTACTTATCTAAATAAGATCGGCGTCGTGCGTGATGGATTTTAAGACCCTCGTCCCACTTGCCTGCCACCGTTCAGTAATTTAAAATCAGCTTTCGCTTTCAGTTTGTTCACAGGGCTTAAAACATTTTAACGTGATTTAAATACAGATACGCTTCACGCTTGCAACATTCGACGTGTAAAACAATGAACAATACCAGCCAGTTGCCACGCTGAAACCGTCATACCTGTTCCGGCCGTCTGGTTTAAAATTCCAGTTGTAATATGACAGTCGATGCAATAGATATCATAAAAGATGCGCATTTATATCTTGTAGTCAAATCTTTTACGTATGTAAATCGAGTAAGCAGAGCTTTTAACATTCGACTATTGCCCGAAACGTTTTGAATTTATTAGAGTAATTTAATTCTGCATATGTAAGCCGCTTTAGAGTATTCCGTGAAATCTCGCATGTACAGTACAAAGTAGCTATAGTATAAGGAAAATTCAGATTAAACGTGACTTCCAGAGTCCCGGGCGCCGAGTCTTAGGGGTAATTCGCAATAACATAGCGCTAATGACCCAGCATTCACAAGGGAGAATTCTCAGCTAACTGCGACATTAAGACCTTCTTATTTGGCTATTTCACTTCGTTATGGGGCCTTTGTGGGAGCTTGTGGAAAAATATCAAGTTTACAGTTCTGAAATGATTATAGATATGACCAGCACGTTCGGGCATTTCAATTGAAAATCAATCTTTTATTATTTTCGTGTTGCGTCGAATGCTTGATGTAGTTATGATGCGAACTCATGTGCTGATTTATTTATAAAATCTATTGAAAGAATAATGGACGTCTAATGCGAATAAATATAATAGAGTCCTTAAATATCGTTGAAGCTTTGTGAACGTTTTTTACTTCGAAACCGTATTCGCTCTTATCACATATATTTCCCAGATATGAATACAACGTAATTTTTCTGAAAGCTGTAATTCTATCAGTTCATCCAACTGCTGTTTTCTAGCTTCAAGCTATTCAATTCCTTGGGAAAGTTAGCAGTTTCTATCAAAGTGCATTTAATTTAAAGAAATAATAAAGAATAAAGTTTTACGTACAATACAATACAGCTTAATTAATCGTTGCCTTGATAAATAGTGGTTAAATACAGAGAAGTATTTAGACGAATGATAAATACTCTAGCTTCAGTTACTTTGAACGTGAGTAATGAAGTTGATACTATAGATTAGACGGTTTAATCAATATCGATAATGTATTCATCGGCTGTTTCAATGCTCACCTCGGGAACCTTCTCATTGCTGCTGGCAATGGAATAAAAGCCACCCATTACGAGATGAACAGAAAATTCAATTCACTGAATGTGGTTGAGAACATTTTGATTACATAGCGACTCGCAAACACTCTATCTGTGTTCTCATATAGGTAAATAATTGGATATACAGAGATCCGATTGCGTCATCTCGTTTCGCGCTGATTTTCTCCGTGTATGGCTAAGTCTGAAACATTATGATACATCTACCTACAGTACCTACTTACTTCTGGACTACTGGTACGGCCTAGTGTGTATTTTTTTCGGTTAAAGTAGTTACTAATATTACATAATTTATTATAAATAGTACACAATAGATAACTATTGCATGTATTTATAATAAAAATAATAAAAACGACTTTTGCAAATTACAGAATTTGTAAGATACTTGTAACCATTAAAACCACTGTGGAAGTCCCACAGTAAGATTGCAATCTTTATTTCTCCACAGAGAAAGAAAATATACAAATCATATCCGCAAAGAAGAATTGCTGGGATTCAATGTTCGGTTTCTGTTTTTGCCGGTATCGTTTTTAGAAATTCTCCGTACAATGGAATACTTTGAAACTTCGAACAGTAAACCGATATGTCTGTTATATTTTCTGAAAATCTATACCTGGTTTATTGAAATACCTGACAACACGGAGCCTATGTAGGTATCATTCGTTCACTAAAAAATGTTTTTCAAAACTCCACCTCCGTGCGGGTCAAACGGCCGACGGGTCGAGGTTTGTATGCGATCAAAGTAGCAAACAACAAGTACAACAGCTAGACTTTTATCAAACGTCATTAGAACAGTGTATTTTGACCTTTTCTACCGTCATAACGAGAGGTCAAGCTAACTAGGCAACACAAGAGATAAAGTGAGTGTAGGTTTTTAACCTACAGCCTTGTGATTGACTAACAGACAATATACATCTTGGTCACCAAAATCTTTTCCTTCGTTTTGCCCAAAAATAGATTTGTAAAACCTTGCCCTTCAGCCGGACCACAGAGTAGAAGTTTGTATACCCCAAAGCTAACAAAGTATCTGACAACAGCTAGACTTTTTGTGAAACCTCATTATCGCTCACAGTGACTTTTCCACATTTTCCACTATCTTAACGAGAGGTCAGGCTAATTAGCCTACACAAGAGATAGCGAGCAGGTGTAGGTTAAAACAGTCTTGTGATTGACTGATAGACAATGCACAACTTGGTCACCAAAATGTTTTTCTTAGGGGTGCACTGAAACGTATTACTCAGACCTCCACTGTTATGTACCTATTGAAGAAAGTATCGGACAACCACTATACTTTTATTAAACTTCATTAGGGAACGCAGTAGAAGGCGACCTTTTCCCCCGTCTTAACGAGAGGTCAGGCTAACTAGCCCACACAAGAGATAGCGAGTGGGTGAAGGTTGCACGGCACCACATCGCAGTAGACACGGATTCAATTACCGTGGAGGTGTGCGCAGCATGTAGCACGCCACGGTACATGATGTCGTGCCGAAGCGCCTGCGGCTTCCTGCACCCACAGCACTTAGGACGCGTCGATGTGAGATATAGGCTGAAGCGGTTTGTTAAGCGACTTTGAAAAAGAAGGTTCGTGTGTAGGTACTTGGTTTAATAGCGGTTACGCCCTAGTTTCTCTAAATCAATAAGACTATGTAAATAAATATTGTAGAAAACCAAGGTTTTCACAATTGGCATATAGCAAACCTTTTCTTTATTTTCTATAGAATTTTACTAAGTTTCTGTTCGGATCTTTACTACCTCATTTAACAATAATGTACAAATGAACAGTCTTTATGCATATTAATTAGGATACCTAAAACACTTAGATACGAGT
The DNA here is from genome assembly GCA_947364205.1 of Agrochola lota. Classification (NCBI taxonomy): domain Eukaryota; kingdom Metazoa; phylum Arthropoda; class Insecta; order Lepidoptera; family Noctuidae; genus Agrochola; species Agrochola lota. Next base: position 10,870,521 of record OX376227.1, on the reverse strand, counting down.
AATCAGCAAACAGGCGCTTACATCATAACAATGTCATAATAAATCAATTCTTACTTAGAATTCTGATTCATCCTGAAAATTAGATATTTATATGATATGATATTTACCAGATTTACCTTGAATCCAGTCCAATAGTTTGTTTAGTATAAATTGGTTTTTCGTCGAATACCTCCCGAAATCCTATTAATTCGTATTCCTAGAAATTCAACAGAGTGGAAAAATGTGATATTCATCTACCTATGTCGCATTTATTAGCTACGTGGTCTTTTTGTTGTATCAATATATAGTACCTACCTTTGTATGTACCTACATGTTTCTATCGAAAGAAAACGTTTATTAAAATATGTATGTGACAAATGTTTCTATGAAAAAAAAAAACGTTTCTTAAAATAACCTGTATGCTTTGCCCTTTTGAATTCGGAACGAATGACTACATAATAACGCATTTTAAATTCCGTGGTGTTGAACCTATGTTCAACACCACGGAATTTAAAATCCATTGACGTTGGTCTTTCATTAATTAAATCATGTTTTAACTATTTCAAACATGATTTAATTAATGAAAGACCAACGTCAACGGCTATAAACTTTATTTTCGTTGTCAGAACCGACCGTCTATTTCTGAAATTATATAAAATAAAACTAATTAACAACAAACAATTTTGTTTAATTCAAAAGTTACAACAGAATCTCGGAAATGAGTACAAAAGTACAATGCGCGAAAGGGATGAGAATGCCGGTGATAAAATGAACCTACAATTTTTTTTTTTTGACGATTTAGGTTTTCAATGCTTACTAGCGTGCAATTATACAAGCACTTACGGCCGATTTAACAAAAAAAAAAGCGAGTTTTTTTTTGTAAAATCGGCAATAACAAAAAAAAATTGGTACGAATCTAATGCATCAAAAACCTTTATACAACTTGGTGTCACCAAGTTGATATGTTTGTAATCTGAACGGGACCCGCTATAACTAGATTACATTAAGTGTGTTGTGTGTGTGTCGTCGTTTACTATTTTATTGAGTTAAGTAGTTCATCATAATAATCATTTCAGCCCGGAATCACTATTGGATATACGCCTGCTCTTTTACTGCCATACTTCTTGGTGCCGTGTGTACATCCAGGTGTCTCCCACGACTTTGACGATATCGTCAAAGTAGCCTACCATACATTAATTCTAGCCTTAATAAATCAATCAGGTTCTTTAGACCTGTTAAGACCCCTAAACAGCAAAACGCGTGTGTCCAAAACCGCAATTTTCTTAGTACGCTTTTAACGTTTACCGACTTTTTTTTTTTTTGAGGGTGGGTAATTATCAAATAACTTCTCCCGCTCTGCCTGGAGCGGGAGGGCTTGTCAGACTTTTACTGACTAAAACCCATCCGTGTTCCTTCCGTTGCCTGTGTGCCGGGGCCGCAATATCCCTTTCGGACAAACTCGCAACCCCGGCAGGAACCTTTACAGCCTGAGAGATATTTCTCGGCGGCATGTGCAGCCAAGTCAGAGGCCCATGGGCGGCTTTTAAACTCTGTCACTAACCACACGAAAAGAAGAAGAACGTTTACAGCCAAAAGCTGCTTGCACATAGGTACTAGGTACCTACACGTCTTTCAGCAGCTCTTCGCTTGTCTCTTGCACCACACAATCGGAACCACCTCCAAATTACCTGACTGACGTTCCTCTACTTCCATTCTAATACTAGTTAGTGTACTTGCCACTAGCATTAGTAGCACGTTTTATATCACTTAACTCCTAATCTTATTATTTTACTATAGTTCGCTAATATTCTTCTAATACGTCCTCTTAGTCCCTAATGGGAATTCTTACTTAAATTACACTATGGTAGCAGTGTCAAGTGTCAAACTCTGGCTATTGAGCCATTTTGGGTTTGACCTTCAATTAATAAGGTCATCATATGAAAGTCGTGTAATCAAACTAGCTAATGAACTTCAGTCATATTAGATACTACTTTCGACTTTCTTCTGGCTTACAGAAAAAGTAATATGCTTCGTAGGTATAGTATATGAGGGTAAATACTACCTACTTTTTAGAATTAAACTCCTAAGTTAATTCCCCTAGAATCTTCTTATGAAACCAATCACAGAAAAAGCCGTTCTATAATACGCTAGATACTTATTTTTCTATGAATTCATGGAAAAGTTCGAACTTTTAAAGGCTTCACTTCGAGGTATTGCCAAGATTTTAAAATACACTTAGTCCAAAGTAGACTGAAGTTCGCTTCGCAATAAGCCTCAAACGAAATCAAATTACATTACGTAAAATTAATTTTCCATGGCTTCTTACCAATAGAACGTAATTCATCAATTTCTGGTAGCTCGCTATTTAAATCGTATTGCAGTGTATTGACAAATATTAACGGCGCGGGCCCATCGCTCGCTAAGTAGATACTAAAATATGTATTTCCAATTCGCAGTGGAACTGTAATATCTATTCTGTGGTTCATTATTGCTTTTAATTATTATTGTGTAGAATAAAAGTATGGTCTTGTTGCGTAATTCTTTCGTTGCTACGCTATGTGATTTGTAGATAATTTAAGAATGTTTGTTGTGCCTTTGAAATTCTGATCATAAACGAATTCCGAAGAATTTTGCTCACTTAACACTTACGTAAATCTTAAGAACTTGGATGCCTAGTAATTTTTGGGCTTACAATTTTGCAACCTAAAACGACGTCTTTAATTTGATTTTGACGCCGAAATGATTTGATTTGTCACTAAGAAAATGTTGCAAAAAATCTTTGATATTTTAACGGGTTTAATTTTAACACTCTTATAGGCTCACAACTGATTGCGTGTGTCTTTCGAAGGAAATCTCTGAAAAGTTTCCAACCAAATTGACCAATATTCATTCATTGTTATATAAACCAATTTGATTACCATCAAATCGTGATTTCAGTTTAAAATTTGATGTCTTCATCTACGGTTAACACATTTTAAGTTGGAAAAAGTTAAAAAACGTCTGTATTTTTTGTACAGTTGGAAATTATAAACCAAAAATATTTAAATATATTATAAAGCACATCACTATATCTTAGAAATCCTATATTATGGGCTTGTAAACGTATAAGTATGACAAGAACATCACTCAACTCAACATACATATCAATGCACATAGCTGACTTCAATATCCCAACATTCATAAAACATCAAAAGCCTTTCAAAAATATTTATAAACGACTTTGCTGGCAGCACATAAATATTTATTTACTTTTAGCATGACAATATTTGTCTACAGTAACGAATCTAACTGCAATTGATTTTGATATAAAAAAAAATACCACACTACATAAAGGATGGTTAATTTTGATCTTTATGTACATCCTTCAAGGTTTATATTAATTCAGAATCATGTATTCATTGACCTTATTCATGGGCATCGTCGCAGGGATCATCTAACAATGTTTGAAGATCGGAAGATAAGGTGATAGGCTAGTGCTACGCCGCCCGCTACGGTCTGCTACGCTCGTAGCAAAAGCGTAGGCCAAAACTACACCGGTGACAGTTCATTTTTTAATGAGTTTTAGCTCTAGAAGTTGTTTGTTTAAATGTGAAATGAATATGGATGCAATACAAATCGTGCATGATACCAGTCAATTCCTTCGATCAAAATAGTTTTAAGCTAAAACTAGTATTATTTATGTGAGAACTATCACCACCTGGCTTTACATACTTGTTTTATTTAGATAAAAAATATTTAAAACCAGCTTTGAATTTTGACACCATGTGTTTAACACAACTTTTTTCCTTAAAGGGGGAGAAAAATGCAAAGCACCCTATCACGTTTGTTAGACAGTGCCAAGTTAAAGTTCAACGTTAAAAAGAAAAGTAGCAACTAATGGATTACATGAAGTACACTACACGGTACACACAATGTTACGTCACACTCACAAGAAAACAAAGGATGAGGAAGATTGTGCTTTTTAATCATCCATAATGCGGTGATCAGACTACTGCTTTGGTGGGCTAAAATTGATGATAAGGCAGGTAAAAGGAGTTTTCAAAAGATAAGCTCGTATTTTTTGGGTTTCCGTACGTAAAAAGGAAAAAACGGAAGCCTTATAGGATCACAACGTTGTCCGTCCGTCCGTCCGTCCATCTATCAGTAGGTAGTATCAAATACGTAGGTCTACGGGCCCTTAGAGCTCTAAAAAAATCAAGCTTCTAAGTCAACGCAAAAAAAATACGGCTATTTATGCGACATATTTTGATATTCGCAAATAAATAAAAACCTAGCAAGAAGCAAGGTTTCACAGCACAAGTAAAAGAAAAAGTCCGAAAATCGATAATAAGTAGTTTTATCACATATTTTTTTTGCGATTACAAACTTACATTTGCAGTTGGAGAATTGACTGTGACGTATATTGATGAATGGGAGAACATTTTTTAACTACAAAGTTAAGTTTGTTCTTGGGATGAATTCATGCCAACTACTTAACACTTCATTATGCGTGGTCCGACTCGCACTTGGCCGGTTTTTAAATGCAAAATCACTCTAGTAATAGTAGTGGAAGGACGCTAAAGGAAATCATGTTATAGGCCCCGAAGGGCCTAAGCAACCGTAAGAAAATATGGTTACCTGGACCAAACTCCTGGTAACCATATTTTCTTACGGCTGCTTATAGATTAGAGTATGTATGATTGAGTTTGTAGCGCCACTTCTTCTTTCCAGCTTCTTCCAGCACTAGGAACTGGAGAAGGGGGTTTTGGTGTTCAAAAAGTGCTGAATCCTATAATGGAATGACTTTTGTTTTGACAAAATCAAAACTCCCTAAGAAGAAGTACCTTAACAGAATGAAAATTAGTGAATGAATATGAACTAGAATAAAAAAATAAGGAATGTGGAATTCGATTATTCTACTATCTACTAGCAAATAAAACTAGTCTCCTTATCTTGCCTCCATTTTACTTACTGGAACAACACGCTAAGCAACGAGCAATTAAAGATGTAGCGCGTAGCAATTCCATTAACGCGTCATCCTTCGCTTGTATTCTTAAAACAAGTACGCAGTATTCCCTCTAAGAATGTTTGCTACATACATTAGAGCCTCGAATCGAATTTTCTGGCTCCTCAGCCGTGTGGCAGACGTATTCAATTAACTGGAAGTGGGAGAGAGTAACAGAATTATATGACGCCTCGGCTCCCACCGTTGGCGTCGGGTTCAATACGCAGCTTGAAACTGACGAATGACTGCAACAATTTCTCCTACCTCATAGATTAATTACTTGAAACTTAACTTGGGTATGCACTTGATTCCCAAGTTTAACTCAGAAGCAATTACTCTATTCTGTTCGGGAAGTTGCAAGGTATGGATTCAGTGCTGAAATATCTACGTTTGAGTTGCCAACTAAATCTTAAGTGATGTTTACACCACTGCGTCTGCTTACTCCGAAGTTCATTGCATTTAAGGAATCTAACTTGTAAGTGCGATTTGCATGTGAAATTAACAACTGATGAGATAGCCGTATACACTGTAAATTGGGTACATTGCAGCATTCCGCTGCCAAGTGAACCTCATTATTTGCAAAGAAGGCTTAACACGTATGTTTTTCTAAAAATGATGTTACGCTTGACACATTTTTGAATTCTTTTCAATCGAAAGTAAAAAGTCAGTTTTTGTTTTAGAGGAGTCGTCAAGGGTCATTGGTGTCGTGGCAAGCGAACGTACTGGTTCAATTAATTTTCTTTTCCTGAATATCACACATAATCTCCAGACGTTTCGGAAGCCTTTAACTTGTTGAAATCATTCGGTATATGTACTCGTATAATATCTGATTTGTTAATAGTGTTGTTTTGGTACATCCAAGAAGAAGTTAAAATTTTTACGCGTGAGTATTCCAGTTAATCTGTAATCCACCCCCCCTACGTAATTTCGCCTTTCTATCGGGTCTAAAATAGTATATGTTTCGAATCCGTACAGAAAAGGCCTCGTTGAGGCCCTCGGTCTACCTGACTCCACGCCGGCTGAAGCGATAGCGCCAGAGGTGCGCGGCCCGCCGCCACCTACCCGTGCGGATTCCAAACCCCACGCCTCCGCGTGGCGCCACCAGCCATCCAGAGCTAGCAGCGTCGACGGCAGGTCGAGCGCCGCCCTCACCCACTGCAGGCAACTGACATCACCAGCCTCGATTGCCATCACTTTTTTTTTATTTTTTTTTATTTGTTGAATATCGCGTTGTTTGTTTCTACTTTTAGCTTCCGTAATTTTTAAGTTTTTTTTTTTTAGTTACACTAATCGGCATTTATATAGCGGCATATTACGTATATGTGAATAGGCTTCCTACCTAATAAGCACAACAGTTCCTCGCGGCGTATACTTAGACGTGATTTTTTTTAACGCACGTGAGCTCACCCAGCCCTGGTCAGCGCTATTTCCCTTCGTGCCGCGAAACAGTCACGGGTATAATTTGTTTCTTGATTGACCTGTCGTACTTCTAGGGTACTGCCTATCGTAATAATATTTCAGATAACATTTAAAAAAAAAAACGCGACGACATCAAAATTTTAATTTTTTTATACTCCTGAAATTTTAATTTAATTTTTTTAACACATTTATTTAAATATACTTTGTGTTTTCAACCTTGGTGTGTTTCATTATTCGTTCTTCATCATCCTGGGTTTGATCCCCAGTGACTGATCAATATAATGTGGCGAAATCCATCTTTTTTCGCTACAAAATGTGCTAACCAATCAAAATAATAACGTTAAATTGATTGCAGTACCTAGTATTGGCCTAGTGGTAACGGCTCCGACTTACCAATTGTAGGTCGTGGCAGGCAGGCGCTTTACTTTGAGTCATTTATCATCACCACTGCTCTCAAAATGGTGTAGGAAAACATCGTGACAAAACGAAATGTTCGTGTCCCTGGAAGACATAGGTATTGTGATATATCCACCAACACGCGCCGTGCCCGCGTGGTGGAGAGGAGGCCTTCGTCCCAGCTTTGGGAACAATTGTACCTAAGCTTTGTTAAATAAGTAAAACGGTGAAAGTATTTCATCTTCTAATTCCTAGCATATTAACGTAATAAGATGAACGATAAAATGATATTTCACTCCAAAAAATGAAATAGTTCCCCGAGGATTGATGCTACTGCGTGAGGCCAGGCTTCCATAAATAAAAAGCTATTTGACTTCAAAAGTAAATTATTTATTTGCCCAATCTAATTTTAATAATTCTACTTGTTTACTCAAAAAGATTGGAATTGCTATACCAAATACACTCAACTTTTATCAAGTTTCAGGTGTATTATAGTGAATAACAACTGTAATGTTTTCATAAATAATATTTGAATACATTGTATCTAGTACTCATAAACAAGGTTTACTTTTAGCAATTTATTTCAAACGTACGTTGGAGTATCGCACTAATCACAGTTCTTACGCTTTTAGGTACTCAGTAAACAATAAACTTTGATATTTACCTTCCTTTTAGTTTACTGTTAGTCAAAACCATAAAATATTACGAAATTCATGCTTCCCAGACCCTTGTTTAAAGCAAAACTAGACTCAAACCAAATCCTATCGACTCGTTCAATGCTCACATATTTCAGCGCGAATTGCAAGTACTAGTATCATTGGAGCCATCGACATCGTAATCTGAATAGGTATAGGCCTCAGCCAAACCGCCGGCCGCAATGTAAATGCGCCGAAAGCTTTCAACTAGTTAAGCGCTTTGTGTTTTATAACAATTGCGAAGATAAAGGCGGATCTAGTTTTAGTTTCAACGTCCATTGTTCACTAATGCAACATCAAAACACCGCCTTCTCTAAGGTCATTAAACGTTCTAAAGTCAGGGACCCGCCCTTCTCATTTCGTTTGCCCGCGTGATATCCATTTGTTTAGCTTTTCCCTGTTGATATAAATTGATGTGCCAGTTTCTTTTGTTTTATAAAGTATTGTTATCGCAACAATTGGTGTTATAAGTACAAAAGCATGTTATATGTCGTTGTGTAATAAGAAAGTTGAAAGTCATCTTTTACTTGAATAACAAAGGCTCGCTTAACTTGTTTTTGTTTTATTTCTAATACGGCAATCTGATAGTTTATATTCTTATGTTTTCTGAGATGAATTTGGCTTAGCAAACAGACAAACCAATTCAAAGTTCGAGCACACAACAAGTCCTAACAGAATAATCTCCTTGTTTGAGTTACATCTAATTGAACATGTTACGTAAGTAGGTCCGTGATTTTATCTGAGTAATTAATGAAATATTCCGAGTCGGTGTGGGGCACACGAGTGCTGCTAATTGTTTTCTGTGTTGGCCTACAATGAACAAGGGCCTAGTCTAGTGGGCGGTGCGGTCGGAGCGAGCCAAGTCTCCCTCCATCGCGGCGACGAGACCGACCGACGGCAATTTCCGCTGCAACGCCGCCTGTTAACGCCACCTGGTGCCAACTTAAAATAACGAACAAAGTTACATACAAAAAAGAAATACTCCTACACAAAATTATTTCATAAACGACATATTTGGAGTCAGCAGCGGCAGGTGTAACTGGGACGTGGCAAAAAGCTGGCTTTAAAGGAATTACGCTGAGCCGCCTGCGGTACAGAATTACAGCTGCTTCAGTCAAGTCTGGATTATCTGCAAAAACTAGTTTATTGAAGATTAGCCTAGTATTTTTCCATTTTTATACATAAAAGCACAGGAATTTCAATTCTCTGGCTCAACTAGGTATCTTTAAACAGATTAGCAGAGAAAACGTATAAATCAACTGTAGGACGATGTATATTCTGTGGTCTTACATAAACTGAGCGTACCCGTTGGCATCGTGTTAACATTCACAACGAGACAAATCTGTGCAACAGCTGGCGTGTATTAACTAGAAAACAGTAACTCTAGCCAACCGCCCGCCCGACTATAAGTCAAAGTAAACATAAATACTATCTTACTATAGCTGCCTTATTAAAATATACCACTAACTACTTAGAAATTTCTTATTAAGGCTTCAAGATTATAAAATCTACTACAGTAATAACGGGTAATTACCATCAAATCATGCACGGTAGTATTTCAGTTAATAGAATTACTTGGCGCCGCAACCGTGATCGTATCAGAACACAGTATCGTTGTAAATTTCTATGAATTCCAGAACAACACGAATTACAATAAAACGTAACAACCTAACTAAAAATAAAGGAAAATGCTGCATTACTTAGAAATCAAAACAGTGGTTGTGTTTAAGAATCACATTCTTAGTCCAAAATACAAGGGTACTTGGTACATGCTTGCGATTTATTATTTATGTTCAGTGCCTTATACAACATTATTGAGACTTTAGGATAGAACGAAGACACGTATCCTCAGTAAGTTATAAATCATGTAGCCGTGACACGAAAAGCCTAAGAATGAGGTAGAAAAGGGCTATTGGACGTGGCTACAAGCGAAATGTAAACAACGGAAACAAAATTATACCAAACTCTTGCAGGCACATGTTTGAACGAGGAATATAGTGCCTTAATATTTCAAGGAAATTTTCAAGAAGTCTCAACCTATTTAAAATGGCATAATATGAATTGTCTCTCTTCTTTAAACAACCTATAAGCTTTCCACTCTGAAAATAACAATTCAAAGCCTTAAAACCACTGCAAAGTAATATTATCACCTCGGTTTGACGATAATGTTTTTTGATTACTATTCTCATTACAAAAATTCACCACCTACCAGGTACCTTCTGTAAAACCTTCAGAAAGGGAGGAAAGCTCTCAAGAATCTTTACAAGGTTGTACTAATATGTCTTCTATAAGGGGTTTCGAGTATTGCTAATGATCATCATCAGCATAATTTTACACTGTGAAACCACTACGTCTTTTTACTACATTACAATTAAAAAAAGACAATTTTTCAGTCAAAAACAACATTCTGAAACACCTCTTCACATCAATCTTGACGGTTTAGCGTGACCCCAGTGACCCTCAAGCAAGCTAGGCTTTCACGGTGCGATGTTATCAGTGTACCTACAGGTGGAAGCTTCCCATTCACTTGCCTAATACCTTAATCGCCTGTTACGACACTCAAGGGAAGATGTTGGATGGCATATTCTAAATGGGACCATACCGCATGACATGTCACTTCCATTTCAACAACGCGCAACGAAGGCGTTAAACAACATAGTTACTACGCTAGTATCTGTTTGTAAGAAGCAAATGGCAAATGTAAAGAAGTACAAAACAAACACATGAATTCAAAATAACGATAGTGTGTGAAAATGAGACGGTACTCCCAAGTACCACCTTAAAATTCAGTTTACTCGAGTAAAAGCTTCTAGCTTGCGCATCAGCAAACCGTGAAACATTACATTGTATGGTGTGTAGATACATCCGTGTCTCGAGTTGTCGTAGTGTCGACAGTTTCCACTACGCTGCCGGTAGTTAGCGCCACCTGCGTTGTGCGAGATACATGGCTCGCTTTATGCCATCATAACAATAACATCGCACCGCTTTACCGCCTTCCGCCCGTAATACAACGAGCAGGCCACGGCTAATAGGATTACCTAATATGAACAGCTCGTCATTCCTCGAAACGTTCTAATTAAAACTTTAACTTTAACTCACGACTTCCTCAATGAAACATTGTTACGGTTCAGAAATGGCGATGGCCTGATTTTTTCCGATACATTACATCGATATTAAATGGCAAAAGTACGTCAGGAGGGAAAATTTATTCAATAATACAGAAGACAGGATTAACTGGGCTTGATAACGCTTCGCTTGAGCCGAACTCATCTGCGGCGCCATAGCATTTTTTGAGCCTCTGAATTTCATATACACACAGACTTACCACGTCGATTGGCTTCTAAATCTGTTTTATATAAAATGTTGTGTTTGTTTTATATATGACGATATTAATTTTGACCCCGAGTAAAGTGCCAACGGTTGCATAGAAATACAAAACCCTTGTAAGTCTTAAGTTATATACGCGCTAGTGATAGTAAGCGACAAATGAGTAAGTTAAAGCGACGACATAGTTTGTTGCAGTCGAGGTAAACCCAGTTGCGAGGCTTGTTTGTTCTTTAAATTACGTAGGGCTCTCCGTCGGCAGACCGCTGTATGTACTGTTGTTCCCGTTAGATTGCTTCCCGACCAAGTTTCAATCCTGTTTAGGATTCGACGCTGCGAACGGCATACGATTTGTTTTGACGTTGATGTTTCCGGATGTTGTATCTAGTATAACATTTAGATAAAGCACCTACTCATAGCGAAATCTGCTTAAAGTGAGCTTCATTACCGTTCAGATTCGCTTACATTACATGCTTAACAACCTTTGTGAAATTAAAACTCTGTGAGCACGTTTCGGCGTACATGTACGTTCAATTGAATAGAACCGTTCATCGGGCACGATCCGTTAAATAAACAACGAGCAAGCACAGTCAGTACATACACGTATACCTCATACCTATGTATGTACAAAGTAAAGAAATAAAGTGCCCAGTGATGGCGTCGAAAGTATAAAATGCAGATAGCCGCTCCACTGAACGATAGCTGTTGCACTGAACAGAATTTTATTGGCCTCTTTATTTTGTGAACAGAATGAAACGTCGCGCTGTCCTCTGCTCACTTTTTTTACTCACTCCTCTTTATAATGATAGCGGTTAGAACAATGTTTTGGTTTACGAACCATCTTTCTAGGAACTTTAGTTGATACCGATGTATTCGTTGTTTAGACTGGGAATGAGCAAATATGGCTATAAACTGTTTCAAAAAAGAGAAAAGTTATAAATACATACCTAAACAAGACTGTAATAGAATGTTGCAAACAACATGATGAGTCATCGATACAATTGCACATGCATAAACTAACGCGATAAAACAAAACAAGGTTTTGATAGCTAAACCAGCCACTTTTGTAACCAATTGAACAGCACTTGCAACGAAACAAAGAACAGTGACCCGTTCAAGTTTGAAAACTATTAGCATAATAACACGTTCCCGGCAACGCCGGCCAGCCTGGGGTTAGCTGCATGCAATTATATTTCAATATTAATTCACCCTCACATTATTTACAAGAAAGCAGGCAATTAGAAAAAGTAAAAAGCACTATGAACCTTATTTTACAGCGTTATTATTTTGCTATTCTTTCTGAAGGAGTAGTTGGTCACATTTACATAAAATGATAGTAAAAGAATGCATATTGCGAGTGACCATAAATAACAGGTGCGGACGGGATACGTTGTAGTTACCTTTTCTCACGTTCCCACCATATTCAGGAGGTTTTATTTTTTCATCCCTACTGGCACGATTTTCACTTACGTGCGTGTTTCTTACCTTATTGTTTCAAATTTGAATTTTGTTTGAATCATTTCCCAGGTGATAGCACTATTTGTTTGTGTCTTTATGTTCAATATTAATTGCCGAATTATTACTGGAAATGACAGTGCTCTCACTACAAATATTATTGTTATTTCACAATAATAATATAATTATAAAATGTACACCCTAATAAAATTTATGGAAAAAGTAAAACACTCGCACTCAAAGTAATTCTTTGTATCATTATTGCCCCTTTCATCATATTGTATTTGTAGCCCGTTCATGGGTTACGTACCATAGAAATGAAAGGAAAATAATGATTATTTCTTCGTACCACGAATACTTCCCCGCAGATGTTTTGTTAAGGGGGGCGTGCGGGCCTCGGCTCTCTATTTGGCTAATGGATATATCAACGAGATTGGTTTCTAACACAAACGAACCGGTCGTCTAGTTAAAAATACCGTGTGTATTTCCACGGTCGCTAAATTCAAAGCGGTATCCGAAGTTAAATATTTGTATCGTGTTTGGAAACAAGATAGGCATCGGTCCCATATACCTGAAACTAAATGGAGAATTTCAAGCAGGCTCGACGTTCGATAAATTAAAGTGTCAAATAAAATCTGAACATCACGTTTAGAATGACAAATCACTGCCGGATTTATAAATATATGTTGTTTGTTTATGTTTAATAAATATTACATGAACATTTTGTACACATATACGTATATAAGTATATCTTTACAAATTCAATGCACTAAAAATGTATTACTGTATAACTTCCTAGACGCGTACTGCAAGGGTTGGATGGAGTTGACTCTAGAAAAGGATGCCTAGAAGAATTTTGTGGAGGCCTTAGCTCAGTAGTGGTAAATTAGAATCGGTCGTAAGTTCCGTAAATTAGAATGCCAACAGTTTGGTGATACTCACTGCATTCAATCAATCCGATTGCCAAGAGTAACGATTACAAACTCTAATATCTACTAACGTACTCTAAGTCTTTCACTTCACACACTTTCTTAGTCTGTATCTTTAGAAATGTAATAACCAACCCGTTGAACGATCAGATCGTTGAATGTAGCAGACAAAGTAGAAAGCTTCTATACCTACACACCCGTCTACACGCCTCCATTCAGTTATAAATTGGTCTAAACTTGAAGCATTGCTATATAAACAGACCTTGAGAGAAAGGTCAAAATAGCAATTATACAAAGGAAAAGCATAATAGAGTTCTGTTGCACAAACTCATTCATGTCACAGTACAAATAAAGAGTTTAATATCCGCACAAACAACACTCGGCAAACATTCCACAACAACATTTGTCATTTATTACTCGAGTAAATAATATAGCCACTACGAGGAATTACTGCTTATATTAAAGTACCAACCCTTCTTCCAACGATAGGTATTTGACTCACATTAAACTTGTGTTATGTAGATGCGCACCAGTGTGTACCTAAACTGTTTTTACAGGATTTCGACCAATCGGATTAAAGCACGGCTGCGCAGTACCTGTCCCAATATTTTACGGGTCATCCACACCAATGAAAAACACACGTTATTGTTTCTTGCGAAAACTGTACATTAATTAATATCCTCTTGTTTACATGGATATACAACATCATCTAAAAACCTGTACAAAAGTTCTAGTTCCATGATTCCATCCCCGTGACGTTTGTTAGACTGTGTACTTACATCACTGTCACAATATTTATTGATAAAACGATCTTACCCGTAAGTGAAGTTCTATCATAATTATAGCTTCGTCGGAATAGATTACCATCGTACATTTGTAGTACATGTAATGTCACCTCCATGCACTTTAGTTTTACCTCCTGTAGATTTTTTTAAGTCCGATGCCTTACTCGCTGTCAGTTTATCGTTAATATTTCATTAAGTTCAGAGCTGTAACCAGGTTGTAACGACATTTAATAGATCTTTTACAACTAGGGGTCTACTGAAAAGTAAAGGGAAGGGTGGGTTGCTAATCCCTTCGGACGAGGCTATCAGATAATTATGATATAACTTCACTTACAGGTAAGTTCGTTTAATCACTAATTACTTATACTCTAATATCGTCCTCGAGATTAGCATTGTACATTTTTAGATCTTGAGATATTATAGTAAAAGTATCAAATTAAACCGACTTGACTTTTTAAGACTGAGTCCTAACATCACTATTGGCATCATATCCAGTATTAAAACGGTTTTAAGTGCTCTTCAAAAAAAGAAACGAAACAGAATGGAAGGGCCTCAATTGCGACCAACAATACCGATGATCCATGGCTTTCCCAACCATAGAAATACATTTTTTTTTTTGACGACACGGTTGGCGCAGTGGCTGAGCGATCGACTGCTGCGCAATGTGTCGCGGGTTCGATCCCCGCACGGAACAAATATTTGTATGATCTGCAAGTAGTTGTTCCGGGTCTGGGTGTTAGTGTATGTGAGTTTCTTTGTTTGTAAACGCACTCACGATACAAGAAGAAATCCTTAGTGTGGGGCAACGTTTTTTAAATGAAAAATAAATAAATATATATATACGAGTATTTCGCTAACATCCAACGTATGGATAAATCGTCGCTTTACGAAGACGATTGAGATTTAATCCCGTCCTTTGGTATTTGTACATCCTGTAATAACAAAAACGGAATAAATAAGATATTCGGTCAACGTTTTATTCTAGTTGCTAAAGCCGTTTCAGAGTAAATCCCTAACATAAATAAATAAACGCTTCACACATCCCTATGTTGTTAGATGGTCGCGCCCACGCTAAAATTACATACAAAAATATAGTACCTACATGCGAACTTCGCTATTTGTCCCAAAATCAGAATTTAACCTCTGATATTTTAGCCATAAAATATCACATAAATCTAGATTCATAAGCCGTTCTCATATTAGTAATATGAAACAAAGAGCGAAAAACAAATATTAATACAGAATATTCGTAGATGTTACATCAGGCGCTCGATTTAGAAAACGTTTATTAGTACGGAGCTAAACTGTGATAGGGATGTGAACGGGAGAACGTGACGAATTCAGCTGAAAACGCACGTAGACAATTAACCCAGGGCTGACGTCTGCAGTGATACATGAAGTTAGCCCCCAAAGGACGATGGAAATAAAGCGGACCCGAATAAACACGGAGTTCATACATTTTCTTACCTTTTCCCCCTCGCTTAACGAAATTGGACGGAGATAATGTTCGTATTTGTATCAGAAGTTGTCTTAAGTAAGTTGTCGTTGATCTAGAAGCTTACGCTCCCGGTTTAAACACAGATGTTTCGGAACTACGCTGTAGATATGCGGGATTCGTTATACGTGTTTAGTATAGTAACTGTAATTGCTACCCTTAACAAACCTTTTAAAAGTAATTTCCCCTTTAGAAACGTCCTAATTTATAATTCTACTTAATTGAAACACTCAACAACATGTAAAAGACGTTTAACTGTAAAATATCTGCTACTTAAACTTATTAAAGCAATAAGTTTTTGCCGAGGAAAAGTGTTTTAAGAAGAAGCACGTGTCGCAGCCAAAATTTTAAAAGAATTTGGGAATTTCCGTAACATAAATCTTCGTAGCGTCTAATTACATGGATCCAGCTCTCTCCGCTCTTTTCTGGGCAAACTTATGGCGGCCATGCGTCATGACGTTTTTATGAAAAAATAGCGGGGCATCCCTAAAAGCCTCTATTAGAATTATGAAATAGGTTACTTGAAAAATCTTGTACGTATTAGATTTATTTTCCATGAGACGTGAGCTTATAAGAATAGAGCAATGAAGTGAAGAGATATTGCTTCAATTTCATGTTTTATCCAGCCTAAATCCTTTTACATTTAGCAAAGCTGTGCAGTTATTGCTAGCGTTATGGTTGAAAGAATACGGTCCGTCACATACAGTTTATATTAGCTTTGGTGCGCGGGGGCTGCGCAGCGAAGCGGCTCACTTGAACACAGACTGTTTGTTCAACTCTAGGGCTCTCATACTTGGAGAAAAATAAACTGGGCAAATTATAGCCGCCAACTTCAACGTAGAAAAATTATTTCGAGTGCAAAGTTGCAAATAGTATTTCAGTTAACAAAAATTAATAGATGCAGCTCTCTATAGGATAAACTTTGCTCTCTGCATGACTGAAACAAAGCTTTTCAGTCAGTGTTATAATGAAGTTAACTGAAATTTTTGAATTTTATGAGGGTTACGGTAGCCTCTGAAACTTTAACGGAGAATTTTCGGGTAATATCAAAAGAAAATTGCATAATTATACATTCCACTATACATACATTTGTATTCGTAAGTTAAAATTAAGTATCGCATCAATAAATAATTAAGCAGTTCGGTTATCTAAAAACAATATAGATTATTAAAGAGATTGCTAGCAAGTTCAATTACAGATGACAAAATAGATACGCTCTTCGTAATTAATTAACAAAAAAATATTTTCCTCCTTTAGCATTTGTGGTATCCGCGGTTGTCTGTAACCGCAGTCGATATTGAAACCAAAACTTTAATGCGGGATCCTGCTTTAGGTACTTCAAAATACTCGAAATTAATTTAAACAGAGCCTGTACAGTTAGCAACAGGAGTGCCTCGAGTTTTTCGCTTTTAATTTCTATTTTGAATCGCTGATTGCGTTCTGGGTAGTAATACTTAAAGCTCACTGGTTTAATTTTCACGAGTACTTGGGGCTGGGTTCCTGGTAACTAGTTATTACAAATTGCTTGCTCTTTTGAGTTCATTTAAAATCATAGACAAGCATTTTAACAGCACACCGGCAAAAGCTTGATAGGTTGAAAAGTCACTCGAACATTATAAATGTAAATGAAGTTGATATTTCAAGATACCAATTGTATAATTTTAAGTTAAAGTAATTTTAGAAACTAACATCAATAACTACTCGTTTTACCAGCACACATTACATTTCAACGTCGCATATAAGCGAAAAATGTCATCACAAATGTAGCCTTTTCGCCCGCATGTGAAAGAACGCCAGCACATTCATTCACTTACAAAAGCAGATTCAGAAATAGAAACAAAAGTTTTAAAACACTCTGGCTGGAAGACATTTTTGACAAAGTTTTGAGCGCGGGCGCGGTCCCATAGTCAGCGAATGGCAATGACACTACGCGCGGTCTGACGTCATACGAGGCGCAAAACGACTCGCGTCTTTGACGGAGCTCCCTTTTGTTACGTTACCGTATGAAGAGTCGTACAGTTTCCAATCTGAATGCAAAAGTATGAACCTGCAACGGAACGAATAGAATCAAAAAATCAAACGAGTGATAATGTTGTGCAAACAGAAATGCGAGCAATCCTGCAGAATGCCAATAACATTGCCAACATGAAAGTTTACTTTTGTTCAATTCCCTTTGAGTTATGTAAAGTTTAGAACTGCTTTTTATGTTAGGATCAATATTGTCGTACTTAATTTAAAAACAGGAAAAAAGTGCATTTGTAACCCCTTTAAAAATTACATAACTATATATTACATTTTTTTTTGTGAAATGTGTCGGCTCTTGACCTCGATTTCGCCTGGCGGAAAGCGACGGATGAGGTCTATGATGGAAGGAGTATGAATATAATTTCATATTCGACTTGACTAAATACTTACCTAACTACATTTTTGATCATGTACCTACCTAAAAGTAACACCACAATATCATTTTATTCACTAAGCAAGTAATAAAAATATCGTTAGTAAAAAGTTCATTCATGCGAAGCGCTCTATTCATTCTTTAGCGAATAGAATTCGTTAGCAACGAATGCGAGGTAGCATTGCGATTGGCCTATGCAAGTACGGTGGGCCACTTGACCGCTACAACCAGCACTACTTGCACTACCGTACATGATTGGCTCTGTTAGCAGTATAAGTTCATGGGAGCTTTAAAGCACACACTCTTTTGTCACAAGAATGTATAAATATTTTTCGTAAACTTTGGAAATGGAAAAGCGGTTTTCAAGTTCCCTTTACTGCCAGTATAAGAATTCAGCTTTTACAGTTCGAAGCAAAACAAATGTTCGAAACACATTTTTCTTAGTTGTATTGTGGTGTTCCTATATTGTAGGAAATATTTAAAGGAATGTTAGAGGCTTTGAAGTTTATATAATAGGTATTGGTACCTAATATATACCAATAACTTATTTTTTCTGTTTTATATTGCATTTATACTTATCTAGGACGTTTTTTGTCATAATAAATCAAATATTGATAAAATACTGCGGTACATCATCCGTGGTACGATATAAAAATTCTCCCTCCCTCCAATCTTTAACTACAAAGCCCCAAAAAGCGGTCAAACATCCAATATGAAGTGAATAAATTTATCTCTTGAGAAAACGATTGAATAAGAAACCCGAAAGCATTCGAAGCGTCAGTTACAATAACTATTGTCACATTCAATCAAACCATTCAAACAACGTGTGCCCTCGACAAAATAAAACGCGGGGAAGTTGGTACGTAACAATTCCCGGGATCCATACAGTAAAAACAGTGGGATCTCATCCAATTTTGCATTCAATCTACGACCACGAGAATTGCTTCCTCCGAGATGACCCGCCACTTCCACTCGCCGTAAAGCGATGACCTAATCCGGTTTATTTGATTTGGGTTCCTGACTTCAGCCTTCTTTACCAATTTGTAAGAATAATGTCAGATATGGAAACTCACAGCCACTTTGTATTAATTCAACCGATTAAGTAAAGCGCGCTCCAAGTACCCGCAGGAATGCTATTCTGCACTCGCGTCAGCCATAGAGTACCTAAGTCCTAGAGAGACTTTCAAACAATTAAACTTTTCACGAGCGTCTGTCTTCTATTTGTCGTAGTTCCTTTACTCTCGCCTCTCTTTCTTTTTATTTTGTATTGTGATCATTTATACTGATTTTGCATCCCGACGACAAACTTGGAATTAAATACGTGACTTCAGAATTGCTGACAAAATATCAAAGAGTAATTTCGCAATTCAGAGTTTAAAGTCTCAATGTGATCCACGATGCTACTGAAACGTTGTGTGCCTGACACGAGTTGCTTTGATTCAACTAATTTTACGTCTCGCTGAATTAACTGTGAGATTCAGCTACAAAGAACAATGAAAACTTCAATTGGAGAATCTTAACTAGCACGTTTAAATGGCCTTGGGTGAGGCGACGGAAACTTCAAAACTACCTAGACATGTTCAAGGATTGTCGTTTTAAAATGGCAAGCGCCAACGAAAGCCATTAATTCACAAGTGAAATAAAGAAGTTATCAAGAGTCGCGGGGGTAGGAGTAAACAAGGCCTGTTGTGGGTCATGTGATTAATTTCAGCGAACACTTTCCGGCCACAAATGGCTTGTCAGAAAGTTTATTGCAGTAAAAAGCTTGAGTTTGTACGCGGAGAATGACGCGAGGCTTTACACTAATGGCCCTTGAAGTTTCACCCATTAAAACCGAGTTTTTTTACCGAACATTTGGGTATCTATGAAATTTGATATTATACCGCAGATGATATAAATTTTACTCATAAAGTTCTAACATTATGTTTTATATTGTAGGTCGCACGATATCTTCTGTTATGTTATGAGTTGCGTTATCTTTGCGAATGCTTTTGAATTCATCTGAATCCAAAATGGACTTAATGAGGAAGCGTTTTCAGGTCACTTTATAGAGGGGACTAATTTGCATATTATCGGGGTGTGGACAGAAGGTCGCGTGACAGTGAGGTCGAATTACCATAAGAATGGGCCAACGAGGTGAACGTTTTGTTAAGGCTCCAACCAATGTCCCATTGTTACACAAGTTTTCTTAACAATTACGCTAAGAAAAAGTCCGCGTCTAATTGGGACGATTCTCTTAACACGGAATTGGAGCAAACCTTCAGAGGCTAATGTTTACAAAGTTACATTAACCTGGTTTAAATTTACACAGATATAAAATAAAATTGTCACATAAGGAATTATAGTTATGCTGTTTTATCTTTGCTTCTGTACTCATGTACATTTCAGTGTGTGAGTATTCAACGTACGAGTAAAAGCCAGTTGCATGTTTTCTTAATGGAATAGAACGAACCAATGATCAAATAAAAGAAAAGAAATGAATAGTCGTTTGCCTGTATTTTTCTTCATTTATTCCTATTAGGTGTGTTGCTATCAGTATTGTCCTTCATTGTCGCGGTGTCACCAGACAAGCAGGTTTATAGTCGCATGACTCGAGGCAATTTCCCTACCAGAAATTTAGGGTCCATAAAATTGATGAACAGTTTCTTAATAGCGTCGACTGACTTCTTACGATTTTTAATTCCCAATTTCTTGAAATATACAAACAGTGAATGAGGTCACACTGGCGTTATTTGGTTTCAGAAAATCAATTTAGTCAAAAACCATTTTTGCTTGGGTCGTCTAAGTGTGGTACGAACAATATTTGCAGCCGAGACGCTATATTCGGAGCTACGAGTGGTGCTGTCGGCATTATTGGAATTTGCGGGACCACCTAAAGGCGGAAGAAACGAATAGATAGCTACGTCGACACTAAAATAATAATATCTTCTGAGAGTCCGCTATTTCGTTTAGTATCAACACAAACTTAATTAAAATTAAGCTGATTTTGATGAAATAAAGGGTAAAAGCCCTTACGCCTTTAAAGGCTCAAAGTATAGGTATTATATCGATACACAGAACGAGCTTATCGGTATTGATCGTCATAATACGGGTTGTTATATTTTGCCAAAAACTAATTATTTCACGAATAAAACTTCAATTTTAGTTTAAGTATTTTTTCTCCGAAATAGAGCTTATGCCCGATTTGGCCATTTTCTCAATTCGCATAGTTTTTGTTTTCGTTTTCGTCCTACTTCAGAAAGTAACCATATATTTTATCACCAGTTTACGGGTACCTATCAATGACTTATGAATACTGATAATTTCGCGTCCTCTTCGCGTGACGCTTTCGCGTCGCGTTATCACCGCTCTTAGATCGCTCAACGGGTAAATTTACTGGAGTAGACTTCGTAACTGAGGTGTTTTATCATCGTAGTGCTTGAATATGCAAGCGAGGAACTAATATAGTACGCTAATAGCATTAATTTTAGCCGATATGGGGAGTTCTTGTCTTAGTCGCGGGTTCAGGAGACCCTTGGGGGAAGATAGGGGCTCCATTTTGAGCTCTAGGTCTCTGGGTCAATTTAGACAAACCAAATTAAGTCTAAAATAGTACCTATAGAAACAACAGCAAATCGCATTTTAATTTTATATGTACTGTTGTTCTTGCTCGTGGCTAAGTAATAACAGCCACACGGGTCGATCCATCAGGTTAAGCTACGCTTGCCGGTGTTGGTCCGTGGATGGGTGACCATCTTCACATACCAAGGCTCCTCCGCGCCTCGGAAAGCGCGTTAAGTCGTTGGTCTCGGCTGTCATTCGTGGATCTTTGACAGTTGTTACGGGTCGTCAGAAGCCCGAAAGTCTGACAACCAGTGTTACCAAGGGGTATCGTATTACCCTTGTGGAGGTCAGATATGCAGTCGCTCCATGTCCAATACTGGTAATCAGTTAGACTTGACGTCGACCCCAACATAGCTTTTTTTTTTTTAGGGTGGGAAATTATCAAATAACTTCTCCCACTCTGGGCGGAGCGGGAGGGCGTGCCAGACTCTTACTGACTAAAACCTACCCGTGTTCCTTCAGTTGCCTGTACGTTGCCAGGGGCCACGGTATCCCTTTCGGACTTTCCCGCGATCCCAGCAGGCATCGGTCCTAGCAGAGCCCTTCCGTTGTGCTGACATCTCTTTGAGGCGCGCGTGAAATACAACGCGCCGTCGACCCGGGCCTGGTCCTTATCGCACGGCGAACTACCCATTGCTCACACTACAACTTGCACTTGCTGCTTTGCTGTTACTTTGTTTTTTATTGTTTTTGTTTTTTTCCTGTGCGAGTCACAATAAATACTTTTTCTTTCTTTCTTTCTTTCTCACCATCCGCAAGCCCGTGTCTACGGTGGCCGGGAATCAGCATGCATTTCCCGACGCTCAGGGCTCCAGCGGCTAGGGGCGCGAGGGCGCGGCATTTGCCTCTCCCTCACGCGCTCCGTCTCCTCCTTCGCGAGCATTACTGCTGTGCAGAAGGAGGTGACGGCTTCCCACGCCGTCTCGCTTCGTACCATGGCATGGACCAGGGCCGGACCAGAGAGATCACTGCCGCCGATCGCCTCCACAAAGACACGGCGGTGCCTCGCCCAAGCCGGGCAGACCTTAACCGTATGCTCTACCGTGTCCTCCGGGCGATCCACACAGTGGTGACACCCGGGCGTTTCCTCCCGCCTTATGCGGAACAGGAACCTCCCGAAACAACCATGTCCAGTGAGGACCTGCGTCAGGCAGAAGATGAGGACGCCGTGGCGCCTTTGTAGCCACTCCTCAAAGAGGGGACTTATCGCCGCAATTGTGGTGTGCCCAGACCCCAACATGGCTGGGAAAAGGCTAGGCAGATTTATATGTAATTTTTTTCTTGAGCATTAGTTTGATTTTAATTGCTAAGAAATAGTCTTCTAGTATCAGCAGTTAGCAGCAGATTTATTTTTAATATATGACGTAAAATTTCTACTCCCCCTGCGTTGAAATTTTACGTCGGTTCAGAATCATGTACTGAATCCGTGGTAACAGTTTTCTCGTCGATATCCCTGCCGCCCTGTATAGGTACCTCATACAAAATAATATGGAAAGCCAACTATTTCTGACTACTAAACGTATCTACTGTACCTATATTTACAAGTGAAACCATGCACAGAAAGGTTGTTCGAATTCCCAAACCAATAGACACTACAAACTTCTAGTATTTAGGCATTTCATCATTTATTTATGTAATAGGTATATTTCTTATTCAGATTCATAATTGAACAATCAAAAGTTCAGAAAAATACGGGCGGTCACATGCCCATGGGCGACATTGTATATGTACCGTCTATCTAATTATAGATAATTTATCTTGCAGACACATTGTAGAGGTATTTTTAACTTCAACTAGTCCTACCAAATTAATTGTTAAGCTTTACACCCTACGTCAATTTGCCATATTATAGCCATTTAATACAAGTGTCAAAGAACACCACAACTGTCAAGTTGTGATTTGAATATACGGGCAATTTAAGTTGGTATTCATTTTGCTTAACAATTAATTTCCCTGTCTTTTCTTGCGTAAGCGCCTTGAAGTGTCAGCAAGTATGCAATCTGCGTTCATTCCCAGTCGCCCCCGCGGGGATTGCCACCGGAGGCAAATGGGAATGAAAATTCCCAGTCGCCACCGGCGGTGACTGGGAAGTCATTGCCCCCACTTCAGTTTCGCTGTACATTGCTTTCTCCATCGTAGAGAATCAAAGGATGAGGTAACTTATCCTAAACCTGCCTCTAATCTGTAAAAAAAGACAAAGTGCATTGAAATATTTTTTTATTTTGATTTCGATATGAATAAACTTGTTAAAATTAAACATTTAAACTGGTATTTTGTATCACAGATAATCAGACTCTTAAAGAAAGTAATTATTTCTTAATCAATACGTATTATAAACAAGGCTGTAAATATTCATATTCATAGATAACAGACTTTTTTTTATTATGGTCAATTATTAATTTACCATTTGTATAACCTTAAAACACCCACATATATATATTTCTGGAATACTTAATATTTAAAATGAGTCAGAAATTTCAATCACAGATAATTCGAGCATTAACAATAATACAATAATTTTCTTAAAGTTTTGGGCTAAGCTGAACCCGTTTTATGTAACATCATGTATGCTGATTTAGACTTTATGTCGTTTCTATTACAGTCCCTATTTATTTTTTATCTCAGTAAAGTATCTCAAGGACAAAAGGATAACTGAGACAGAATACTACATAATAATAATATGAGTAACGTAACTAAATAAAAGTCACAAGTTAAATCACATATATCTGTGATTTAACGGTGTTTTGTTATAATATTTTTAATTCGTTTTCTTAATAAATTATTCTAAACACACACTAGTTACTTATATGTTTGAATAAAAATGAGTTTATTCATAATATATACATTATTTTTATATTTCCGTTTAACATTTAGATATGCATGATTTAAAAGGTGAAATAACAAATTTGTCTTTTTTTAGAGATTAGAGGCAGGTTTAGGATAAGTTGCCTCATCCTTTTATTCTCTACGATGTAGAAAGCAATGTACAGCGAAACTGAAGTGGGGGCAATGACTTCCCAGTCACCACCGGTGGGGACTGGGAATTTTTATTCCCATTTGCCTCCGGTGGCAATCCCCGCGGGGGCGACTGGGAATGAACGGCAATCTGATGAAGTTTGCTCATAGGTATGTTTTCTACAGTATATATGTGAGTATACACACCACAAAGAAACATATAAACGATTGCTTGGAAAAGAGTGATTATCACAGCTTTCATGATATTTTTCTTCTCTACTACACCCAAGAGAGCATTGGCATGTTTTATTTGAATAGCACGCAGATTTTATCAACCAAGGTAAATTAAAACACATTAGCACGCTAAAGGCAATTCCTCCGTTTTAGTTTTAATTATAATATCTGCCTACTCCCCAGACACCGTCGCTTTAGTTCATTGTAATCCCAATCTATGTAGATAGCAAATCAATAATTTATACACAATCGCTTCGCTGTTGTAGTTAAAAGCAATCATAATACGATTTAAACGTGTTTTCGTATGCGTAAAGCGTACCGTGATGTGGATATTCGATATTTCGTTGATAGCGGCGGTTGACAATGAGAGATGAATTTATAGTGGCAGGTAATGCTTGTTCAACGTCATCCTTTCATGAGCCAGATTTTGTTGGCGAATTTCGTTGATTGCCCCATTTAATCGCGCTGATTCACTTAGCTTTTTGTACATCAAATTGAGCTCTAAATTCTAATATATTTTAGTTATAAGCCGACCAAAGGTGACTTTCGCTTACCCTTTTTATTGGTTTATGACTTATGGTTTAAAACCATTAATTTTCGATGGCATCTTGATCATTTATTTGGTCATGCAAACGCAATTACGTACAAAACTTTTATAAAAATAAGTGAGCTTTTATTTTAGTAAACATACCTACTACATTTAATAAACATCGATCACCATAAAGAATACAGTGATTTTCCGCCAGCTCATTAATAATAAATTAAACATATAACAGCAGTTCATTGGTGCGTAAAGCAGCAACATGCATACAGTGAATGGACACGCGACACTCCACCAGACAGAACATGTCACGACTGGATTTATGGACACCACTTAGTTGCACGTCATATGCTACTGCACCACTATCGAAAAAGTGATTTCAAACAGTTCAACGGCAATTATTATCCTCGGTCCTGTTACACCGGCACGACACGCACGTACGACAAACGTTCCTTGTCTTTTTAATGAAAGTTCAGTCGCTAGCGTCCCACAGGATTAGTTCATTTGGACATGGAGTAAATTTACTCAGGCCAATCTAATATGGGTACACGCACGAGATAGCTGCGATCTTATTTAATCTATGGCTTTAATTTCGACCTGGGACCTACTATAATATCTGACAGTACCTACAAGAAAAATATCTAATAAAATGTCTGAAATGGTTTCATTGTTTTCCTTAAGAATTAATTTGGCGATGTTGAGTTTTCGACCGTTATCAATAGTGGATATTATAAGCAATTGCCCCGGAACGTTTATAGGCTTTTAGTATCGATTAACGTCGGTAGTATATCTATGTGTGTTGTTAGGAACATCTGCTACGATACTCCCCAATAAGGATGATAATATTGATTACATAGGTAATCAATATGGTCATCCTTATTGGGGAGTATCGTAGCAGCGAACACATTTATTTAGTTTCTAAACGAAATAAATTTAAACTAAACAAATTAAATAAACGTTTAAATATTTATCCCATTACATCGAGAATGTAAAAAAATATTAATAGACTGGCTAAAACGCAAAAGCTATGACGACATTGAAACTCTTTTACAAAGCATCATGCGATAATTTGGCAATATGCGAAACTCACACACACACACTATTATTTAATTTTTTTAAACTTTCACCACTGAGCGACATAATATTATCATCTTCAAAGGCATATAGATTTTTTACCCATACCTCAAAGTACATACATGAAAGTAAATACGTAAAATGATTCCAAGAATCTAAGTATTTTAATCACATGAATCTTTTCAAAGAACAACCTTTTTGATGAAAATAAAAATAAATAACATCTACTTTGGTTTCGTTTAATCTACATTTCTATTGAGCTGTCCATTAGAGCAATTGAAACAACAGACGACTTTCAACGAGAAAATTATAAAACTTTCAGAACAAAATATTTAGGTAAACCTTTTTTCTGAAACGATATAAAAACGGGACAACATTTTCGCAAAGTTCGAAAGAGTTTCAGATTAAATGTTTTCTCATGAAATAAATCATGAGAAAACATTTAATCTGAAACTCTGTGAAAAGTGAGTTTTAGTATCTATAATAGTTTTCTGTATCAAAAAGGAAGACCAAATATCGAGATAAAGCCATAACATTTGTGCTATCGTGGCACTGGATCACAAAGCAAGTAATTTTTGACAGAGTATGAACAAAATGGGATATCGTGTGCCCCAAAGGCCGGCTGAACGGAGATATTGAACTGGTCAGGCAAAACGAATAGGTTCGGGGAGCGGACCAAGTACCGCTATCGACTAAATCCACCTTCCGCTGAATTGAACCTTTCAAGTGTTTAATACATCAACGTTTATTGAGTTACGCTCGTATATCGGTAAGTAAATCGTGTATTATGATATTGAATTACTGAAAATTATTCGGAAATGGAGTAGAATGTAATGATAGCCAAACGTTTCAGTTTCAGTTGTTGGTCATTGCAATAAAATCCTCTACCAAATGGTTGAATGATATTTGATTCAGGAAAACAATAAAAGTGATTTGAGCAATTATTTCATAAATGGTTCATTGAGTAAGGTTTTAAAATACAAGTACCTAGATTATTTCAGATATAAAAACAATGAAAAATTAAAATTGACAACAGAAAAAAGACCTTTGAATACATTTTCACACTGTGTTAGGTGTCTTTACAACGTAAAACAATTACACGATATTAATGATATTTGATCTCGTGAAACAAGTCAAAACAATCAATGCCCTTCGGCTTATTTGTTTTATTATCACAATTATATATATATATATACATACATAGAATTACAACTATTCAATTAATTAATTGTGTTTTTCTTTGCAGAAATAAGAGCCGAAATTAAATTAACTACAGCCCGTAAACTGGTAATAGTAAATAAATTAAAGTAAGTAGGTAACAATACATTATAACGCAGACATATTATACGAGCTGAATCCTTGAATTCGATCACCAGCTCAACCAACATTATTGAGGTATTCAATCAACTGCCCGGTTTGGAATAAATGACATAAGGTTTGCAACTACTTACATGGGATTGAATACTGTGGCCTACGTATAATCAAGTCTAATCTTAATCTCATCAAATATATAACGATGCTTTTCTAGAAGTGGTCATCGTATTAGTGGCTCAGCAGCTTCAATATCATCCGGATTCTGCCAGAATATAACAGTTTGATAAACGAAAACAGATATAAAATCGGCTCCCCAGACATCATCTCTGTCAGCCACCACCCAAACATCGATGCAATGCTCTGCTAGAGTGACTGTCGCCAGCCAGTGTCACTCTTATCCAACCTTATCGGTGATTCCAGTAACTTCGTAACAAAACGAGGGCACAATATCTTAAGACCAGTCTAAATGTTTGGCCTATCACGAAATAATTTTGACGTAATAAATGAGTTTGATTCGGAAAATACTCGTTTGAAACCGATATAAAATATTTATTTAAATTAATTTTATACCTACGCACTAAAATGTTAGAGGATTTTTATATTTTCGTTAGCGATACGATATTATGCATCAAAATTATTCATGATCCGTGATCTCTTTAACGTTAAATTTAAAATAAGCAAAAGTCCCAAATTCGATTCAATTATCTTCACCGAGATAAAATAATTACTTCGAATAATGTCTCGGGCTACAGTGAGATACTGAAAGCAGCCATTAAAGCTACTTACGAGATTATTATCAGGAGAATTAGGCACTTGGTAATGTCAGTACGGCGCGGATAGAGCATGTTAAAGACTTGGCTCTTTGATAATTGTGACTAACGCTAAATGATGAAAGTTTGACGATAGTTTTTGATTTTTTTCTTAAAATTTAGCTTTTGACCGCCTCAGTCGGACTGATACGACAAAACTTTTCGTGCCCGTGCCGCCTCAGTCGTATTTATGTAACTAGGAACGTATGCTATTTATTTTATTATTTATGTGCACACACTAAAATACATAGGGACATAGGGATACATAGGATTCTTTTTTATTTTTATTTCATTGCACGACCCTTTTCTGTATTTCTTTTTGGTTATAAGGTGTCTTTTACTGCTGTAATGCCAACAAACGCATTTTTCTTTTTTGCTTTCTTTCTTTTTATTCGTGGTACACATTTATTTGCCGACTTATTAGCTGGGCGCTAGGGGCACGACAATAAATATATAAAATATATATATAAAAATATAAATGAATATTCGAAACGATTGAAGCGGTATCGCTAAATACATTTTTGCGGTTTCAACGGCAGGTGTTGGGCAGCCATTGGCCACGCCACAATTGGGGCGATAAGTCCCCTCTTTGAGGAGTGGCTAGATCGGCGCCACGGCGCCCTCACCTTCCGCCTGACGCAGGTCCTCACCGGACACGGCCGTTTCGGGAGGTTCCTGTTCAGAATAAGGCGGGAGGAAACGCCCGGGTGTCACCACTGAGGAGGCGTTCGGCGGCGGTGATCTCTCGCGTCCGGCCCTGGTTCTGGCCATGGTCCGGAGCGAGATTGCATGGGAGGCCATCACTTCCTTCTGCGAAGCAGTAATGCTCGCGAAAGAGGATGCGGAGCGCGTGAGGGAGAGGCAAGATTCACGCCCTCGCGCCCCTAGTCGCTGCAGGAGACGCCCCGGGCGTCGGGAGTTGCGAGCCGACTTCCGGCCACTGTAGGCGCGGGCTTGCGGACGGTGAGCAATGGGTAGCTCGCCGTCCGATTAGGACCAGGCCCGGGTCGACGGCGCGTTGTGTTCCACGCGCGCCTCAAAGAGATGTCAGCACCAACTGACGGGGTCCGTAAGGACCAATGCCTGCCAGGGTTGCAAGTTTGTCCGAAAGGGATATCGCGGCCCCGGCATACGGGCAACGGAAGGAACACGGGTGGGTTTTAATCACTAAAAGTCTGACACACCCTCCCGCTCCGCCCAGAGCGGGAGAAGTTATTTAATAATTTCCCACAGTAAAAAAAAAGGCATCACGTCTTTGTTTATTACTAGAGGACAGGTAAGATAGACTTCCTGTCGTGTTACTTCTTTAGCGTCATGTGAAAATATATTTATGAAATCAACAATAATAAAATTAGCACTACATTATCACTTTTACAGTAACACCAATGACCGGAAAAAATATTTACCCTCAATTCTTATTCATGGACGTGTCGCGACATTTTCAGGAAAGTTAATTGAAATGCCAGGTATGATTGTGACAACATCGTTCCTTCGTTGTACATTGTACACTTATGTATGGTCAGTGTAAATATAATTATGCAGCTCAATCCTGGACGGCGGGAATATATCAGGGTATAGGTACGGAGTAGGGATCGGTCGGAGTTCCCATCACGTAGAATAATTAAACGCAAACAAACTGCCGTGTCCACGGGCGATCCAGATAGTTAAGTTTATTTTTGATATCTGCTGTGACCCGAAATCGATTTCATTTATAAGATTTTTGTAAGCGAACACGTGATATGTTAGGAATTATTATTTTATACGATTGTACCTATGGCGATTTGCAGATAGATTACCTCAACAAATTGAGCCATCAGAGGTTTTAGTCAGAATAATATAATATATAAAATGTTGTCTTCAAAATGTCCATATTGACTGAGGAGCCATGTCTGATATTTAAACACTACTAATATATAATATAGGTCTTCATCAGTACACCTCAAACATGAGGTATGGCTTTAAATCAAAACAACAAATATTATTTTTGGGCTTCACATTACTCCTACCCAGTTAATCCTTCGGTTCGCTCTCCATAAACTTGTATAAGCTTGGAAGCTGCAATGTTCTCAGCAGTATATTGAGTTGACACGCAAACGGCTAGTTATCCATATACTCGTATATCATATGACCTAGTCTAAAGTGCATCTCCGTTGGCACCATGTCACTTAATTAAATGAGCATTTGGCACTCAAGCTGCGATAGACGCGTTACCGTTATGGCTAACAGCACATTGTCACCACTTGCCGCCGACCTCACCACTTATTAGATTTCACACTGGAACTGACATTAACTCTATATGAGCTTGACTGTACCAGTCTATGCATACACTACTAAGTAAGTCTTGCTTCACGTTAAGAACATAAACTTTTGTATTAACACTTCTCGAAGTTTTCATTAATTTTTTTAGCTTTATGTTTTTAGTTTACAAAAATACTCTTTAATATGATAATTTTATGCAAATGAATCTTAAAAAAAGCATGCTCGCTCATGCTCAAACCTAATAAAAAAAATATGCACAGGTGATAGTCACGGTTTAAAAAATGCTAATAGCTATACATTTTCAATATCAAAGCCTTCACATCAAGTAGATTTCGTTCAGATTTAACTTTTTTATAATTTTTTTGTAACTATTATATGAGTCCTAGAGCAGATTATTTTTGACTTGTATCTAGGTATTATAAAAATAGTCTGGGAGAAGATATTTACAACTTTTTTGCCACCGTTAACGTTTACCTCTAACTGTTAAAGGCTAGTTAATTTTTTGTTAGATGTGTTTTTTTTTTCGTTTTTCGTATTCAGTGTAAAAACGTATATTTGAAACATATTCGATTCAAGATTTTTTTTAAACTTCCCTATATGTAGGTCATTAATACTTAAATATATAGGTTTTTATCAATAGTTGTGTCAAGTACCACGGTTGTGTTAAGTATTTTTAGTTATAATCTTTACTCAAATACGTATGATTGAAATACAGGTACATTTCTGTTATGCAAGCTACTCATAATAATGTAAACACGCCTGTAATTCAGAGCGGTAAATATTTAGGCTCAATCTGCAAGCACACTCGAATGAAGCTCCCAGCAAAAACTAGAGCTTAAATAAAAATAATATAAGTATGAAAAGGTCATCACGTACAATTGCAGGTACTTCATTATGTTACAATCTTAGTGTCGGAATGTTTTTCCGCTTCTCAATTATTTATGTGTACGCAGTTATTACGACGTAAAAAGCACAACCTTCCACAGATCATTAGGAGCAAGGAAAAACAGAAAATGAGAGAAACCTTTTGGGTGTAACGTTACGGCATACAACACTTAATTCGTGATTGAGGTACAGGTTTCTATGGCCCTTTCTGACTTTTGTAAAAACTTTTAATGCAATCATTGTAGATAAGAACCTCTTTTCACAAAAAATACCTATCCCCCAAACATCTCAAGTTCAAACAACGCGCCGCGATATTAAAATAGCTAAACGCTCATTTAGAAACAGGTTCACCACGAGAATATTCAGAATCTAACCGAGTTTAAAAGCTACGCTATGAATTTTAAACTGAAAACTACATTGGATATGAGCAGAAAGGCGAGCGTTGTGTAAACAGTACGCTGTTTCCGCGAGTAATATTTGAAAAAAGTGCCTCTGAAAGGATGCTGCACCAACAGTGGAAATAAAATATTCGTATACAAGCGCGGTGCTGAAAGTTTTAGGAGTGTTTCATAAGGAATATAGAATTCGAACATACCTAATCCTCATGCGATGAGTTGAGACTATAGGCCTCATACATTTGTAGCTCGAGGGACACGCCACTGATAAGAAACCGCCGTAGGCCCGCAGGACCTCTCAGACAAAGGACTTAGTTTGTTTTCGACAAAACACAAAAGAGAACCCTAAGCAAGCACAAACAACATGTAACGTTACAAATTACGTGGAGCAATTCCAATTTATCTTTGCAACTGAATCCATTACCTTAATTTCTCTTACATTGATACAATAAAAATAAGAGAGATTTTCTTGCAAATAAAAAATAGCGATTCTTATACTGAGTAATAATGTAATGAAAATATTTGGATAGGTTTCCAATTGTAAAGATGCTCATACATAAATGTATCGAAATTAATGTAATATTTTGCGGTCGGAATTTGTAAACACGGTTAAATATTCGCGGCGATAATCATAACAATGGTCAGTTGTAGTTTAAAATATCGACCATTGGCGTGAAAGTGGGGGAGCCGCACTGGCCGCCGTATCCTGAATTCCTGAAACTGTAACTCGGAACAAGCCAGCTGACGGTCTGTGTCTTTGCAAACAAACAATCGGCACTTACTACTGAACTAAAGCAAAACGGACTGCTCTAAATGTCTTTTGACAAATGTACCGCTATTCGGGAATGGAAGTTCTGCATAACCTATTAATAACTATCGATCGGTTCTGTAATTATCCTTTAGCTTGTCGTCGAATAAGTACGGAATGGTGCCGACATAAGCATCTCTAGAACCCGGTAAAGCACCATGCTGTAATTTGTAACCGAAATCAGTAGAATTCGCTGTACACGGAACTGCAAGACTTAATGAACAGTTGAATAATTTCGTAGAGATTATGACTATTTGAGGGTAATTCAGGAAACTCGCAGCCGGGCATTGGGTAGCAGAGAAACAATGTTTCCTCACTGATTAATCAGATGCGGAGGTTGGGCTAGTTAAGTTCCTCACGGTTCCCTCAGAATTCTCGGCAGTAGACAATGTTAGGAATGCGTAGTCGGTATATCAACAAAAAGTTTTTTACCAGCTTTGTTACAGTTCATTACCGCGTAAAAGGTTTCGGGAAAAAGAATGCTCTTTTTTTACACACGGTTTTTCAGAATACGTTTTTCACGTGATTGGCGTTGTAACGTTATTATTGGCGTAATAATAAATTAAACCAGCTGGCACCTCTAAAGAATAATAAATAACGTTTATTAAATAGTTTAAAACGCCTTTTATATAAAGTGCCCGCGTTTTTAAATACCAGTTTCATACTTTTACGATTTTCATTTGAGGAGTTTCACGATTGGATTATTTAACATAAAAAATAATACACCTTTGCATTCATTCACATATGAATTACGGTTGATAAGTTCTCCAAGTGATTACAGAGGCTACCCCATTGCATAACACATTCCGGTTGCATGATGCAAAGTGTTACGTAATAAATATAGCCTAATAATACCTTTACGTTCTTTTAGAACCAACACTCAGTTGCTATATCATTGTTTACAAAGCCAGTTTTTGAATTTCCGGTAAGTACGTAATGTAATAATAGAGAGAAAGCGTACGAAACACAATTACGACGAAATAAAAGTGACGTTTTACGAAGCTTTGTTTGAAAAAATAGCCGTGTTTTTGCAAAGTAAATAATTATTGGGTAATGTTTATTCAGGAAGCTCATTGTCAAATGAAATTGAAGAATTTCGACGATTTACGGTTTGTTAATTTATTACACTTTTTGCTACTGAATACTTTTTCCAGGTTTGGTATTTTAAACAATTTATACGCTTTGAATAAATAGCTCAGATGATCGCAATTTTACAGAATTACACGTTAATCCAAAATATTGCACCACATTAAATAAAGACGTTCTCTACACGAACATCAAATCCATGCCTTTGCCAGACGATTGATAAGTGAAGCGGAAAGGAAGGAATTATTATTAAGTTTGATTCAGCTCGTGTGGAATGCGTTCGGTAGCGCATGTGCACCGTAGCGACGAACTTCGCGAGCAAAGCCGCGCGTAGCAGCCTACAGTCGCGCCTCGACTCGCTACGCGGACGCACGTAGCACGCCTACGCCGCTACGGGTTACGAACTTCTACATCGTCGATCTCGCGTAGTATGCCGCGCAAACAGTGAAGTTTATTTCGCTAACATACAATGTGTTTTGAATGATGTTGTTGGGAAAACTCTTGTTCTATATACACTTCGGACTTGTCTTCCATGTTGTGATTTGTTTTAAGGATTCCGTCGGTAAGTTACAAAAGAATAATAATAGCAAAATCGAGGATAAAGTGGGACATTAAAATGTCAGCTGATACTTCAATTCTATTAGGTTCTAAAACCAAACATTTAATAAATGGATAGAAATAAACGAAACACTAAAACCTACTTCAGTACGAATAAAATTACATCCACATAATGTGGGTTTCATTCCGACTGGCAAAGGTCTACGCTGGTTATATGAAAAACACTTAGTACCGCTATTAAAAGTTCTTTGACTCCAAATACCAAACAATAGGGGTACATTAAGGTAGTTACCGGTTAGTGTCAATAAAATGTCTGGCAACAAAATGATCTTTACTTGTCGTGACTACAAGATATAAAAATAGTTTTTTTTTAATATTCAGACCTTGTACGAAAGTAAATCTATAACGGATATCCCGTTATTCAAATTATTGTGATTAAGTGCCGTAGAGACTTGTTAATAATTTAAATAAAAAAGCAATAAAGGTTGGAAATAATTGAAAATATCGTTGGTACGCAAAAAAATACATTGCGGTTATTTACAGTGGGTGCAGACTTGTGTAAATTTACAGTGGGTGCAGACTTGTGTAAATTTACTGTGGGTGCAGACTTGTGTAAAATGTATACAGTGATGCCAAACACATCAAATTCAAACAATTTAATTATTTAGTAAACCTGCGTAATAGGAATGTGTAATTAATACAGATATAAATAATTACGAACAGAGATACATTTTATAATTTATATCTGTTCGGAAATTTCTAAATAACCTATTGAATAGCAAAATCAAATGTATCCATCATCGAACTATTCTTCTATCCTACTAACAGGTACGCCAACTTCCGGTTGCTAAATAACTACGACAAATCCATATAGTCTCCTAAAAAAACCTGAGAAATTCGTTCCCGACTCTGGGATTACGTCCATAGAAAGTGCAGCGAGCGCCCTCGTCGGTACTAACAAACTGCGGTCACCAATTCGACTGCCAAGGAAGTGATTATGGCGATGTCTTCTCTTTGACCGTTTCTTTGAAGCGGTGCGGCTGCGGTGTGGCTGCAGTGCTAAAGCGAACATTAGCGATCTGGTACAGATGAATAGCTGGGACTACCCTGGCCACCCTTAGGAAAAGCGTGTAATAGAAAAATATTTGGTATTTGTTTACCAAATATAAGATATGTATATGTTTAATATCATGCAGTATCTCGATGAACGACGAACCATATAAAACAACAATTATGTTAGTGGTAAAATAATTATAAACGTTCCACATTAAATTTTCAAATCGAATTCATTCCGCACAAATATTTTATCTAAATAAAAGTATCAATCAAATTCTCCCTTCTGCAGTACTGTAACATTATTGAAATTGTATTGAAACAGATACTATTTTCATATCCAACATTATAGATCATAAGTCAATTTTAATCATGAAAACACATTTATTTTTGGACATACTACAATCGATACTCCACAGAATTTCTCAGTGATATAAACAACAATAGTATTAAGACAGCGTTTTGATTGGAAGGTCGCCCTTCATTAAGGCCTTCGTAGAACAATAGATTTTCTATTTCAAGGCATTTTGGTCCTTTCTCGGTCTTTCCTGTGATCAAAATAAAAAGTCTGGGCGCCCTTACAAAGGATTTAAAATCTTTTATCCATAGGGTGCGACGATCTAGATCCAGATTGAAACGGGTCCTTCAGTTAGTATTGTGCAAAAACACAATTCATTTTGTTAGTTTTCAACATTTATTCAAGATTTTCAATTTCAATGTAAAAGCTAAATACTCTTCTTTTCCTTCCTTCTTCTCTTCTCTTATAGAGCGAAAGCGTCAGATTCCGAATTTCTGCGGGCTATCTTAGCGCATAAGTTAAGTTAAGTTAAAGAATCTTTAAGCCGCTGTCCAGTAAAGCTGTTATTTGCACTTGCTTTTGTATACGTAAGACTCGTTGACTTGGTCTTTCACGGCCAAAAGCCCGAGTTCAGACTCAAGATTCGCCACCGACCCATTAAGCGCAGTACGCTAGATTTGAAACTAACTAATAGGGTTAGCAACTCTATACTGAGCTCCAAAACACAATTTACCGATGTAGCCTGGACCCAATTAAAATGGCAGAGGGGTAATGTCTGCCGCATGCCGACGACTTATTGGCCAAAACAGCGGTAGAATGGAGTCTCAAAACAGTTGACTGTACCACGCGCGAAGAACTTAACACCATCAGTTAGGTGGAGGAAAATTATCGATAAAAGAAAGGAAAGAAGCCTTTATTAATAAATTTAGTTAATGCCATTCTTGCTTATTATACGATTTACATGGTGGCTAAAATATATGTTTATATTTCACGCTTTGAGAAGAAAGCTTGATGTTCACAGGACACAAATGAATGGCCTCTAAATCCAAGTATTACAAGTATTTGTGTGATTTATTTGCGTCAATTAACTTACGAGCGAAACATCGTAAACTGTGGTAACATTAATAAAATTACAGAAAAATATAAAACAAAGTAATTGAATTATTCGTGTAATTACTTTACGTCAACAGACTCTTACATATAGGTTCGAATGTTTTCAATTTCTGAAATTGTAAAAATTGTTTAATAACTTATAATGAAAAATCCGCTTAAATACCTAATTACAGGAAAATTTGCGTGTCGTTGCGTACCTAGAGGTAAGTTATGATTAAAGTAAATATAATATAGGCAGAACAAATTGGGTAAGCTGAGTTCACAAATAATATAAGTTGTCCTTCGTCTACGATATTATTAGGTAACTGGGTTTCCCTTAGTGGAAACTTGCGCGAAACGACAAGCAGATGTTACAGCCCGCTTTTTTAAATTTAATCAAATCTTTTTTTTTTTTGTATTAAAAGAAGGGACTACCGTATGAAATCTTTGCCTTTATTTCTTGTTCTTATGTGAGAGGACAGTGAATCGTGACACTGATTTTTTTGGTGTTTTATATTGTAGGTAACCGGCCTTAATAATCCCACTAAGTAGTTACCAAGCAAAAACCTAATCATTTATCCGATTTCCATTTTGCATTGAAAACATTATGATAAAAATAAGTTTATAAATATCTTACCTAATTGAATCATTTGTATGATATTGGTACCGTTAACCACGACTTAATTAATATGCTTGATTGACTCTAACTACTCGAACAATACGATTTACATGAAATCGTGTTGATTACTAATTATACGTACTTTCACGTACTTAATATGCAAAAAGAGAAATATGATGATCAACATTTCTGCAAATAATCATGTACAATTTTTCAGAGAGGGAAAACATTTTTCGTTAATATGTTTAATAATCTCCAGAATAATAACAAACTAAATTTAGTGCATGAATAATTTAAATTTTGGTTGAGCAACAACATATTGGCTAGAGGGACAGTCCACTGAGATGTTGTAACAGCCAGGCTATGGACCAAAGCCGGCTTAGCGGCATGAAGCGCCACGCACAACAACCCACCGCATGTACGGGAGTCGGGAATAAAGGTTAAATGCCCCCGGGGCTCACCGACTGTCGTGTGAACATAATCAGGGGTCGCACACATTTATTATTCAGTTAATTTTCCTAGTTTTCTACCTTTTTATCATATACCCATGATAGGGTTGAATTTACGCCTAAAGTTTCCTCCGAGGTAATTGATAGACATGTGTTCGTGAATTTTTAAAATGACGATTAAGCGTCGGAATTCCCTGAGCGATAAAGCAAGGTTTCGTTGAGGCTAATAAGAATGTATTTTTTATCAAAACGCGGTCCGGTTCTGGCTAATGATTATGTCCTTCAAATAATGTTAGCATCACAGCTATGGTTCCTGTGGGGGAAACATGGATGTGATATCGTAAATCTACCTTCAGTGGACTCACATTAAGGAGGAACTTATCGCCAAGAACCTGGTAATATGTACTTACAGAAGTAAGGAGGCACTAACAAGATTATTTTTACAACAAAACTAGAACCTTTTACTCCTCCGCAAAGATAAAAAGGTCAAATATCACATAAAAAATATCATGAAAACATTATTACCTTTGTTCCTTTCAATTTGTCTGTAGATATCTGGAGTAGGTACCTACCCCGATCTTCCGGCTTAGTTCAAAATAACAATCTCAACAATAATTGAGCGCAACACTCAGATTTCATCAATCTATCTTACGTCTCAGATAATGCATGTAATTTAAGACTGCAAACTGAAACTCTGAAACGGAATATTCGGGCTAAGATTGCTATATATGTATGTTAAGCATTAGAACTACATTAGCTATAAACGATTTTAGGACAAGTGAATACAATTATATTGTACTTTTTTACGTTTTATTAAAAAAATATAGAAAATCCTACCAGAATTGGGAACTAAGCTACCGGTAGTTATTACTCGAGACTCAGGCACTCCTTGCTCATAATCATCTGCCCAGCCTTTTCCCAAGTAAGTTGGGGTCGGCTTCCAGTCTAAAATGATGCAGCTGAATACCAGTATTTTACATGGAGCGACTAGATATCTGACCTCCACAACCCAGGAGCTCTTTACTAAGCATGCCGTTTCCAGGAGTACTGCTTTCTGCATCAAGCCCTTTGATCCAGCCTTTCCTGAGGTGTTGATCAAGAGTTTATTAGGAAATTCAGCATAACGACTATCGGTACAAACACAGAGTCCAAATTATATAATAATTGTTAGCTTTGGTAAATCTAATAAATACAAACTGAATAGTCACGTTGATTTCATATTGATATTCACGTCAGGATCGACATCAATGTTAAATTCGGTTTCGCAATATCGGTCAGTTTTGATTTTGAATTCAACGTAAATAATACTAAATTGTGCATTAGATTATGCAAATTCTAGAATTATAAATGAGGAGTTTCTTTTCAAAACTTGACTATTCCACTTTTTTTTTCGGAATTTGAGGAAATTGTTTTTTTAGGAATGCAGCTATGTATTTTGTTCCTATATTTTGTTGAATTATTATATACAACCACAACAGCCATTGTTTTAACCAGGTTTAAAAAAAAATGCAATAATCTGTTTTTAATAAATTAATAATTTGAAATGGAATAATCTAGTTTTGACTCGGCTTTATTGGAATCATCATGCTTTGTCATTTTCTCTAGAAGAATAATTTCAAGCCACGCCATTTTTTTCAAGCTATTTCAAACACAATTGCAAGCCACGTCATAAAAATAATAAACTCCGCACTAAAGAAACGTACCTAAGAACTTTGAAACTAAACTGACTGAAAACTATAGGGAAAAACCATGTATTGCTGCAATTTCTATGAAACTAGAAAATTAGTTAGTAGTAGAGGATGAATCATGTTTTGTTTCAAAAAGGTGATTTAAAAAAAAAATGTGTATTAAACTACTTTTGATGAAATCATGCGTTTTAATAAAAAAAAACTGCTGAATCAATCGCATTTTGTTAAAGTACTTTTGTTTTCGCTGCATGTAATTATCAAAGTAACAAAAAAAGATGTGTGCTATCGAAAGTGGAATAGTCAAGTTTTGAAAAGAACCTCCTCAAATAAATCATAACAAAAAATATCATAAATACAGTTATACTTACTAAAAAGGTCCATATCGCTTTACAATTACATAACATAGTCTCAAAGAAAAATTGATAAAAATGTACCTTTCTTAGAGACTATAAGAAGAGTTTCGTTTCAAAAGAAACAAATTATTTATTAAAAACATAGATCATTACATTTAGGTAATGCCTTCTAAATCCCGAGTCTCGAGCAAGAGCGCGAATAATTGCTGACAGACTCAATCAGCTTCAGTACAGGCGGCAAGACGTTTATGCCTATAGTGCTAAGCTTCAAATACTAATTGAAACAGAACCTACATAAACTACATATCAACAAGTATCTTTTGACAAACTAACGCGCTGACTTTCCTACATCATTCGCTCGTAAAAAAAGGCAATAATGTTTAATTTATAACTGATAAACTAATTAGGGGTTTAACTATAGCAGTGATTCTGTTACAATTTGTCCCTCAATAAATCTTAGTACCCGCTTTAGTCCGTCGTACCCCGGTAGGAGTTTGCCTCCCCGATTCCTCCGTTCCTCTTGTTCTTGTGTCATCTCCGATAAATCCTTTAAGAAAGCGTTTAAATCGTTCCCCATTTGCTCAGTTGCGGTGTTCGAGAGACTTTGAAGACATTTACCGTAGTTACTTCGACCCGCAACTCGTTCGGCACACTTTAATTGTGAGTAACTTCTTATTTTTCTCAAGTAAATAATGACGTTGTTTGTTTTGCAACTGTTTTGATCCGAGAATGACTTCTCCTAGTTCGTCCTAGTTAGTTCCAACCTCATTGTTCTAGTGAATTTGCTAAATAAAGTTTCCGAGTGTTATGAAGGGTGCTAACAATCCTATCAATACAATGTCTTATTAATTAGTCGAATAATTGGTAGGAAAGAGGCTTCCCTTCCATCCGGTCACGTCGTCCAAACTTCCGGCCAGCCATTAAATTAAGAGCAACTAAACTTCATTTATCTCGGCTTGTTACTTCCACGGACGATAAGGTTCAGAAACACGGCTGGAAACTTCCACAAACTTACAGATAACTTCGTCGAAAAGTTATCGAATCACGCCGATCGTTCGAAAATTTGTTACTTACTCAATATTTTAAATAATCTTCTTTGCAACACTTCTTATCTCCAAAGTTTTCACTCCTTTTAACTTCATTTGATTATGTAGTGATAATAAATTTACCTGCGTAGACTAAAGTTACTTAATTTTGTTAATTAGTACTTGGAAGTACATTTATTACGTTAGTAATTCCTTTACAAATGCCACTAATGAAGTAAAGTAGTACCAAGGCTGTTTGTTCCTGAAATTAACCACTAATTTAACAGTAGTAAAATGTTTATTTTCACATAAAATCTTTATGTTACTGCTACAAATCTTAATTTGAAAATCTCACACGTACGTTTCCAGTAGTCCAGGACTATGATAATTCATGGAAACTCCTCCCTTGGGTCGGACGAACAAGTTTTCACATTTTCTTTTAGAACGAATTCTAGACAGAACAGTAGTATGGCGTAATAACCGACCTTAATTTGTAGAACATATCGATTCACGTAGGATATTTAAAGTGGAATAAACTTCTTATATTGAGGCAATGGTGGTCGCGTGACGAGCCACGTTTGGAGCAGCAGGCAGCGGGCGCGGGCGCGGGGAAGCACGCCAGCGCGCCAGCCGCCAGGCGGCGATGCGATACGCAAATATTTATATCGCCCCCCACGGCACAAGTCATTGCCTGAAAGCGTTGTCTTGTACCAACCTCGTTGTAAAGAGAAAATATTGCCTGTCGATGCTATTCACAACTAAGTCACGGCACAAATAAGTCGCGTTGCACAACGCCCATTCAAAGGCATCGCCCCAAATTAAGATTAAGTGAGGTTTTACACAATATTGTGATTTATCGGCAATTTCTTTTTTATGTTCGCACTTTTAAAGGGCCCGTTCTCGATTATTATTCAGGGTCTATAATATGAAACAGGACAAATATTGACGTTAAAATTGTAAGTTTCTAAAGAAACCTTTAGATAAAAATGCGACCATGGTAAAATACGGCTGGACGTTTTATTGTTTGCATTCATGTCTAGGCTTAATGAGGCCTTGTTAATACATAAAACCGAGATATATTTTCTCTTGTACAAATGGAAAAGTCTTGTAAAATTATCGTTTACGGTTTAATAGCAAATTGTTTTTATTCGTTTGTTGGTTTTAAAGCGCACTAACTGAAAGTCTGAATGTTTTTGCTGTTTTGCGCAACATATGACGCGGTGGTAAAGAAAACGAAAAATGACTAGTGTGCGTGATCACACTTCAGCCATTAAGTGCCTATAATACCTCAAATGGCTTAGCATGATCCTCCGTTACATCGAAAATACTGCAGTATTAATTTTGAAGTAAATATATGGTAAAGTTGAGGATTAATGTTAAGTACTATGACTAAAGAAACCAAAATGAAAAAAAAAACGATAAAAGCAAAACGACCCATAATCAAAACGACACTTTAGCAAAATGTCCTATGAGCAAATGGTCCTAAAACGGAAATGGTACAGTCATACCACACACACATATGAGATTTTTAAACGAATAATATTATATATCTTCTTCTCGAGACAACAAACTTTGAAATGAAATAAACTTTAAAAACTAAAACTAACTTAAAAAAACGGCCAAGTGCGTGTCGGACCACGCACAATGAAGGATTCCGTAGTTGGGATGAATTTATCCCAAGAACTAATTTAGCATTGTAGTTCAAAAACATGTTCGCCCATACATTCCAACTGCAAATGTGACTTTGTAGTTGGAATGTACCAATATTCAACCCTCCTTTTTTGGCTTCGGTTCAGTCGAGTAAAAACCGATAGTAATTTTTCAGAGTTACTGTACTTTACAAGTAGGACGTTCTGCTAATAGGACCATTTGCTCATAGGACGAT
This sequence comes from Agrochola lota, assembly GCA_947364205.1. Taxonomy (NCBI): domain Eukaryota; kingdom Metazoa; phylum Arthropoda; class Insecta; order Lepidoptera; family Noctuidae; genus Agrochola; species Agrochola lota. The sequence continues at coordinate 10,827,679 of OX376227.1, read as the reverse complement.
TTGCTAATAGGACATTTTGCTAAAGTGTCGTTTTGATAAGGAGGGGACGAAAACACGATTCCATAAAATTTGCTCGATAGAAAAAAAAAACAAACTTACCTCTAAACCGAACAATAAACCGCTAGTATTAAAATAATACTTCAAATTACATCATGAAACTTTGCATAATAAATGAACTAACTATATAGTACATACTTACTATGTTTTTTTATTTTTTATTACCATTGTTGTCGCCGTAAAAAGAAATTACCTAAGCTATTGGCACCTTGGAGCCTTCTCCTCGCCGCTTAGTCTCGCTCTCACTCAGTCTGCGAGCAGCATCATGCGAGCGGGATAATGAGTGAATTTGTGCTGAGGTATTATGGACTCTTGAGGGCGAATAACATTATTTTTAATTTCAACTTACGATTTAAGGATCGTTTAGATTATACAATATCGACTATGCTTTAATGCTATGCTAGAATATCATATTTATAGACGCTGCCAAACAAACCGACGTCGCAGAATATAAATACCTAATGAATAATTTCCTCTTTTGTCTTTAACAAAGAAATCTGCATAAAAGGTTTTCCTGGTAAGCACTATCAGCAAGTCTGACAAATAGACGTAAAGGAGTTTAAATATCTGCGAGTCTGGGATAGCAGCCGGTTGTTGACTATAGGATACCGACATACAGTTAGCAACTGAACTAGTTATCATTTCCACTTTTTGGTTAGTCACCAAATATACATGGATATTTTGGCGCCCTCGAATGACGTTGGCAGGGGGCGCTGTTGGGTAACAGTTGTGCAATTGTTTTGTGAACTGTCACTCGAAAGCGCCATCTTGTTTTTTAGTTCCAATTAAGGCCACTTGCCAAAAGAACCTTGTAGTGCTATACCACAAAATCATGTTTGACAGTTGTTTAGAGTAAGCACCACTGAAAGCAACTTTGAATTAGGAAAGGTGTCGCTTGACAATATTTTTGAGTAGGTACTTCGATACTTTCTGAATTATTTGTAAGTTTACCTAAGAGTTTTGTTACAAAGACTAAACTTTGGTAAATGTAAATGAAATCTTAGTATACACTAACCGCTTTCAACTGATTGAAGATGTACTTAACAAGCGATCAAACTTCATTGTTAAAACTTAGTTGAGAATGAAACGCAATAAGCATACGAACTAATGCTTGTTTTAAATGTTTTGACATAACCTACATTCCACAAGCGCTATACAGCACTATTCAAATTATTTTATTACTAAATTAATGTTAAAGCCAATCTAAGCGTTATCCAGAATTCTGAACTATTCACACATTCGGTACAATATCTAATTTACATAATTTAACATTTATTAATAATTCTTTGGATTTTGGTGGGTAAAAGAAAACACTGTACATAATTCAAAGGTAAACAATGAATACTAATCACTAAATTACAAGAAGGAATTGTTGCCATAACAGCTATTTTTGTTGTCGACTTTACTTACCTATTATTAAGTAAAACAGATTTAAAGTTATGCATAATGAATGCAAACAGAGCGAAATGGTGAACGAATGAAAACAATTTTTGTAAAACTAATCATTTCATGATAAGTTTCATGATTTTTAAATGAAATTCAGTATTCCGATTGTAAATTGAATATTCTATTAACACTTTGGATTTTTCCGCTGGCATTTTATTACGATGAAGCACGCTATTGTTACAGCACCGGCGTTTTGTGAGCGTTTCTTGAGCGTATGCGGTGCGATTCGCAGGTGACGTTTTTCTCACGTCCGTGGTAATTTATCAACGACTTATGCATGTTGTATTAATTAGACAATTGACGCCTCGAAGACACAACAATAGTAAATATTTTGCTTATAAGACAAAGGGTGCCTAGAAAACAGATATGAGCAATGAATACGAAATTGTGTACAGATCACTATAGCATTTAAGGCACTAAATAATTATTGGACCTGCCTTAGAAATGTTAATGCCGTTGTGCGATGAATGTTATCAAACATTTATTTACTAAAGCAGCATGTTTGGAATTATATTAAATACCAATTGGCTTTAACATAACGTGAAAGTATGCAAAGTCAAAGTCAAAGTCATTTATTTGCTTTAAATGCGGTTACAAAGGTGTTAATAAATAAGTACGTATATTGTGCGATGACACATTTCGCCATATTTTGGCATGCAAATATGAATAGTAAGGCTTATTTAAATAAGCAGTTATCTATAACTCAAGTTGAAAATATTTACTAAACCTGAAATTATTTCAAGTAAATCAATCTTCAAGTTACACAACAGAAATATAGTAATAATAAAAAAGTATATGTAATACATTTGGCACAACATAAAAAAAACAGATCAAAATTATATCTACAATCGCAGATTTAATAATATATTCTAAGTAAAGTCTACAATGTATTCCTGAAATGATAGGACCGACAAGAAGTTTTTTTTAGAAATTCACCTATTGAATAATAACTATGTGAAATGAGCCATTTTTTTAGTACTACGCAGAATTTTCTGTAAGGAAGATCAGTTATGAAATTTGGAATTGAATTATAAATAAGTGGTGCCATATATGCGCAACTGCGTCGGAATAGTTCGATCCTAGATACGGGTAGTTTTAATAAATATTGTGTTACTTTTCGTTTATTTGTATTATTATTAAGTTCAAAAAGTGAATAATTCGTTTTAACAAACTTAGCGATTTCATATAAATGCAAGGAACTGTGAGAAGGTTATGTGATTTATACACTGGCTTGGAGGAATCAGTCCAGTCCATATTGAAAATTGCACATATGCATTTTTTTTGAGCTAACATTGCTATACTATACCGGATGACGGAGCAAACATAGGCGTGATACACCATTAAAGCAGTTTCTCTGGATGTCTCATTTTTAACTTTCTTTAATGCAAAAACAAACCTATTGATTTTCATACATACGAGTATTTCATCGTTATGCTGCTTCCAGGTGAAATGTTCATCAAGAAATTTTGTTTTATGTAATTGTTCTACTATTTGATCTCTATGCGATATTTTATAGTGGGTTTATTTACTTTTCTGCGTTTTGAAATTGATTATTTTAGTTTTTTCTACGTTAACTTTTAGAGCGTTTTTATCTAACCAAGTAATAATTTTATTCAAGGTGTTATTTATATCAGACTCGTATGATTACTCATTTTTACAATCAATGATAACCGTTGTGTCATCAGCAAACAGAACACAATCCTGTTCTATAGCTTGAGGGAGATCGTTAACATATACAAGGAATAGTGGTGGCCCTAAGATGCTTCCCTGTGGAACTCCGAAGTAATTTGGTCTATACCTACCTACTTGTAGTATGGCTTAAAATTATGACATTTAATTTATAAACCTCGAGACGCGAATAGACGGAAAGCCCACACACTACTTAAAATAAAGTAGCAAGAAGATATAAAATATCGATTCTTCCTTATAACACGTTTTAACTGCTATGAGTAATACTCTTCATGATAGGTTAGATTCTCAGATTTTCGCCCCACTTTACATTTTCTTTCTTCACTATTCTATTTTTCAGATTTTATCCTTGAGGCGACTTATACGTGATTACTCCACACAGCACACACTTTTCTAAAAAGTAAAGAGCAAGCAACGTACCTACAATGGGATAAAAAATATCGACTGCGTAGTACTATTCCAAGATATACTTACAGATATTTATTCCGCTTCACATTTTCACATACTAAGCATAGAATTTGAAAAATAGAAACAGATACGTGATGCCCCCACGGTTCTAATCCGCACTGGTCCATAAAACATGTTCACACGTTTGATGTCGCAAAAGCTTCGTGCTATAAAGATCCGTCTTTACTACTACAGTCCGTTGTATAATATAACTTTGAAGGTGTAAGAAATATACGTACATCACCTACGTATACATATCTATGCACCAACTGGGCTTTGAATCCCCTCAGCGAGACGGACGGACGTGCTGATATGAATGCATGGATTGAAGTTTTAAAAAGTAAAAACCGGGCAAACGTGATAAAATATTATTTCCTTTGTACTTCGCTACAATGGATTTTATGCATGGTTGTTCGTGACACTTGCTTTATAAGGCAGCTCCAAGGCAAGGAACTGGTAGTGAATAAAAGAACTGCAACAATTGGGCAATATTACTTAAGTAATTATTTCGTACCTTTGCATGATATTTTTGTTCATCATTCTTTCAGATATGTTACTCTATGTTACTGCGTTGGCAAATTCATTAAACAAAACTAAACTTTAAGAACCTGGTGGTCATTTTTCAATAGACAAATGTTTCTTGACGATTATTTTGCCTGGTCCGACTGGCCGTTGGGTCACGGACTCTAATTTCGAATTCCGCGTGGGTCGTAGATATTTTCTGTGCGTGCTCTCAGACTCTGTACCGATTACATTAATTTGTGCTGAATAAATGTGGCCCACATCCTAGAAAAATATTCCATTAAAAAACATGTTATTCTGCTGTCTAATATAATCTATATTATCATTTATAAGAGATGTCTATGTATAGTACACGAGAACTCTGGAATGTACCAATTAGAACGACAGTAGGTAGCTATGAAGTCCACAATGAGTGTTTGCTCATTGTACTATCAGTATTAATTCAACAAGCGGGACAAGTGAATTCCAACTACAGCACTGAGACACTAAGCTAATCAAACACGCTTATTAGAGTATTATATACTGCAGTTCAATACTCTTGGGCCACATCGCTACAAGACCCAATGTAAAGCGATAGTAAGCGCAAATTTCACATTTATGAGCAGAAAATTATTTTAAGTTAAAATTGAAACCAAAAGTATATATATTTAACAACGACAATCGTCGCGTATAAACACAATCTCTATCAAGGCTCGACAAATTGTACGGACTACGGGCGAATAGAGCCAATTGCCGACCGATAAAAAAAACAATAGAGGGTGCTTGCCTTTCTGTCATGCGGAATACAATGGTATTCTTCCTGAGCGATAAACCAGTCGCCCGCAGACATCGGCAAACGTGAATGACAGTTTACGATGGAAAAATACATACTACATTACAGAATTTAACGTCCGCAACATCGTATGTGCAAGTACCGACATAAAGCATTTAAAACTTTCTTTTAGAGTCTCTAAGGAGGGGTAATATTCCGACATAAATTCTCCCCGGGGGTTCACCCCACTCCTTGAACCCATAAAACGATAAAGATCATCTTTTGTAGCTACTCAAGGGAACAGCTACGTACCTCCTTGTGTCTTAAACAATTCGTTCATTTCGTAGAAATACATCGAGACAAATCCGCTCATTAATATGCGGAGTTTCAACTTTGTTTCGAGTTTGTTATCTGGGAATTGTCTGAAATGTACAGAGGTATTTGAAAGGGCTCCGTCTCATAAGTTATAAACAGATACCTTTTCTGATAGCAGGTCGGTGCAAGGATTTTTTATAAAATACTTGCGAAAGTAACAGGACAACAATTAGAATTCTTTCGATGAATTTGTTAATCTAAGTTATTTAAAGGGAATATTATACAGGCTGGCGATCTAGTCACCTGCATCCATCAAGGGGGTGTTTTTACCTATCATACTGAGCAACTTTCACTTTGAAACTCATATCCAATTCGTAAAAAGTATATTTCATATTTGCATCGAAATAATTCGTCTACTGTTGTATAGGATTTTTTTCTTTTTTTTCCCGAGTTTGATATGAGTTTCATAGCAAAAGTTTTTTAGTATGAAGGGTAGAATCGCCCCTTGATGGATGCAGGTGACCTGTGTTTCGTGTGGACTATGAAATGAATAAGGAAAATGTTGGTGAATTCTGTTTGATTTAATTTTCACCATAAAATATCATAAACGCGATATACCTATAAACATACATCAATTTGAAAACATTTCTTTTGCGCAGAGAGCGCGATGCCCAGAGAGTCTGCTTTATATTCTGTAAGCTAACTGGCTGTTGGGGCAAGTTTCAGGTTTTTCACGGAGCATGCCGCCTAACAAAGCTCAATTAGATTACACTATGGTGTTATCAGCATAGTGCTGCCAATTCGTTTCTATAATCTTCTCATATGTTATCGAAAATAAGAAATATCCTTTAAAGGAACTAAGTTCGCTACTAATATTCTACACCACAAAGATTTTAAACTACGATAAGATAGTGACCACAAAATGGAAGAGCTATAAAACTTGCCCATTTTATTGCCGATCCAATATATCTATTGTTTTTATTTGAACCTTAATCTTATAGAATTAAAGCCTATTTCAAGCATGTACGCTGGTCCTAACATCTACAATTTGATTATATTATACGACAATAAAATTTCAGTGGCAAGAGGAAGGGGAGGACTACTAATATGTTACCCTTTATTACACCTTTAGTATATTGAATGCTCAGAATAGATACGGAGAAAAAACGTTCATTATCGACTCTGGCGCGCAAATAAAACAAGATAGCACCCCAGGGCCCGCTCACTTGGATATTGCGACCCGAAAGCAAATTTGCTCTAGGCACAATAAATGCTTAGGACTGTACGTGAGAGAACACACTGCCGGCAACAATAACATTTATATATACATACTGATACATTAGTGCGGAGATAAAGCTCAGTGATATATGGACGACTATAAACATGTCGCCTTCATACCAACGACTACTTTGTTCAAATTGATCACTTTATCTGTCAGAGATACAAACGGCTCAAAGCAAAAGACTGGGTTCAGCGTTTCTCATTATCCAAGTTCAATATAAAAGCAAATATCTAATTGATCGTTATTTCAATCTAATAACATTAATTGAGTTTAATGAAATACTCTATATAGAGATAATATAAGATTTTGACGAAATAATTACGATAACTTTGTGAGCAGGCATCAATAGAATTCTAATAAACTTGGGCAGGTTGGGTCTGAGATTGGAATTTTTAGTCGTTTAAGAATAATTTTAAACATGCGATGGAATTTAAGTACCGTGTCTTAGAATGTTGGAATTATGATATAATAATGATGGATTTAGTGTATTTAAAGGTCTTATCTAACTTATAAACGGCAACAAACTAACAGTGACTAGTGGTTTTAAAGGCGCGAACTGGCAACATTTTTTTTTTATTCGCGCCCCTCCTTTTCTTATCATCATCATTTTTAACTGAGTAATATGCAAGATATAAATTATTGCAAGTTCCCACCACGATACCATTACCTATTTCTGCCACGTCCACATTGAAGGGAACGGGCGGTGTAATAAAATCGTAAGGAAATCAGATATTTCAGTTTATTCTCTGAGATGACAACGAATCTACGATGCCACTCTGGTACTGCAGCTGTCCATGATGTACCTCCCGTCGCGTCGCCTTGTTGGCCACCCAATAAAATAAAAAGGTGTTGCATTAAAATATGTTGCTAAGGTCAGCAGATCTATCGACACTGGCTGGAAATAAATCTATTGTAAATATTTCTACAGTTAGTAATTAGTTAACAAACCGGCTATTTACCGTTTATCATCTTCAATTTTATTGCTAGCTTCGCTATTACCTATTATTTATTTTGTTAAGGTTTTCATAGCCTCTCTATAATTTACTATGCATATATTTTTATATGCCAGCAGCACATAAAAAGATGGTTAATTTAAAATAATGATGCTGAGTTCTGCTGACCCATCGACAGGCTGAAAATAAATCTATATATATAAATAGAAATCAATTGCCGTGCATTAGTCTCACAAAACGTTGAAAATGACTCGACCGATTTGAATAACTTTTTTTTGTTGTGTTCTCCTCAATAGTGGGGTGGTTATGGAAAAAAGAAAATTAGAAAAATCCCAAAGGAACAGCCGAAACATCGAAATTGAAATTTTGGCAGGATGGATCAGCTAGTTGTTAATATTTCTACAGTAAAGATAAAGATATATTTATTACATAACTGTGTACGTTCATTATTTAACAAGTACCTAATTAGTTATTCTCTCTCGATAATTAAATCAATAATACATTTCTCCTAAGCCATGACTCATAGTAGCCAAGGAAAATTGTAGCCTGTCGGTTCAAAATTATACAGTCTCAATTATTCCGAAGTAGATATTTGTGGACCTAAATTATCAAAATATAATTACTTACTCAATCACCAATCCAATCAGCCATCATTGCATATGTATTCCCCATATTCAAGCAAATACGTTAATTATTTGAATTTGAATTTAGAAACCAATTCATGTTTTTATTTCAAACTGATTCGATTACTCTCCACACACTGACTTATTAATTGTAAATTTTTTGGAAAATCGTCGACTTTTACAATGTTTGAAAATATGTGAGAAACGTGTATTTATTACATAAGTAATTAATTTATCTATCGTTGCTTCATTTAAAATTATTTTTACATATTGTGGTATATTTTTTTTTTTTTAGAGGCGGCGTCTTCACTTATAATATATAACTATCATATACAATTATGTAACATATACAAAATATTGTAAAACATTTGAAAAGAGTAACGGTGGAGTTTCTCGCCTATTCTCCTCCATACGAAAACTACCTTTTGGAAGGGGCGAGTAGAATCAATTCGATTTTTTGTAAATTTTGACTTTCAAAAGTGCCATATAAGGGCCTATTTGAAATAAATGATTTGACTTTGACTTTGCTGTTCTGATTTCTAAACAAACCATTTTTGAGCGGTTAGAATGTATCCTGCTACCAAAAACTTAACCTTACCTAGGTTAAGTTTTTGGTAAATAAATGATCTTACTTACTTACAGGTAACATCAGTGTTGTTTAATTATGGGATGGGTATTTTTTTTTTTGAGGGTGAGAAATTATCAAATAACTTCTCCCGCTCTGGGCGGAGCTAGAGGGCGTCTCAGACTTTTACTGACTAAAACCCAGCCGTGTTCCTTCCGTTGCCTGTGTGCCGGGGCCGCGATATTCTTTTCGGACAAACTCGCAACCCTGGCAGGCATTGGCCCTAACGGACCCCGTCAGTTGGTGGTAACATCTCTTTGAGGCGCGCGTGGAACACAACGCGCCGTCGACCCGGGCCTGGTCCTTATCGGATGGCGAGCTACCCATTGGTCACCGTCCACAAGCCCGGGCGTACAGTGGCCGGAAGTCAGCTCGCGACTCTCGACGCCCGGGGCCTCTCCTGCGGCGGCGAGGGCGTGAATCTTGCCTCTCCCTCGCGCGCTCCGCCTCCTCCTTCGCGAGCATTACTGCTTCGCACAAGAAAGTGACGGCCTCCCATGCACTCTCGCTCCGAACAATGGCCTGAACCAGGGCTGGACGCGAGAGATCGCCGCCGCCAATCGCCTCCGTGAGGACATGTCGGTGCTCCGCTCAAGCCGGGCAGACCTCCACCGTATGCTCCACCGTGTCCTCCGGGCAATCCACACAATGGTGACACCCGGGCGTTTCCTCCCGCTTTATGGAACAGGAACCTCCCGAAACAACCGTGTCCGGTGAGGACCTGCGTCAGGCGGAAGGTGAGGACGCCGTGGCGCCTCTCTAGCCACTTTTCAAAGAGGGGACTTATCGCCACAATTGTGGCGTACCCAGCGGTGGGTTGCGACAATCGCACTCTCCATGCCACCATGAGATCCCGCCGGAGCTCTGTCCGCTGTGCTGTGATTTCCCGCGGCAGCGGAGTTACGCCCCAGCGTCTCGCCTCCTCGCGACCCTCCAGGTGTGCGCGAGGACTTTTGCCTCCAGATCCCATGGCGGTAGTCCGGCAAGAAGGCTTGCCGCCTCACGGGAGACCATGCGGTATCCTCGGACCAGCCTAATGGCCATGACTCTTTGGGACGCGTTCAATCGGCGGGCTGGTCACAGCCTTATAGAACGCGCCCACACCGGTGCCCCGTAAAGGGTCATGGACCGCACAACCCCCGCGTAGAGCCTCCGGCAGGAGGCGTTTGGATCCCTTAGATTGGGCAGAAGCCGCTTCAAAGCAGCCCCAGCCCTCTCCAGTTTGGGAGCCAAACGTCGGAAGTGCTCCACGAAGTTCCACCGGCTGTCGAGGACGAGTCCCAGGTACTTCATCGTCGACTCGACACCGATGTGAACCCCTCCTGCCGTTATCTGGGAACCCGACAGTGGCGGGTCCCGAGGACCTTAAAAACACATTGCCTCGGACTTCTGCAAGGTACGAGGTATTACAAATTAGTAAGACCTCTGCCGTTCAAACTAGGAAAATCCTGTATCTTGAAGAACAGTGTTCTTTAGTGGGATTGACACGTTTGACAAAATATTTATAAATTGCATAATAATTCTGATGTTAACATATTTATTGCGTGGGTTTAACAGTTAATTATATGTGAGTGTGTTGCTGTGGGGTTAAACTGGTGTGTTGGTGTGTGTGAGTATGGTGGTATACTTAGTAAAAAACAATCTGTCGAGGAAGTGAAGTGAAAGCTGAGTCACGGAATATACCAAAAATTAAACATTTCATCCAATTATTATAATTAGCCGAAAACAAAAGCAGATGGTTTATATAACAAACTGAAACCGATACAACTCATTAGCAGAACAATTAGATGCTCTACTGACAACAAAACAGCTCAACCAACCGTCAGTACAAGGTCTTAATTTGCCATTGATGTTCAATTAGATAACAGTTGCCTTCAGACAGTATACATTCCTAGTATTGTTAGGGAAAGCCTATCTTGTATGGAATTACACAAGGGAAATTTAATATACCTATGTGTTAGATTTCGCACGGTAACGTTAATTACCTACGTTTAATAACTCCTATAGGGAGTTTAGTATTCTGTTTTATTATGAAAATGAAAACGAGTAGATAATATAAAATAGTGTCCGCAAATTAATGCTGTTTGATTGTCAACGTTATATTTGTCACAGATATTATATGGACCGTCCAAAAATTTTAATATTTTTCTTGCTTATAGCAATAATTTTATGTATAACTAGATTCTGACAGCCTGCTTCACCCCATTGCTGGAAAAAGGCCTCCCCCAATGGCTCCCAGCTATTTCGGTCTAGGGCTAATGTGTACATGTATATAATCCTTACATATTATAAAACAAAGTCCCCCGCCGCGTCTGTCTGTCAGTCGGAACGCGATATATTCAAAAACTACCGAACGAAATTTCAAACGGTTTCACCAATGGATGGTGTGATTCATGAGAAAGGTTTTAGTGTATAATTTATTAAGTGAAAATTTGCTGAAATATGACGATTACTGTTGAAGATGTGAAGATGTCAGAAAAAATCATGCCGACTGGCTTTACTGGCGTGTCCCGCGTTTACCCTGAGAGATAAATAAAATATATGTTCTACAGGATTGTATATCTTAAAAAGTTCAACAAAAATATCCACGATGACATATGTCTATCTTCTAAGGATGACCCACAATAAATATTTAAATCTTTAAGAATTTTATAAAAATTTCATTGTTATTTCCGAAGCTATTTTGATCGGTATTATATTAACCCATAACCAATAAAATATGTTATTTAAATTGGGCATTTAATTTAGATTAAAATATGCCTTGACATCATATCATTTAAATTAATGTTTAAAAAAATATCACAACTTCAAAATTACGCTTACCAAAGTAATTAGTTGACAGTAACGCGAACGCAGCGGTAGGAGTCAATGACCTTATCCTCGGCTTTTAGGTATGAAATCCCGGTAGCGCGTCACCGCGGGCGAAGCCATGGGCAAAAGCTAGTAATTAATAATCATAACTAATACCATATAACTTACCTACTGTCTAGTCTAAAGCCTCAACAAATAATGTCTAAACCTTCCTTCTTCAATAATGTAAATATACGTATACATTCAGATTTCTTTGGACAAACATTTGGCAAACATGTAGGCAATATACGTATAGGTACTGACAAAGTCATTAGGTAAGTACAAGGGAACACAGTCCATTGTCTGCCAATAAACTCTCTTCTTCTAAGATACCTGGAAGAAAGTAGATTGAATTATGAACTAAGCCAGTCCCACGTGGAAACATAATATATTTTTAATTATACAACATAATTGCCTTCAGAAATTATTTATATAATACACAAAACTGACTCCTAGAATTACCTCGAAATTAGTTGGCTTTTAAAATGAATTATGAGAATTGATAACGGTAGAACAATAACAGCCTAATGAAATAATATTATTGTTGTTCTAGAAGTGCCACGTTTTGAAGATAGCCTAAACAACCTGACTGTTTCTTTGGGACGAGAGGCTGTTTTCACGTGCGTCGTCAATGACCTCGGCTCATACAGGGTAAGTACTTCTTAGTTTGTAAATAAGTTGACTCTTCGAAGCAGTCAAAGAAAATAATTAGGAAGTGCGCTTCTATATTTTCGTGATAGGTAGGTACGAGTCTAACCATAAAATATACTACTCCACTGTATCCAATGACGTCACGGTCTTATAAATATTAGAAACAGACAAATTTGAGAGGATATGTATTATCTACTTAATAAAATCTTAATTCATTCGTTCGTCTAGAAGCATGAAACATCTTTCGTGTTATTTATCGTTTCGTGATCTGTGCATCAGATCACGAAGGTGAGCACTAAGGAAGGAATTTCGAAAATTCTTCCCAGAACGGGATATGTACAAGATAAAAGTTTGTATCGAAGTTTTAATATGTTTTTTTAGGGTTTCTTACCTCAAAAGGAAAAACAACGGAACCCTTATCACTCGTGTTTCTGTCTGTCTGTCAGTGTGTCAGACCCCTTTTTCTCAGGAACGCATGGAAGTATCAAGTTGAAATTAATATCAAATACGTAGGTCCCTAGTTCTAGTAAAATCAAGCTTCTAAGTCAATGCAATAAAAAAATACGGCCATTTAAGCGACATATTTTGATACTCACAAATAAATCAAAACCTACAGCGTATTTCCCGTTGACCTAGAATCATGAAATTTGGCAGGAAGCAAGGTCTAACAGCACTTGTAAAGGAAAACGTCCGAAAACAGTTAATTTGTAGTTTTATTACACATATTTTTCTTTGCGATTACTAACTTACATTTGCACTTAGAGAATTGACCGTGAAGTATATTGATGTATGGGAGAACGTGTTTGTCAACTACAATGTTAAGTTTGTTCTTGGGATAAATTCATCCCAATTACGAAACCCTTTATTGTGCGTGGTCCGACACGCACTTGGCCGGTTTTTTTTTAAATACTTGGGGTAGCAACTGGAGCAGATAAAACCTTCGTGGTTTATAAATCGGTCGCATTCTTGCGCTGTCGTGTACTGTACCTTGAAAAACTTCCCTTTGATTAAAAAGGGATCTAACGCAATGCAAAAGACATTAAAATAATATTTAAAATCGGACTTCCTTTTACGATTTCATCAAAGGCATTTTGAAACTCAACCCAACAGCATTTGATTATTGTCAGGCGGCCGTGAATTTAATAAAATCTTGCCCAGCGACCAAAAATAATAAAATTCGGAAAAAATTATAATTAATGTGAAAAGAAGAAATTTGGTATGTACAAGTTTTATTGAAAATCAAATAACTTTTCTGCTTTTATTTAACCTTCTTTACAAAATTTCATTTTCAAAAGTCTGAAATTAATGCAAAGTACAGTAACAGGAATCGTAACCCTACAAGTATCATAATTTTAATTGACATAAAGGCGCATTTTGTCTTAATTTTCAAAATGATATTTTCATTTTCGAGTCGTATGACGTTTTTAATGTTCGTGAATATCGTCAGCACACTGTCAACGTTATTATTGCCTTTGATGATTGAAAAATCAGAAATCATAAATATTTATACACAGATCAAAAACATTTTACACGATTTTTCAGTACCTATAATTTAGTGTCATTGAACTAGATACGACCCCAATGAGTACTCTCATGTCACTCTTCATGTCTTTACTAAATTAAACGAATTTATTTGTTTTATTATAAACGAAACTGTTTAGACTGTTCGAACGAAAGTGTGTAGTGCTTTTGACTGTGTTGTTGGTCGCAATGCTACTGCTGAGCATGAGGTCCACGGGTTCGATTCCCGGGTCGGGCAAAATGTTATTGGGTTTTCCATCTGAAATTTCTCAGTAGCAGCCCGGAGTCTGGATTTGTGCCCGATGGATGGCAATAGGCTCGCCCCCACTTAAACATAACAGGCGAAATCTGGATGTACTATAGGTACACCTCTGCCTAACCCTTCGGGGAAATACAGGCGTTATGTTATGTTATGTAATATTAAATTTTATATATATATATAATGTCAATTATTTGGGGCACAAACGAAATAGTTATCAGGTCACTTCAAACATTCAATTAGAGAGATTTCTTTATAATAATAATAATAATAATAAATTTATTTCATAAAAAGGGAGATTGTAGTACGAAGTTTACATAGTTAGGTATACATATAAGTTTGTACCATGTCAAACATGTTTATGAAAGTGTTTAGCCGTCAATTTGGTATAATATTAGATTTGTGTGTTTGAACAGTGATAGCCTAGTGGTGTGACCGTCAGACTGCCAAGTCATAGGTCTCGAGTTCGAAGCTGGGGCACGCACCTCTGACTTTTCGAATTCATTCATTGTATAATTGTCACTTGCTTCAAAAACGGTGAAGGAAAACATCGTGAGGAAACCGGCATGCCTGAGAGATATTTCTCGACGGCATTGTGAAGCCAAGTCAGAGCCCCATGGGCGGCTTTAAAACTCTGACACCGGGTTAATCACTAACCACACGAAAGAAGAAGTGTGTATGAAGATGTCTAGTCAAAGAAACAGGGACTTTAGATTAAAATTACATTTTCTTGAAGGTAGTCAACTAGACCAGTAGGTCGCATAGGCAGCTGCTGAACATAGCCTGGGTTCGATCTCACGGTTAAGCTAAGTATTGGGTTAATTCATTAAGAATTTCTCAATAATGGCCCGGAGTCTTGATTTGTGTCCGGTAGATGGCATTTAAATTGGGTCGTCCCCATGGAAATTAAATGTAACTGGCAAAAGCTTTACATCTCTGCCTAGCCTTCCGGTATAAAGATATAATGTTATGTTTATGAAGGTGGCGTGGCTACGCGTGGACACGCAGACGATCCTGACGATCGCCACCCACGTGATAACCAAGAACCACCGCATCGCCGTCAACCACAGTGACCGGCGGGTGTGGTTCCTTCACATACACGACGTCCGGCAGTCGGACCGGGGCTGGTATATGTGCCAGCTCAACACCGACCCCATGAAGAGCCAAACGGCCTATTTAGATGTAGTAGGTAAGTACATCCTTATGTGCACATAGTAATAAGAACTCTTATTATGTGTTGGTATTGTGGCGGCATATACATCGCCACACGCCAACTACGCATCACACTGACGTCACGCAAAATCTCGACTAGCATATATACAATGTCCCGGGGATCCTGCCGTTTTACCGAAAAGATTATGCCCAAATTTCACTACCCAAACAAATTTTAGCAACCTTTTTTTATACAAATGCAATGTTTGGAATGATTTTAGTACGCACATTTTCATTTGATCAAATTTTTACTTGGCAGAATATTAAGGATAAGGTCATTTAGCCATTTGGTCTTTAATCAAATGATTTATTACAGCAAACAATCTTTAGGCAATAAACGTTTGGTCAGTTAGTTATGGAACTAGTTAGAGTAGGTTAATTATTTAAAAAAATGGTTAGGTTAGGTTAAAAGTTTGACCTTCTGCGCACGAGCCGATCGAGCGAAGTGAGCCGTGCCGCGGTAGCGGCCGACAAGTGCCAGAAACGACTAGATTATATAGAAAAAAACAGGCTACCCGAAACCGAACTAGTTAGACGAGATTAATTATTTTAAAAAATGCTACTAACGAAAAAATCATAATACTACCAGAATAGTTAATATTAATATTATTATTTTCCTTTATTACATCTTAAATACTTATAAATTATATTTTTAAATATTAAAATATAAAAAATTAAAACATTTAAAAATATAAAAAATAGTAGCCCACCGGTATCGGGAACAGGGTCCAAGCTACCGACGGTCAGGGCTCCAGAGAGAGGAACCTCCTAACAATGCGAGCCGTGTCCAGAAGTACCGCTCTCTGAATCAAGCCCTTGGTACAGCTGCCCAACGATAGCCTCCTCAGGTGTTGGTCGAGGCTCTTGGCAATTAAACCATTGGCTGATACGACTATCGGCACAATGATCGCTGAGTCCACATCCCACATGTCGACAACCTCGCGAGCTAAGTCAAGATACTTGATTTGTTTATCTTTCTCGGCTTTCACGACGTTCCCGTCATGCGGGACCGTTATGTCAATAATCATTGTGCGCCGCTCTACTCGATCTACCACCACTATGTCAGGTTTATTGGCAACAATAGTCCTGTCAGTGATGATGGATCGATCCCAGTACAATGTGATATTTCCATTTTCGAGAACTGGGTCGGGCACATACCTGTAGTACGGCACTTCCGATTCCACAAGATTGTATTTCAGAGCAAGTTGCTGATGGATAATCCTGGCTACAAGGTTGTGTCTATGCAAGTACTCTTCGTTAGCTAGACGAGAACAACCGGAGATAATGTGTCGGATTGATTCTCCCGGACGGTGGCATGCCCGACAGATGTCAACCGTGCCGTCTTTAACAATAAATCTACGGTAATTGTTCGTCATGATAACTTCGTCCATAATTGCACAGACAAAACCTTCGGTTTCCCCAAAGAGGTCACCAAAACGCAGCCAGGCTACGGACGCTAGAAAATCTACATCGGGTCCATGTAGGGCCCGGAAAAAGCGTCCGTGAAGCTCCTTACTCTGCCATACCTCCTTGCGATCGTTAGTGTCAAGCACTACAGGCTTGCACCAGTTCTCTTTAGCCAAGGAGAGCGGGGTGAGGCCCTTGTCCACAGCGACCACATCTCGATGCATCCCCACGTCGGCTTCTAGGAAATATTCCCTGAGACTGCATATCTCGCGATTGTGGAGGGTCTTAGCGTTTAAAAAACCTCGACCTCCACACTTTCGCGGGATATACAGTCTCATTACCGATGACCGTGGGTGGTGCATTCGATATGCAGTCAGCAGCGTACGGATCCTCCTATCCAGAGCGTCGAGTTCCGTCTGAGTCCATTTGAGTATGCCGAAAGAGTACATCAAAACCGGCATGACCCAACCATTGAAGGCGCGCACCTTATTTCCGCCTGATAGAAAACTATTAAATACTTTCTTCAGGCGGCCAAAGAAGCGCTCTAAACAGGTAATATTAATATTATTATTACCTGTTTAGAATTTGTCCCAAGGGGAAAACACCCTTGTAATAAAACGTCTTTATTTTGCGTAAAATGAGTTATTCCAACTGAAATATTTGACTTCATAAAAATTGGTAAAAGTACTAGTTGGTAAACAAGTTATTGTTTAAAAGTTCACTTGCAAAACATTAGGTTTACGTTACAATTATTTGTGAAGAGATTTTTTGCTAAGTAATAATTTGGCAAATGAAATTATGCGGAAAATTGTTTGGGAAGTGATAATTTGGCAATTTCTTTTCGATGAAACAAGGGAGATCCAATGTCCCGACATCAATCGTCGCCCCCCAACCGATCACCATGTTCGGCAAGCCGATCCCTTAGGAGAAACGAGCCAAATATCTATTGATCTCGATGAGCATCTCTAAGGTTCGTTTGCGCGTCACTTTCTCTCTCGGTAGACTCCATTCCGTTCTGAATGCACGTAGAAAATTGTCACACACAGCATGCATTCACCCAATAATGACGTATGCCTGCTCTGTCTTCGCACACGCACAGCCCAACCACGTCAATAGGATGCAGACCCGCCAAAATCGTTTCCTTCGAAAATCTACGCGATCCCCTTGGTTCGTTCGAAACGAAATACTCCAACTCAACTTCAAAATCCTCACTATCTTCCAATTCTTAAACGCGCTCCTTAGCGTTTCTACGATACCTCCGCCAAACATCGTAACCGTCTGGTTGTCGAGTCCACCAGATATATCCCCTCCAAAATCAGTAAAGTCCGCCGTCCAAGGCATGTTCTCACCAACCCAGATAACCCCAAGCCACCAGTACAGTATACTAACAACGACAACGAGGTCCTCCTGCTCTCCGCGACCCCCCCGACCGTTGCTCGACGCAGTGCCAGCCCGCGCCGAAGCTGAGCCTGTAACTTTAAACTTCCCTGATAATAATAATTATCTAGTTATGATCCAGCCTGTCCCATCTTGCTGTCCTCCTTCCAGCTACAACTTAAATCGAGGTCCGTACCCCACAGGGGGTGCCTTTAGGGCTTTGAGTCAGCTTAAGGATAGGATAGACCGGTTAAGTAGTCACGACCTCTCAAGGTCAACTACGAGATGCCATATAAAAAAAAACAATCGCCGGGCAGTTGCCCACCAGACACAACACGGAGGATCCTCCCTTTTCTGTCTTCCTCATACCTCTATAATATGCAGTTATTGTTTAGCAAATTTGACATTTATGTACCTACTATATAGCTATCTCATACGACTGATGAAGAATGACAGCTGTATGAATATACGGAAAATTTCGGTACCTAGTCAACTTCCTAAACAAAATGTTTCCTGACTATAAAAAAAATAAAAATATATTCGCCTACAGAGTAATTGGCGGATTACAGTTTTATGTTAGAGTAAAATAAATAAATACATAGTTTATTTGATGTCGAGGTAGTAAGATCTAGAGCTAGGCCAAACCAATGACGAAGGTAATTTTATTTGAAGTTAATTTGTTAGTTTACACACTCAGCCAAGCGTGTAGTATAAACCAATTTGTGTACAAAACCGTACATGCGTCCTTGTAATGTTCATAATTAATTCATATCGGTTAAGGTGAATTTCAAATAAAGTTTACACAACGTCTACTTACCAATTCAGAAATGTTTCTTAATTTAGACCCTTTTCCCTTAAAATTATTTTAGAACAACAACCATTTCGTTCAGTATTTTGCTTGTAATGTTGATTTAATTTGAATCTAGTTTTACGAATCATATTTTCAACCTTTTTGTTCGAAGACTCGAGTCGTCAATCGGGATAAAAACAAAGCGCTAATTCACAAAAATCGAAAGCATTCGTAATACTAGATTCTATTTAATATAATATTCGCGTAGATATCAAAAACCGCTACGGATTTGCGCAGTTCCTCCGGACATACTGGACTACCCGACGAGTAGTGACCAGGTGGCCAGGGAAGGGGCCAACGTGACCCTGAGGTGTGCGGCCCACGGTGTGCCCACCCCTACGGTCGTGTGGAGGAAGGAGGCCGGCGACTTGTTGCCTACAACCAACTTCAGTGACACACATAGTAAGCATAGTAAGATATGAATTGCTTTCACTAATTTATATTACCTAGGTACTACCCGAACATGCCTATATCAGTAAGTCCGTCTCTGTACATTTGTGTGCTTGAAGTATGAAATAAATAACTAGATTTATAAAAAGCTCTGGTTTTACCTAGTTCAATTTCACTCAAACTAACAACTTAAACTAAAAACTCACCATGACGAAAAAGTTTTCAGCACATAATATAAAGACTTCAAAAGCGGATTCTTGTGAGAGGACGATGACTGGTTACTTGCCACTAACTTCAGTGTAACACAAAATATCTCCTATATAGCAAACTGCTGAAAGCCATATTGTCGTGTAAACTAACTTAGTTATCTTAGTAAGTACATAATTAACGATCAAGAAAGACTGTCTAAGAAGTCTGTTTGTTGTTGTGTATTGAATATACGGGCAATTGAAGTTGGTAGTGAATTTCCTTAACAATAAATTGCCCTGACCAAATAAAAAATAAAAATATGTCAGCAGTCAGCGCCTCTTGCGGACATTGAAATTTTCTACAGGAAATGTTGCATTGATGAAATCTTCACCTCCCTGGGGTTTGAATTTTTCACATCAAATACTTAAATTTGTAGCTTCGCAAACTATCGATAAATAATGGTTCCTTGGAAAAACTTTTAAATAGGTAGCATAAAAAAACAAATAGTGAAGGTACGATGGTATATCGATACATTCTCTTAAAGATAAAATGGATTTGACTTTAATTGAGCGGCAGGTATGCTGAAAGCTCTTTCAGAACATTTTATTTATGTCTCCTAAAGAAAACATTACAAATGTGTTAAAGAGCACAACAGAATAGGGCTAACAAAAATAAATGACATCACTTCATTCCTTTAACTTCGTCATTTTCTAAATAATCCAAACCATTATTTATCTCCTTTGTTTTGTTTTAATTAATTGTTCTTTCTATTTGATTAATCTTTTCAATTATTTAGATTCGTCAGTGAATGGCGCAGTGCTACAGCTGGTCAAAGTGTCAAGATTACACATGGGTGCATACTTATGTATCGCCAGTAATGGAGTGCCGCCCTCTGTCAGCAAACGTGTCATGCTGGTTGTGCATTGTGAGTCCATTTTATTGATGTCTTTACTCAATACGCGGTTATTGCAAGCGACGTAGGGCACAACAGAGGTAAACCTCTGTTGTGCCATTATCATATCGCCAATATCGGCTCAATTTAGACTTAACTCTTACTAATCCCGAAGATTAGACTCCAAAAGTTTCGTACATCTCTGAATCATGTATTTTTCAATATCATTTTAATGACCGGATTCACTGTTGTAAAACACAGTATAATGATTTCCATGAAACTTCCCAATAAGGTCCGTTACTGACTAATAAAAAGAAAATTCATTGACATAAATAGTTCAGGCTCGCTGCCGGGCCATATCGCCGCCGGCTAGCTTTTGTCTGTCGCGCGCTTTAAGCCAACTTCAATCGCTTTATAAAATGCCTTTGAGATTGAAAAACTTGATATTGCGACCGCAACCAAAATCTGCATTATTTCAGAGAGTACATCCACTTTAAGGAGATTAAATGCTCAATGTAGATAAATCTTTAAGCTATATACACTGTTGCGGTTGCCTCTCAAAGAGCGGAAACGTGTGTCGCCAGCATTAGAGCTGAATCCTAAACCGCAACGAAGCTAATTAGAACTAAATTACGTCAACCGACTTACGCGAGCCCCTTATATTGACTAGTTCGCTTCATACGGATGTTGGGAGACTCAAGAGTCTCCATTTGATGAGTTTAAGAAATTATTCCTTTTGTGTTACAGTTCCGCCGATAATGACTATACAAAACCAATTAGTGGGAGCAAAAGAAGGCGATACTGTACATTTGGACTGTCATTCAGAAGCTTTTCCTAGATCTATTAATTATTGGACGATAAATGATCAAATCATATCACAGTGTAAGTATCATACATAATCCGAGCTTGACGCGGAACTATTAATAACGAGTATTAAAATACCCTCATTTTCACTTTGTAGCGGACAAGAGGTTCGAGATCACAGCCATAGAGAGAGGTTACGAAGTGGATATGAGGCTGAAGATTAAAAAAGTTGGTAGAAACACTTTTGGCACATACAGTTGCATATCAAAGAATTCCCTCGGAGACACGGACGGGACAATAAAATTGTATTGTAAGTATCGAAGTACGAAGTTTTGTTTTTGTTGTTAAGATAAGAAATACTTAGAAAAGCGTTTAGAGGCAAAAGGTAATGGTCATGTCGAGTAACTTGATATTTTGGAAAATGGCGTCCGATTTGGCCCCGAGGGGTTTCGGGAGTGTTTCTGAGCGAGTGTTTTGTTTCAGCTTTGTCCGGCAAGTTCGAGGAGATGCAGTACAACGAGGTGGGCGACTCCGACGAGAGCCAGGACGTCAGCGAGCTCGAGGCGCTCAAACGCAGCGCCGGGCTCCGCTCGTACCCCGCATTGGGGCTCTTCGTAGTTATTTACGTTGTATTATAAAGCTACTTTGTATATAAAATATATTGTTACAATAAAATTTTATTCGTCGTTTCATTACCCATGCATAATTATTGCTTTCTCATTTGGTTGATAAAACCATTTGTTTCGGATTGTTTGCTATTTATTATTTAAACATGCAGCAACAAGCAGAGTCCTTATTTGCACAGGCAGGACAATCTAATAAAGTACAATAATTCAAGATTAAATCATCAAATAAATAAAAAATGTTAAAAGAATAGTACAGCTTGTTTAGGGATTGTTTGAACGTAGCCGTCACTAGTGTCATATATCATGCACGAGGTGTCCGGGAAGTTCTATATTTCATGTTTTCGTCGGTCCGAGCCTGGGGAGGGACGCGACACCTGCGCTCCGGGGCGCCGAGGCGAGGCAGCGAGGCGAGGCGGCGCGGCGGAGTCAGGCCCCTCTCTACAAGCGACGACATCTCACTACTACAACAGTTTTGGGGCACTTCGCAACAAGAATGTAAATTTGTCACCGGAGACGTCCGAAGGTGTCGCACAACGACTGTTATCTGACGAGCGAACAATTTTCTCGAGCTCGAAATTGTACCCTTACACTGGCACAAATAGGTATCATTAGAATTCATTTCGCATACACGATACTTATCGCTGTTGTGTGTGGTGTACCTATTTTGTTTATGTAACTACGTGGATTCAAGTACCGGGTTACGTTATGATCAATATCATGGATATTAAAGCGTTATTTATGAAACTTCCAGCCGTTTTAGTCTCGTATTTAAGGCTTAAGAACTGGAACTTTTGGATGTTTCAAGTCGAACATAAAATAAGTTGCTACTAACATATTCCGAGGTTTGCGAATTCCTGGGTAAGGGATTTTAATGATAGCTCTCGTAACCGTAATTTTTTATTTGGTCTTCCCTTTTCGGCTGATCATTAACCTTATAAGGGCCGTTCTAGTGAAGTGCTGTACTGCCGATATGAATTGTTAACGACTGAAAGAGGCCAACGTGCCCAATGCCTATTACATATTCATTCATATATTACTAGGAACTGAATTTTTGTCACTTAGGACCAATTCAAATTAACCTGTATTTTCTTAAATGTTTTATTGGACATTAATGCTTTATTTTGTTTAAACTTCCAAGAACTTTCCATTCAGGTTATTTTGACAGGAAAACGAATTGAATGTTATATTTAATAGAAAGTGCCTGCAAAAATGTACAGCACATACTTAATAGATTTCAATGTTTTATGTCACCTTCGCTATTTCTTGTGGAGGTCATTAAAATTGAAACGATACATGCACGCGATCTGCTACATTTTAAAATATATTTTGACTAAAGTTCACTTTTATACCTACAATTCATATTTTGGCCTGTTTTTACGATTATTCATATTTTGTTCGGTGGCTTATGAGCAGTGATCGGAGTAGGTAGATTGAACTGGGGTCATTGATCCGAAACGTATATATTACTATGGACATTCCTCCGGAATTGGTGGATTATTAAAAAAAAACCGGAACTTATGTAGGAATTGTATTCTGCCAGAGTGGAAGGAGTCATTTGATGATTTGCCATCCTCAAAAAAAAGGTAGGAATTGTAATAAAATGAGCAATTTTATTCTTTATTATTCTTCCTATTTTTTTTTTTTCAACAGATAAATAATGAATTAATTTAGTTTTGATACCTTCCTTTAAATTTTGAATTGAGTAGTAATAATATCACTACCAACATTAACAATATTTAATTGAATCCGGAAATACCGGAATTACTTTCCGGAAAAATGGCTTATCCATGTTATTCTTTCTGTGTGCATTTATGATACAAGTACTAAAAATCAATCTACCTACTCCGATCACTGCTTATGAGTGTAAAGTCAATCATGTATAATCTCTTCTTGATTCAATCAACTTAACTACTATTCTTCATTTATAATAAATATTAATAATACAATTACAATTTCAGGTGAACCAGGCCCATAGAAAAATACCTTAATCCATATACTACATGGGTATTTTTTAATAGATTTTTTCAGCCAAAACACTTAAGGTTCACAAAAACAAATATTCAAGCAAAAAATTATAAATTATGTTATCTGCAAAAAAAAGAAATGATTTAAATAAGTAAAAAATTAACATTACAGAAAAAGGGTATCGTTGGAGCCTGTACTAATGAAAAATTATTGTATCACAGCCACCAGCGCCTTCCAAACTAGGTTACATAAAAATTTAATTGAACGTAAAAGGTAAAACATAGTGAACTCTTTCAAAATATATAATAAAAAAAAACTAAATTAAACAGTAGAACTAATTTATAAAGTGGTACTAAAATCCCCTTAATCAAACCAATAATTATATCAAAAGGGACTATTTTATATGCTGTATTAATGCGCTCTGTGATCAAATTTCTGTTAAAAAAGCTATGAAATAACTGACAAAAAAATTAAAAAAGCCTACAATTATGAAATATTTTTCGGTGCTTCATAGAATTCAAGATTAATGTTATAAGTTTGTTATATTACTTAAAAATATATTTGGAAGCAACTGTAAATATTTATTACATAAAAACATATTTTATACTTTAACCTGCAACATAAAAATATCAACGTAATATTCGAAATGCTTGCACGACAAACTTGATTTATACAAACCAATATAGCATATCGAGTTCTAACATCTCGAATAAATATTTGTCGGTACATTACGTAATTTGGAATAGATTGAGATTACTTTCTAAGTTGTAGACTCTTTTTGGCTTCCTGGCTTGAGGAAGGAATATCAAGTAATTTATGTACTGCTGAGTTCGTTTATGATCAATGAAAACTGCCATATTTTTTTAGTCCAAAGGCAATTGAAAGCCAAATAGGTGAAGATTTCTTTGCCACGTTGTTTTTTTTTAAAACGATCTTGCAATTAAGTATCCAAGTATTTTCAGCAAGAAACTGTACCCTTTTTTTTTTTTTTTTTTTCAGGATGGGAAATCATCAAATGACTTCTCCCGCTCTGCGCAGAGCGAGAGGGTGTGTCAGACTTATACTGACTAAAACCCACCCGTGTTCCTTCCGTTGCCTGTGTGCCGGGGCCGCGATATCCCTTTCGGACAAACCCGCAACCGCAGCAGGCATTGGTCTTTCGACCCCGTCGGTTGGTGCTGACATCTCTTTGAGGCGCGCATGGAACACAACGCGCCGTCGACACGGGCCTGGTCCTTATCGGACGGCGAGCTGCCCATTGCTCACCGTCCGCAAGCCCGCGCCTACGGTGGCCGGAAGTCGGCTCTCGACTCCCGACGCCCGGGGCGTCTCCTGCGGCGACTAGGGCCGCGAGGGCGTGCAGCTTGCATCTCCCTCGTGCGCTCCGCCTCCTCCTTCGCGAACATAACTGTTTCGCAGAAGGAGGTGACGGCCTCCCATGCACTCTCGGTCCGAACCATGGCCTGAACCAGGGCCGGATGCGAGAATCGCCGCCGCCGATCGCCTCCGTGAGGACACGGCGGTGCTCCGCCCAAGCCGGGCAGACCTCCACCGTATGCTCCACCGTGTCCTCCGGGCGATCCACACAGTGGTGACACCCGGGCGTTTCCTCCCGCCTTACTCGGAACAGGAACCTCCCAAAACAACCGTGTTTGGTGAAGACCTGCGTCAGGCGGAAGGTGAGGACGCCATGGCGCCTCTCATGCCACTCCTCAAAGAGGGGACTTATCGCCGCAATTTTTTTTTTTTTTTTTTTTTTTTTTATTATAATTCACAAAACTGATGTACAATCACAAATGCAATAAAAAAAAAGTTACAACAAAAAAATATTGATTGACATCTACTAGATGTGAATCTAGCATGCATTTTTTTATGTAAAACACTTACATACTATTTTAAAAAAATATAAAGTTAAACAAAACTTACAAATTGTGAACTTTTCCATACATAACGAAAAAGTTTTAAAATTGTGGCGTGCCCAAAGAAACTCTACCCTACTGTTAGGATTTTTAAACAATCATAATGCCATTTTTGTTTCTCTCGCATCCTTCTGGCAGTTTCCATTACTACTGAAACAACTACGAGCAATTCCGAGAATTAATTAGCGCGCACATTATACGGCAATAACATTGCGCGCAAAGATTAGTCGCTAAGCTTAGTTTTGTTGCATACTCTATCCGCCAAAATAGTGGCGGTATCCGAAACGTCGTTTAGAATTGTAATGTAGCTAATATTTAATATATGTGTAATATAAACCTCTCACTTAACTGCGATAATTTAAAACTCTCACTCAGTGAGAAAAATAGCAATATTTCGTCGGTAATATACCTCGGTGGCTGGATTTTCGACAGCACGGCCTTCGCAATAGTTACCAGAGAGCTAAAAAAATGTAGCTAACTAGCGAACTAGAATATTAATCATTATTAATATTCTAGTTCGCTAGTTAGCCGCATTTCTATTTTTTTTATTTCAATAGTTTTAGGTGTAAAAACGGCATTTAGAAAGTTTCCAAATACTTTTTTTAATATTCGGTGTTACAATATTATTTTATAATCAATATTCTAGTTCCCTAGTTAGCCACATTTTTTGTTTCTATACAGTTATATTGCCAAATTAATCAAAACAGCGAAATATTTGACATCTATTTGCGACGTTGCCCACTTTCAGAATAAATGCTCTTAAGCGGACGAACTTTAGTCTGTGACTGCCCTCTCCCACACGACTACTCAAAAGAAAAGACTCGAAAGACTACTCTCATAAAGAAAACCTTTATTTGAATTCGTTTAAGGTTTTCAATCACGTCGTCACCAATTCCAAATTGGAAGCTCAGGTAACACAGCTCCAATGGCGATTGTCACGATTCCGAAGGGTCCGGATGCATTCAGGAGGGCACAAATGGAGCTATTCACTTTGAATCAGATACAGGATTACGCCGTTCGTGATCTGAAACTTTCACTAGACACCACTGTTAAATAGAGCTATAAAAGTTTAATATACCAAGCTTTGATAACGCTTGCGTTGACCATTGAAAATGGGATACGCGGTCCAATTTTTGGACACGCTCAACTGTGTATTTTGGTAAACAAATAGGTATACACATTGCATGTTTACTTTACAATATAACTTAGTTCGTTTTGTAATAAGCAGATTAAAAATAAAATTAACTACCTTCTACAAATTATCGTCGGAGTAAGTTAAAATTCAGTGCTCCAAAGGACTAAGTTGTTTAACCTATATAGGTACTAATTTTTAGCGTCTCTGAAGTACTCCCTAATAACTTTAGAAACTTACGCGCCAAGGCATTTTATCCTATTTCAATAACAGTTTGAAATTGGGGTGCAATAAAAGACCCAACTAGCAAAACAGTCGAATAATTAATGAGTTATTCGGCTATCGATCAAATAAATGTTGAGTAGTTGCTACGTAGTAACCACAATGTAGTGTAAAAGCGTTTATTACGACTTTTTTGCATTTTTCGCTATTAAGTGCTTTAACCGTGTCGTATAAACGTTTACCCGATATTCTTATAGTACATTTATTCAATAGTTATATAGTAACCAACATTTCTCGTTTATACCTATGTGAGCGCAGTAATAGCGCTATTAGAGTTGTCGATTCCCAAGTTTCATGTTTAAGAAGCTACTATATGACTGCTACTCCACATTACTATTTCAGAGCAAATTAGCCGAATCAAAGCTGCCTATTTACTGAAAAGTATCTCAATGTCTGTAATAGCATGTTAAATCGATTAGCCGCATGTAAGTGTTTATAATTCAGTTACTGAACTTGAATCGTTATGAATGCTGTTATAACACATTTATTGAATTAGTTGTTGTATAACTGATTGTTAATTACTTAACAAGCTATATAATATCTCATCCAGCGCACCAGTATTTTATTGAAAAATATAAACAATTTACTTGATGGATTATAATTAATAAAAAACTATTATAAGGAAACGGAAAAAAAATAATAATTAAGGAACCCCAAAATTGTCTAAATATGGCTGGATTATGTCCTATAAATGAGATAACATTTAAAATTATTCGACTAATAACGGATATATTGTGATGCAATATATTTACTTAAATTTGTTTAATGGATCTTGATCTAACATCTTGACAAAATTTTATAAACTTTATTTATTATTACTATTATATTATTAATAATTAGTGTGGCCCACAAATATATCTTAAATAACTCCTAAGATTTCATCGATAAAGTTATTTCGCATGTTCATTTACGTTTACATATGCAAAATTCTATAGACAGTACATTGTTATAACATTCTACATTAAGTAACTAGGTATTATCAATACTTCCATATTTGTTCTAATAAGTCACACACAAAGTTCCGTTTCGGCAAAAGGAATTAAATATTCATAAAATAGTGACGAAATAACTGATACAGAGCGAAATTGTGGAATAATAGCAAATTCTTTGCTTTTAACTGACAAAAAAGACGATTTATAGCAAATCGGCAACATTTACTTCATAATTTTGTTCATTAATAGTAACGAAAAAGCTATCTCCATCCATGGTCATGGAAAGGCAGCAACGTTGCTATTGCTACTCTAATTTGATCCAGTTTTGCTTTTACTCGATAATTATTCCACAATTATGTTCCTTATCCAACAGTAACACGACTTTCATAGCACTATTAGCTGAATAATTTGCACCCAAATCGCGTTCAGTTAACGTTTACTCCCTTTTTATACGACTTATTACATCTAGATTATTGAACTATGAGCTGAAACAGAAACGTGGTCTCGTGGTCTGGCCAGTTGGGCGAGCCTCCACCAGAGACGGTACCTACTAACTGTTCGATCGATGCACCCGTTGTGTCACTCCACCAACATGACTAATTCATCTTTTTACCATGGCTATCCTAGTCCTATTTATTAGTAACACCTTCATATTTCTGACTGACCGATTCCTTGACAATTCAAAAGTGCCTGTAAATGGTTTAATTGAAATAAATGCTTTGACTTTGAGTATTATAAATGCGAAAATGAGTTTGTTTGTTACGCTTTCACGCTAGACGGCTGAACGGATTAGGATGAAATTTGCCACATGGATAGATGATGACCTGGTTTAGAACATAGCATACTTTTTTATTCCGATATTCCCACGGGATCGAGACTTATGCCGGTGAAACCGCGGGGTGAAGCTAGTAGCTAATAATTTAAGATGGAGGGATGTATTTGACTTCTACCGAAAGCACTGGCCCGCAATGTCAGTTTATATCAGGAATAGCAGCAGACAGACGTGTGTGGAAAAGGGAAAGGCAGTCCTTTACCTATACCCATAGTACACCCACATTTCGCCAGTTATGTTTAAGACTCGTGTAATAGGGGGCAAGCCTATTGCCATCAACAGGGCACAAATCCAGACTCCGGACTGCGACTGAGAAATAGTTAGAACAACCCAATAATACTTTACACGACTCGGGAATCGAACCCAGGACCCCATGCTCAGCAGTAGCGGTTGCGACCACTAGACCAACGAGGCTAAATAGATAAATAACTGATAATCTCATATATCCTGTGCTGAAATGACAGAAGAAGAAGTTCAACAACATTCCAATTACTAGAATCACTTCAAAATACTCCAACATCAATGTTGATTAAATAAGATTACCAAATCAACCGTAGAGAAATAATAAAACCTCTACTCGCTGTTAAGATTATATCACAGTCTGCCACGATATTTTTGTAACTCGTTAACAACACGATTTCAATTTCATACAACCACAAGCAGTGTGAAAATGTAGGCAACACGTTGGTTAATTTCACTAAATCGTTACAATTTGTGGGCGAAATGAACCCCTGAACACTTTACGGAATTATATTGGACACGCACTCACGACGGCGACGAAACGGTAAAAAAATTAAAATGTTCATATTTCTTTGTTTTTATGAGTAAATTAAAACTTTGATGTCAATTAGTACCCAGGTCCATCAAGCTGTTGTTGAATTTAAGGACCTTAATTACAAATTGGGCGGTTCAAAACCTCGTTACTAAGAATGTAGCATGCAATACAAAAGTTTATCTTTTATACTACTAAAAGTGAAGGAAAACATCGTGAGGAAGCCGGGACTTTATCGTCTGAAATCGCCAACATACACAGAGCAAGCGAGGTGATTTATGGTCATTCCTTCACTAAGAAGAGGCTTTATATCAAGAGGCCTTCACGCCACACTGGGACTATACAGGTAGATAATATTAAAGTTAGACAAAGGTTTGTGAGGCAGAGGAGCTCGTGGTTAAGTAAAAACAGCCGCACGAGTGAATCCATCAGGTTAAGCTACGCTTGCCGGTGTTGGTCCGTGGATTGGTGACCATCTTTACATACCGAGACTTCTCAGTGCCTCGGAAAGCACGTTAAGCCGTTGGTCTCGACTGTCATTCGTGGATCTTTGACAGTCGTTACGGGTCGTCAGAAGCCCGAAAGTCTGACAACCAGTCTTAACAAGGAGTATCGTATTACCCAGTTACTATCCGATAGGCAGTCGTTCCATGTAAAATACTGGTATTCAGCTGCATCCGGTTAGACTGGAGGCCAACCCCAACACAGTTGGGAAAAGGCTATGCAGATTGTTTGAGGTTGGTGAGGCAGAAGATGCAACAATATTGAACCAATCAACTCGCGAACTTCGCGCTTTAACTCTTAAGATCTATTTTGGTAATATAGTTAAATTAGTTGACTGTTCCTGGTTAAAATTTATTATGTTAAGTGAATTTTCAGCAAAAAACAGCCCCAACTGGGGTAGCTATTTCAAAAAGCACCTAAAAATGTATTTTCCGGTGGTTGAAATATTCTAGTGATTGCTTTACCTTAGATTGGCGTCTGCAATCACAAATCAATGTGCCGAATGAAATACCTATTACCTCTACAATCGTTCAATGAACTTTGGAAGACCTACGTTCACCTGGTGGAAGTTTCCAGAAACTCAAACCACTACACGAGGAAACTTGGAAAGTGGGAAGGGTAATAACATTCTCTTTATAAAATTGAGTACAGTGCTTTATTTTGTCACGGAACATGCACTTTTCTTCGGAAGATATCGTCTTTCATGCTTTCTGATAATTAAATGCATTACGGAACATTTCGGGCTTTAAAGGATGAAATGAAATGAAATTGTTTATTCTGTAAATAGGATATAGGAATCACTTTTACACGTCATATTAAAATTTTCTAGATGAGTTCGGCGTTTCCTATCCGACTACTCTGAGAAGAAAGGCCGGAAACAAACTCAGAGGTCACAGTCTCTTTTAAAGTCCAGACACAATCTTGGTCAAGCCATGATTAAGTCTTGGCCATGGAGACCATGTAGATTAGTGTCGGAAATGGTCTCTTGAGAAAAGAACCACACAGATTTGAGTGGACCTGTCCAGTCAGTGCAAGCATTTGTCAGTCATCGTAGAACTAAACTCAGAACATAAGGAGCTCAACTCGACGAACAATACCAAAGAAAGGACATTTGCTACTAACTACTCAAACCGCCAGACCATTATTAAAACTATCTGAGAAAGGCAAAAAAATATGAGTAGAGATTGATTTTTAATTGAAAATTTAAAAAATATCCACCTAGTCCACATTCACAATAGATAATGAAAAAATATAATACTTTACAAAGTAATCATGTCATTTTGAATGTAATATTCAATAATGTCTATGTTTAAATAAAACTGGTATATTTTGATGATTTTACTAAATAATTCTAATGTCAAGTTTTATGGTTTTATCTCAAGGTTTAGCAGAGCGAGCAGCTGAATCCCAAGCTTTTTTATCTTCTAAATAATCAAAAGCACTTGTTCCAAGAAAATCAATGGAGCTGGTATCCTTACGTACATTATAGGTAAGTATTCATTTACGGTACCTACCTCGTGCGTAGGCTGGAAAATTAACTGTTACGATAATTACCATTCTACGTCAATTTGCCGTGTTAAAGCCATTTCACAAGACTGACAAAGAATTACAGTTGTGATTTCATGTATGGAAAATATAAGTTGGTAATCAATTTGCTTAACATTTATTTTTTCCTACTATATCTAATAAAAATAGTCATCCAGGCTGAATTTCGGCCATGGCGACCAATCACAGTGGAGACCAGCCATCGACGCGGGAGATAACTCGTAATAGTCCACAAGTGTGTGCGCAAAGACAGATGTTCTCTCTCTTCCCTTACTCTCATAGTCCGATGGGAACGACTTTATCTACTATGTACAACAAGTCTACAAGAAAACCTGAGCAAAAATATACCTAAATATAATATAACTAGTGACTCACACCTGCTTCGCACGGGTGCAATGTACACAACACCCCATACGGTTAAAAACAAAATGCAGTATGAAACTGCCAAGAAACTGCCGGATGATCCCAAATTATATAGAAACAAAATATTGTTCTGATCATCTCCGTGTGAACGGGCGTTACAAGAAAAAAAGCCAAGTCAGAGGCCCATGGGCGGCTTTAAAACTCTGACACCATGTTTGACATTAACCACACGAAAAGAAGAAGACAAGAAAAAGAATAAAAGTGGTCTATTTAATTGTCTATATCGTTGAACTGGCTATATGAAAAAAATTGTGACACCTCCTTCATTTGTGGAGTTTGGACGTCCAAACACTTAATTCAGTTCCTTAATAGCCGAGGAAAGGTCGTTGACCCCTGTCAGTCATAGCGCCATGCCGCGCGCCTTCAGGCATTATTTGTTTGCGCGTAATTTTAAATCTGTGATATATTTTATAGTATTCATTTAAATGATGATGTACAGGTATATTTTACTTAATTTTATTAATACTTAATTTTAACTTTACTTAATTAAATGGCCAATTTTAATAACATATTTTGTCGAATAAGGATGAATATTATGCTGGTCAAAATACCTTCGGAAATAACAATTCATTTTAAATGAAATTCTGAAAAATGGCTTCTGTGGATCATGCTCAAAAGATAGACATATTATTATGCTCTCGCGGACTTTTCAGTCGATCTTGTTAAGAAACGAGTATACAATCCAGTAGAACATTAATTGTATCTATCTGTAACGATTTAGTCAGCGCACCATATGTAAGCGCTCAAAAAAGTGTCTTTTTCACGACTTGACAAAACGTCAACTTTTAGTACTACGTTTCCGTTTAATATAAAAGAATAACCCTTCCGGAATACATTCTCTAAATGATATTGAAAACCTCATTAAAATCTGTTGCGTATTTTAGGAGAACAACGCGGACGTACAGACAAACGCGAAAAGCGACTTTGTTTTATAATACTCGTATTTAGAGAATATTAAAGAAGAGATATAATACCAACCTTCTGTATATTACAAAAGAAGAACGAACAATATTATTCGATGCCAAAATAAAAATTATCCCTAAAAACAATCTTGTCGTAATCAGTTAAGAGTTAGAACAAACACCTCTAAGCGCCATAAAGTACCGGAAACTTTCTGTTTACTTTCAAATTGTTAAGGCTCTTTAAATCCTTTTACATTTTTGGGAGAACGCAACACAACACTGTTATCGGGTTATTTGTTGTTTAAAACTCAACATCATCAAATTAGGTTGGTAATACAGTCAGCCTCAACAAGATGTAACATCAACAAGAATTAATTTGTGTTCCATAATCAATACCAGCTACAATTAAGTAGGTACACAATGTATAATAATTAGTGATTAAACGAACTTAGCTGTAAGTGAAGTTCTATCTTAATTTAGCCTCGTCCGAAGAAATTAGAAACCCATTCTTCCATTTACTTTTCAGTAGAGCTCTAGTAGTAAAATATCTGTTATGTGTCACAGTTCTGAACATAATGAAGCCTTGACGGCAAACTGATATCGAGAAGAAGGCAACTTTAAAAAAACTAAAGGATTTTTTTGTACATGTGTGGCCCTATCTAATTTTGAACAACAAGTGTACTGTGATGAGGCTCGAGTATAATATGTTTTGTGACACTTTGATATAATATTAAGGAACAAAGATTGTAGACAATTAGAACAGACAAAATGAATTCTAGTCGATCTCATCTCTTTGAGGCTGATTGTATATGTACATAAACGAGATCCGGTGTGCACGTTCAAGGAAATATGAGTACCATACCATTTGCTACCAAAAATTTTGTGGTCCAATTAGTAGAGTATGACAGTCGGCGAATACAGGCACATGAGACATAGCAACACATCGGTAAACCATTACGTGTTGCAGGTATGTATATTTTATAAACCATAAAAGCTTTGAAAATTGGCAGTTTTGGATTCGCTTAATTTCAGAAGCGTTCTAAAAGTATGTACATTATATGAAACAGTTAGAAGGCTTTTAGTTTTGTTTTTCATTATGCATCAGTTTTTTTGATTAAACTGCACAGAAAAAAAAGAATAAACACATATTTTATTAAATCTGATTATCAAAAAGCAACTATGTGCAATATCTAAATGCAGAACCTGGGACGGTAGCCACGGAGTTACCATACTCACCAGAATATGGTATTTCTGTAATTGCTAATTAGCAGGATTTTGGTGGTAGTGGTTTCATCGTTTAAATTATTAAGAGACTTTTACTACCTTTTTTTTAGAAGAGTTTACAGGACAAGACGTTAATTATTATTAATAACTCAGTTCGGTTCCATCAAATCTAAGGCATTTTGGAGAAGCAGACCCCCTGTCCCTTGAAACTTAAGAGTATTATTCCAAGTTTTGGAGCCAGTGCCTATTTATATTTGCAACATGTTTTATATGAATAAATATGTATTAGCTTATTAGGTATGACAATAGAATGAATCCACTATGTATACGTTTTTTGGAGAATTTAGCTTCCAATCTATTGATGTCAGTTTCAAATCAGAAATGTTCTTATTGTCATATTTTGATGTCATTACGCGGTTTTGTCTTGATGTGTCGTTGTAAATATTTGTGAATTAGTTTGGGTACCTACTAGTTGTATTTGTTTTGTGGTGAAGTATAGAATACGAGGATTGTACGTAATCCAGGTGTGTAGAGATGATCAAGGTAATGCCATTTCGCATTGCATTAGCTTGATCATCTCTACACACAGGTTATAATTGATGCTAGTATGTGTGATGAGTATCGTATGGTGATGCTGACGACAAGCATGAAAACCGCGCCGACATCACGACTGACAGTTGTGAGTTGTCCAAATAAGCCTTGTTAGTGATAAAGCCACGCATTCACTGGACAAATGTCCCGCGGCACCAGTCGCTTGAGACGTCGGGCGATGTGAACCAACGTCTCTAGATACCTTGCCTCACGACGTTTTTCATCGTTTTCGATATCGCCAGACATATCTAGGGACACGTGTCGTGGGAAGCTTTATGCGTCGGAGCTTGTCCGACTGTTTACCGTGTACGATGCACAATGCAAAGCGATACCGCGTTGGATTGCAGTTGCAGGGCAACAAACCATCGTGCATATTGTTTTTTGGACATATCCCTAGGTCGCAGTTTTGGTTTTCTTCATCCAAAAACGTTGTTTTCATTGATTTGCCTTTATACTCGTATTATACTTTTAATGACCCGCAACTTAGTCTGCGATCCAGGATTTAAAGTATAGCCTATTTCCTCACCCAGGGCATGGTTTATCTGGTGTACCATCCAAATCCGTTCAGTTGTTTTAGCGTGAAAGCATAACAAGCAAACATACTTACTTTCGCATTTATAATATTAGTTAGGAGGACGTTCACATTAGTAGTAATAACAAAAACATTTTGTCATTCACAACGTAATTATTTTTGCTTGCTTTCCATAAGTATATTATTATATAGTACAATAGGACAGGACGCTCTTCTAGAGGTCCAATGTGTAGAGGGCTTAATATACAAAGTCAGCTACTAGTGCCACTTTTCCCTTCAGTAGCCATTATTGGAACTATTAATCTCCGCCATCTTTGAATGTCATATACTGTTTACTCGTTGGTTTACTGCATATTGAAGTCTTTGGTTTACTATCATGGGATCTGTTTATACGGAGCTACTCGCTTTTTAAACAACGTGTTTCTGGCAAAACACAATATCAAATAAATATGCTGTGATAACCTTTTATCTTAATTTGACCGAGATCTATCTTTTGAGACTATTTTTACGAATGAACGGGAAGTCTAAGTGCGACACCCAAATTTCATGGAGTGTTGCCATTCTTCCTGTGAATCACATAAAAATGAAAATATAGGGGTGAAAATAAATTAGCTGGTAAAACTTCATAGATATTTTGGCTCGATATCTTAAAGGCTTGTGACGCGGCGAAGCGCGACTTGTCGCGCGACGCGACACGAACAATACAATTTCTAAGAAAACTTCACAGTATAACAATAACCGGTATCGCGCTGGTCTGCACAAGCCTTAACACACTAAAACAAAACAAAAAACTGATACTGATACACTTAATATTTTTATCGGGTTCAGATAACGATACTAATCACCAGTGATCGGAGTAGGTAGATTGATTTTTAGTACTTGTATCATAAATGCACACAGAAAGAATAACATGGATAAGCCATTTTTCCGGAAAGTAATTCCGGTATTTCCGGATTCAATTAAATATTGTTAATGTTGGTAGTGATATTATTACTACTCAATTCAAAATTTAAAGGAAGGTATCAAAACTAAATTAATTCATTATTTATCTGTTGAATAATAAAAACAATCGAATTCCGATCGAAGCTTTAATATTTATTTTTTATTTTTAGCCTAGGATAGCTAGATAGCTAGATCTTTTATAGATAGATATAAATTGTTGCACTTAAATTTTAATATTTTCCTACATAAGTTCCGGTTTTTTTTTAATAATCCACCAATTCCGGAGGAATGTCCATAGTAATATATACGTTTCGGATCAATGACCCCAGTTCAATCTACCTACTCCGATCACTGCTAATCACATACTAAATTTTCGCCAGCTATTTTAATTTGACCCTGTATAACTGAAAACCACGACAAACTAATAAGCTATGTGTAATTTCACGATGATATCTAAATGCTAGCACTGAACTACTATCATGATTGAAACTTGTTCTAACAGCGCTGCTTACAACCTAACGGAATACAGGCGTGAAGATTCTTACATTTTGCATAAGCGCCAGTTTGCATAAGTAGCTTTCCCTCCTGGAGCAGGATTATAATCGCATGCGACCTTTAATTTATAGCTACTGAAAAGTTTCTAGATTAAACTGGAATTACTAATTCGAAAGTACAAAGAAATGTCCAAAAATATCTAATTTGAAGGTTCGGTAGTGTGAAATATAGATGTAGAGATACCTTTTAACCACCTCTGTTATTATTTTGGACCTAATAATTATTATAATAGGTCTAAAATTAGGCTGTCGGCTATAGAAAAGGCGAACTAGATTGTCGGATCAAGGAACGTATTATAGGTTTGTGTTTTATTAAAGAGTGTTCGCCTTAATATAATTCTGGATATATCTTGAAGCATAATGCATCACTTAATAGCTTTATTACTCTAAAATAAAAGTTCTAAAACTACAAGAGAATTCTTAAGAAAACGCACTGACACGGAAAATACAAGTTTTAATAAACTCACATGCCGTCTGTTTCATAACACGGCTCCAACTGTAATAAGATAAACGTTTTATTGCCTCCTCACACCAGATATTGTGAGACTTAGCGAATAAGTCGTTAGTACGTATTTAGCTAATAACTCAATTTCCAATTAGATGAAATCGCTTTTTCACGACTTTTCCACTGATCAGCCTTTATGAAAGCTTCGTAAAAACGATCGTAGAAAATGTCCGATTCCACCTTACTAAGTACCCGCGCAATCTTTATTGGAAATAAATTAAATTCAGCGGAAAAGAATTCAGACCCTTTGTTTGTTTGAATCAGGGACTAGATATTAAAAAATGGAAAGCTGTGAATCTCCATAGAATTCTTCATGACAACGGCCACCCCGTTGCGAGTAGATAACACATACGTTTTATTAGGTTATATTTGAGACAATGCCCTTTTTTATTCACCTTATATTGTTGTGCTTTCATGTAAAAAGTTTTGCCATTCTACCTCTATTTTTGCTTTTTAGTCGCTGAGCAACCAGTAGGTACCCGTTTACATACAAAAGGCTATACTTTTATTTTTAGAGGCCATGCGATATGGAACCATGTGGAACTGATTCGGGTGAGATATTTAAATGAAAAATTAAATGTACCATGAGGATCCGGATAAATTATGCCATTCTTGCTTCCTTTGAGGGTTGTAACAGATGACCTTCTGAACGTTTGAAGTGGCAGAAGCAGAATCAATGAACATTATTAAACTTTCCTGTTAATACTAGTAATTGTTTTGCCCATATATTGCAAACTTTCTTCATGAACTTACATTATATTAGTGCTTCACCTATTGCAGTGTAAGACGTACGAGCTAAATTGAAGATTATTACTGAAACAAAGTTCTTTCTCTCGTCGATGAAAACCACTTCACACTTTATACGAAGTACTGGCCGTGTATCCGTGAAATAAACAACGCTATAGGAAACTAAACTTTCTTATACAGCCATAGAAATACTGACGAAGAAACAACAATAAACAAGTAATTAAAACTTATTTACCTATACGGCTACTTCGCGTGCAGTAAGAACTAAATGAGGCTCCGCGTTTAGCAAACATAAATATGTGCCCGTATCTAGCGGGAACATAGGCGCCTTAAGGCTTAATCTTTATGAATACTATTCTACCATTCCATTTTAATAGTCGGCTGTTAAGCTACAAATTTTACTTTGTAACTTCTTTATTTAATTGTGTATTTTAGCATTTATAATCATTATCAATTTTGTATTATTTTGAGTTTGATATATGCATTTGCTCCATGTAAAATACTGATATTCAGCTGTATCCGGTTAGACTGGAAGCCGAACCCAAAATAGTTGGAAAAGGCTAGGCAGATTGATTGTATTATTTATTTATTTATTTATATATACTTTATTGTACACCAGATTATAATTACATAAAGAAAAAGTAATACACTACAAAATATACAATTGGCGGCCTTATCGCTTACTGCTTACTGTATTATTTTGAGTGAGCCCGGATTTTTTTTAAATAAGCTTTTCCGTGTTTTTCGTCAAATGTTACTAGGAGATCACGTCAATAGAAGTGGTAGCAGCAAGCCCAGTCTGCTAATGTCTACATTTATATCTGTATTTTTTATGGTGTACATAATAAAGAATATTCTATTCTATTCTATTCTATTTTAATAACAACAAACTGCTATAACCATTCCGTTTACTATTTAAGCGCGGATTATGGCGTTTTCCCCTTTGGTCGTTCATTGGGTAAGCTTATTTAGCAGTGGACGTTACGGTCGGTATTATGATAAACAATTAACAATGATCGTAATTATTATCAACTCGTATAAATTCTATGCAGAAATTGGGTAACATTTACATCCATATTTTGCTATATACGGAAGCACATATTAGCCGTATTTATTATTATTGTATTATCCGAACAACTAATATTTAATTTGCACACACGACAAATACGACTTGACAAAAAATAAAGTTATGCATTCAACGGGCGGGGACGTTCTTACATGAATACCTTGTCCTAATTGTTATCATGTCTCTATGACAGTTAAATAGTCTATTCTGAGAGCTTGTACCGTTTCTACACGCATATTGACTCGAACACAATGTATATAGTACATAGTGTACACGTTCATGTAGGTATTTGTTGTTTACTTACATTCTGTAGACTAATTCACCAGCCATAAGACTGATTAACGATTACTGGGGCACAATACTGTGATGTTTGATTGTTCATGAAGTTTCATAATTAACATTCATCATTTTTCATAGAGCATAAATACGTTAGATAGGTTTTTCGTTACTCAAGATGAGCATAGATTTAGATCGGCTTAAAATTACCTCTATAATTGTTGTTATTTTTTTCAAAATGGTAAGAATCTATTCGCAGAAATCCTTTTTAGGCTTATTTAGGGTCAGCTCGCCGTCCGATAAGGACCAGGCCCGTGTCGACGGCGCGTTGTGTTCCACGCGCGCCTCAAAGAGATGTCAGCACCAACCGACGGGGTCGAAAGACCAATGCTTGCTGGGGTTGCGGGTTTGTCCGAAAGGGATATCGCGGCCCCGACACACAGGCAACGGAAGGAACACGGGTGGATTTTAGACAGTAAAAGTCTGACACACCCTCTCGCTCTGCCCAGAGCGGGAGAAGTCATTTGATGATATCCCATACTGAAAAAAAAAAAAAAAAAAAAGGCTTATTTAGGGTGCACAACTGCACACTAAAGAAACTTAAGTCAAAAAGGAACACTCAACTTTTCTCAACCAATATAAACAACAAAACATTATGTAAAGTTCACTACCATGCCGTTACTAACTCATCGACGCCAGTAAAACCCAGTCTGGCTTCTCCTTGCAAACATGAAACATTTTCAAATATTATGCACCAGTCTGATTTATAGGAGACAGCAGGCTAATCTTGCCACGCTATCGCAAGCACAGCTGTACAAAAAACAAATTCTGAACGGCGACTTTTATGGTAGACCCTTTACACTGTC
The DNA here is from genome assembly GCA_947364205.1 of Agrochola lota. Taxonomy (NCBI): domain Eukaryota; kingdom Metazoa; phylum Arthropoda; class Insecta; order Lepidoptera; family Noctuidae; genus Agrochola; species Agrochola lota. Next base: position 10,787,430 of record OX376227.1, on the reverse strand, counting down.
TAGCCAAAAGTGAAACCTTATCTGATAGACTATAAATAAATAAAACTTGACGGTGCAACCTAACATTGATAGCATCACACTTTGTTCTTTTATTAAGTGAACATACTTAAGCATTGTTTGGTTGTAGTTATAGTTGCTGGTGTCGAAATGATGGTTTGTCATACATCTATATATATACATATTATAAATTAAAGTCGCTTTTCGTGTTTGTTTGTATGACCGCGTTGTTCTTCTTTTTTTATTGTATTTTTTTTTTTTTTTTCAGTATTTTTTTATTTTTTTACGTAATCTAAAGATTACGGCGATACATTGAGGTAAAATGTGCCATGACGTCACGAGTAAGAAAATTTTATACGTACTAATGACGCGGCGACCCCCACTCCCCAACTTAAAATGCGTTTTATCTAAGTAATTTCGTATTAGTAAGACAAAACAAAAAATACGTGTCTAATATTTTGTTATTATCTGACTGACGGACTAATTAGAATTTTTTTTACTTAGGCATCATCCCTATTGTACTAGTGAACTATTGAAAACACGGGTATAAAGTACATACTTACATGGCTCTAAGTTATTTGTGTAAAAGTAAGCGAGAATTACAAAATACCCGGAATCGAAGCAATAATTGCACCACAAAACATACCAGAAGTACGCGATACCATACATAACATCGATCTGATGAGTTCTCTAATGAGACTGAAGCTACCACAAGCAGACAGGTAAGCTGATTTCAAAGTCTTTAATTACATCATCTCGGTATCGTTACGGAACAAAAAAAAAGATTTTATCGAAAACGATCCCCTTAAAGAGGATTTACGCAATTAAAACGAAGAGGGAAGCCTGATAAACGAAAAATATTTATTCTTGCCTTTTGAGTAAACTTTCAGAAATAATATCTTCTATATTATGCGGTAATGTAAATATTTTAAGTTCATTTGAATAAACTTTATCATTGTATGTTATGATAATATGTCTTCGTCCTAGTTATTTATGGTTTCAGATTTGCTCAGGTTTTAATTCGATACCATAGTAATGGATCGGTACCAATAGAGGAATGGTGGAGGTGAACATGACATAAATCCGATTTCGACGATCATATCCAATATAATAATTTTCGGCCACAATATCCGTTAAGAAACATAAAGCAAGACTGTAGCTGACTTGTAGTTTGATCCTAGGAAAACTTTGCTTGGAGAATATTGGAGCAGCCAGATCATTTGGTGAAGGAACTATACGTAAATGAGAAGCCTATGTCCAGCTGTTGACTGCTAAAGGCTGATGATGATTGATGTTGATAAAGATCCATCTAAACAGATTACTGCTTAATCAGCTTATGATTCCACTGCTAACACACACGCCTCCGCTCTGTGAGAGGGAAAGGACCATAATCCACCACGGGGCCCAGTACGGGTTGGCGGATGTCACCTGTCGAATTTTTGGTTCTAGGACATGCCGGTTTCCTCGCGATGTTTTCCTTCACCGTTTTGAGAGCAGTGGTGATGAAATAATTTACACAAAGTAATGTGCCTGCTTGGGTTCAAACCCAGACAACCTAAAACTCGTAAGTCACGGCCGTTACACCTAGTAATGTCAATTAATGCGATTTCGCATAAATTTCATTAGCATGTGAATTCATGAGTCGTAGCATGCTAATTGCTATTGCTATGCTAATTGCTAATAATGAAGTATGTGAATTTTGTTAATATGCGAATTAAATTATTATTAACAATCTCGCATTCATTCAATATACAACACTAAGTACGCGCAAATCAAAGAAAATAAGATAACAATTGCTTAACCCATTCTTCGCAAGTTCGCAGCACTGCTAATAAATTTCACTCGCGAACGAGGTCATGGTTACGTGAAACCGATAGATTTAGTCTTCCCGACTACCCGTGGGTACGACAGAGAGCGCACGCTACCGCTGCGTGCGTCGACGCTCTGACGTACGATAGTATAAAAAAGTACGAAGCGATAAATTCACTTAGCACTTCACAGAATTTCGCAACTATATTTCATTTGCTAAATGCTAAATGAGTATTCGCATGCTAACAATGAATGCGAATGATAATTAATCCATCACTAGTTACACCCACTACTCTCAAACAAACAGATTACTGATTAGACTCTTATAAAGATGACTTCTTCAGTCAGACGTCATGTCAAATGGAACTACGTGTCTCGATAGACAGATGAATGTAAACCCATTGTAGTGATGATAAAATAAACAATAGCATCATGTAGATAGTTAATGAGCCGTCAAGGAAATAAATCCACAACACATTATTGTTCACTTTCCGGTACATTCTAATTACTACGGAAATAATGTGTTGTTTCATGAATGAATTTAGGCTAGAACTAAAGTTATTATAGATCGGCTACATACACAATAGTTTCTAGTACAAAGGCCAAAATAATAGCTTACATAATAAAATAATAGTACCGAATAACAAGTTGAATGGCAATTTGATGGAATGAATGGTTGGTGGAATGGCGCGTAAATTGGAGAGGCCTATGTCCTGGCTTGAACTACAGCTATGTGCAGTTGATGATGCTTTCTGCATAGTAGGGTAATAGGTAATAAGGGCTGGTCTCCGCAAGTACACGTCAAAGCGCGTATTTTGCGTACGAGTGAGAAAATCGATCATTAGATCCACCCCAGCTCCTCAAGGAAGGCCAGCAACGCCTTGGTGTTATTGACAATCTAACGAAGCTTCCGACATACTATAATGGGTGCAAAAGGACGCGTAACGAAGCCGTGAGTCACTTATACTCCCAGTCATTGCGATATTTTTTTGTACTAGATCATATAAGTACCTATCTGGTAAAGTGGTAACCTTCTGATTACAGAAGTTCCAACGTTTTTTACTGTTTCACGAAAACAAGTTTTAAATATTATAACTTAACTTTCAATACCCTCAGAACTCCTGAATCGTTGCATGTACCCATGAGAACAATGCATTGCGCGTTGCTACCAAAAATAAGAATCGTTTATCAGCAATATTTTTTGCTTAATATTACTTTGCTTGATGTACAGGATGTACAGAATCGATAACGGCTATGTGATGGTTCTTTTTACACCCTGTATTTGTTTATACACAATATTGTTCTATTAAATTAACCGAAAAACGAAAGGATCTCTTTCTTGGAGTGAATAATAACATAAGCCACTTTCTTCATCTTCAATCAGCCGCCTGTTAGGGTAAACTGTGCGACTTGAGAACGTGATACGCATTCAGATACAAAGGGGTATCGGGCCATTGAAATATGAGGAGCCGATTCTTGCCCAGGGTCTGGAAATGGACAAAATGGACATGAGCTATGAGGTAGTTCTTTTGATACCTAATTAGTTTCGTTGGCTGGAATTTGCTGCTTTATTTACAACCCATTCCTGTCACAGATTTGCTTCGTCTGAAAATGTTTATGTAAACAGCTTTAGTAATTATTTGTTTTAAGATTTTATTAAATATAAGAGAAATGTAGAGATGATTCGCACAGGGTAATTAAAATGAATCGACTATTTAAAAAATATTATAACCATCCCTATTGTTTTGGCGAAACGAACAATCATTTGCCGCAGGTAAAAGTTTGCTTATTTTTGTTTGAAAATCACCTTGGACGAAAAGAAAATCAACATTCAACAGTTCGAGTTTTCATTATTTACAAAGCTAATTTAGATAAATACTTACTGCGCCCCGCGTTTACACCTGCATAAGTGATCCTGTGGTGAGTCTCAATCCTGTGGGAATATCGGAATAAAAGTACCCTTTGTCCTAACCCAGGTCATGGTCTACCCATGTGCCAAATTTCATCCAAATCAGTTCACCCATTTTAGCGTGAAATCGTAACAAACAAACTCACTTTTGCATTTATAATATTAGGGTAGGATTATTTTTAATAAGATTGTAGATTTTACTGTGAATTCTATTTTTAAATAGCATCAATTCTGAATTACAATTGTATCTGTTTTCCTTTAAAAACCTACGTAAAACCAATTAATTGTACGTACTATAAAAGCTTCAGTGTGTTTATTTGTCGGCCAATTAATTGTTTTGTACAAAAAACTAAATGTAACGTAACGGAATAAGATAGAATTAATTACAAAGTATTCTCTTTGATTTCAAAAGGTAATTACTACGAACTGATAAACTTCTTCAGTATAATATTAGGTATGTCCGTAAACTGAAAAATATATTTGAAAAGGACGGGCGGTTCGCGTTTAAATATGAAAATATTTTATGTTTGTTTATCAAAGTTTAATCACCTCCGTGTGAATTACGGAGCTCGATCAAATTTGATCAATGTCCAATTAATTTGTTACGTCAGATAGATAGATAATTATATACAAAACCGTACAAACACACACCTACCAATTATACGTTGATATGATTTGATTAATATGAGCATGCATTAAATTGCGATATGCGTGTAAGTTGAGCCGCGAACATTTTTTTTGAAAATTGAGCCGCGAACAGTGTATTTGTAAGTTGAGCCGCGAACATTTTATTTGTAAGTTGAGCCGCGAACATTTTATTTGTAAGTTGAGCCGCGAACATTTTATTTCATTCATATGCAGAAATCGTTCACACGTATTCATTGGTATCTCCCAATTAAAAAAAGAATGTGGAGTGCATTGGTGTGATGCAGCGGCATTCACGAGGACCCTAGCCGGCAATAAAGTAGGCATCAAGCGAGCTACGTGCCTTACGATAAGACGAGTGTACGTGCTAACTCCTTATTTGTGCATGAAGCTCAGCCACCGAGCAAACTGGGACGTTTAAAAAAACGGAAAGAAAATTTACATTATCACATTCCTCTAGAGAGTTATTTTACTTTTCCCAGTTTAAATATTTCATTGTAGAAAATGAACTTCGTGGAAGTTCATCTGAAAAAAAAAATTATAATAAAGATACCTACGAAGATACTGCAATATAATTTAAATAAGATTGCATCAGTCTCTTTGCAATTCCTTGGGAGATTTTTTTATAAAAAACTAGCGATTTCATATATATTAAAGCGCGCCTACATAGAAGGTGAAAGGTTAAAAGAGTGTCCGTGGAGTTTCTTGCCCGTTCTTCTCCGTAGGTGCCTACTACGCTTTGGAATAGGCAACAAGCTTCATATTTTTGACTGACCGATTCTTTGACAATTCAAAAGTGCCTGTAAATGGTTTAGTTGAAATAAATGCTTTGAGTTTGAGTTTGAAGTAAGACTGCAGACAGTCTTACTCACATTAAATTAAAATAAGCAGGACTTTTGAATTTTCAGTTATTTTGTCAAATAACAACCCAGTACAAAAAATTATACAAAGAAAATAAATAAAAATCGAATAATGTCCGGCATTAAATAATGTTTCTCGCGTTGTATATCCTAGCCCAGTCGTGCGTTACGTGGGCAGCTACCATGGGTGACAAACGCGCCCCGGTGTCGCGTCGCACGTAGGTTATAAAAAAGAGAGGGATCTTTAAAGTGAAAAGTAAAGCGAGTTTGGCTTTAATGGTAGTTACCCTGAGTTATCCAATCAGTCGGTGCCGGGGAAGCAATAAACTGGACATCACGTCCGAACGTGTCCTCCCAGTGACAAACTACTAACGCCTCGCGCCAACCAGCGCACTGAACGCTTGCCTGCACTCACTGATGGACGAATTTAGATTTATTACTCACCCTGCGTGTTTACTTTTCCCTACACGGTGAGAGCGGCGACGAGATTCATTAGTTAGGGGTTAGTCGCCGATGTAGCTGTGTTTGGACACGGCACGGGACAGTTTTATATGAGACGAGTACGGCGGACTTGAACAACAGTTTGACATGATAGCGGGTTTCGTTTGATTCTCTTTGCTTTTTGAAAATGGACAGTCGGGGATAAGACATAAATACGAGTATTTCTATTACATTTAACACTGGATCCTGATTGATGAGACAAATATAAGTAGGTACCTACGAGACAGGAAGATTTCAGTTTATTGTATCCATTTATCATGAGTAATGCAAAAGCTTTAAAAAAACCATCATCTAAGAGTTAAGAACGAATTTGTATCGATAAATTTCCTCAGAGGAATGATGCAGGAAAATTGTTTCCGATCAGCAAATAATTCTGAGTGCTTCCCGCTCCGTTGTTCTCATAAATGAACACAATTAATCATATTTCTTTTTATATTACGACAACCATTATATAATCAACCTATAACGTTCCCACTGCTGGGACTCAGGCCACCTCTCTGCGAGAGGGAGTGGGCCGTAATCCACCACCCGGGCCCAGTGTGGGTTGGTAGATGTCACATGTCTTCGAATTTTTGGTTCTGGGACATGCCGGTTTCCTCACGATGTTTTCCTTCACCGTTTTGAGAGCACCGAGTTACCACTCGGCCACCACTGCTCCTTAAGATAACCATACAATGTTTATTATACATCTGCCTGTACACATAAACACGTCTGGTATTATGAAGATACACAAAGAGCAAGACGTTTCTCTGTCAACTATTCTACATTTGATATGCCAAGATATTACTGTAGCGTCGACATTCTGAATAGACGTGTGTTTGACAATATAGCTACTTCTATTGAGGACGGGGCCCATTGACGACAGGCGTCTCCATAGCTAATTGCAGATTATCCGTCATATTTATCGATATAATCAATCACGGTTCAATCACATTTGGAGCATAATCACCCGTATTAGCCTAGCTGTTAATCCCCGAAAGTACCTAGACAATGGACCAGTACCAAGATAATATCGTCTTCTCAAGTAAATTGTGTGATAATTATCTGACAAATGAGACTATTTACGTAAGAATTCACTAAACGATTATTAATTTTAGAACAAGCGTTTAGATACTGAATTACAATAATAGTTGAGTACGAACTAGACCAAAAACAGCGCTATCTCAATTATTTTTTTTACCTTTTTTGTCCCACAGCTGGGCAGAGATCTCTCCCATATTTTTCCAATTTTCTTTGTGTTTTCCCTTCTACAGTCAATTGGTATCTAAGGAACGCGTCCAAATCGTCACAGCAGCATTTCTTAGGTCTACCTCAGTGACGACGCCCGTCCTCAGGCACCTACTGTGTGACGATCCTGCCCCACCTGTCCTGATGCATCCTATAGGTGAGACCCGGCCAGTCCCAGTTCAGCCTCGCAGACTTATCGTGATCATCGGCGATGCCTGTCACGGAGCGCATAATGGTGTTGCGAGTTTAATCGGTGAGTTATTTTTTTTATTGCTATACTCCGTCGCTCTTTGGCAAACATCTTACTTGAAAATATCATGAAAAAAACTGGCCAAGTGCGTGTCGGAGCACGCACAATGAAGGGTTCCGTAGTTGAGATGAATTAATCCCAAGAACAAACTTAACATTACAACAACAATATTGAGAGATTTACTATGTTATTTTAAGACCATAGACTTCGTATAGGTTTTCCTGTAATCTATGAGTAAAGAACCATTCTCTGCATTTTTTTCAAAATGTTTGGCTCAATAGTTTTGGATATAATGGTCAATTTAAATAATAATTAAAATTTTCTTAAATATCTTTAAAACTATTTAATTTAAAATTACAAAAAAAAATAATTGAGATCCTCGCAACAAGTCCTTTCATTTGATGCGTGACACGGTTCAGTTTGCAAAAAAATGTATTTCTATTTTGTAATTTGCCCCCCAAAACTAACACATTTATTTATTTACGTTACACGTCCGTGTCCGTTGGTCCATTAGATTTGGAGCAAATTGGCTGTGACAGACGGACAGACAGACAGACAGACACACGAGTGATCCTATAAGGGTTCCGTTTTTTCCTTTTGAGGCACGGAACCCTAAAAAGATGAACAGAAATTACAACTGTCAAAAGACGCTAAACTTAAACTTGCACAAGTTAGTTAAACGAGATTTCAGGAGAATACGCCACTTAAATAGGTACGCTAAAGTTTTACATTTCAGCTAAGTTAATAGCCCAAAACTTGTTTCTTATTTAAGGATCTTTAATCGCAGGCCGATTCCCGGCCACCGTAGGCGCGGGTAGCTCACCGTCCGATAAGGACCTGGGCCCATGTCGACGGCGCGTTGTGTTCCACGCACGCCTCAAAGAGATGTCAGCACAACTGACGGGGTCCGCTAGGACCGATACTTGCCGGGGTCGCGGGGAAGTCCGAAAGGGATACCGTGGCCCCTGGCAACATACAGGCAAGTGAAGGAACACGGGTGGGTTTTCAGTCAGTAAGAGTCTGACATACCCTCCCGCTCCGCCTAGAGTAGTTACTCATATATGATAAAATCCCACCCAAAAAAAAGGTATCTTAATTTTCGAGTACTTTAGGAAAAGGTAACATATTGTTAGTTGGTTTATACTCTAGGCATCAGACACCGGGCACCAAAACAAATAACAACAATTTAAATGTACCAACGCAAAACGGTCGAGTTAAATGCGTTTTTCCATTAATCCTCGTTTTAATGAACAAATAGGTAATTTGAACATAAAATGTGCTGTTCGTACACTTGTTCGTAATTACAGTGGATTAATAATTATGATACGAATCGCATATTATTTGGAATGATTACTGTCCCGTGATGTCCTTTGATGTGGCTTTCATTAATTATATATCTTCGTTCTTTTAATCCTTTTAGGGCTATTTTTAAAGTCTAGAGTCTAATTATATTGTAGCTGACTCATTGGGCCATTGGACTCAGTTGCTGATGTAAGATACTGAGTTTCCTGGTAGCTCGAACGGAAAATTGGATGGTTTTGTTAGGACATTCTCAGTTACAGTTTTAGAGAAGGAATTGTGACTGATCAAAGATGATAAGTTTACTTGAGGCTTTCCTCCGTCGGTGCGAACTTTTTGTTTCACAATAACTATATACAGTACAACTATATACAAACGAATGCTAATTTCCATGTCCATGAATTATTAGATTTATCGTGTATAAAAATTTGAATTCAGAACTAAGTACTTATCTCTAATATATAGTTTACACGGAAATCAAAACAAAACAACAATAAAGTACCTAGTTATGAATTCAAATTTATATACACGATAAATAAAATAATTGAGAGAGAGTGTCCGTGGAGTTTCTTGCCCGTTCTTCTCCATAGGAACCTACAGCGCTTTGGAATGGGCAACTAGTTTCATCTTTCTGACCCGACCAACCCCTTGTATACGGAAATGCGATGATTCCCGAGTGACATTAAGAAAATAGTTGTACTGTACAAATTTTTCAGTTAGCCTCATTTGTTTTCCACCACTGGAAAAATTCCTTGAATTTTTTCTTCCAATCGTTTTGATTATTTGCTAATTCTTACCATATAATTATCGTACTTATACAGAGAACTTACAAAGCAGTATACATAAGCATACACATACATAAGCTCAAGCCTTTTTCTCATGTAGGCAGATTCTACAAAACGCCACCTGCTACGGTCCGTACATTATACTCCTTTTGCTTAAAGCAGTATTTCACATAAAAATCCAACAGTTACGATAAAGAAAAGATTGAGAAATAACAAAGTCAGTTTAAATAACAGTAAATTGCTAGACCTTTTCCTTAAACTATTGGGTTAAGGATTTTATTCCTTGACTAATATAAAAATATATTGAAGACAGCCGAAGCGTTTATTAGGGATACCGAACCCTTCCGAGATCGTTTCTTAAAGCAGGATTTGACATTTAGTCAAATCCTGCTTTATTCGAGATTCGAAAAATAATAAGTACTGTTGAGGTATTGTATATTCCGGAAAATTTCTGATATTTCTAGTGGTAATGAGTTGGAAATAATATATATTAAATTAAAGCATTTTCTTAATAGCTTATTATATGAATATTTTAGATTATGCTTTATTACATAATGAAATTAATTTGTAAAGTTATGTCTAACACGGATAAAAAACTGAGACACGCAAAATCTCTTAAGCGTATTTTTCGGAAATCTTCACAATTTTAAAGATAATTCAATTATTAAAACTCAAAGCAAAACTCAAAGCATTTATTTCAAATAAACCAATTACAGGTACTTTTGAATTGTCAAGGGGTCGGTCAGTCAGAAATATGAAGCTAGTTGCCCATTCCAACGCGTAGTAGGTTCCTATGGAGAAGAACGGACAAGAAACTCCACGGACACTCTTTTCAATCAGAATATTTTCACAAAATATTGGTTACATCATCCATTTTTGTTATACATGTGAGAACAATGTAAAAAGACGTGCACGTTAAAAGCGTCAGTAATAAAAATAAAATCAAAAACAATTCAATAATTAAAATAAATTCAAATAAGCCGTGGCAGCTAAGAGATGACCAGTCCCCACTGACGGCGCCCGTTCACGAACATGACGCATGCATCAGCACCATTTAGCTCAACCATTTTGAAGGGAACTTAACGATCCAACACACACGCCACCACCAGCGAGACATTTGAGTGAGCATGACATACTCACAACCGCCAGGGCAAACTCAAGTCAATGAAAGACGTACCCAGTAAATGGTAACTGTAAAGTAGGGACATAGTGCTCACACATGTGCTATGCAATTATATAATACTAAGAGATTGAATTTATACAATCTAAAGATAGTTTTACAATCTTCAGCAGCTGCAACAATATTTTGAATGCTAATCAATTAGTTTATGCGCCCTTGTGGAGCTGGACCAGCGCTGAGCCAAGCATTTTTGTCGTCGATGTAATCCCCCAACTTATAATATGCTTGGCAGCATAGTGTGCGTTTTATACAAGATTTAAATTTCGTTTCGTTCAGTTGGAGTATGTGGGGAGGTATTTTATTGTAACATTTCAAACAGTACCCCATGAAGGATGAGTCTACTTTAGCCAGTCTGAAACCCGGTTGAATCAATTGGTCCCTATTTCTAGTCCTATAATTGTGTCTATCACCTCTTTTACTGAAAAGACTTAGATTTTTCCTAACGTACATGATGTTTTCATAGATATATTGACAAGGTACCGTCATGATGTATTGACCTTTTAGTATACGCGTTTTATTAAAATACTTTTGTTTTATATACAATTGGGACAGTTCTCCTTGATGGGCGAGTCCTATTACTGGCTGGACGTACGATGCGTTGCGTGAGCTCAGTGCAGAACACACAAGCTCACTCAAGGTCACTGGCATGTATCTCCGTGTTAAAATACAACTATAACTGAAAATAAAAATGTATCAACATTCTCACTTACAGTTCACCCCTTTTGTTACTTTTTTAATTGCTTATGGCTTTCTTCAAAGTTCAAGCTATTTCTGTAGTAAATTTTACCGAATTTTTATTCGGCTCAGCTATTTAGCCACGAAGACGTGACAAAAAGACAAACACTCTCTTGCATTAAATGGATACACGTGCCGATATTATAATTACGACTACTCTTGTATATTATTATTGAAAATATGTTAAATATGTTCATTTTAATATTTTCCAAGAAGGCTTTCTTAATTATAATGTTTTACAAGTAGTGAAGTAATTATATCTTGTCGTAAACACTTACATGATGCTACGAAAACCTTTCTCTTTGCTACAATATTTTATTTTGTTTGTGGATAATATTATATCCAAATACAAAATAATTATAATTACCTAATTATTTCTGATAGCACGTCAGTTCTTTTCTTAATCTATATATAAAAAAACCGGCCTAGTGCGTGTTGGACCCCGCACAATGAATGGTTCCGCAGTTGGGATGAATGTATTCCAAGAACAAATTTAACATTAAGTTAGCCTTTGTACAGTATTTTATTTTTACTTTTGCATAAAGTTTTAATAAATAAATAAATAAACATTATAATTAAAAAACATGTTCTCCCATACATTCCAATTTGTAAGTTTTTACGCACAATATTGAGAGATTTATCATGATATGTTAAGACTATAGACTTCTTATATGTTTTCCTCTAATCTATAGTAGAGAACTATTTTCTTTTATAACTTTAAAAGATTTAATTTAAAAATATAAAAATAAAAAATATTTGGAACTCTCGTAGTAAAAGTCCTTTCATTTACGTTACACTCTGTGTTTGGGTTATAGAAATTCATATGTGTTCCAAATTTCAACTTAATCGATCAATTAGATTTGGAGCAAATTGGCCGTGACAGACGGACAGACAGACGGACACTCGAGTGTTCCTATAAGGGTTCCGATTTTTCATTCGGATGCATGGAACCCTAAAAAACCAACCCATGCTAACGTCAACAAAATCCTCTTAACATAATCCAACCGAACAACATGGACATCTAATTAAATAGACTTAGCGAATCGCTCCCTAAGTACCAAACAAATTTCCAGAAGTAGGCAATATAACTCTCTGTTCTGAGTGTAGCAGGCAGTTAATAATCGACATTAGTAAAGTGGCTTGGTAAGGGGAGCCTCCCCTAAGGTATCAGTACTCGGTAGCTGGCGGTAGAAACCGTAGGAACCGTACGGCGATACCATCTACCACTTCCACAGGAATTGCAAGGAGGTAATTCCTCAATTTACTGCATTTTGCTTTTAGAGAAACGAAATATTAAAGTACCGGTATCGATGGGTTTACAAACAGAGCCCGCGTTTTAAGTGACCTCGTATGTGCACTGTGTTAATTCCATCTATCAAATTGGAAAAAAAAAACTGGCAACAAAATATTTACTTTAGAAAAAGTTAGGATTTTTCGGTCTACGGTGCGTTAATTACTACGTTAAACCGTCAGAAAGTAAACACCTACCTGTTTAAATATCTGCAAACCAATCCACTTTTATAGCCGAAAAACCGTATTATATTGTTTAGCTTATAAATAACCTCATAAACGTCATGTAAAAATTAAGCTCTCTAAAAAATACACAAGAAGTTACACCCTAGGCGGTCGTTTTTCATATTGATAAGACGATAAGCTAACAACATGCAGGCCTTTTTATTGCCAATAAATAAGGGTTTAAACATATATGCATAACTCTAAATTACGCGAATATACCTATAGGTTAAATAAGACATGTAACGTTGAAGTAATGGCAACACTAGCCCGGAAGCGGAAAAACGAAACGGACTAGTATTTACGAGCAGTACATCCGCCCAGTGGGCTTCATTAGCACACGCGCTGGAAAAAAATATTATTGTTATACATGCATTCAGTGAACATAAATACTTTTTTACTACATTCTGTTGTGAATGGATTATTATACAGTATTGCATCCAGTTTTATTTAAATAAGAACGTCATTATGTTTTAAAATGTGTTCTGTTTACCTTATTGCATGATTAACAGCACAATGGGTAGAATAATAAATATTGCTAAATATACTCAAATATGCGTACAGTTGGCTTATCGGTGGGGTAAAGTAGCCCATTGTGGTTACAGTCAGTTCAGTGGCGCACGCTGCTAATTAGCCAGCCACAAGATAAATGTCAGCAATCACGAACCCCCGCGAGGCGCCGCCACACGCTACCCGCCGCCGCCCGCGATCAACAGATTACTTACAAACTAGAATCTCGCCTTACAGGCCACAAATCCTCCTTATTACAGCGTTTTTGTACGCAACTGCCCCAACGGAACCTCTGGTACTGATTTATATTAATAGATCACAATCAATCATCCACAATCTTGACATCCAAGCTGATAGCTCAATAATAAGCTTGAATGCCCCCCATAATAGTGTCTTCGTCGCAAATGTCAATTGTTGAACTTTTAAAGGGCTGTTGGTAATAATAGGGGTGGTCTTGTTGAACCATGTCGTTGTAAATCAGCGGTTCACTTTATATTGAAGGTAAATCACTTTGTTGAAAGTTCAGGCGGTTGTCGGGGGATGTTAGTTGTGTCGTTGGAATGCGTGCCGTCTTTCAGGGTGTGTGTGTGTAATCTGTGTTCCTCATTCGTTTATGAATAAACTTGTTGAAACTTTCCATCTATTTAGTACAAAGTTCTGCGTTTAATTCATGCCTGTAATTGTCAACAGATTTCCAACTGAAAGCTTCTGTAATAATAGGTAATGGGCCTGGATTTTTGGCTAAGTATTTAATATTCACAAAGAAGTTCTGAATATGGAGCATGTGCAAGTTCTAAATATCTTAATTACCTTCTGCCGCGAGTTCGCCGCGGGAACTTTCCGCGTTACACTCGTGCCGTTTTGAATATTATAGTTCCCTTACATGACGTCCCCGCCTCACAACATTGTACTTACGGGATTATTTTAGCAAAGCCTTTGATACCTCAATAGTAAAATGTGTTTGTATCTAAATGTGTAAATTCAGACTTAGTAGTACTTATTTGAACAGGTCCAGGATAATCACGTAGAAAACTAGAACTGCACACACAGGCATTGCATAGTTGAAAACTTTTTGATGTGTAACATCTTTCCTCTCAATTTCCTGCGAATCTTTTCTCTCACTTTCCTGCAATCTGTGGAGTGGGAAATCTGTGGTAGCGATTTGGTAATAAGGGACGGAAGTGTGTTACAGGAAGCCGGGGAAGCGCGTGCTATTTGATTCAACCAATGAGCGTGGGCGGGTCTAGAGTTAGCGTCAGAAACGACCTTGACGAGGCCCCTATAATTTTGCTTATTACCAAGGTGAGATGTCAGATGTTACACATCATATGCGACTACTGTAAGGGTCACTCGTCTTTATTTTATTTTATTTAGTGCACCAAAATAGGGAGAGGCCTTTACCCAGCAGTGGGATGATGCAGCCTAAAAGCAACAGTGCACCTTTGACTTAGCTATCGACCGAACAAACAACAGTAAGTAAAAAATGCAGTGGCTACCATATTACTCAGACATTAATTCAGGCGTTGAATCGATACTCTCAATCGAGAAATTGTAAATAGCTATAGATACAAACAATTGGTTACTCCATTGGATCCGATTATACATTAGGTTGTGTTCCGTGTGGTGGCGGACGTAAAGAATAGCACCATCCCATTTCTTCCCGTGAGTGTCGTAAAAGGCGACTAAGGGACTCACTAGAGAATGGGCGGCAGCGTTCTCTATGCATTTTAACACCATACTGCGATCTCCAACCCGCCTGCCAAGCGTGGCGATTATGGCAAACCCCCCAACCCCCCCATTCGGAGTAGGCCTATGTCTAGCAGTGGATGTCTTTCGGCTAAAATGTTGATGATGAATGATGATAAATTAGGTACGTACCAACGATCTGAAAATATACATTTTGCAGATAGAAGAAAATTATAACTTTCAGAATCACTTGGGAAACTTAAACTAATCATAAATCTTTATTTATCTCAACATCACTTACAGGCACTGGTTAATAAAATGCACAATCTTAGATAGAGAAAGGTGCCTGAGGTTAGAGGGTCCTGAGTTACAGATCACCCGGCCGCATAAAGCCAATCCCTGTATATGAGCCAACACTGGATGGTGCTGAATAGTACACAGACATTGTCCTGCACAATTTTGAAAACAACCATACAAATCTGTTTCGACCCAGCACCTTAGTTGATTGGTTTTTACCGCACAGAGTTGGCCCTCATATGTTTGCAACAGATAAAAGAACAATCATATTAGCTCTCAACAGTTTTCTATAGCTACGCGCGATACCGCAACATGATTGTCCCTTAAAGGCCTGTGCAGACCAGCGCGACTTGTCGCGCGACGCTACACGAACAATACAATTTCTAAGAAAACTTCACAGTATAAAAATAACCGGTGTCGCGCCGCGAGACAAGTCGCGCTGGTCTGCACAAGCCTTAAAGAAAGTATGGCGTCTAGGAATAAACCTGTGCCGAATCTGGAGCGAGTTAGAGCGAGACAAGTGTATTGCATCATAGTTAACATTCGTTTGTTATTATTTCGGTCAGTTGAACTATGACGTTGACCTCGGCACTTGTTATTTAATTAAGTACTTCATGATAAACTATCTTATTATATTTGTTTTGGTTATTACGTAAAAAAAATATGAAATTGACAGAGGAAAATGACTTAAACTTAACACCTTTTTAAGTGTGGTGTGTAATGAATATCGTATTATAAACTACGAATCAAAGAGTATCGATAGTTTTGGCGCGCAAATTCAGTGCAAATGAAAAGAAAGCAAAGGATTGCCGCTGCGTGATTGCAAGTACTTCATTGAATATTTATCTTCTCTTACTTGTACTAATTGGATTGTAAAAAGTAGACCGCTGACTAAAAGATTTGAATTTAGGAAAACGTACATATGTCAGCTGTCCTCTCAAGGAAAAACAAACACACCTCGAAATTTGGGGTGCAAGGCTTACGTTGATTTCACATATAAAAAAGTGAATAAAGATACAATTACAAACGACGAGAATTTAAAACATGGACTGAATGTAATCGTATAAATATTTTTCTTACATTGCCACAAAACTGAAGTATCCAAAGCCTACAATTTACTGAGATGCAAAGAAGACACAAAATTGAGCTTTTTTGATTATTTTAATCAGGGGATGACTCCCGCAATGGCCAAACGGTGCCATGAGTTAAATATAATTGATTTAGAAGATAATTTATCTATTAAAACCTTGGCAAATTCCCAAGTTAACCCAAACCTCCGACACATTAAATATATGTACGATATTCGGAGGCGTGAAAACTACGGCAGCCGCTCTCAATTTGATATGTTGAATGTACTCAAAAGTCACGTTCTTTCTCTGAACAAAAGGGGTGTGCAGCTGAATATTAAAAACAATCCGTTTGTGGCCGTTATTAACACTCCGATAATGAAAAGGTTTTTTCTAGGTGACCATGGCAATGAAATGATTTTCGTGGACTCCAGTGGGTCTTGTGATCAGACCAATACAAGAATCACATTTGTATTCGCTGCCCATAAAGTGGGCGCTATTCCTCTTGCATGTGTATTGCACGAATTGCGGACACAGAAGCCAATTTTACCCTTGCATTTATGACAGTGAAAGAAAGCCTAAAAAAAGACACAGATAAAATATTTGCACCTCAAATAATAATGACAGATGACTGTGCAGCAGAACGCAATGCTTTAAAATGTGTTTTTCCTGAATCTACTATGCTGTTATGTACATTTCACATCTGCCAAGCAGTTTGGCGCTGGCTTTTTGAATCTAATCATAACGTGAACAAAGATGATCGACCTGCAATCATGAAATCGTTTCAAAACATTTTGTATGCTGAAACTGAAGACAAGGCATCATCAGAATACCAAAAACGAATATGTCAGGCTCAAAACAATCAAGCTTTACAAGATCATTTAGAAAATTTATGGCGCAGACGTGATGAGTGGTGTTTGTTTAAGAGAACGAATTTGTTAACTAGAAGAAATAACACAAACAATTATATGGAGGGAAGCATTCGCATATTCAAAGAGATTGTTTTGCAACGATCCAAAGTTTTTAACAGTTGCGCGTTGGTGTTATTTATTAATGACAAGTTTGAAACATATCACAGACTTAGGTTACTTGAATTTGCAACGTCGAGAAAGAACAAAGACCTGATATATTATAAATTTTTAAAGAGAATGGACAAGTGTTGCGAATTTATTCAAATGAACGAAAACCAATTTAAAGTAAACTCGGAAGCCAACCCTGCTGTATACCGCACTGTTCAGACTGACATTGCATTCTGTGATTGTACCGAATGAAAGAGTGGATCATTCTGCCTACACCTTTGTGCTCTAGAACAAAAACGCAACATAATGTTTAAAAATACCACCACGTATCACCAAAGAAGAAAAGGTTGAGCTGGCAAAAATAGCACTCGGTACGCAAAATATACCAGAATCTTTCTTTCCTGAACTGGATGACACAGATATCGAACCAGCTATTCCTGTTGCAAGTACATCAACTGCTGCTGGATATTCTAATAGTAACTGTGAATGGTACAGATGTGATTTATACATGCAATGACAATTTCGAAGGTGTCCATTCAGGAAGTAAACGCCCATTTCATTCGTATTACTGGTATTTTAAAACAAAACTGCATTCCCAATAAAATGATAATCTTGCGTAAATTCTTAAAAACATTGTCAGTCATAGAAACGAAACGGCATTTGCAGCAGCAAAAATACGAGCCACGCATTCGAAAAAAGTAAAAGTCCAGCCGACGGCCATTTCAAGGCGGAAGAATCGAGGTATATCCAAGGGTAATAATCGTATCCAGAGTGGACGCCTTGCTAACGCTGAAAAAAATAATGAACATGCTAATAATAAACGAGGCCATTGTTTATCAGCAAGTGTTAAATTAAATAGACCCAATGCAAAAAAGCACTAAGCTAAGCTAGCTAAAGTTCTACTTTATTTCCTTGGTACTTTGTCAGTTTTAATAAATATATTCATGATTCTAGTTTATTTCTGAGTCTGTTTAAAATATATATCAGACAGGAAATGTAACTAACACGCGCTGAAACTCTTTAAATTTTATCATGTACCCATGAGTTAATTCGTAACAGCTTTGTCCAGTAGAAAATTCACAATATCCTCAATAACGGGGACACATAATATTGCGACTCAACGCCTAGAGCGCTGGTTCATACACAGATATTGGCTTCACGCCACCCGGCCCTCTTAGATAGGACATGTTAATTTACAAAACGGTTAGAGTAAAGATGTTATTTAATAAACGTCTGAAATTGCAATTAAGTATAAGCAGAACCTACAAAATCTAAAATTAAAAAATAAAATTACACACCCATTTTTTTAGTTTTTGAAGTCAAGTCAGAGGGTGGCTTTAAAACTCTGACACCAGGTTAGTCACCCACACGAAAAGAAGAAGATTCTACATTCCAATTACTTCGGCAACTCTAAATGCTTTCTACTGTATTTAGTCTTTGAATAAAAGACGGTGATATTTTAAATGATATTAGTCTCTCCCCAAAAGAATCCGCACCATTATTCGGCCCGATAAATCTAAAAGAAAAAGTAAATAATCTTATTTATTTTAATGTAAGATGTAGTTAATTTCTTTCTGTCTGGTACACATCGATGTTATTTATATCCAATTTATTACTCGTGATATTTTTGGGCTCGCTTGCTCAACAACTCACCGAATAAAGAAGAAAATAAACATATGTGTAATCATTATTATTATACATAAATAATTATTTATTGTAATTGAAGTAATTTTCAAACAAGTGGGCGTTGCAAATAGCTGTCAAATATTTAGCTGTTTTTATTTATTTGGCAATATGACTAACTAGTGAACTAAAATGTTAATTATGTAATATTATTTATATTTAATCAACAAGCAACAAGACTCATAATGTTAGTAACAATATTTCTTAACAACAATGTTAGTAAACTTAACCTACACACTTAATCTAGCACTGCCTTATAGTTATGAGAATCTCTGCTACAAGCTCAACACCGATGTGGAAATAAAAATGTCGCATAAATAAAAGAAATTAAAATTGCAATAATTAATATCGTAACTATTTAAAAATATTCGTTATATTTAGTATTAGATGTAAAAAAATATTTGGAAATTTTCCAAGTGCCTTTTTTACACCTAAAACAGTTACAACATCAAATTCTGTGTTATAACTGAAATTCATTATTAATATTCTAGTTCACTAGTTAGTGATATTTCATATTTCCATACAGTAATATTGCCAAATTAATGAAAACAGGAAAATATCTGACAGCTATTTGCGACGTTGCCAACTTTTTGAATGAACTCTCATAAATGCTAAAAGTTACGGATAAAAAAAAGATCGTGTTAAAATGTTAATGTGAAATGTACGAGTATATAAATTATTATTTACATGTATATACATACTATGTAAGAGAATAAGAACGGTCAAACATTGTACAGAGCACAGACAGTCGACATTATAAGTACTACACTGAAAACTCGGTATCCCAAAGGGTTACACGGGTCGACGGCAGTCACTTAACTTAAAACTAGCCGTACTTTAGACAATCGTACATTTTGCAGCTCGTACATTTTCTTTATAAAATGAACCGACTGTCCTGTCAACAGAACAGCGGTTGGTCCATTTTGTTTACCCATAGAACCGATAACGCACAGATAGTAAAACTACTCGTGCCTACGGACACAACGTAAAATATTGCCACTTTGATTGGTTTTTAGGCTACACATGACTGTGCATCTTTTTCTTTTTATTTGCAGAGCAACAAAAAAAAACTAAAATTTCGATTTTTCACGCTGTTTACTTCCAAAAAACTAAATTAAAAAAAACACATTCATACGCCTACGGCTTCATAATTTGGTATGTAGTAGGTAATCCAACAAGCAAACATTTAACAATTGTTTATTTATGATAATTACGAAAATTGCCCTTGATAAGTAACCCTTTCACCTACATTCTTCAATAATAAACCAGCTTTGTATAAAAAAATTACCGAGCACTCTATTTGAACAGCTGACGCTCATTGTTACCCGAACATAATACAGAAAACATCGATTAAACCACCCCAAAGGTTACTAACACGATAGTTTCGTTAGCGCTAAGTAACTACTAACAACTAACAAATGTTAATTTAATTACTATGAGAATTGTGCAAAATCGAATGTAAAATTACAGGGAAATTAAATAAAAAACTATTAGGTATTTTTAAATTATTCAGCTCGGTAGCTAAGGATAGATTTGTAGAAAACGTCGATTCCATCGAACTCCCCGCTAATTGTATCTAAACAATGTGCCGATTACGTGGTAGTTTACAACTTTGCTTTTAGGCACGACCGAATGGAGCGTTGCTCATAAAACAATCAACTTTTACATGTATGGACCATTCGACTCCTACTTTATAAAAAAAAAACCGGCCAAGTGCGTGTCGGACCACGCTCAATGAAGGGTTCCGTAGTTGGGAGGAATTTATCCCAAGAACAAACTTTACATTGTAGTTGAAAAACATGTTCTCCCATACGGAATGTATGGGAAATCATGTTTTTCAAACTGCGAATTTAAGTTGATTGATTATTACTCGATAACCTGTACAGCCTAGTTAGCTCTGATAGTTTTCCTTTTAATTTCGTTATATATACTAATGCTGTGAATTTTTTCACAAATTCAAGTACTGCCATTTGGCTGGCAGGGGGGGGGGGGGGGGGCACTTGACTCTAACAAAAAAAATCAGTTAAAAGCTTAATATTTCTTAATCCCTGAATCCAAAAATGGTTTTCACAAGCTCACAATATTTTTGAACGACCTTTCTAACGATACCCCACAACACGGGGTAAAAAAATATATTTTTCCTGATTTTATATTACCACTTTGTGATTAATATGTATAAATATGCCAAATGACAGCTTTCCAGTACTAACCGTCTCTGAGCTAAGCCGCGGACAGACAGACGGACAGACAGACGGACATGGCGAAACTATAAGGGTTCCTTGTTTACTACGGAACACTAAAAAGGTTCAAAGTTGTTGTGTATGTCAATTTTGTTATTATAACTTTTATACAAAATAAGAGTTGGACAGTTTTGCAGGTTTGTTTGTAGCGAAAACATTTTTTACTTTGTCACTGTGTTCATCTATTTTTTATTTAAATTGCTTTTAAAATAAGTAGCCGAGGTTAAGTGCCTTTTGTAATATGTTTGACTGTTTATACTCACAAATCCTCTTTACAAAGTATGTAGGTAGGAGAGTACATACCTCGACCAATGATTTTTCTATTTTCAAAGAGAAACTTAACGAAGTTTACTCTTAAAAATGCTTCCATCCACAATTCTCTTTTTTACAAAGAAAAACGTTCTTAAAACGAGTAACTTAACCGGATGAAGACTTAATACTTAAAAGAAATCAGATTCATAATTTATGCATTTAAAAGTTGAGGAGTTTTCATAGCTGGGGGATATTATATCGCTGTGCATATAAGTGCAATAGCACCGTACAAACTTGGAGGGCGGATATGTACCGAGTTCTGCAACAATTCTTCGTGCCTGGCTTGAAAACTTTCTAGCTTCATTAATACTACACTCTACCACTGTGCATTTTAGTTCCTTTTACCAAATTACTATTTCAGTTTTTATATATACTTTATGGGTGACGGTAGACTGTTCGAATTGGCTTTTGAACACTGGTTTAATCTTGATTACATTGGGAACGGTGTATTGATTAGGTCAACCCTAAGTTCGTCTGCGATTGTGTTTAATAATAGGTATCTTTCCTCAGCTAATCCTCTATGTATATGAAGCAGTTCTTGGTAAACACTTACGAATGCAACATGTTTTTTATTTAATGTTCCTAAAACATGTTGGTTAGGTTGTGTTATTTTTAAATTAAAAAATTATATGTGAACATAAATTTTATCTAGATACTACCTGCGCCCCGTGGTTTCACCCGCATAAATCTCGATCCCGTGAGAATATTGGTATAAAAAGTATGTCCTATGTCTTAATCCAGATCATGGTCTACCCATGTGCCATATTTCATCCAAATCCGTTCAGCTGCTTTAGCGTGAAAGCGTAACAAACAAACAAACTCATTTTCGCATTTATAATATAAAGGATAGTTAGGATTAATGTAAAATTCATTAATCCATAATTTGTACACTAACACCTATATTTTCTGCAAATATTTGACTTATTCTTATTTTGATTTTAGAGCTCAACCAAGAAATATTTTTCTGTTTAATCACAACGAGGTCAATACGAGGTTAGAATTTTGGACGCGAAAGAAGTCACGGACAACAGCTAGATGAGCAGCCACGAGTATAAAACCTTGCGATTACAAAACTTCAAAAGCAATTATTTGCAACTTTGAGAAAAGACCATTTAATAACAAAACATCACGCCTGTAACCCCCTAAAGATTAGGTAGAGGTGTACCTATAGTACACCCGCATTTCGCCAGTTATGTTTAAGTCCCATGTAATAGGGGGCGAGCCTATTGCCATCAACCGGGCACAAATCCAGACTGCTACTTAAAAATTCTTGATGGCAAAACTTAATAACATTTTACCCGACCTGGGAATCGTACCCAGTACCTTATGCTCATTAGTAGCGCTTGCGAATACTAGACCAACAAGGCAGTCACCATTTCATAATAGTATAATCTGTTCCCACTGCTGGGGCATAGGCCTCACCTCTGTGAGAGGAAGTGGGCCGTACTCCACCACGCGGGCCCAGTGTGAGTTGGTGGGTGTCACATGTCTTCTAATTTTTTGTTCTAGGACATGCCGGTTTCCTCACGATGTTTCCCTTTACCGTTTTGAAAGCAGTGGTGATGAAATAAATAACACAAAGTAAAGCGCCTGCTTGGGTTCGAACCTGCAACTCGTAAATCGAGGCCGATAGATACCACTTGGCCACCACTGCTCCCAATAATAACAAAGATTTCACAATAGTATGATTTCGAAGATATGTGACATGAAACAACGCGCACTGGGCCAGCGTGGGGGTCTTTTAAATAAATATTTTATTTCACATAAACCTACATAGGCACATAAGAAACGTCAGAAGCTAAATGCACGGTCCCAATTGGTCGTTTCCTATCGAGAAGAGCCGGCAAGAAACTCTACGGTTACACTTTCAAAAATAATTGGCTTTTACGATATTTTCAAATAACAGTGTTTATAGGTAGGGAGGACTGTGTAGGTCTTTCAACAAGTCCTAGGTACATAACAAGATAAAAGATGGCCAACATATCTACAGTCCTATTTTAAACGAAATTTTTATTTTATTTGTTTTCGGAAGGAATGTTTAACTAAATTGCTAATTACAAGCCCCCACAGATAAATAAATACAGAATGACAGATAAGATATAACTTAGACTATGAGGGAGTCTCATAGTCTCAGTACATCTTATCTGTATACCTATATTATAAGCAAAATTAATTATTTATATTCTATTCAAACAATAATTATGTTCAATCTTAAGCCAATCTGATAAAATTTTAAGCCAATCCGGACCACAAACGGTTCAAGTGCATGCAGAAATATGGCTGTACAAAAATGGCTTTGCTAAGAGCTTCCTTAACCTTAGTGTGCTTGCATTGGTGCAGAAAAGATCAATGCCTTGTTCACAACAAATTTCGTTAAAACTGCGACTGGCTCTAAGAAAGTATGCATAAAGGCTTGTGCAGACCAGCGCGACTTGTCGCGCGACGCGACTCAAACAATGCAATTTCTAAGAAAACTGTACGGTATAACAATAACCGGCATCGCGTCGCGCGACAAGTCGCGCCGGTCTGCACAGGCCTTTACGCCTATAATTTGTGTTTGCATAGGGTACATGTAGAAGTGGTCGCTGGCGCAGCCCCATCTGATTAGTGCGTATCATTAATTTTGAAACAAGTTCAGGACAGTCAATTAATATGACGTCTACGGTCAAGCGGCAGAAAATGGTACCTTCTACATCGGTGATTGTAATCAACAGATATTTTACTTGTTTCGCCCTATAATCTAGGAACTTTAGAAATTTTCTCTGAATGCCCTCAATACGAGACATGTAGATCCCGTACTGAGGGTTCCAGACTAGTGATGCATACTCAAGATGGCTGCGTACGAACGAACAATACAAGACTTTGATCGGTTTTATTGATCGGAAACATGCTGAGGCTCTCATTATGAAACCAAGTGCTCTCGACACTTTATTTACTATGCCATCAATATGCTGATCGAAGAGCAGCTTGCTGTCTTGTATAACCCCAAGATCCCTAATACTATTGACTTTGCGTATACTGAAATGACATGATTTCTATTACAACTGTAACAAATCTGAATAATTATCATGTCCACAAAAGCCACTAATAAAGAATTGAAATTACATTGTAGGTATACAATTTGGGTTTATGATTGCGATTTAGGTATATGATTAGGGCCCACTCCCTCTCACCGAGAGGAGGTCTGTGGTGTCCGTATGGATTGAGGAGCCATTACTCTTTTAAACGCGGGCCACCTTAAACCACCTTAGAACTCGAAAACTAGCCAACGGACATTTTAGTTTTTTTTTTTAGTTTTAAGTAGTATATATGCGTAGTATGTACAAAAAAAATGGGTTTTATAGGACTGAATTTGAGATAGCTACAATGCTTTGATTTTTCATAAAAATCCATAAATTACACCGCGCTGTTTCTTGGAAAGTAATCAACCAATTACAACAGACTTTTAGTATAATTTGGTAGTAAATGTGTTCTAATTAAATAATTTGTTTCTGTTTTTAATTTGTTCTAATTAAGTAGGTAGGTATTAGTAGGTTGGTGGGCAGATTGGTGGGTAGGTTGTTTGGTGGGTAGGTTAGTTTGTAAGTTGGTGGGTAGGTTGGTGGGTAGGTTGGTTGGTGGGTAGGTTGGTTGGTGGGTAGGTTGGTTGGTGGGTAGGTTTGTTGGTGAGTAGGTTGGTTGGTGGGTAGGTTGGTTGGTGGGCAGGTTGGTGGGTAGGTTGGTTGGTGGGTAGGTTGGTTGGTGGGTAGGTTGGTTGGTGGGTAGGTTGGTTGGTGGGTAGGTTGGTTGGTGGGTAGGTTGGTTGGTGGGCAGGTTGGTGGGTAGGTTGGTTGGTGAGTAGGTTGGTTGGTGGGTAGGTTGGTGGGTAGGTTGGTTGGTAGGCAGATTGGTGGGTAGGTTAGTGGGTAGGTTGGTTGGTGGGTAGGTTGGATGGTGGGTAGGTTGGTTGGTGGGTAGGCTGGTTTGTGGGTAGGTGGGTTGGTTGGTGGGTAGGTTGGTAGGTAGGTTGGTTGGTGGGTTGGTTGGTGGGTAGGTTGGTTGGTGGGTAGGTTGGTGGGTAGGTTGGTTGGTGGGTAGGTTTGTTGGTGGGTTGGTTGGTTGGTGGGCAGGATGGTGGGTAGGTTGGTTGGTGGGTAGGTTGGTTGGTGGGTAGGTTGGTTTGTGGGTAGGTTGGTGGGTAGGTTGGTGGGTAGGTTGGTTGGTGGGTAGGTTGGTGGGTAGGCTGGTGCGTAGGTTGGTAGGTAGGTTGGTTGGCGGGTAGGTTGGTGGGTAGACTGGTGGGTAGGCTGGTGGGTAGGTTGGTGGGTAGGTTCGTGGGTAGGTTGGTGGGTAGGTTGGTGGGTAGGTTGCTGGGTAGATTGGTGGGTAGGCTGATGGGCGGGTTGGTAGGTTTTACATCTGGGCAACCTTTCTCATCATGTCCAACAGTTTTCAGGCAGAATAAATGCTATGTTACCGATCGGTAAAATTTTTCAACACGTTCAAATTGGTTTTAAACACAAGATGGTCACACTTTCTTCTGAAAAATGATTTGTCTGCATGAACTGACCATTGTTCACCTGAAAACAAGATTTAAGATCAGACGGGTTGCTATAAGTCTTATTTTTTGCTTCATTTTCAATTTTCTAAAATTGTTTCCTGGGTGTGACGCTACTGGGTTCTGAAACCAGACAAATTGCTATGAAATAGTTCGGTATATTTTTTGACATATAAAAATATGTGTAAGTACCTAATATGTTTCGCCCAAGAAAAAAAAAATTAAAGATTTCTTTTAATGTTAATTTTCAATAATTTTTCATGAATATTCAGAAAAATACGGGCGGGCACATGCCCATGAGCGACATTGTATAAAAATGCGCTCAGGTCGAACATAACGCGGAAAGTTTACGATTTTACAAGATATTATTTATTATTTTATTATTATTTGTTATTATTATGATTTTATATTTGTTTTTTTATTATTTTTGTTAGATTTCTGTATGCGTTTACGTTTAATGTAAAAGTATTTAAAAAAAAATCCTTCTGGAATAAATTCTACATAATTATGATGGTGAAAACCGCATCAAAATCGGTCGGAATTTTAGAAGAATAACGCGGTCACACAGCCAAACACAAAAAGCGACTTTGTTTTATAACATTTAGAGATTAGAGAAGAGAAGAGATTACAGATAGAGATAAGAGAATATATTGATAGAGATAATGTTTAGAGATTAGAGATTTTAAAAAAGGACATTACTTTGGGATAATGCACTTTTAGTTGTTTTTTTTTCTTTTTTATTCTTTGTGTTTAATATATAGTGTTCATTATTTAACTACTAATTAATGAAGAATTATTCATGTGTAAATAAAACTCTGTTTATGATCATAGTTTGAATTATTTATGGTCACCGTATACACTATACTGTTAACGCTCAGTCCACATGTGACACGCAAAATGTCTGAAAACAATTTTTTTCGTAAGTAATAAAATTACGAAACCTATGTACATTTTTAATATTCAGACATATTGTGATGAAACCGTCTGCCCATTCTTTTGACAACGTAGAAATGGGCTCCCGTAAAACTGGTACGTTTCGACCGGTACTGCCCAACGAGTCAAGTTCAGAATGATCTAAACTAACGATTTTATACGGTTTTGGCCGTAAAACGATGTGATATGGTTTTGGTCGTGGGCTCTCGTACCACACTAAATTGTTAAGGAATGTTAATTTTATTAATTTCTTTTGAAATACTGAATGTGTAGAATGTTGGATTATGCCAATATTTAGCGCGCTATTAAACAGGCAATATTTATATATACTCGTACATATTTGTAATCACGTTCTCGAAAACAGCTCTAACGATTTCGATGAAAGTTGCAATATAAGGGTTTACGGGGGCGAAAAATCGATCTAGCTAGGTCTCTTACTGGGAAAATTTGTTTACTCTATTTTCACAGCCTTGGGAATATCATACAACGTTGGTTTACCTGGATGATATGTTTATCTATTTTCACCCGAGCAGAGTTCGTCGACCAGGTACTAATACAAATAGGAACAAAATTATAATGTCACCTTGAACTTTGCACAAACAACGTTTATTGTAAAGAGTCGTCAATCATTGGCGATAAATGCAGCAGATCAACAACATTGATGTACTATCGAAGAACTTCATATCTAAGCACCGTAAAGACTATTTCTGCTTGCAGCGCTTGGCCGCTATAGAAATCTCTTTAACCAATAGAATCGCAGCATCAGATTTTTTATTTGTCCCTTGTTTTGGTAAATGAAAAAAAAGACAGTAAACATTAAGATGAAAAACTTTCTCATCTTTGTTTATTTTGTTCTGTTCCTATTGGTCGGTAAAGGGTCAGACATCTGTGATCATTCTAACAGAGCCTACAAAACACACGAACAACAAAAAAAAACGAAAAAATATCAGTATGTATTTTTTTGTTTGTTTCATTGGTCGACGCAAATAAACAGATGTGGTCATCGTGTTCACGGGATTTTGTTTTAAAACTGCTTACATATGAAGTTCTTCGATAGTACACTAGGGTTAAAAGTTATCAGTGTAGTCATAACTCATTCATTGATTTATATTTTATCTCGCAGAGCATTTACCACCGCATTTATTAATCTTGTGTACAATATTTATGTCTGCGTTATGTATGTAATAATTTTGTCAAATATTGTTACTAAAATATTTTTGCGTTAGCGCTAGGTTTCTCGGCTACACTTAGTAGTAAAGTAGGTAGAAAATCGAATAGAGTTGATTTATCCTCGTTGTTCTAATGGTTGCAAGCGCTCCTGCTGAGCATGAGGTTCGATCCCAGGTTGGGCAAAATGTTAAGGGGTTTTCCCATCAGGAATTTCTCAGTAGCAGCCTGGATTCTAGATTTGTTTCCGGTTGATGGCAATAGGCTCGACCCCTATAACATGGGACTTAAACAGAACTGGCGAGATGTTGTGAACTATAGGTACAGCTCTGCCTAACCCGGGAAAATACACGCGTGATGTTATGTTATTTATCCAAATAGTACAGGCATATACGTACTAGTTCTTCTTCTTTCTAATTTACTAGGTTGATAATAACAAATTCGTCAGAGAATCCAACTTTTATGCTGATTTATGTATGAAAGAGCATTGCTCTTTTTTCACAGTAACATCGATATCACGCGTCGCCTGCGCCTGATATTTATTACCGCTTTGCATCGCACCAATTTCATCCAACAACAGATACAGCACACTTTACGATCGACTCCGCAAACAGATGCACAATTTTATCTCAACCGACCCTATTTTTTGTCGTTAAAATCTCAAGCCTCGCCTACTCGGTATCTGACATTAACTCGTTCAGAAATATAAAGCTCTTCGGCCTCACAATGGCTTTATTAATCTAACAGTGCTTGAACAAATCACGCGAGCTCTAGAAATAATAACTTGCTCCATACGAGACTGAAAGCGACTGCACAAATGGTCTCGAGATAACTCGTCTCGAGATACCTCGTCTCGAGTCTATAGGCTTGTATTCTCATACCGTATCTAACAGTTGCTATGCTACACGTATCCGTAATAATACATGTGCGTACGCCTTCTGCTTTCTTACGAGATATCCGCGTATGATATGAAAACCCCTATTAATAACTTTCTCTATTTTGTATTGTTGGGAATAAGAGGAAAATCTCCCTTCGAACGATTCCATTCAATTTTCTAATGTTATACAGCCGTTGAATAAAAAATCGAACGTTCGGTGATTAATCAGTGGTTTTGTGATAAATCGACGCGTCAAAAAAGCTTTTACTTACATTGCCCAATGTGGATATTGTAATAGTCGATGAAGGTAGAAACGTTTTAGTCATAAATAATCATGAATCGAATTTAAATTAAGTATTAGGAATTATGTTCATTGTCAGATAAGATGGATTTGATATAAGAATTTTCCTTTTTATTGTCATTTTGGGCAATTTATTTAATTTCTTCTTGATAAGTTGCCTTTTTATACTTATCGTAGAGTATATAAAACAAAATAATAGAACTCGATAGGATCTAGGACCTATATGACGATACGATAACTAAAGTCAATCAATTCACTATTCGTTGAGAATAAATAGCTGTTTACAATTCTTTTGCACAAGCTTCCTTACACATTATAAAACAAAGTCCCCCACCGCGTGTCTGTGTGTCGGCCTGAAGCGATAAACTCAAAAAATACTAAACGGATTTTCAAACGCTTTTCACCAATGGGCAGAATGATTCATGAGGAAGGTTTTTGTTGTATAATTCATTAAGTTAGTTAGTATTCATATTTAAGTTTTTCTTTCCCAAAACTTTTTCGTTATGTATGGAAAAGTTAACAATTTGTAAGTTTTGTTTAACTTTATTTTTTTTAAAGTAGTATGTGAGTGTTTTACATAAAAAATGCATGCTAGATTCACATCTAGTAGATGTCAAACAATAATTTTGTGTTGTAACTTTTTTTTATTGAATTTTTTGAATGTATATCAGATTTGTGAATTATAATAAAAAAAATAAAAATAAAAAAGATTTTGTGTAAAATGGCTGAAATATGACGATTATTGTTGAAGATGTCGGAAATAATTATGCCGACTGGGGGCTTTACTGGCGTGCGCTGCGTAAACCGTGAGAGATAAATAAAAATTATGTTCCACAGGATTATATGTCTTAAAAATTTCAACAAAAAGTCCGCGATGGCATATGTCTATCGTCTAAGGATGACCCACAATAACCATTTTTAGCTTTCATGATAAAAAAGATCATTGTTATTTCCGAAGCTATTCTGACCGGTATTATATTTATCCTTATCCAATAAAATATGTTATTTATATTGGGCATTTAATTTAGATTAAATTATGTCTTGAAATCATATCATTATAATGAATACTTTAAAAGATATCACAGTTGCAAAATTACGAGTACCTAACAAAATAATTATGGTTGACGACAACGCGGGCGCAGTGGTAGGAGTCAATGACCCTTATCTCGGTTATTAGTTAGGTAATCCTGGTCGTACGTACCTACGTACGCGGGCAAAAGCTAGTTATACTTTAAATACCTATTGACACATATACGTGAAAATCGAAATATAATTTAACCAAAAACCGAACTAAACATCCTCAGTCATACATCAACTGAATTGACCCGAACATTGGCGCCAGAAGGAGCAAGATTAAATTTTAAGTACAATAATAAATTTATGGAAGGTTTGTGGAACGTCGCTGTCGCAGCTTAGCTTGGTGCATAATGGCAAAGATAATGATGTCAAGAGGCGGAAGAAGCAATTACGACCTCGAGCCGTTTGCAATCACGTCGAGATATTTCTGAGAAAACAACACTGCTTCCAGACAATTCCAAGATTATATTTCTTCTGAATATTATTGCGGTAAGTATCTCCCGACATCAAGAAAGGAAATCTGTTATACAGTTTTGTGAACAGGCGATAAAATGCCCGGGCAAAGAAATAGGCACAATACAAAGCTATTATTAGCTGTACAATAGTTTTCTGTAGGCGATCCTAGACTTCAATCACGTTGCTATCATAAACCTTCTATTATGCCTCTACTGATCGCTTTAATATTGAGTTTCGGAGAAATATGTCGCAATACTGCTTGATGTTCAGCAAACAGAACAGTTTGTTTTACTTTTCCCCGAAATAGAGGGGACTCCAGTCCGTTTGATAACAAACAAAGGAATAGTAGCGGTCTGCCGGTAGCTTACCACGTGTGGGATTATTACACCGAAACTTTTTTAATGGTTGTAAGTGTCGGTAAAAATCGAAGCAAAATCCACCCAGTATTTTTGAAAATTGCTTGCTTCTGTTTTTTTTGTTGTGTTATTTCTTTTACTGCCCTTTACCAAACACTGCTACATCAACAATGCTTTTGTAGTTACAAAAAAATCAGAAACAACTACCAAAATGTAAGGTACCTACGTATTTATTTACAGTTTTAAAAAAAGAAACAAAACGGTGGTCTACGTTTAAACGTATGTTCTTTAAGCGCTGGAAAAAGCGCTGTAGAAGCCACTTCCATACAAGTTTAACCTACATTATGTTACGTTATGCGCTTCTGCTACACGATAGCCAAATGTTGCAGGCACTTGACCCATCCTCCAACTACGCGACGGTACACACTACGCTTCTGCAAACTTAGAAGATTTACACCCTCCTGGTTGCCTTCTTATTTGTATACCAAAAACGTTAGGGAAATCTTCGGAAAACTCTATAATGAAATAAAAAAACCTAAATTTTTTTAGAGCATCTATTAAAATGAGACAAACCAAAACTATATTTAATTTTGATTTTATAGAATAAGACACAAAGTTAAAAAAAAATACTAAACGTTAATTTGTCCATACGGTATTATAATTGTCTCTTACTGTTTAAAATATTTTCCGGAGAAAAACCGCCTTTGTTTAGTATACGTTAGCATATACTCGCACAGCTTTATTTCGGGCATCAAACTCACAGTAGTTATTTATGCTATAAGTGCGGAAATCATCTTACGCACGTGTATCATACAACGTTTTACTATGCATTGTGCGAGGAAAGAAAAAAAAAAACGAGCGAGCCTTACGGCAGTCGCCTCCGATGTGTAACATCTAACATACCACGACGTATATAAATGATAAAAACAAAATTCATGACTTTGACTTTTGACTTTGATTTTGACTTCGACTTCGACTTCGACTTCATCATCATCGCCATCGTCATCATCATCATTCTGAAATAATAAAATCGACGAGACGAGACGGGCTGACGACGGCCTCAAAAATTAAAAAAAAACAGAAAAGTAAAAAGCACTAGTGAAAAAAAGTGACACTTTCCGCACAAATTGACTGCTTGGAAAACGCTCTTTTCGAGCAAATGCATTGTTAAAAATGTTTTCAATCAAACCTATATTACATTCCTTTCACCACGTATACAATCATTCAAATACGAGCCGTCAAAACACCCACAAGCTCCATCTTCATAACTGCAAAATTTCACACTCGCGCACGAAACAACAAAACACAAACCAAGTATTAATTTACGCCTGAGTAATAGTATGTCAAGATTGTCAAGTAATCCGCTTAGAGTAGATAATGTATTCTCGTAAAATAAAGTCGAGTTAAGTCTCCAAGTAATTTGTATTATTTCGCTTCATGTTTTGCTTAATTATTCGCTACATCTAGACAGGCAGGTGCGACGAATCTGTATTTATTTGCATTAAAAATAAATTTGCCGAGCGACTTGCGTAATTCAGGATTATCATCCGACAGCTGTGTCAGACAAATTCGACTTTGCGGATTAAGTCTTAATTTTGCTATCAACATGATTAATAGCTTTAAGCGGTGGCATGTGTGGGCGATGAAAAATCCTGAAGGAGGTACGGACTTGTTTATATTAACTTGTGTGTGAAGTCCCTTTATATATTCTACGTTGTAATTAAGAATAGACCCATGTCTTCCTGTGTGAGTAGTGGATAAGGGGTAGGTAACTAATGAGTTGTTTCACGTTGTTGGGCAACGTGCAATTTGTATGTTTGCACTGTTAGAATACACTTAGATTAGCTTTGGTTTTGATGAACATTTGCTGATGCAAGCCATTTTTTACAAGCTTTTTTGAGAGTTGTTTATGAATACTTAAAAAGTAGCTAGGCACCCACATATTCACAAGATATGTGGAGAATAAAATATACTTACTTCCGAAACAATTTATTTTCATTAAATAAAAAATGTAACTCGTATAAAAATAGGTGCTGTTATAAAACGTACGTAGCCTGAAGGTAAGTCGGTCGTCTTCTTAACCGCTTGGCACTACGTATCGCAGTTTTCAGGGCATTAGCGACACACGGCCGGAGTTCATTATGAACGCAGGTACGTGGTATAAAAGTAAAATACTACCCACTTTTTCTTTGCCATTTATTTTTGTGAAAATTGTGGGTACTTTTTTATTTTAGTCCTAAGGCTCGACCTTGGTTCCAGCTTTGCCACTTATGTGGTCAAAATGTTTATTAACATGAGCAGGATTTCTGATGGGACTGAACACATATTAGTACTATATCTAAATATTAACAGCCTGTGGCTCTGTGGACGTGACTGCTGAAATAAGGAACTCCCCATAGACCACTCTAACAGTCCTGAAGTGAGCGCATTCACCTCGAACTCATACGGTGTAATAAACGATACAAGTGTAATCGCCAAATGCCGCAAAACACATGGTGGAAAGTAAAATGTATAAATTTCATTCAAACTGACACCATTTCGGTTTCTCCGTAGTCGTTTTAAAGTAAAATACCATCTCATTTCCACGGAAAATGGAACAATGCCCCTAACCTTACATTCTTCATGTTTACGCTAGTGTGTAATCATATCAACATGAACATAGAACACTCTTTACAACAACCAGGAATGATGCCAACGGAGTCATTAACCAGCGATAAGTAATAAAGTACTACCATACAATTTGAATGGAGCCCACATAGCCGTATGTGTATGTGAAATAATAGACAAATATCTACATAGACACCGCTCCGGCTATTTCTCGTCCAAAACAAAGGACTGCCACCAACAAACAAAAACGTGATTTACGGGAGTGTGAAATGAAGGTACCCTTACGAACCTCTAAATTATTATGATAGGACGATAATAAAGTACTATTTTTGGCTTTGAGAACAAACAACTCAATAATACATTCTGTCAGTCTCTCATACTGTATTACCTTAACTAATTTATCCTACTTTATGTTGTTTAAGTTTGTTCGAGTAAATAGGATTATCAGATCGAAACGCCTTTAAAACTAAGCAAGCGAAGTTATCAATACCGCTGAAAGTATTTGTCGATAAACCTTAGCAGGCTTTTCACGTACGTTCCACCTTCCACATCATTTACCTGCGAGCCTACACCTGCTGACAGATAAACAAACGATTCGATAACTGATTTTATTTTGTTTGAGAAAATATTACGATTTATGTGCCAATAAAATACATTCGGCGTCGCATACTGTTAGTTCTATAGCTTTTTCATTAGAGGACATTAATCAACTTGACAATGGGAAAATGTTGTTTAGCTTCAGTAGTTTACTTTACTTTTTTCAGTAGTTAGTTTAGATAAATAAAAGCTTACGTATAACAATCACTTAATTATAATGGCATTTCCTGTTTCCAAGGATACCTATCTTGTAAAACTTTCTCGCTAATTGTCTTAAAAGGGTTCTAGGGAAGTAATGTAGCGCTCGAAATACGTTCGGACAGAGGAGCATCCGTGAGAACGTAACAAGGTGCACACGACTACGCTACGTTGGATAGCACACGTAATGACCCATTACCTTTTACTTTTATTTCTTTATTATCCCGATTTAACTGCTGTTATCAACATTTATGTCACCAGCAGGCGTCCAGAACAGTAAATACTTGCGCATTGCTCACCAGTTTAAAGTGTCAGTCAAAAGACAATATCTATAATATTTTTACTCTCCATAAATAAGCTGCGTACGTTATTGATGTACCAGCGATACATTTTATGGATGAACTAAGTTGCTATTTCTTTAACAGAATAATATATACTGCTAACTATCTGCAAAGCTCAGCGATTCATTGGCGACTGTTCTACTTTCTAAATTAAACAAATTGAATTTATAATTGATATGAAACGAGTCGCCCTCCTAATGTAAGAGTTTGTAGCGTGATCCTTTCCGGGCGGGTGTGCGTATAACTTTCGTGAAGTGGACTCCTAGACAGTTCGACGACAACAATTGCGGTGTTCACTCAGATAAAGGCCACAATGGCTGCTAAAGAAGACCTTGGAAATTGGTTCGGCTCTTTCGCTTTTATTTTTCGCTTACCTTTGTATACAATTTCGTCAACCCATCGCTTTGAATTAATTTCACGCCAGGGCGGTCGTTTGTATTTCTTTTGTTTCCAAGGTGGGGACGCTTTTGGTCCCAGTTAAAGATATATTTGGCCCGTTAGCACATTGCGACAACTTTGAAGCCGGCTATTTATTTACTTGTCTCAATAGATGCCGCCGCGGTCCGTATTTCAGATTTAATCAAGTCTGACAGCATGATTAACGTCACCTTCCCCATTCGTTGAGCTATCAATGAAAATGCCGAGTCCCCGATTTCTGCTTTTTACTTAGTTAAGTAACCGTTTTTAACGAACGCTTATTTTGTTGCTTTTATTCCGTTCCAAAAGACTAACACTTTGATTAATGTAGTAAATTGGAATAGTTAGTTGCAAACTATGCACACAGTAATAATAAGAAGCATCTGGTTTAATTGCGCACTTGTGTGAATAATTACGTGGTTCGTTCATCTCGATCGCGGCTGACTTATGGGGGAAAGTTGTTCAGGCATTGCGGCTTGCCTCTGACACCTGGCAGTAATTAGGTTCAAATTTATTGCTTTTCCTTGCACCTTCCATCGTCACACAATATAAATCATTTTCGTTAGTTCTCTGACAGTGGAGTGGCAACGTTTATTTAATGAAAATTAAATTTCGCCCAGTTTGAAATATACGTTTTCGAACAGATACGGCTTTGTACCCGAATTCTGTAATTTATTTTAGAATAAACTATGCTGTCCAAATTTTATTCATATCGCTTACCAAAAAGCCGTCTAAAATGTTGTGACTAAAATGTAACAGAAAAGTAACTCCATTACGGTAATGGAAAACAGTGGGCTCTCACGTTGCTAGATTTTTTTGCTTTAGACCGATGCCGCAGTGCAGTTACAGGAATACATGTATCAAAGCTCTCTTTCATTTGGATACGCGCTACTCCCAGCTGCTGCATCCCAGGAAATATCGGCTTTTATTAACATTACACCGTACCACAAATTATAAATTGAAACCGTCTGCTCGCTAGCTTTTACAGTAATCACGCTTAAAATAATATTTATGAGATGGCTAATACTAGCCAGTATTAGAGTAGCCAACATCATCTCACCAATTAGTTTTGAAAGTATAATCATTTTCTGTACTAACTAATCTTAAATGTAACCCTGTGGAGGTAGAAAGATTGAGCAATTTAGCAATTTATTTTAGATAGAATGCCCAACTAATGCACTTTTCCGTGTTTCCTACGCAATAAAAACCTTTCTTTTATTACGTGTTTACAAACATATGCAGTGTTCCGGCACGACCGCGTGGAAATTAAGTTTCACCCTGGAAACGAGCCGGAGTTGTATTATACGAGTATACATAAACTACCCGTGTATTCCACTTCACAGTTTAATATGAAAATATTAAGTGAAAAATTGAATTTACAACCAGTCGGGTAGGCCAGTTTTTCGATTTTTCAACGAGAATTATTTTTTCTGTTTAAATTAAAACTGACATAGCGTAAAAGTATAAAAACACTATCATGAAAGTAGGTACTGCTCACATCGATCATAAGTACCTCATTCTGTTAAAAGACATTTCCGAGTGTTTGATACATATTATTACGTAAGGCACAATAATCCACGTCCTCGTAATTTGATTTGTGTATAATCAATAAGTGATTCATAGGATAAGGTAAGACTTGTCCTTCTATACTTCATTAATAATAACTCCGCGTTTTCCGTGAACCCAATCAATGGAATATTGTGTTCAGGTATAAGATACGAATGAGATTAATCGTTTGTTATTCCTACATAGAATCTTTTAATTAAATGTTTCATAAAACCGTTTGGGCCGGCCGTCGTCTGCCACGCAGATAGGTCAGAGAGTGATTGGCAGTGCTTCGGACGACACCGCACTTATTGCATTGACTCTGTGACTGTTTGAAATACCCGGGCCATCACTTTTGTTATCCTGTTTTACAGTGAACCTATGTGCTGGAAATGGTCCCTCGTACTAACCTACAAACGTTATTGAATGCAGTTTCTGTTCATACATTTAGCAGGACGCGGTTACTCTGGATGCGGTCACTCGAATACACGGTTGTGATGTAACAAAATGCCTCAGGCACATCTCTAGTTGAGTGATATAAAAACCAACAATTGAAATTATATTAATAACTAGCTTTTGCCCGCGATTTCGTCCGCGTAGACGTCGAAAATGGTTCTAATAGGATTTTTTATTGTTTTTTTACGATAATAGTTTTGTTATAACATATAAATTATTATGTTTGAATACCTTTAAAATTTAAATCAAAAGCACTAAGGAGTATTGATATCAACTTCGAAGCAAATCACTCCCATAATAACTTTCTACCCCTATTTAACCCCGTTACGCGATGAATTTCAATAAAATACGAAACATGTCTTCCATCAATTCTGTTAAAGAATGTTTATGCAAAATTTGAAGTAGATTTGACCAAGGAATCACGTTGTCCCATACAAACTTTGCCCCCCCTATTTCACCTCCTTAGAGGTAGAATTTCGGAAAATCTTTTCTTATCGGATGCCCACATTATACAAAGAACACACCCTTCAAGTTTCAGGTCTCTACGATCAGTGGTTTAAGCTGTGCGTTGATCCGTCAGTCAGTCATTCAGGACAAAGCATTTTATATGTATAGATATTTAAAAAACCCCCGACACAAACATTTCCTCATTTCTCTTTCCTACTCCATCACCAGACCCTGTTCATCATCTATCTATAACCTATTCATTGAGACCATTCCAATGAGCCCAGACACGATACCTGCGCTGTAAGTTGGTAAGGGATTTGGGTATCCTGCAAATTCCAGGTGATGCTGCAGCATTAGTTTAAGGTTCCAATGTTCTTCTAATATCACTGAAGTAACAGAATATCAAATTTCAAATCGATCAGACCTGTGGAAGACGCTGACATCTATTCATCAACTAGAAAAGAGCGAATAATTTTCAAACGGCTGAACCGATTTTGATAAAAAATCATCTAAGAACCATCGCTAGAAAACTTGCTTTCAAATAAAAAAAACCGCATTCAAATCGGTTCACCCGCTTAAGAGCTACGGTGCCACAGACAGACACACATACATAGCGATCAAACTTTTAACACCCCTCTTTTGGCGTCGGGGGTTAAAAAGTACCCGTTGTTGTGGTTGGAAGTTGTTCACCTGCATAAGTAAACGTCCACTCTTTAGCCTACAGGAACAACAAAGGCCACCCAATTTTGCTTTAATTTGCTTTAGTGTTGATAGTCATTTTTCCCTAGACTCATGGTCATAGAAATCAAACAGAAAGGTGAGTATACACTAGAGCATTTTCTCGTTCATTTCCATGTAATGTAACGCTCTTACGAAAGGTTTCATGTAATGTAACGTTACCGGGAATGCTCGACACGGTATTAGAAGTAAAGCTTACGGCGAGTAAACATTTACCTGTAACATTCCTTTCCATTTCGCGTTTACTCTTCGTGGAAATGTCGAATCTGCAGGTCGAAGTTTTCGTTCGATGAAATGTTACACAAATAAGCACATTTGTTTGATAAATGAAGCTGTAAGAAAGCGTCGAGCGTCGTGCTCGTGAAAGGTGTACACATAGAGCGGCTCGATGTTTTGTTACAAGTAAATGCTCGAGTCTATACTCACCTTTAGGTGAACTTACTGGTGGTCTATTCTGTAGAAATCTTACCGTGAAAACTTAGGTGAAGTGAGCTGTCATGCCAGTAGACAGTATTGACTTCATCTAAATTTTCACCCAAAATACCCTAAATTTCTCGGGGAGTCTCTTGACTCCCCTTGCTCCGCTCACAAAGTGACGTGCGCTTCAATAAACTAATTCCCGCTTTATTGTAGAATTTCAACAACATTCTATAAATAATTTAGTTAGAAATTGAATTTCCATGAAGGGCGTAGGTATTTATTATTTCAACACTTATTTACCTAATACTTAAAAATTGAATGGCGATGACGTACCAAATATGTGAGAATTTAAGTTGAAAGATTTCAAGTAAGTGGAATTTATTTTAGTGTTCTCTTTTTATTTAAATTTGTTCAAATTGTACGTAGGTACCATACTTAATTTTTTTATCAAAAAACTAGCACATAACTACACAAAATACTAAAAATATTTGACCTAAATGTAACAATAATTAATTCTTGAATACTAATGTGACGGTTCAAACTCAAACTCAAAGCTATTATTTCAATTAAATTCAAATTCAAAAGTCATTTATTTAAACTAGGCTGAGAATCAGCACTTTTCGAACGTCAATTACATAAGACAGTCTCCCAACGCCCACCCTTCACCACTTCCTAGTGCATTAGCTGGGAAGAAGAAGTGGCGCAACAAACACCCCAGCAGCACAGCTGTCTGTTCAGTTAGAAGAACAAAAAAAAAAAAGTTTCTATAAAATAGCATTCTAAATAATTTACATTACGCAACACAAAACATAATTTAAATTATTAGCCATATGTTCGCTAGCACATGCCAATATACCAGACAAAATCTTCGAGAATGCTATGCTCAGGCAAAAATAAAAAAAATTACGTAAACAGAACTTTATGCCTAAATAAAACCCTCCAGGCATAAAGGGCGTGCCCGCTTACATATGTTGTAACTGGAACTTATAAATGATAAACTAGGACCATCGAGATAAAATTGTAAACAAACAGTTAATGACTAATAACAATAAATAATATGATCATTTGTCGAGGTCACTAGCTAAACACATATTGCAATACAACTCATAAAAAAAACATTGTGATTAAATTTAAATAACTTGACTTATAAAGTCAAATAAAATAAACAATTATATAAACTCATATAACTTGTCAGTAAGTAAGCTGGAAAAGAACATAAACATTGTCTTGAGTTAATCACAGGGACCAACTATTCTTATCATTTAAGTAGTCGTTATTTTACTTTCGTTTTAAACGCATTAAAAGGCAAATCTACCAAAGAAGAGGGTAGCTTGTTATAAAAAGTTATAATTATACCATTTACAGGCACTTTTGAATTGTCAAGGAGTCGGTCAGTCAAAAATATGAAGCGTAGTAGGTTCCTATGGTGAAGAACGGGCAAGAAACTCCAAAATCATAAACATCAAAACATCCAAAATGTATTACAAAATATTGGTTCCCTACCCTAACTGAGAATAATCAATAGATTAATATTACGAGCCTCTAGAGCCTGTACAAAAAACATATTCTTCTACTTTTCATGTGGTTACTGACTAACCTGGTGACAGAGTTTAAAGCCGCCCCTGGGCCTCTAACTTGACTTCACATGCCGTCAAGAAATATCTCTCTGGCATGCCGGTTTCCTCACTAAGTTTCCTTTACCGTAAAAAACATATTGAATTAATAATATTTAATTCAAAATGTTTAAGCTTTTTATTGAAGAATTTTAAAGTTAATAAATATGCTACCTAGAAACACGGAGGAATATCTTATCGGCGGCGTGTCTAGAATATTCGGCGTCTGTTTCAGCCTTTAATCCGACTACTGAGTGAGAGCTTCATAGATATTGATCAAAGCTCTTCGCTATTAAGCCGTTTACCGACAAGGCTATCAATACAATGACTGTTGAAAACGTGTTCTTTGAGGAAATTTTTGTATAGAGTATAAACAGTGAAGATTAATATTGTTTGTTTATGTATTCCATACTTTGTGGAATTAGTACCTATGGCTAAGAATAAAGGCGACTTTTCACACCAAGGCGTAATAAACGATTTATGTAGATCTTAATATTGTTCCATTCTAATAAATTAAATCAATCGGTATTCTATGCCATATAATAATATGTAGAGGATATCCGTTCTAGCCATGCAAAAATTGAATTTGACCTTTATTCCGTGTCCTAACCAAAGCCACGCAACTACGCGATCGTCGCTTTCATATTTATGTCAGTCATTTGTTCAGTAACCGCAAGGTGCCCTCGGTTGGGGGCGGCGCGTTCGGTTCTCCGAAAAAAATTAACGCGACACGACGTGTGTCTGCTCGAGCATCACTTAGGTTAGAACACGGCCTAGGCACTTATCCTATCTCAAATTGTTATTCAGAATTCCAAGAAATATTTAAAATAGAATCCAAAAGTCAATATACTGAAGTAGGTTTTTATGTGCTCTAGTAGGTCAGGGCTATTCTAGTAAGTTTTTATTTTTTAGCCCTAATTATACTTCTCAGTACATAATTAGAGTTCTGACGGACATTAACACGAATAACGTCACTACCCTCATCAGTAATTGCCCTCTTTTACGTTCAAATAAAAGAAAAACATACAGCTCAATACAATGTAACTTTTATTGAAATGAAATTATGTTTATTTCTGTAAGTAGGTAGATCTTTTAAGCCACTCGATCTTTTGGCCGAGCATTTCCTAGCTGACTGATCCCCGAGAAGAAATGCAGAAACAAACTCAGAACATGGTGTCTTTTAAATTCCAAACATTATACAATTAAGATTTTATGTCAGTCAAAGGCCGTTTCCTCATTGATCGGTGAGGTATCGTTTCGATATAGTATGCTCGGTATACCGAAACACACTGTTAAAGTACACTGCACACCTACTGCACTGTGCACTGTTTAAGTTTCCTCAGTGGTCGGCAAGCAGCAGCTGCAGTGTGGTAAAATATGCTCTGTACCGAAACGGTACGCACTGCTTTCATTTAGAATTCCAAATTAAAATTAATTCTATAATTTACTAGATTTTGCCACCGGCTTCGCCTGCGTGCATGTCGGAAATTATCCGTCGGGAACATACTACCGGGATAAAAACTATCCTTTGTACCCTGTATCTCCCCCCTTTCCTGTATCCTGAGTGTGTGTTTAGTGTGTATTGTCCTGTGTGTATCCAGGTCATGGTCAACCCGTGTGCCAAATTTCAACCAAATCCGTTCAGCCGTTTTAGCGTTAAAGCGTAAAAAACAAACAAACTCACTTTCGCATTTATAATATTATTGATAAGGCACTCGGTAAGCTTCCGGTACCGAGTATACCGAGCACCGAGACCAGGACCATAAAATGCGTGATGACACGCGGTACTGAAACGATCCCGCCCTGCTCCAGCGTATACGGCGACAATTAGGAAATGTTCATTGACATAGGCGCTCGGTAAACTATCGGTACCGAGTATATCGAGCATACCAATCCCGCACCGCAAACGTACCGACCAGTGAGGAAAGGGCCCAACAATGCAAGATCATGTCTGGAAGCGCCTTTTGAAGAATGAGCCATTGCAGCTTTGAGTCGACCTGTCCCGACAGACGGCACGCATGCATCAGTCATCGTGTACCTCAAACCAATTTTAGGGAACTGAACGACCGGTCACACGACGTTATCAGATCTGCAGGAGATTTGGGTAGGCCACATAAACAACTTTTTATCAAACATATTTTGCAGCTACAGAAAGTTTTTGTTTTATGTATTGAATCTATGGAAACGAAATATCGAATTTTGTTGACGATTTCAACATTCAACGAAATGTTGAATGTTGAAATCTACACCTTGCTTTTATGTAATAATCTTCCAGTTACAAGCACATTTCTGAGAAAATCGTATTAGTTATAATCAGAGGCTATTGTGAAGATAATTAGAGAAGGAGGACAAGGAACAAGTCTTTCATTTTATAAAAAGACTTGGGGGAATCTTTTCACCAATTTCCAGTTTTAATCCTTTTTAGGGTTCCGTACCTCAAAAGGAAAAAAACTTAACCTTTATAGGATCACTCGTGTGTCTGTTTGTCTCTCTGTCCGTCTGTCACAACCAATTTGCTCTGAATCTAATGGACCGATTAAGTTGTTTTTTGGTACACATAATATGTATTTTTGTGACCCAAACATGGACGTGTAACGTAAATAAATGAATTTGGAATATGGGGGTCAAATAAGAAATTAAAACCAAAAAATTTGCTAACTGTACCGCGTGACATATCAAATAAAAGGGCTTGGTGCGAAGATCTCATTTTTTTCTAAAATAGA
Source organism: Agrochola lota (assembly GCA_947364205.1). NCBI lineage: Eukaryota > Metazoa > Arthropoda > Insecta > Lepidoptera > Noctuidae > Agrochola > Agrochola lota. The sequence goes on along the minus strand of OX376227.1, from coordinate 10,744,101 downwards.
TACTTTTAAAGATAATTAAGAAAGTTGATGAAAATTTACTATACCCCCCATTATCTCCGAAACTATTGAGCCTAAAATTCTGAAAAAATACAGAGAATGGTTCTTTACTCATAGATTACAGGAAAACCTATAAGAAGTATATGGTCTTAAAATAACATGGTAAATCTCTCAATATTATGCATACAAACTTACATTTGCAGTTAGAATGTATCGGAGAACATCTTTTTCAACTACAATGTTAAGTTTGTTTTTGGAATAAACTCATCCCAACTACGGAACCCTTCACTGTGCGTGGTCAGACACGCACTTGGCCGGTTTTTTTAGATTGCAATTCCTTTGATTATTTATAACACTGTTAAGTGAGTTTTATCGCTTTAAGATTAAGGTTTTTGATCTAAATCGTAGTAATTTGGAAGCTGTTTACATTGTAATTACTTGGAAAAAATTATAATCACACATATACCTTATCAGTTAGCTCCTACCAGCCGCCCTGTGAAAATCGTCGCCCCTTCTGCCCAACATTATCAAGTTATAATTTTTATAATTATTTTAAATTAATGAAATTTTATCTTTTACCTCGTCTTATTACGTTACTTTCTAGTGCCCTTTACCTCTAATTTATATAATTATTTACCTAGAAAATTATTCTTCAACGATAATTTTGATATAAACTAAACTCATCATTAACTTGTTATTAAAAGGAATTTTGATAAACAATCTAAAATTAACCTGTATACACGTAACCTTATACCACAGCCCATTCGCACTCAGCATCTCCAAACCCATACCGGAATATTCCATTACCTCCAGCAGGCAACAACGGCCCTTTTACATTTCCAATCAGCGCTCGTGTGTGCACTACACGAAATCGGGTGCTAATAGGTCGGTTGTCTCGGAACCACGGCACGCCAGAGATTTACTGGTGAATTTTACGCGGCCATTTGCATAGTTGTAAATAACGTAGTGTCGGCCCCTGCCGCTTATTTAGACGTTATAAACTGATTATTCACTCGATAACGCCACGCCACATGTAAATGTATGACTGTAACGTCTATAACTCTGATATAAATGGCCAATAATTTATTATTAGACGTTTATTTGGAATATGCTTTAATTATAGTGGTTACGGTTTATTTTTATTTTTTGAGGTTAGGACGATAAGTGGCCTGTTTCCTGGATGTGTATTGCTTTGCATTAGGTTTTATTATGTTTAATGTGGCCACTTTTATAACCTAAAAATAATTAAAAAATACTTGCAGTCAAACGCATTTTTTCATATACCATTCCAGGTACCATTTTGTTAACATGGGTACTATTTGTACATAGCCCCGCCGGGCTTGCAAATATTTCATATTGTAGCAAACATAGTATGTTTACTGCAATATAAAACACATATTTCAATACGTTCACCTGAAAATATTGGAATATTTGTGCTCCAGGTATGTTTTAGACAAATATGAAGGTGCATGCTTTATTACATATTATTGTGGATACGTATTGAAATATTCCTTAAAACACAGTATTTTTGTAAAATGTTTACGTTGTGTTTTCATTATCGGCATTTTTATTTTCTTTATTTGTGTGCTCGGCAGTTGTTTACTCTGCCTCTCGACCTATAAAGTGGAGAGAATCGAGTGAATGTGCAATTTTCCATGATTGAGAATTTAAATTTGTTATGGCATGCTGATGAATTGGTTTCACAATGATTGTGTGCAGACCGGTCACCGCTTTGTTTTGGGCTGCAGTCTGATAACTGGAGCTGATGACTTTGTGCGGCCGTTTAGCCTAGGCAATGATTTATGATTTGGGAATTAATAAATCTTGAATATTGGTTGGGTTATTTATTTAAAATAGGTACGCCAACAGCATACAAAATTTTCTTAGCTTCTTTTATACTTGTAAGTTACTTAACGACTAAATACGGCGAAATGAAATACGGTATTTTTTTTGTATTTTGTAAAGAAAACAACAACCTCGTTTTGTAACCATATAGAAACCTAGTAGGTAGGCATGATAATATTTTGCAACATAATTATCATTTTTAGGGTTCCGTAGCCAACAAGGAACCAACAAGTGTCGACATATCCGTCTGTCTGTCCGCGGCTAAGCTCAGAGACTCTTAATACTAGAAAACTGTAATTTGGCATGGGTATACATATTAATCAAAGTGATCAAAATGAAATTACGAAAAAAGAAATACATATCGACAAAGTGGTAAAATAAAATCATGAAAAAAAAATGTTTTTCGGTTACCTCTCCAACGCGTTAAGTGGGGATTTTTTTTTCTCGTCCCATGGTGTGGGATGTCTTTGGAAAGGTTGTTAAAAATATTGTGAGTGTGTGAATACCATTCTTGGATTCAGGGATCCATTTGCGAAATATTACGCTTTAAAGCAACATTTTTGTTAGTGTCAAGTTCCGCTCCCCCCTGCCAGTTAACTGGTTATTTTTGGATAAATATGTGAAAAAAATTCCCTGCAGTAGTACATATACCTAGCGAAATTAAAAGGAAAACTATCACAGCTAAATTGGCTCTACAAGTTAACGAGTAATAGTCGACCAACTTAAATTTGCGGTTGGAATGGAGACCATGTTTTTCAATTACAATGTTAAGTTTGTTCTTGGGATAAACTCATCCCAACTACGGAACCCTTCATTGCGCGTGGTGAGACACGCACTTGGCCGGTTTTAATGAAATATTTTCGTTAATTGTCCTATAATGCAGTGACGACGGATGGATCTGAATTAGATAATTGATTACCACAACATTTTACTAGTATCATCCCAACAAATATCGTGCAAACAATTACAATTTATTTATTCATCTTTAATTCAGGTACATGACCCATAATTTGTTAGTATTACTTAAACTATGTTAGTATAATTAATTAAGAAAAACATAAACAATTAAAAACAATAACAATCTTACAACACAACTTAAAGAACCCTATATCTATTAAGCCATCTTCTGGGGACACCTGGCAACAAATACATGCACTGCACACAGGTGCTCTATCAGGCGGCCTTCAATCTTGCTAGCAACAATGCTCAGGAGACTGCTCTGGAGACTGGTACTGAATGCTCAAGAGACAATAAGGGATGTCCTTTTATTTTATCACCAAAAAACCAAACAACAGTGACCAAATGATTATAGTGAGTGCCTACTGAAATTGCTAATGTTATTCCGCATCAAGTTGGTGACATTCGGAAAGTGATCGATATTAGGAACTATCTAGGTAAGCCTGTGTTCGTGGTCTCCCGGGTTAGTTTGACAAGCTAACGGGCGGGGTCGCCAAGTCGACGAGATCTCATCAATAAATCACAGGAACCCTTAAACTGAGAGACTGTGGCTGCATTTTATCTGTCACTTGTCACAGGCGACTAACTCGACAAATTGATGATAACGGATTCGCTGGCGCATCGTTAGTGACTTGAAAATGTTCGGAATACTAAAGTTTATAATGGTGGTTACAAGATCGTGTGTTGCTAGACCAACCCTTTATCAGCAGTGTTTGTTGGGCATAGGTTTTTCCGTAGGCCACTGCTCGCTTCTCGGCCACTCTGATGCTGTTAAAGATACGGATACTAATGAACCGTCAGAAAGATTGACAAAGGAAGTCATGAAAAGAAAATCACGTCGCTCTATGTACTAATAAGAGAATTCTCTGAAATCGTACTACCTTTTAAAACCTCATACCACACGTAACATCAAGCCCGTGATCCACGAAGGGTTAAGCATAGTACCACCGAAGAAGTTCATATCTAACCACCGTAAGGACTGTTCTTGCTTGCAGCGCTCGGCGGCTGTAGAACCGGGCCGGTAACAGATGTCGTCATCGTGGTCGCGGGATTTTGTTTTGAAACTGGTTAGATATGAACTTCTTCGATGGTACCTTAAACGTAGCTGGAGAAATATGGATGTACATCTACGTTTAAGTCCTATTTAATAGGGGGCAAGACTATTGCCATCAAACACCGAAAAAAAAAACGAATGAAAAAATTAAATAAGTCTTCACTTATCAATGGACGATGTAATGAGTAAGAATTCCTGTAACAATCCAAAAACATCAACACAAATTTGTAACAAAAATATTTCTGTGTTGAACAGAGTGTGAAAGGAAACTCGAGTAGCAACGAGTGTCTTCCGCCCAAGTTATGTAGTGTTTACGTCGCTTCCTACATTTATCCTGCAACTTTACAATCTTTCAACTCTCTAGTTTACTGCTCGGTATGTTTAGAAGCGGTAAGACCTTTTGTTAGTAAGTCTTCTTACCAATAAAAATGAAAGTAATAAAAACTAAAACCCAACTACGACAAAAAAGTCAACTAAAAAGGTATAAACAACACATCTCAGACAGACAAATTAAAAATCCGGAGGCCAAATGTTCTTTATCAGGTTGACGCCGGTCAATGGTACAACGCCCTTTGGTGAAACCGTACTGTTGTTCATGAAAGATGGAATTTTTCTTCTTACTAATAAAAGATTTTAAGAAGCCTATTAGATTTCGATAGATTTTGACGATGATTTTTGCGTTAAATGGGCAACTTTGGCGTTCTTATTCTGCGTAAGAAACTGAAAGACTATGACTTATTGAGTGGTGGAGAATAGTTATTACTACAGTTTATAACGGCCTCGCTTTTCGCATTTTTTTCTTATCTGGAAAGAAAGAAAAATTAGTTTATTTGTCACAGAAACACGTGCATAAAAAAAAGATAATTACCTCGAGTAGAACAAGATAATAAAACTCAATAAATTTAAATACAATAACGAGCACAAAACAGAAATAGTCGGCAGCTGCTGGCATAGTCACAGTCATGACTAGAAGGCTTCCACTCAGCATGATGCTGAAACCCAAATGAAAATTTATTTATATAAAGCCTAAATTCCAAAGCAAATTTTTCATAACATGTGCGATGTGTCAAAATTCAAAATTCAAAAGTTATTTATTCAAACTAGGCTGAGAATCAGCACTTTTCGAACGTCAATTACATAAGACAGTCCCCCAAAACGCCCACCCTTTACCACTTCCTAGTGCATTAGCTGGGAAGAAGAAGTGGCGCAACAAACTCCCCAGGAGCACAGCTGTCTCTTCAGTTAGAAGAACAAGAGTAATAAAAAAGATTCTATATAATAACAGTATTCAAAATAATTTACAATTACGCAACACAAAACATAATTCAAATTATTAGCCATATGTCAGCTAGCACACGCCAATACACCAGACAAAATCATCGAGAACAGCTATGCTCAGGCAGAAATTTAAAAAAATACGTAAACAGAACTTAATATCCAAATAAAACCCTCCAGGCATAAAGGGCGTGCCCACCCACATATAGCTGTAACTGGAAGTTATAAATGATAAACTAATCCCAACGAGGTAAAAAAAATCTTAGTAAAGTGTCTTTTTCGAGCTCGTGGATTGAACTGCTGTACCATAGCAAATGAAATGAAAAATTTATAGTAATGTAAGTTAAACACTCTTTTCTTTCTAATACTTTTAATCCACACAACTGTACTATTTCACAATCCAATGACGACTGACTCTGCACTACATTTTTCCATTTTGGATAACTTTTGCCCCACCCAGAAATAACGATATTATCATAACCGTTATTTCTGAGTGCTGCCAAAGTAAAATAATACATAGAGTTTCCATAATGAAAATATTTCATTTAAACATTGTTATAATATTAATAATTTGCACTTTGACAGTGTTGCCACAGTGAATATTACAACATGAACAAATATGACAATATCATCTCTTAAAAAGTGGTTCAGTTCATAGCGGCCTCAGAATTTTGAAAAATGTATGGAATATCAAAAAAAATCGTATTGAAAATCATTTAAAACGCTCAGAATGTACTGTAAATTTCTCCTTTCTACATTAGTATTGTTACTTAAATAAACTTACTAACTTTTATACCAGAATAAACGTTGGTTTATAATAAATTTAAATTGCATACTTACTTTTTAAAAAAAACTTAATTATATAACTCAAAATAAAATAATTACAACTGCCAAATTGCTACTTAATGTATTGAGTCGACTGCTCGATCTGTCAAAACCCAATTTTGTGATAGGCCTCTTAAGGTAAGTTCGATTACTTTACTATCAATGACTTGATTTTACTTTAAAAAAAAATATTCATCGTATAACATTCTACGACAATATTGCATACAAGATGAATGATGGCAATCCATCATTCATCATCCAAGGCAATGTCGTCGTATCTATATCTAAATAGTAACGAAGTCAAAACTGTACTTTGAATATTTTTGAAAAAAGTTATTTCTACGAGGTGTCGAGTCTGATGCCGAAAATATAGTTTTTAGAATTTCTGTTCGTTTGTCTGTTTGTTTGGAGTACTATTAATCTTATTAAGATAACATATTATTATTATTATTCTGTCATCTTTATATGCTGTATGATTACGAATTACGATTCCGTAATAATAAGCTGCGTGTGATGGGGTTTCCCATCTGCAAAAATGACGGACTTCCATACAAACTTTCATCTCCCTATTTAAAAAATCTTATTTATTTAAAAAAATCCCTTTCTTTATGCTCACTTGCTTCGATAAATAAGGAACTTGTCCCAAATTTCATGCTTCTAGACTAGACCCGGCTGTGCATGGTATTTCATTGAATAAATTAATGACTTGAGATTTATATTAAAAAAGATTTTAAAAAGTAAAAATCGTCAAGTGTCTTAAAAGAATCACTTATCGCATAATTTGTTGTTATTGTAACAAAAGGACCAACTGTACTCTTGACATACTTTTACAACACGGCTGAAAAATTCAATTCTGGCAAATATTTGTTTTTCTTAACGTTCAGGGCTGCAACTAATAAATTCAGTGTGATAAATATTAGCTCAGTCACTCAGATAAACGGAAGTTTTAAGATTAATCACTGTCTTCTGTCAATATTTTAACAGTCATTTATCAACACTTTTGAAGCATTATCTGATTTTAGAGGCTCATTCAAATTTCTTTTTTTATGCGTGCTCTCATTTTTCACAAAAAAACTAAGCTAGTAAACTACTTTTAGAAAAAAAACAATTCTATGCCACTTACGCTACTTGCCTAATCTGCTTTCGCAATTTATTTGCCAAACATGTAAACAAACAGGAGTTTTAGGAAAAACAACTGTAATGCTTACTGATAAGGTTCAGTTTGCGCTACAACTTTATATTTTTTTATGATTTTTTCAACAGTACTAGTCAGTCTAAATCAACTTAATTTACACTTGCATAAAGTTGATTTTTGTTTAGGTGGAAATCAATTGGAAACAAGAATTTAAATAGATCTTATACACAGTGGACTCCAGAGAAACCTCACCCCCTAGCAATGTAACAAACAATGCAAGGGGGTGAGATTTCTCTGGAGCCCACTGTACCTACCTCAATTTTTTACCAATCAGCAATGAAAGTTTCATATTGATTATTACAACACTATACTATTACCTATAAGCATAAAAACTCAACTTGACTTGGCTTGGATTCATTGGCAGACAAGTAACATATTATTGTACTGAGGAATACTACGGAAAAATAAAATTGTGATATGATGACAGCAAGCGTGGAGGCTTGTAAAACGCTTTCGCAATATTGTTTCCTCGACACTCCTTAAGTGACATCTGTATGAACTTCCTTTGCTTTGAGCACATATTCGACTTTATTTCTTTTGTGATCTCATAAGATTTACGAGTTCATTCTCAGTTTCTTTGTCGAATCCTTTCAACCAGTGATGCGCCGGACTCATCGAAAGAATCGGATTGTCTGTTCATAGCCAACCAGGAAGGTGAATCGGGCCAAACAAATGCGATAATGCTTATGTTCTTCCCATGTAAGGTACCGGTAACTATCCATACTTCCGTAAGAAAATGGCTGACTCGGTAGCCTGAGACACTCCTCGATACTGCGGTGAAGTGTAAGTACTCGGTAACGATAATGACCAACACTGTAATGGTGCTGGCTAGTAACTGACAACATGCTCTGCATTATTTAGCTTATTAACAACTACCTGGGCCCAACGGTTTCACCCGCATAAGTCTATATCCCGTGGGAATATCGGGATAAAAAGTATCCTTTGTCCTAACCGAGGTCATGGTTTACCCATGTGCCAAATTTCATACAAACCCGTTCAGCCCTTTTAGCGTGAAAGCGTAACAAACAAACAAACTCACTTTCGCAATTATAATATTAGTTAGGATTGAATAGTGCTGTGAAGTGCCGACTAGTATTTAAGCATACGATTAAAAACGGTATTTTTGTTGTGTAACATCTTTCCTCACGCTTTCCCGCAATCTGTGGGAGTGATTTCGTGAAAAGGGACGGAAGTGTGTAACAGGAAGCTGAAGAATCGCGCGCTATTTGATTTGACCAATAGCGAGCGAGCGCGCGCGGTGTTAGAGTTGGACATCATATGCGACTACTGTAAGGGTCGCTCTTTTTTTTCTTCCAACAAGTCGATAAACTACTGCTATAATGAGGACCCAAGCTAACACAGGAACGGTGCACGCAAGCTGAGAAGGACATAAGTTTATTTAAGTACAATTTGTATTTTATTTATTCCTACTTTTCGTTGTGTACCAAAAAAACTCTAAGCTGAAGATGTTATAAGTAAAATGCACTAGAATGTTGTCTTGTCCATTATTTTGCCTAATTGTATCACCCTAAGAGGCAATGTGGCAAATTACTGAGAACAGCTGCTGTTTCATATCACCCCATTTCATTATACGGTTATAATTTGGTAACACAATTGCATTTAGCGACAAGTTACCATAGTACTTTAGACTATTTACTTACATAGAAAGTCTGAAAAGCCAAAATTGTTGCTAAAAGGTATAATTAGATATGCAGATGCAGTTAAGAACGCATTTTGTCGCATTTTTGCGTCGAACTGTGTGTGAGTGACTGTTACAGTATTGTCGTCGCACGCGCTATCGACAATACCTACTCACCTTCGTCCCATTTCGCGCATAAAGTTTATTTTTATCACCTTTTGTATTACCATTTTTTTTTAATTTGGCAACGTCGCAAATACCTGTCAAATATTTTCGATTAATTTGGCAATATTACTGTATGAAAATATGAAATACCGCTAACTAGTGAACTAAAATAATGAGTCAGTAAATTTTTCGCTTGAATTTTTCTCGCCACCTTTAGAATGCACATAAAAGGCCGTGAGTAGATTTTCGCTAGATTTTTTACGTTATTCGAGTAGGCAATTCGGAATGGCAATATTTGAACTATCTTCGCGGCGCCACGGGTCGTTAACCTACTAGTATTTGTCAGATGATATCTCTCTCTATGCATTTACATGATTTTGTTTTTAACATAGTGGCGATGAGGTTCGTATTACTACATGAAGTTCTTTGAACGCACACAATAAATAAATAAACTTTCTAGTCCTGGTACCGTTCTTTGTTTAAGTAGGTAAGATATATGTTTATATATGACTGCCTCGTTGGTCCAGTGGTCGCAAGCGCTACTGCTTAGCATGAGGTCCTTTTTTTTTTGAGGGTGGGAAATTATCAAATAACTTCTCCCGCTTTGGGCGAAGCGGGAGGGTGGTTCAGACTTTTACTGACTAAAACCCACCCATGTTCCTTCCGTTACCTGTGTGCCGGGGCCGCGATATCCCTTTCGGACAAACCCGCAACCCCAGCAGGGACGTTCGATTCCCAGGTTGGGCAAAGTATTATTGGGATTTTCCATCTGAAATTTCTCAGTAGCAGTCCGGAGTCTGGATTTGTACCCGGTTGATGGCAATAGGCTCGCCCCCTGTTATATGGGACTTAAACATAACTGGCGACAGCGACACGTACGCCTCTGTTTAAGGCTCCGTGCACGAAAAAAACCCTTTTTCGTCAATAACGTATCTAATTGTAAGAAAGCTTGAAATCGTTGAAACATTAAGTCTGTGTTAGTATAAAAGTACAGTTTTCGTGATGCTACACCATTCGTGTCAGTCACATTGTACTCTCGAAAATATGGTTTTTTGGCCTTTGATTTACTTCATGAAGATATTGTATAATCATAAAATAATATTTTGATTTAATTTCAAGGATAGGTGAATAGACTTGTGTGATTTTTTTGATTTTTAAATTTCTTGATATGATTTGCTAAATAATAGGAACAAGTATATTACTGAGTGGGTTTAAAAAAACAGGTTTCAACATTATTTTTTCTGGTATATTTGTATCGAAGTTGAAAAAAGTATTTCAGCCACATGCAAGTAGACCATATAACGATGTTGATGATATTTTAAATATTCAAAATCAAAAGTACTTTCTTGTAAAAAACTGATCAAACGTCAGTCTCGTCTATTTTCGGAAAACTTGTTGCGAATATTTGTGATTTTCCATGAATACTTATTTGAAAAATCTCTTAAAGCCACATGCAAAACAAAGAATTCGACTTTCAAATCACAAACAGTTTTGTTTTAATTTTCCCTTTCTCACAACTAATTAACAAAATTGATCAAAATCAGTCGATTTCGTGCACTCTCAACCCTTCTGGAAACAGATGTGATGTTATGTTATGTATTTATATATTTCATTGAATGTGATAACCTAATCGCTATTCTGTATTATTTAATAATGACATACAGAAATAGTACTGAACCAAGACGCCAAACTTCGCTGAGGTCAACCGTAGCATTCGCTTCCCTAATTTGCGGAATGAACACTAGGCGCACCGAAACATAATCCAAGCACGAAATATATTGAGCAGAAGCCGCTGCACACAAATAGCTGCAACGCAAACATAAATAGAACTATAATTAGGACATCGCATGTGGTTTGCGAAAGGAATATGGCTTTAAAATTTTAAGTAACCACAACCCACAACACAAGATGAGTACTTTTATGCTCAGAGGAAAATATCGGAAAACGACTTTAGTAAAATAATTATTTGAGGCTTCTAATATCTAAACAAGAATTGCCATTTAATTACACTACTTTACTGTTTTTTTACGCAGAGATAAATAAATAAATAAAAATATTTATGTTTTCTTTTTTGTATCTTTATATCGAATTTGTTTTCTGACTCTCCCCCTATTATTACGAAAATATTGAACACACATTTTTATCACATCAAGTTTTTTTGCCATACTCACAAGAAGTTTAAAAGCAAAATCATTCGTGGTATCTAGTTTGTCGTTTGTTATTGATGTATTAAAGTAATTTGTTGATCAATTCATTTCTTTTAAAATGTCTTAAAGAAAGTAGCTAAATCCAAACAACTTTTCCTATGTTTGTGGTAAAATTATACTAACAAAAGTGAAGAGACCTATCTCAAAAGTAGTAATTTCTTGGGCAACAATAAAACAGAGGATTATGAAGCTATTGTTTTCAATTCATAGATTTTTTTTTTTATGGGAGACAACGTATCGTTGAAAATTCACTTTTTACACTTACATTACTGGTCTACATTAAGAGAAACTGATATAAATCAGTACCTATAAAAGAAAGAGTAATCTGGGTCATTTCTTACTTTTTTATACCTATACACAAAAACTGTGCAAAAAAAAAATTATCGTATCATAAAAACTAGACATCCTGTTTAAATAAAAAAACCTTTTTTTTTTTTGTGAAAAATAAAAAGTATCCTGTTAGAGTAACTAAGCTCCTAAACTAATTTAAGAAAATTTTGAGTAAAATCTTCCATCTCTCTCGCAACAGTCTTGCGTCTCTATCATCAGATCAAATCCAGGTCTTTATTATGCAGTTGTGTCATCGGAACTACATTATCTGCGCGAAATTACAACAGAATCGGTTCGCAATTATAAATGTTGTTGTAAAATTCAGTAGGTGAAAAATCAACCAACCCCGATTTTTTTTTAAATTTTACATGGTACCAACTTCAAGGTATACCCTCCCCAATAAAACAAGAATCGCTCAAATCGGACTATTCAGTAAAAAGTTATGCGTCATAAATAAAAAAATAAAAAATTGTTCGCGTCGACTTGAGAACCTGCTCCTTTTTTAGCGAAGCCGCGGGCAGGAGCTAGTTTCTAATATATATCTATGCTTTCTCCTACAGTTGGTATGGAAACGTGGTTGTGCAAGGACACAAAATGAGTAGTTTCGCCGTCAACGCAGAATAAAATGATAATTGGCATTATCTTACTTTTAGAGTTATGTCATTTTTGGTATCGGTGGGTGCATACATCTGCTCAATTTTTTTCGTAACTTTTATACAGTTATTTACGAAGTTCTTCTCCATAGGTACCTACTACGCTTCGGAATGGGCAACTAGCTTCTTATTTCTTACTGACCGATTCCTTGACAATTCAAAAGTGCCTGTAAATGGTTTAGTTGAAATAAATGCTTTGAGTTTCAGTTTGAGTTTGAAGTTACAAAATATAACAATAGTATTTAAAGATTTAACGCAGGCCTTAAATTACGAAAATAAACTGTTAATATAATATTATCAAAATGTATTCCCACTTATTAGTATGACAAACAGTCATAGAATTATGTTCTCGAAAAAAATATTCGACTAGATAATGATAAATGCAGTTATCATTTTATTCTCGTTCAAAACCATCCAGTCACTTCATATAAAGTTGTGTTAGTAAAACGAATTTTATAGTTTTGAACAGTAAGACATATTGTCATCCTCTTTCCTCACTTAGATTTTACACAAACGCAATATACGCCAACACGTTCGTAGATCCCGGAAGGATTTGTCGACATGTTAGATAGGTATAATCTATCCAACATGTCGACTAATCCTTTCTTCTTATGAAGGCCTTTAACTCGGTGCCACATACATAGCTCATTAGGGTGCAAAGTTGCACAAAATAGACGCAACCCCACGCACCTTCTTGATGTCGTATATGGGGCAGTGGAGGATGGTCCTTGTCTATCCAGGATGTCGAAAGATCCACGGGATCGATGAACCGATCAGGACTGAGTGGGAAATATTTCAGGGCGATAGTTTGAGTCCGCTTTGGTTTTGCTTAGCCTTGAAACCTCTAAGCACAATGCTAGAGGATACATACAGGTCTAGGCTATCGGTTGAGAAGAGGTAGTCAGGTGATATCTCACCTGCTTTCATGGATGACTTGAAACTCTTTGCTCCCAACAATTTGCAACTGATGGAGCTATTGAAGGTAACAGAAACGTTCAGTAGTGCCATCAGGATGGAATTTGGTGTAGACAAATATGTAGTCATGCATGTAAAGCGTGGATTACGTGGGAATCCAACTCTTGGATTCCATACACCTTAGGTTATGCTCCTCAACCGAAACCTACAAGTATTTGGGTGCAGTATTGGTTGTCGAAACCATTAGGCATCAATGCTGCCGTCATGAAACGGCGAGCATTTTTTTGACCGCCTGAATAAAATTTTAAATAGTCTTTTATCAGACGGAAACAAGGTGCGTGCCTTCAGCGGTTGAATCATGCTGGGTTTGATGTATTCTTTTGGCATACTCAACTGGACTGAGACGGAACTGGTTGCTCTAGATAGGAAGGTCCGTACATTGCTGACGGCATATCGGATGCATCACTCACGGTCATTAGTGATGAGACTGTAGGTACATCCCGCGGAAGTGTGGCGGTCGAGGTTTTTTAAATGCTGAAACCCTCCACAACCGCGAGATTTGGACTCTCAGGGAATATTATCTTCAAACTGACGTGGGGAGGACACCATTGCGAAATAGAACTGACGCAAACCTGCAGTACTTGATACTAACTAGTCCTAATTTACCATTTGTGCCTTCGCGTTACAACTTTAATAGCTAATGTAAACGGGCACGCCCTTTATGCCTGGAAGCTTTCATTCGGGTATTAAGTTCTCTTTACCTTTTATTTTCGCTTGAGGGAATTTCGATGATTTTTTGTTGGTATATTGGCGTATGCTAGTTAATTACGAAGGCTGTAGCCGGAGGATTGAAAGAAATACAAAATTAATTTAACTTAATTTATTTTAAAGAATTACAATGTTAATTAATAGCTAAAGTAGTCGACGGTTGACCGATGCTGTGCCAAAAGTGACGATTTCGTGAGGGCCGCGACGTCCGGCTGGGGTGCATGACGTTGTGCTGCGTCGGCGCCTCATGTCCACGGCGGATGCAATGCGCGGTAATTAGGTTAATGCTTGTCAGCGGTTTGGATGCTGTGCGAGTATGTAACACCTCTCCCCGAAGATAAGCAACTACATATTTCGAAATCTGGTGTGTGAGAGATGATGAAATATTGCTGTGATCAATTCTTATGTTGCTGGGACTAATTTTATTTCGTTCGTGAATCTCAGCATAATCTCCTGAATTTTCCTTTGATTGATTTTTATGAAGACGTTTGGCTCGATGTCGTCGGTACATCAGTGCGATGATGACTGCACTTGCACCGGATAGTATAGCATAGATTGGTATCGTGGTATGGTAGAGAGCTGTATCACTTGCTTCATTAAGTTTAACTGGAGTCTGTAGCATGATCTTCGTGTTAATCGAGTGCAGGTTTTCTAGGTTAGCAGAGTTTAATATGACTGGTGCCTCACTTGACGTTTCTAAGTCTTTAATATTTGTAGGCAATTGCATAATCTCCAGAGCGAATCCCTTGATGTGATTGTTAGAGTTCGCTATGGTAAATTCGGGCGTTCTGATGTGACAATTGTACGGGATGATAGCCAAACAGCTTCCTTCAAGGGTTTTATATGTTTCTTGTCTGCATGATATCTTTACTTTGGTTGGATACGGGAAACTGATGGTGTAATGTTTCTCGTCGAGTTGTTCTACAGTTTCTTTCTTCAAAGCGACTGAAGACAGCTTACAAGATGGGAGAAGTTCTTGCTTGGAGATCAGATGCTGGATACAATCGGGATCATCTTGGGTATTGTACTTTGATTCTGCTTCGCACAGGTACAGAGAATTTACCTTCGGGCATTCAGCCTCCATGTACATAGAATCTTGCCCAGAAATCGCAATAAAAGGTGAGGTAGGTAAAAGGATTTTATTATTCTTGTTAGGGACAATGGACAATTTATAAAGGCTATTGATTGGAGGGAAGGCAATCGGCACCTTAAATACTATAACTATCTGATTTTCTAAAGAAGAAGTATCCTTACTTAATTATCTAATAATAGTCTCTTAATTTCATTTCAAGGATTTCATCGTTTGAGTATAAAATCCTTAATTTATCTAACATATTCCTAATCTCTGCTATACTAACTACCATATGCGGTGTGCTTAATGCACGTATAAAGGCTAAAGTGTACTCTAGTTTATGGAGTTCTCCTAACAAATTATCTATATTATCACTTAAGATAATTAGGTATTGAGCCATATGGGCGTAGTGGATAAAGTCGAAGTCTGCGGTACTATTAATTATTCCATTTAAAACATTACCTATTCTCTCTTGGTTTTCAGTTATATTGATTAACAAGTTGGTATTTTGTGAAACCCAAGTTTTAGATAAGCTAACATGCTGATTAAGTTGAGATTGTATCCTGTACTCATTTTCCTGAAGGATTTTTATGGCATTGTTGTATTTAATTGCATCAGTTTGATTACCAGATATACTCTTGATAACGGAATCGAGACCATCGATAAGTCCTCTTTTATGACGATTATGTTCGAATGACTCTAGCTGTGTAGATATTTTGGTTAATTTAGATGTGAATTAATTCATATGTGGTTCAAATAATAGGGATGTGTTATTATTTAATTTATGTCTAAAATCTGCCAATTTTGTACTAACTGTATCTATCTGAGATTGTATACTATCGAGATTGACGTAAATAAGAAATGAATGGAAGTGGGAAACGATACGCGTCGTTCCTAGATTGAACGGAAGTATTCCAGGGCCGTTTCCTAAAGGATCAATCGTTACTTCTTATCCTTGCGTCATTTAGAGTAGCAGCAACAGTAACATCCAGTAACAATACGGAATCTTTAGGGCTCCTCTTTAGGGATCTCATGGCGGCATGGAGAGTGCGATTGTCGCAACCCAGCGCTGGGCACGCCACAATTGTGGCGATAAGTCCCCTCATTGAGGAGTGGCTAGAGAGACGCCATGGCGTCCTCACCTTCCGCCTGACACAGGTCCTCACCGGACAGGGCTGTTTCGGGAGGTTCCTGTTCCGCATAAGGCGGGAGGAAACGCCCGGGTGTCACCACTGTGTGGATCGCCCGGAGGATACGGTGGAGCATACGATGGAGATCTGCCCGGCTTGGGCGGAGCACCACCGTGTCCTCAAGGAGGCGATCGGCGGCGACGATCTCTCGCGTCCGGCCTTGGTTCAGGCCATGGTTCGGAGCGAGAGTGCATGGGAGGCCGTCACCTCCTTCTACGAAGCAGTTATGCTCGCGAAGGAGGAGGCGGAGCGCGTGAGGGAGATGCAAGATGCGCGCCCTCGCCCCCCTAGTCACCGCAGGAGACACCCCGGGCGTCGGGAGTCGCGAGCCGACTTCCGGCCACCGTAGGCGCGGGCTTGCGGACGGTGAGCAATGGGTAGCTCGCCGTCCGATAAGGACCAGCCGTTCGATTCTGTAAAAATATCACCGTGAAACTTAGGAGAAGTGAGCTGTCAATAATGTTAATCCCTAGCATCCTGCCGGTCGATTCTGTGGCAGTGACAGCTCACTTCACGCTCACTTCACCTAAGCTTCACGTTAATGTTTTTACAGAATCGACCGACTGGCCCGGGTCGACGGCGCGTTGTGTTCTACGCGCGCCTCAAAGAGATGTCAGCACCAACTGACGGGGTCCGTAAGGAGCAATGCCTGCCGGGGTTGAGAGTTTATCTGAAAGGGATATCGCGGCCCCGGCACACGGGCATCGGAAGGAACACGGGTGGGTTTTAGTCAGTAAAAGTCTGACACACCATCCCGTTCCGCCCAGAGCGGGAGAAGTTATTTGATAATTTACCAACATCAAAAAAAAAAAGGGCTACTCTTTAAACGGGATTTTGCTACGGACCTCGTTTCTTTCTAGTATAAATATGTATGGAAGATCGGCTGGGACTATGTCTTTCGTATAACGTCGAGCTAACTTTTGTCTGCTAGCTAGCGGATTGCGGATAAATACTTGTTGGTCAGGGTTATATTCCTTTTCAGGATCGCGATCCTTATTCATGTTTTCAGTTAATTGGGTCCTACGGTAAAGAGAGGTTTCATTTATTATATCGTAGACCTGGGTTAGTCGTTTTTTATGTTCTTGTAGGTAATTTTGTAATAGGTGCTCAGATAAATTTAAATCCAAGGAGTCGCGAGGATCAAAGTGTCCTGTGATTAAGTCTATGGGCTTACATTTAGTGAAGCTGTATATAGAGCTGTTATAACCTAAAACTGCATTGGGCATGAGATTTATGGCAGGTTCTAACTTGAGGATTCTGAGATGTTCGAGGATAGTAGAATGAAAGCGCTCTACTATACCATTATCGTTAGGGGTATGTGCCAGTATCTTATGATGCTGTATCTTATGATGGCGGGCAAATTCTAAAAATAATGCATTAGTGAACTCAGGTCCTTGGTCTGTAAATATAGTATAAGGAACGCCATGATGGGTGCAAAACGTTAAAAGAGCTTGAACGACACTTAATGCGGTGCCATCTCTGAGATGATATGCTTGCGCATATTTCGAGAAAGCGTCAACTAAGGTAAGAAATTTCTCATTTTGTGCTGTGAAAAGATCGAGATGTACGATTTCAAAGGGTTTTGTTGGAGGGGGAACTATGGAGAATTTTTGCATAACTTGGTTTCGGTCGTATTTTGCTTGTCCACAGATACTACATTCATTAATATATTTTGATATACTTTCTTTCATCTTAGGCCAATAATAATGAGGTGATAAAGCAAGGAAATATTCAGTTATACCACGGTGATTTCTTTTTCCTTCGTGGTAATTACGAATGATTAACTGTTGTTTTAGGTAATCTTTAACGTTCTCTACCTCTTTCTTTGTTAAGACCATATTTAAGGCGGAGCTTTTAAATTTATCTTGCATAATCGGGATAATACTGTACATGGCTAGAGGGGGATGGATGAGGATTCCTGTTCTTACTTTGGGATTTACATATTCTTTTACAGCATTGATTACGTCCTCTTCAAAATTTGACTCTGACAGTTGTATGGTAGTTTTAATGTGGGTTTCGAAGGGTTTAGACACGGTTGGGCGTTTTTTAATGTATGCTACGATAACAAGGGATATTTGACGGTGGAATTTATTTAGGGGTTCATCAGATATTGGAATTTCTAATATAGGACTCACAGCACTGGTGTGAGCTGTTGCCGTTGTAGAATCAATGATTGAAGGGAGTTTTTCAGATGTGTTAACAGCTATGGAGTTTGCATCTTCATTGTTGATTTCAATGCGGAACAAAGCGTCTGCGTTGGTGTTCAGCTTACCCTGCTTATAGACGATAGTGAAATTATACTCACTTAACTTTAATCTCCAGCGGGTTAAACGTGAATTGGTTTCTTTTAAATTCATGACCCATTGTAAGGGTCTGTGATCCGTAATGATTTTGAACTTTCTACCGAACAAGTAAGGGCGGAAGTATTTGGTTGCCCACAGAATTGCCAACAGTTCTTTTTCAATTGTGCTGTAGTTAATTTCACTGGTGTTTAATGTGCGGGATGCGTATGCAATGGGCTTGTCGGTTCCTATCTGACTCTGTGAGAGAACGGCACCAATGGCAAGATTAGATGCGTCAGTCGTCAGTATAAAGTCTTCAGTGAAGTCTGGGTATTGCAAGATCGGATCATTGATTAAAAGGGTTTTGCATTTCTCAAAACAACGGATATAATTTGAGTCGGCAATTATTTAACCTTTCTTAAGACATTGCGTCATAGGTTTTGTTATACGAGCAAATTCTGGGATGAATTTTCTATAATACCCTAACAGACCTAGGAAACGTTTAATTTCAGTAGCCGTTTTGGGCAGTGGAAATCTGGATGGCAATAATCTTATCTGGGTTAGGTTTGATACCGTCTTTACTAATGATGTGCCCTAGGTATGCAGTCTCTAATTTAAAAAAATCGGATTTGTTCATTTGAATTTTGAAATTAGATTCCCTGAGTCTCTGAAATACCTTCTCTAAATTGACAATGTGTTCCTGAAAGGATACCAAAAACACGACGATATCGTCGAGATATACTAAACACACAACATTTTGAAGGTCCCGTAAGACATTATCCATCACCCGTTGAAAGGTTGAAGGAGAATTTTTTTAACCCATTGGCATGCGAAGGAATTTAAAATGTCCATGCTCGACTGTAAATGCGGTTTTATGGATATCATCCGGGTTCATCTCAATTTGATAAAATCCACTCGCGAGGTCCAGGGTCGTAAAATAGTGGCAGTTACCTAACTTGTCAAGGACGTCCGAAATTTTGGGTACAGGATAGCGGTCATTCATAGTTTTCTCGTTTAATTTTCTGAAGTCTATAACCAAGCGCCATTTGGTTTTACCGCTGGCGTCGGCCTTCTTGGGAACTACCTAGATAGGGGAGCTCCACGCAGACTGTGAGGGACGTATGATATTTTGTTTTAACATCTTAGAGATTTGATTCTGAACTTCCTGCTTATGTATGAATGGGTATCGGTAACATTTTGTGTAGATTGGCACATCATCTGTTGTTCGAATAAAATGCTTTACTTGGTTCGTCAAAGATAACGATTCTCCATCAATATAAAATACGTCGGCGTACTAAGCGCAAAGTGTCTCCAAATTAGCTTTTTCCTCGGGGTTTAAATGATCCGTACGTAGACGAGACAAAACTTCATTCACGCGATCGGGCTGTTGTTTGGTGCGCGTGCACTGAACATTGAATAATTCTACACTAACAGGGCGATCCATAGAAAAGACTACGTCCAGACGTGACGCATTTGTTATCTCTATTAGACCTTTATTATTTTTTACAGTTGTAACGCAATCGCTTATGAAAAAATTTGAAACACACTGTTCAGGAATTAAAACGTCACCGTCCTCAGAGTTTATAGGAACTTTTACTAATTTAGATGAATTAGCCGGTACTATGTCCTCGTATAAATTACTATTATGAGAGTCGTACATTAATAAAGGATTACTAGAGTTACGAGTGACTAACAACCTGTTTTTCAGGTCAATGTTAGATTCTAGTTTTTTTAATAAATCATAACCAATTAAACCATCAAAAAATCAATTGTATCAGGCCGCATGCACCGAATGCGAGAACCCAACGGGTCACGTAGACCACGTAAATAAGAATGTAACGTAAGTTTCTTATACAAAAAGTGCATTTCGATTCAATGGTACTCGCTATCGTTTCATGTAGGCTGATATAGGTCATAATAGTACTGAACAGATTTTGACACTGTTCATAACATTCTTGCGGGGTTGCCGAACCTTGCGTTAAAAGTGCTAAGTCATTATACAAGGATGTTTCATCACGTTGATCGGCGAAATTGTTAACTAAAGCACTCCTAATTCCCTCCCAAGTTTCCGGGATAAAATTCGATTTAATCGTACGCGATGCGGGTCCCACTAACTTATTTAAAATTCCGTTTAATAATGCCAAATTTCCTAATTGAGATTTTGGCCCAACTCCTACAAACGTTTGTACCAATTGATCACATAGTTTTATGAACCGAGTTAATACGTTCGAGTTTCCGTCAAACTCCGGAACTAATCGTAAGGCCTTGTGAATTTGATCCACTGAGTCAGCCATACTCGATATAAATGAACTAGGTACTACTATCCTCCTGTTCTGTCTCTAAATTCCTATTAGAGTATAAAGTATTAATTCTGCGATTACTACCTAACCTAGGAGACCGAGATTGCTGTGGATGGAAAATCTTGGAAATATAACAATTAAAGATAAAAAAGGAAGCGACTCTAGAGCGATTCTAAAGTACTTACTAACAATGATTTTGTACCACTGCTGTATCGATGTCTGGATACTCCTCTGGTATGCAGCTCTTGTAGGTTCAGGATACTCGTACGGTGTCCGATGGCCACCCGGGTGACTCGCGATCCTATCAATTTACTCTCGCGAACCGGCCCGCAAGTATTCTACCGACTGCGCCAATTACGAAGGCTGTAGCCGGAGGATTGAAAGAAATACAAAATTAATTTAACTTAATTTATTTAAAGAATTACAATGTTAATTAATGGCTAAAGTAGTCGACGGTTGACCGATGCTGTGCCAAAAGTGACGATTTCGTGAGGGCCGTGACGTCCGGTTGGGGTGCATGACGTTGTGCTGCGTCGGCGCCTCGTGTCCGCGGCGGATGCAATGCGCGGTAATTAGGTTAATGCTTGTCAGCGGTTTAGATGCTGTGCGAGTATGTAACAAGTTGACATATAGCAACAAATTTTATTTAAAGTTTTGTGTTACGTAATGTTCATTATTTTGCATAAGTGCTATTGTATAAAATCAATTTTTTATAACTGAACAGACAGCTGTGCTGCTGGGGAGTTTGTTGCACCACGTCTTCATCCCAGCTAAAGCACTAGGAAGTGGTGAAGGGCGGGCGTTTTTGGGGACTGTCTTATGTAATTTCGACGTTCGAAAAATGCTGATTCTCAGCCTATTTTGAATAAATGACTTTTGAATTTGAATTTTGAATAACGATTGTAAGGAAGTATGGCAAGGCAAAGATCTTCACGGACGCGTTCTCCTGGCTCTCCATGGGCCTGATGTAGACTTTTTAGCGTCTGTACCCTGGCTGCGTTTCGGCGAACTCTTCAGGGAAACCGAATATTTTGTCTGTGTGATTATGGTCACGTGTATCATGACGAATAATTATTGGAAATACATTGTCAAGGACGGTACGGTTGACCTCTGTTGGGCCACTGTCCCGGTAAATCAATCCAACATATTGTTTCCGGTTGTTCTCGTCTTGCTAACGGCGAGCCACCGTCCCGGTGAATCAATCCGATATATTGTTTCCGGTTATAATCGTCTTGCTAACGGCGAGTACTTCCACGGACACAATCTATTGGCTAGAATTATCTACCAGCAACTTGCTTGGTAGTACAACTTTGTGGACCGAACCAGTTTTCGAGAATGGTAATGCCACATTGTACTGCGATCGATCTATCATCACTGAGAGGACTATTGTAACCAATAAGCCTAGTAACCTAGGTGATAAATCGACGAGAGCGCCGTGCAATGATTGTTGATATCACTGTCCCTCATGACGAGAATCGCGTGAAACACACGAAGTTGTCGACTTGTGGGACGTGGACTTTGCAATCATTGTATCGATACCTGTTACGGTTAATGGCATAATAGCGGAGAGCGTCGACCAACACCTGAGGAGGCTCTCATTGTGCGACTGGGTCAAGGGTTTGACTCAGAAAACAGTACTCTTGGACACGGCATGCATAGTGAGGAGGTTCTTCTCTCTAGAGCCCTGCCCACCGGTGGGCTACAATTTTTTATAATTTTAAATGTATTTTTATTTTATGTTTTTATAAAAATATTTAAAAATGTAAAATAAACTATGTATTTGTATGAAATAAAGGAAATAATAATGTCTTTAAATTAATAATAATTCACATACTAATATGTGATCATATTGGCTGATTTTAATTAATACCAATGGGTACAAAGACTATTAGAGTAAATTTTAAAAAATGCTGTTGTTTTTCACAAAGGCTTTTTTATATTTTTTATTATTATTGAGGAGTGAGGACCTAGTTGATCGCAGGGTCGTGCGGACCATGCCCCTTTACGGGGCACCCGTGTGGTCGTGTTCCTTGAGGCAGCAGCCAGCCCGCCGGTCTTACGCGTCCCAGAGGGTCATGGCCATCCGGCTGGTCCGGGGATACCGCACGGTCTCCGGTCAGGCGGCGAGCCTCCTTGCCGGATTACCGCTATGGGATCCGGAGGCAAAAGTCCTCGCGCATATTTGGGAGTGGGAGTGGCGAAGAGGCGTAACTCTGCTGCCGCGAGAAATCACGGTACAGCGGAAAGAGCTCCGGCAGGATCTTATGGCATCATGGAGAGTGCGATTGTCGCAACCCAATGCTGAGCACGCCACAATTGCGGCGATAAGTCCCCTCTTTGAGGAGTGGCTAGAGAGGCGCCAGGGCGTCCTCATATTCCGCCTGACGCAGGTCCTGTTCCGGATAAGGCGGGGGGAAACGGCCGGGTGTAATCGTTGTGTGGATCACCCGGAGGAGCATACGGCGGAGGTCTGCCGACTTCGGCGAAGTACAGGCCGTGTACTCGTGGAAGCAATCGGCAGCGGTGATCTCTCGCGTCCGGCCCTGGTCCAGGCCAAGAGCCACGAGAAAAAAAACATCCCCACACTACGAGTAGGGGACGTACGCTAAAAAAAAAAAAAAATTGTACCTCCCATTTCACGTGGACGACGAAGTCGCGGGCAGAAACTTGTATCATTTAAAAAGAATGTAGGTACTTACTTCCCTCACGTATCTGGTAATTTATCTTATTTCCTTTACTCATGCGTGTATATGTAGTAACATTAAATTGGTAATAAATTAACATCCACAAATTACATGCCTGTACATCGTTAGTTGTAAGTCAGTAACAGAGTTCAGATAATCCAAATTAATTAAAATAATCTAAGTTCAATGCCCTTAGACTTCAGATCTTAAAGAAAGTAAAATAATTAATTTGAACTAAGGCACAAACTAAGGTAAAATCTTGTCAGTTTTTTAAATGGGCACTTACTAACAACAGGAGTATTCTAAGCCAATATTACAAGGGAACATTCCTGACAGATTTTACTTTACCTACCTTCTTTGTTTTAAGAAACAACTGTTTTTTATAGGAAAACTAGCTGCCCGCTCCGGCTTCGCACGGGTAGCACTATGTACTTATCTACGGCGCACAGTTGCTAGGTGCTACAGCAGCACTCACACAACTTCGTCTGCGCGCTATACGGTAGCCCGACGACTGAAGTATGACCGCAATATCTATTTTCACAATTACAGAGCATTAAATAAGGTTGAAAATCGAATAAATATTTGGATTGACGATGTGAGTAAGCTGCGAATGGGCATTTATTTTACGGTTTTATTTAGATTATTCAGAATCTACACATTAAATTAAATAGTTGTCTGGTTCAAGTTATAAAATAATGTTTAATCTATTGAACTCTTAAAAAAAAAGTTTTTGTCGTTGAAAATACGGAGATGTTCGACGCCTAAGTTTATTTTTGTGAAATACTCGTATTTTTTATTGGGAATATCAAACTATTTTCTACTATTCTATTCTATCAAAAAATTTCTTTAAACCCTTCTCTGTCCACTGTATTTTTTGCGTCGTATATTTTCATCGCGTTACGTCATACTCGACTATCCAAGAAACCAGTTTTTTGTGAATATTGAAGTAACACCATGCCTTAAGAACTTAGGCGATGATTGATTTTGACTAACTTCTTATTTCTTTAATAATATCGCTATTTTGATACATAGACGTGTTTCACTAAAACATTTCAAATATACAATTTTCTTTTTGTTTTCAAAGTTTACAGTCGTTTTTCTACGTCCATTATTTATGGAGTAATTGACAAAAACATGTTTTTTATTTTTCCTGAAAAGTTGTGTTTTTGTAGTTATCATTTTATTCTCCGGGGACGGCGGTTTTATTAAAACTCCAAAAATTATATCTATGTCAAAATCTTCATAAATTGTAACAAGAGGCTATGGATGGTATCAAAGCTAATTAGTTGGTATCAAAGGTGGTATCAAAGCTAATTAGTAAAACTAGTTCACTTCTGTAAACTTCCCAACAGGCTTTTTTTTTAAAGGCTAGGAAAATTTTAATAAGTACCTACCTAACATTCAAAACATAAATAATAGGTCATCAACATTATAGATGATTACTTATTATTATCTTCTACTTAATAAAAATCTTAAATTCGTTCACTATGAGGGTGACATGGTCATACTGATCAAACCCTCTACAAACTAATAAAGAAAAAAGAAAAAGTTTCGTTCACTAAAAGACAACGCACCGCCTAAGCCACTAGGTCTAGAATGCAGAAAAAATCCTTTAATAACGAAGGAGAGCTCACCTTCGATAAAAAATTAACTCTTTTTTTTTTTTTGTTTTTTCAGTATGGGAAATCATCAAATGACTTCTCCCGCTCTGGGCAGAGCGAGAGGGTGTGTCAGACTTTTACTGACTAAAACCCACCCGTGTTCCTTCCGTTGCCTGTGTGCCAGGGCCGCGATATCCCTTTCGCACAAACCCGCAACCCCAGCAGGCATTGGTCTTTCGACCCCGTCGAAAAAGGAACTCTTGTGCATAATTGCGAGAGACCTATGTGCAGCAGTGGACATCTTTCGGCTGAAATGATGATGATGATTGTGCATAATTAACTAAGGAAGTATTTTTTAAAACTCGTCCCCTAAAGGGGTTTATACAGAGGATAAAAGTTTTTAAAGAAGATGGTTAGTTTAGCAAATATATATATATATTTTATATTCTGCCTACCGCCGATTTTCATGATACTTTTTCCTCCATTATAACAATGTATGATCATGTCATTGTTATTATTCAACCGACTACTCTATGTTACCTTTACCGCAGACCGTGGTTGTTATCAGCGGGGTTGTGTAAAAAAGTCGCTGATACAACTTTTGCATTATGAGATATGAGGAGAATCAATGTAATAAACCCAAAGTTCTTTCCTGAAAATAAAATCATTCAATCAACCACTGTTATGATCAATCGTAACCTTGTGTTTACACCAAAGTATAAATAAAATATGTTTTCCACATGGTGTGCCTTTTTTCGTTTATAGTTTACATCTAAAACAAGTTTTAAATTTACTAGTTGCATACAAAACTTTCAAAATGGTGAACAAAACATATCTGAAACACCGTCATGAATAATACTTGTTTTATACACGACATGTTTGTGACGAGTCTTTTACAAGATTCCTTGAAAACAATTTTTAGGTATCACAACTTTGGAAACGCGGGGTTAGTCTTATAGCTTCTAGCTGCTAGTGCTTGATGAAGACGTTTCGAAAATTTCATAAAACATCAACCCAGATATAGGACAGGAACAAATCTTCATTGCGTGAGATGCTATAAATAGTTCCATATTAGCGATTAAAAAACTCTTTAAATTCGCTTAATAAGTATGTACCAACGAAACCTGTCTCATTAGAGGCTTTCACGAAGACGCATTGTTCCATTCGTCAGCTTCATCAACGTTGACTGCATTATATTCATACGTGTCCATAATCACAATAGAGAATATATATAATATATTCACTTTTATAGGTACGATATACATGAACTTACATAATAGCTTTAAAAAATCCAATGGTTTATGCAGTCGCATCACAAATTCACAATAGATTATAAGATACAGTGAAAATTGTAAAGTATACACAGTTTTCACAGACAGTTTTATCGACTGAAAAAAAAAAACGGATTAAAAGTATCCGTATTTATTTTATAAATTGTTGCTAGAAAATATAATGACCTTGGAATACCAATTTGCCTAGCCTTTTCCCAACTATGTTGGGGTCGGCTTCCAGACTAGCCGAATGCAGCTGAATACCAATATTTTACATTGAGCGACTGCCTATCTGACCTCGACAACCTTGGTACTGGGTAACACAATACTCCTTAGTAAGATTGGTTGTCAGACTTTTGGGCTTCTGGCTATCTGTAACGACCGTCAAAGACGAGTGACAGCCAGGATCAACGGCTTAACGTGCTATCCGAAGCACGGTGGGGTCTCGATAAGGAATGAATGGTAACCCATCTACGAACTGACCGCGGCAAGCGTAGCTTAACCTTCAATCGACCTGTGCGGCTGTTGTTATTTAGCCACCTAGCAATATCAGTTATTAAATGGCGTCGGCGGCTTTAAAACTTTGACATTAGGCTAGTCACTAACACCACGAAAGGGAGAAGAGTTATTTAATTTATAACAGAGCTATAAATCACCGAATACAAAACATTTAAACTACATAAAGGATCATAGAGCTTAATGGAAATTTTCGTTTACCAGAACCAATTAGAAAATTCAATTTTGTATTTGATTGATCACTAGGCAGAATAGTGCTAAAATTAACTTAAGCCTATCAGAGCAGTACAACTTAAGTAACACTACTTAAGTAGCTAGTAACATAAACGAAAATGTATTTACTTCTATATACAGGGTGGCAGGGACATAGACGCGAAAACTGATACCATGGATTCATTACATGATTATGAATCCACCTGCGTTGAAATATTTTGCCGGTTATAAAAAAAAAATCTGCTGTTTCACAGAAAAGTGCAATACCTACGCGGTCAAAATGTATGGAACAGCTGATGTTTTTAAAAATAACCGACGAAAAATTTCAACGGTTTCAGCCCGGGTGTTCAGAATCATGTACTGAATCCATGGTAACAGTTTTCGCGTCGATGTCCTTGCCACCCTGTATAAGTCATTTTAGGCTTCCTGTACATGACGCCGGAGCCGCACCCGGGACGATATTCATTATACGCAAACTACATAGTTAAGTAGGAGGTAGTCCTACATCGAAAGGAAAACTTTTCTAATCGCGATTCAGCAATGCAGAGCCATACACAATTTTTTTTTGGCAAGTATTGATTAGGGTAATTACGACCTATGGCATAGGTGTACCATAGAGTCGTAATAACCCAATATGAACACACGAACGCATTTATTTTGGTTAGTAATTTTTGTTAGTAATCAATATAATCCATTCTTCCATCCATCCATCCATTCCATTCTTCTTTGGAATGCGCTTCCTCTTGATATCAGGACGGCCACCAGTCGGTATGCATTAAAGCGGAAATTGCGGAGTTATTTTCAAAATAAATAGAGGAGAGTCATCTCAACACCTCTCTCCCTTGAATTCGTATATATGTATATATATATAATATAGGTATATATTATAGTAAATATGTATGTAGTTTGTACTGTTGTACCTATTTTAGTTATAATGCATTAGAATACTTTTTTAAATTTATCTTTGTTCCTCTCAAATAGAGCACCTGCCATCTAATCTCTTCACCACCCTTGGTTGACTGGTAGAGAATGCCTAAGGCATTAAGTCCGCCTTTGTACTTTTTTGAGTGTGAAAAGTTTAAATAAATATAACAACAAACAACAGATTTAAATGGTTAATCGCTCAATAAAAATGGTTATTATATTTTATGTTTTGTAAAAATTGTAATTCATTATAAATATAATGTGTATGATACATCATATGTCCACATCTCTAAACAATTTGTAACCGGATCTTTAAAAACCTAGAAAAATATGACAATACTAAAATTTTAAAAGTGAACAAAGAAAACTGTTTGCTTCGATTCGAAGCTGCGGAACACCACAACAAAGCGTCCACACTTTTCAAACAATAATAATGACGTTGAAATGGTTCATAATGACACATGTTTTCTGAATTAAATTGTTGTGATAGTTTTATTTTATAAATAGCCTCGCTCATATTGTATGGATGGAAAGACAATAACAAATACCAGAGCATGTGTATAAACAAACACTTGGATAAATACATTTTGTTGAAATACACACGCGTAGCCAACGGCCGATGAATCGTGGCCGGCCCGAGTTTTGCGCAGAAGGTTGCGCAATAACATTTTTTAGGAATCAAATGGTGACATGAGGCGAGTGTGAGTGAGAGAACATGCCCGGAAGATCGGAGTGCCTATGTTCAGACCAGCCATGATTTATCCCAGCGTATTGTATTTCGACCACCAAGTATGTAAAAATAAAACCGGCAAACTGCGAGTCGGACTCGCACACTAAGAGTTCCGTACCACCGTACGTTATTTAGCAAATAAATGAAAATACTAAACGAAGAATATTATTGTTTTTCAACTTAATGAAAATAGAAAGATTTAGTATTTCATAATGATACTATGAATTACAAAGTGATTTTTGCAGTTGCAGAAAATCACCCATATTTAAATGAATAGATACCTTATGAACAGACTTTTTTAGTATTTGTTGATTATATACAATATATGGTACATGATATACAGAAGTTTCCAATTCCTAACTTGTTTAGTTGTTGAGCTCGTACAAAAATGGTCTGAAACTGACAACTTTTACGCACCCCTATTTCATAATTTATGAAGATAAAAAAAAATATCTTCTCTACTCGACGAGCTCTAAGCAATGACACCCTAATGCCAGGATTAGATTATTTATTTTTATCAAAATCTATATTTTATTGTATGGAGACGGTCCCTTTAATTTTTATTTTTATTTAATTTTTATTATTTGTAGTTATAGCGGCAATAGAAATGCATAAATCTATTAAATTTCCAACTGTCTACCTATTACGGTTCATGAGATAAAGCTCACTGACAGACAGACAGACAGCGGAAGCTTAGTAATAAGGTTCCGTTTGGCACGGGTACGGAACCCTAAAAAGGAATATTCAGCTGTTGGCATAATCAGCCTATAATGTTCCCACTGCGCAGACTCAGGCCTCCTCTCCGAGATGGAGTGGGCTGTAATCTACCACGCGGGCCCAGTGCGGGTTGATAGATGTTACATGTCTTCGAATTGTTGCTTCTAGGACATGCCTGTTTCCTCACGATGCTTTCCTACCTTTTTGAGAGCAGTGATGATGAATATATTTACACAAAGTAAAGCGCCTGCCTGGGTTCGAGCCCACGACCTACCTACAACGTATAAGTCGGGCCCATTACCACTGGGCGACAGCTGCACTAGCGGTGTTGTTTAGCGGACTTCTAATTATGATATAAAAGGTAAGAATAAACTCAGATAACATTACATCACGCATTCGGTATTCCCTACAAAGGTTGGCATCTCTGCTAAGCCCTTCGAGAAAAATAGGCGTGATATAATTTTATTTGTCAATACACTATGGGCTTCCACTAATTAATCTAATACAACGTAGGTACCATATTGTAGCAGGTAAGTAGTATAAATTCCGCGATATTTTCAAAAATGAAGTGTAGGTTATTAGTTTAAAAAATAGGCCTAGTTTCCATACTGTCCAAATTGTTATACTGTGGCACGAGTACAACAAAATATAGTAGAATCTAGCACCCAGCTACCTTTATATTAAAATCAGACCCACCCACAAATACCACGGACTGTTTTAAAAAATCCGCTGATTTCGTCTTTTCCGTAAATTAAAGTCGGCTCGCTGATTGAACGAGATAAGAAACTTTTTGGCTGAAAGTGAAGCTAATCATTCAAGATTAGCAATGGAGCTGAAATGTGGTACGGATAGCCAACTTTATCTACTTTAAAATACGGACTATTAATTTGATATTACTCATACCTTTAATGTGATTATCGAGACCTTATTTCAAATTTAAAACAAGGTGTAACTTAAATAGTGTTGGACCCGAAAACGGGGCATGGTACTCATTATTATGAAAAACTATGGGACCAAACATGAAATTACGGAAAAAGAACAGCTTTTCCCTATATTTCGTCGAGTTATGCGTTACCTTGGGTACGTTTATACTCTTCACAAAGAACATTTGTAATTTACTGAGTTAGTTCTATAATTTTTTTTAAATATCTACTTTGTACTTTAGCAAATATAGTTGAAACGAATTTAATTAAGTATGCAACGGTATACACACTACGTGCAATTTTGATAAGAAAGTCACGCCAATCTGTGACTGACTAGCATAAAATAAATTTCTTTATTATTACAGTTCTTCTAATCTTCGATATTGTGGTCGCAACCACCTTTGTCAAGGACCCACCGATTCATTCTGTAAGTGTAGTGAGCTGTCAATAGTGTCAGCCCCATCAGGGTGGAATGACAACTCACCTCAAGCTCACTTCACCTAAGTTTTCACGATGAGCTTTTTATTACAGAATAGATCGGTGGGTGGTCCATTTAGATAAGAGCGGTTTTTCTAAAAGTTGACAACGTCGCAAATAGCGGTCAAATATTTACCTGTTTTAATTAATTTGGCAATATTAATGTATGGAATATCGCTAACACTAGTTATAATTACAATTTATTATTAATATTCTAGTTCACTAGAACTAGAATATTAATATAAATATAAATAATTTCTAGGTGTAAAAAAGGCATTTGGGAAGTTACCAAATATATTTTTTACATATGAAAGAATTTAAATTTTTCAAAATCTGACTTAACAATAACATACATAAAGTCTGTCAAACTGTATAACAGTTTGTCGGCAGAAATATTCGGTGTTCATTTCATAATCAATAATTTAGTTCACTAGTTAGCCATATTTGATATTTCCATACAAACATATATTGCCAAATTAATCAAAACAGCGAAATATTTGAAATCTATTTGCGACGTTGCCCACTTTTAGAATGCACGCTCATTGTTTTTGTGTTCAAATCGGATATTGGTATAGTCTATAGTCACTAGAGTATCTTCATCGAAGCGCTTATCCAGATGTATGTAGGTAACTACACTTGTCTCGCCGCAGCTGTGCGAATAAAAGACAAACACAACATTCCCGCGCAAAGAAGAGTCAACTGAGCAGTTAGACTTGCCAACTGTCACTTACTATTTATGTACGAGGGCTGTCGCCATTTTAAATCGTATACTCTTACTTACCTAGGTGTTTAGTTGTATTGATGCATTTCCTCAATTCTCTGCTGTACTAAATTGCTTGGAATACTGGTACGCGAGATGATCACTGCATAAAAATAATACACCTTTTTATGTACAGTCAGCCTTAAAAAGATGTATATTAATTTTGATACAATAATAAGGCACTTACATATTTTTATTTTCGTGTGGTTAGTGACTAAACTGGTGTCAGAGTTTTAAAGCCGCCCATGGGCCTCTGACTTGGCTTCATATGCAGTCGAGAAATATATCTCATGCATGCCGGTTTCCTCACGATGTTTTCCTTCATCGTTTTTGAAGCAAGTCATAATTATACATTACCCACATGAATGCGAAAAGTCAGAGGTGCGTGCCTTGGGTTCAAACTCGAGACCTATGAGTTGGCAGTCCGACGATCACACCACTAGGCTATTTCTGTTATTACATGGGACTTATACACAACTGGCGAAAAGTGATAACAGGTGCGATGTTATGTTATGTTATTATGGAATAAACATTGTAGACAATTTAATGAAAACTTGTCGATTTCAATATATCGTAGCCATCTGGTTAAATTAGCCAGCTCATTAAATCCGATTAAATAGCTGAAGGACAACTAGCCAACTCATTTAGCGCTACATTTAACCAGTTGGCTGAATGTCGTGTAGTCATTTAGTTAAACTGGGTGAAATAGGTTAGGTTAGAACTGTAACCAACCGAGCGCGAGCCGAGTGAGCGGTGCCGCGGTAGCGGCCGGCGAGCGTTATTTCGAAGTAGCTCGCAGATTGTTTTTCACCATTTGAATCACTTGGCTGAGTCTTGGTCAGTCATCTTCAAAGGGCTGACTTTTAATACGCCAAGTTGTAAAACGTTGAATGATTCTAGTTCAATTAACCATCGGCCTAGGCATTCAATTGGATGCCGGAGTTTTTTTAAGCGTCCAATTAGCTGGCTAATTTAACCAGATGGCTGCGACATATAGATACCTACATCGCTACATCGTTTTGAGGCTGACTGTAGGTACGTATGAAGATGCTCTTTTGTTTTTCTCAACATATCTTAAATATTAGATCAAAGGTGGAAAATAAACACGTAATTTGGATCAAAGAAACTGTACAGGTAAAGATGCAATTGATTATTCAGCGTCAGTGAATCACGGAATTTCGGTCATTGCTCAGTCAACCCGTGCTGTCGACAAGGGGCTGCGCGGCAAAAGGTAAGTAATTGTGGCTTTGGTGAATCAGTTATCTTCAGTGTACTCCAACTTAAAACTCTGGCTCAGTCCCAGCTTGACCTATTTAAGTCGAGAGACGAAACTTTACGAGAGTTTATTGGACAATTCACAATTGTAGAAACAGTCGTAGTTGTGATTTAAACAACATTACTCTAGATTTTGTATACATATCTACATAGAATAAAAACAGAGATAAAAGAGGATGGAATATGGAAAATAATTAATATAAAACTACATAAAGTTATTAAACAAATACAAATGTTTAGCAAGTAACTCTCAACTTAAAGCACATCAAAGAAGTTATAACTTTTTTTGCACTATTCGAATTTTTTCGTCTTTATTATTCAATTTTATCTGGATAATATTTTCATAATTTAAAAACTTACAGACTTAAATGTACAAGATATAAAACAGAAGGGGAAATAAACATAGGGCATCAAAAAATAGGTCCGCATCGGTGTCAACTGGAAAAGTGTCCAAATGGCTGGCAGCATTGACCCCTTCAGCCACTTTGGTAACCAAAGGTTCGAAACCAGTTTAGACAACATAATTATTTTTCTTTTGTGGAAACCTGGTTTCGAATCAAGAATAATAATTCTTTTTCATATAATATCACATGGACACCGAAGAATGGAGTGTTGTTATTACAACCGCTGCAATTCCTACTGAAGTTTTTGACGACGAACTTACACAAGATGTAGTTAATACATTCAAAAGTGTATTACAATACGTACAACTTACAGTTTCTTCTGCATTACAGTAGCTATAAAACAAATCTCAGATATTAATTAATCACTTGTTTTATTAAAAATTTGCCTATCTATTCGCCGGTATGAATTTTATTCACTGTTATAAATAAAATAATATAGTAAATACTTACTGGTAGTTTATTTTTCATTTGTGCAAATTACAGTTTCAACGTGTACAATCAACATCAAAATATGACTACGTAAAAAAAACAAATTAGAGACATTACTTCTGAAGTCAAGATTTCTGATGCCGACTGTAAACAGGTACTAACTTAAATTGGTTAATAACACAAGTTTGCTATTACCAATACTTATTTAAAAATTGAACGAAAATGGCGATATTGTTTCAATACAATGTCCAACTGAAATCTTCTTTCGCAATAGCTGTTCTGCAATGCTTGAGTTGATTTCATCATCAATTTCTTCGTAGATTTTAGTTTTCTTGTTGTTTTGTTTACCTATTTGTTTCTCATTTTTTTTAAACATCCAGAACATGGGCTAGTGTAGTATTTCGTCGGCCAATAAATCGATTAATTTTTGAGTGCCATCCTTCGAGATTATTTGTAGTCCTTATTTGCTCATCGCTACAACAACACACTTTACAATAATCGTTTTGGTCAAACCATTGTTTCTTAAAATATCTATTAATTTTTTTCATTTCAGTGCCTATGGGGCTTTTTTTCATTGCGTAGGATAATCCTTTATTAATGAAAATCGAAGTCAGGCGTGCTAGCCCAGCACAGCGTGCTACGTGCCTTTTCTTGACAGGCGAACGTATTTTCAGTTTTTTGGCCATTCGCAATAATGATCGGTTGAAGTGGTAGCACAACTTAATTTTAATATTTGGGAAAACGTTTTTGATGCCTGTCATAGCCTCGAAATCTAATGTAACTTTTTCAGGTACCCATAATGCAAACTGCGACTTAATCAATCTGAACAGTAGTTCATATGTTGCCTTCTTTTTATTTACAAGGACGGCAAAAATTAAAGGTATCACTGTTTGCGTTTCTTCATCAAAGCCATGCACAGAATATAGTTGCTTGAATGATTGCGGGCAAGACTTGAATGTACCGTCACATAATATGTGTTTAAAGTCGCAAATCTTCTCTCTTGCATTTTGAGAACAAAATATTATTAGTCTATTTTCTTCGTCATTGTAGTCAGCTAAAACCATATTCTGAAACTTTCCAGGTACAACTACTTCACTGGGTAGTTTAAATCTTAATTTGGAAGCACCCAATACCTTATTGCGTCCATTATAGAGACCAGATTTAACGTTCTCGAATGCTGGTAGATCTTTCAATAAAGTGACCCCTTTTTTTTTTTTTTTTTGAGGATGTGAAATCATCAAATGACTTCTCCCGCTCTGGGCAGAGCGAGAGGGTGTGTCAGACTTTTACTGACTAAAACCCACCCGTGTTCCTTCCGTTGCCTGTGTGCCGGGGCCGCGTTATCCCTTTCGGACAAACCCGCAACCCCAGCAGGCATTGGTCTTTCGACCCCGTCGGTTGGTGCTGACATCTCTTTGAGGCGCGCGTGGAACACAACGCGCCGTCGACACGGGCCTGATCCTTATCGGACGGCGAGCTGCCCATTGCTCACCGTCCGCAAGCCCGCGCCTACGGTGGCCGGAAGTCGGCTCTCGACTCCCGACGCCCGGGGCGTCTCCTGCGGCGACTAGGGCCGCGAGGGCGTGCAGCTTGCATCTCCCTCGCGCACTCCGCCTCCTCCTTCGCGAACATAACTGCTTCGCAGAAGGAGGTGACGGCTTCCCATGCACTCTCGCTCCGAACCATGGCCTGAACCAGGGCCGGACGCGAGAAATCGCCGCCGCCGATCGCCTCCGTGAGGACACGGCGGTGCTCCGCCCAAGCCGGGCAGACCTCTACCGTATGCTCCACCGTGTCCTCCGGGCGATCCACACAGTGGTGACACCCGGGCGTTTCCTCCCGCCTTACGCGGAACAGGAACCTCCCGAAACAACCGTGTCCGGTGAGGACCTGCGTCAGGCGGAAGGTGAGGACGCCATGGCGCCTCTCAAGCCACTCCTCAAAGAGGGGACTTATCGCCGCAATTGTGGCGTGCCCAAATAAAGTGACCCCTGTATCATCCATATGACTTTTCATGTCTTCATATTGTTTTTTGACTGAGTCAAAGTTAGTACTCACTCTGTCTTTGAGGTTGTCCATATTTTTGAGAAACTCAGTTTTTATAGTATTCTCTACACAGAGAATGTTGTGGGGGTTTTCTTTGGTTATCATATTCTAATTATTCAGAGTGAAATTTCCCTTACAATCTTCTTTATCACATTACCAAAATGTATCACCCGATACATACAGTTTCTTCCTGTGGTATTTGCGGCCTCCGTATAACGCTGCCACGCCACCTCTTTTTGTAGAAATAAACTCAATTTTTGTCGATGTTATTGTGAAACAATTACAATAGTTAAAGCTGTTCGCAATATATATATTCACAATTCACATAAAATTAATCTGCTCTCGAAATCTATCAGTCTATAACACAACTTTGATTGATAGTGAGATGACGTATTGTCATTGTTATAAAATATTTCTAAGTGGCCAGTAAATTATTTCTGATAAAGTAGTTTGTATCTTACATATTCAAATTTGTGAATGAGTTTCAAACGAAGAGTCCGTAATTTGTATTGGAAACTATTTTATGAAAAAGAATTATTATTCTTGATTCGAAACCAGGTTTCCACAAAAGAAAAATAATTATGTTGTCTAAACTGGTTTCGAACCTTTGGTTACCAAAGTGGCTGAAGGGGCATTGACAGTTATCTAAATGAATTAAATCCAGACATAGGAAATAATCAAAACATATAAACATTGTAAACACTTTAATTATACTTAAATCACGTTCTAATATTTAGACAGTAAATGCCATTATTACAAAAACAAAAAAATTCTAACATTTCTGAGTGTCATATTTGTCCGCTTCCTCATTAATAAACGCTTTGGCGAAATCCTCTTCCATTTCATGAGACTCTTTGAAATAATTCTCTATTTCTTGTAGGGTTTTATCTTTGGTTTCAGGTAAATATTTGTACAAAATAAATGCAAAAATGGAAGCTGATATACCGTAGAACAAGAAAGCGCCTGGCAATGTGAATGCTTTAAATATATGCGGTGACAGTTTTAGTACAGTTGCCATTAACAGTTCGGAAAACAATGTGAGAATGAGTAACGAAGAACTTTTGTATCTTAAAAAAATTAGTTCACCGAAGATAGTGGACGGCATTATCATTGGACCACATGTTATGGCAACTGAAAAGGAAGTCAGCAAAACAATAGAAATTATTTTATTTTCCAATATGAGTTGCAAATTAATTAGGTACAGATATAATGATATTATGAACAAAAATGTAATTCCTAGAGCTGAAGACGATAACAACAAAGTTCTTCTGTTTATCAACTTTGATAAAACACAACCGATCTGCATACCGAGTATAGTAACAGCGTCCAAGATAAGCATACCAGTGTATGCAGCCGACTCATTAGAAGTTATTTCAGAGATCAAATCTACAGCATACATAGAACACACTAACTTTCCTGAGAAATGATATAATGCCATAACAGCCATAGAGAGTAACAGGGGTTGATAGAAACCTTTAGCAGCAACAGTTTCTTTGACGATTCGAAGTTTATACCACGAAGTGGATTTTACTCGTGCAGCGCACATGCGAAGATATTCCTTCTGAGATTTTATTAAGCTCTCGAGTTCCTCTTCTGAATCTTTGTCATATCCTTTCAACCAATGATGAGCTTTGGCACACTCCTCGAATCGTCCGTTCATTGCTAGCCACGACGGGGATTCAGGCATGATGACGGCAGTCAAGGAATAAAGGCAGCACACAAAAGCAATGATAGCAATGTTCCTCCAATGGCTAAATGTTCCCGTCACATTTGCGATCCACACGCCCCAGAAGAATATTGACGACTCGATCATCATGAATACACCTCGGTATCGCGGTGACGAGTATTCTACGATGATGACGATGAGAACTGTCATGTTACTGGCAAGAGTTACACCTTGGAGTATTTCACTAATGAGGATGTGCAGTGCACTGGTACTGCAGTAGAAAACGATGAAGCTTACTATCGTTAATACTGTTACTATTAGGAATGGAATTTTCCTTCCAATATACTGTGTGAGTATTGGTAGAATGATGACCCACGGCACGGAGCTGTACCCGAGAACGGAAGCTGAAAAGAAAATAAAGCTTACGTCAGATAACTGAAGTTGTTACTTATTTCTTCATTGATTGTGGGTTTCTCACTGTCTCAGAATGTAAATATTAATTGATATGTAAATACTTTGTTTGTCTTTCCTGCTATAGAGATTATTGTGTTTATCAACAGACAATTAAATTGTTTAGATTAGTTAATTTAGTAAATATAAGTAACATGAATATTATTACACAACCAAGATGCCATGTCGTCAGTCAGTGGTTCAGTTGCATTCGTTTCTTTCCTCAGTTGTGGAATGAGAACTGTAGGTGCTCCAAAACATAGTCCAAGCACGAAATATATCGACGTGCATACTGTGCATACGTATAACTGAAAAACAAACATTTAATGATGACTATAAAGAAAATAAAATATTATATTTCTTTGAGTATTGAAACAAAATAATTTTAACATGTCACTCACTGCAAATAAGGTTTGAGATTTTATAAATATTACCAATACAAATTGTTTTTAGTAAGCAATGTTTCAGTGGACTAATATATTTTGAAACTAATGGAATTTTGCAAAAACGCATTGAAGGTTTTATTTGTCCATTCGCGAAAGCAAACTTACTTCGTCAATGTCAACATTTCTTCGTGACAGTATTACGACAAGAGGATACACAAAGTTAGGTGCAAAGTTCCTCAGAATAAGCAGTGTACTAGATTACCTAATCAATCATAACAACTTCCACTCTCGTTACACTGTCCTAGAAATTCTAACTAGAAAACATGTATATTTACTAACCTGTCTTAAGAATGGCTGCCATGAGAACTTCGTATGTGTCAGACATTCTCCATTGTCTTCAATTTCGGCACCCTCCCTAACCATTTTTAATAAAAACGTCCAAATCTTATACTTTGAAACAGCACTTCAGCAATCGCGAAGTGACTTCTGAAATTGAATAATAATCATTTCAATAACACATTTTATTTACATGTAATTAACGTCGTATTTCAATTAAAAAGTTACAAAAACATTCAAACACTTGCTATTGTTACTGCACAAATATACGTACGTACATATGTTAAATTTTTGTTGTTTTCACTTGACGTGGGACGAATTCGTTCATGTGTTGTCACATGAACGAATTCGTCCCACGTCAAGTCTTGTTTGTTCAGAATAAATTAAGGTTTTGTGTAAAACAATTAACTGTAAGTTACGGTTTATTATCATTGAAATATTATAATTATACAATGATAATATTTCAACTATGCAGCCAGGGCCAAATAACAGATCAGATAGGCCGTCACTCCTTGTAAAATACTGGCATTCAGCTGCACCCGGTTAGCTGCACTGGAAGCCGATCCCAACATATAGTTGGGAAAAGGCTAATATTTGGAAGCAAATATTTTCACTGTAAATCACCTTGCACTCGGTAGGGAATAACTAAAGCTGCCAAATTTAAAACACCCATAACACAAAAATAAATCCTCACCATGTTTTCCTTTCCAGCCAAGAATCACCAAACTATTTAGATAGAAACCGCATTTTAAAAGTCATATTTATATAATTAATGAAAACCACTGATCACAGGTAGACACTCAGGCATAAACAATCGATGTCTTTAGCGCACTCATACTGAATCCGATGACTTCACTAATAAGGGTTCAAACACAATGGCGCGACGATGCCACGACGTTTTACCCAGTGAGCGCGTTTGCATGCAAGTGCAACGTAGGACAAATAAATAGCTTTATCAGTGAGTTACTTACACCTATTTATTGCATACATGATACTACTATAATTACTATTGGAACAGAGTTTTGTAGCAACATCAATTATAGCAATTTGCTTCGCAAACGCATTTACCTATACAATTACAGTACCCATCAAAACGACATTGTTTTTTTTCAATTCGGCTTATTACGAGTGAAACCCATTGATACATACAGAGCAATTATAGTAAATACATAGAAATTTATTTTCGTGCCCATACCCACGATTGTCACAATTTTATAACAATACTTACTAAAAGTTAATAGTTTTCTTTAACCTAATTACTTATTTTTTACTGCATATTTTATTCAACTTACATATGCGTGCAAAACATTAATATAAGTATGTAACTAGGGGACATTGCAACATCACATGAATGAAATTACACCTTTATGCTCACGCGCATTTGAGTCGGGCACGTCAAATTATTGTTATGGAAAGATTCGTCAGATCCGTCTACACAATAACACGAAACACGTACGACACGTAACTGGATACACCTACTTTAACACTGCTCTTAATTAGCCACATAAAAATGCCGGCAACAGAAATACAGCGATATTGTTAAACGCACTTATCCGCAATAAAGTAACGATTTCTAATTATTTTAATCTAAATTACTTAGTAATTAATATCCGAACAAAGTATTTACACCAATATCTGTCATTCTGATAATAATACTACTTAGAGCTATACGACATTGAACCTCACAAACTTATTTAAAAAAAATAAAAAAGTACTTACTTGTTTACCCACTATTTCCTTCAAATAATTCTACCGACGAACCGCA
The DNA here is from genome assembly GCA_947364205.1 of Agrochola lota. Classification (NCBI taxonomy): domain Eukaryota; kingdom Metazoa; phylum Arthropoda; class Insecta; order Lepidoptera; family Noctuidae; genus Agrochola; species Agrochola lota. The sequence goes on along the minus strand of OX376227.1, from coordinate 10,703,859 downwards.
AGTAAACTGGAAACACACATTTGCTCATTCCCCGGAAATTAGGTACACGCGTGAGAGTTTAAGACTGACGACGGTAAAGCAAAATATCGAAGTTATAAACACACGGTTGACTGAAACACTGGCTTCCGCGGCTGTGTCAAAAATCTCTGTTTTTATATTGGCAGGTCAGAGTATTTAGGTTATAAAGTAAATACGAGATAAGAGAAAGCGATATAATAAATAACGTTAGTAAAAATCGACAATGGGGATTTGTTTTATTGAATCACAGCTTGTTTTGCCCATTCCAGATTTTCCAGAATCGTTTATTAAAGACGTCAAAGGTTATTTATAAAGTGGACTTCGTCTCTTGAATCTCGAAGCTATTTTTCGATGTCGAGAATGGGGTTCTAATCACATAATAGTTATATTTAGTGGTAACAGGAAGATCGGAATAGCCACTAACGAGTGCCCGATGAGAAAACAACTGACACTGTCTTGATTAACTCCAGTTTTTTAATGCAAAATAACTAGCTGTGTTATGTGCGACTGTGCGTGTTCACAAAATAGATGCGTATTTTTAATACGTCTACATTCCATGGTAGGTATGTACGTATATGTCGCAGGCAAATTGTATAATTCGTCATTTTACAAACGGCACCGTCCGTTTACAAACGCTGGCGGTTTTGCAAAATGCCCAACGCAAATTGGCAATTCAACTGTTATAATATTGACATTGATTGTTATTGTAGGGTGACCATCATGGGCACGCCACAATTGTGGCGATAAGTCCCCTCTTTGAGGAGTGGAGTGGAGTGGCGCCACGGCGTCCTCACCTTCCGCCTGACGCAAGTCCTCACCGGACACGGCTGTTTCAGAAGTTTCCTGTTCTGCATAAGGCAGGAGGAAACGCCCGGGTGTCATCACTGTGTGGATCGCCCGGAGGACACGGTGGAGCATACGGTGGAGGTCTGCCCGGCTTGGGCGGAGCACCGCCGTGTCCTCACGGAGGCGATCGGCGATCGGCGACGGTGATCTCTCACGTCCGGCCCTGGTTCAGGCCATGGTTCGGAGCGAGAGTGCATGGGAGGCCGTCACCTCCTTCTGCGAAGCAGTTATGTTCGCAAAGGAGGAGGCGGAGCGCGCGAGGGAGATGCAAGCTGCACGCCCTCGCGGCCCTAGTCGCCGTAGGAGACGACCCGGGCGTCGGGTGTCGAGAGCCGACTTCCGGCCACAGTAGGCGCGGGCTTGCGGACGGTGAGCAATGGGCAGCTCGTCGTCCGATAACGACCAGGCCCGTGTCGACGGCGCGTTGTGTTCCACGCGCGCCTCAAAGAGATGTCAGCACCAACTGACGGGGTCGAAAGAGCAATGCCAGCTGGGGTTGCGGATTTGTCCGAAAGGGATATCGCGGCCCCGGCACACAGGCAACGGAAGGAACATGGGTGGGTTTTAGTCGTGACACACCCTCTCGCTCTGCCCAGAGCGGGAGAAGTCATTTGATGATTTCCCAAACACAAAAAAAAAAAGAAAAAAAAAAGGGTGACCATCATAAAACACAGGTTGGACAAATCATACTTTATTCCAGCAATCAGATACTTACCTATTATTTCTGCAAAATTGTGAGAACCGTTAGTTTATAATTTATCGCTATTATTTTCGTTAGATTATAAATAATCAAAAAATTGTGAACTGGATGAAATAGGTTAGTTTCGGTTAGAACTGTGACCTATTGCGCGCGAGCCGAGCGAGTGAATTGAGCAGTGCCGCGGCAACGGCCGGCGAGCGCTAGTTCCAAGTTGCTCGCAGCTAGGCAAGCTATTTAGTATTAAGGCAAGATGCGTTACGTCTCACGCAAGTTTGATACCAGTTCTCAATTAGTCGGTATTATTTCCGTGACATTATAAACTATAAAAAAATAATGCATTCAATTGTAAATTATATGTTGCAATTCAAAATTTTCGACAATTTTGTACCAATAATATTCCGCAGGAATCCTCCGAGCACCAGATTCCATGCATACCTTGGGATTTTCACGTGCTGGATAACTAAAAGCTTCAATTTGCCGCGGCATTTTGTAAACGGGGTTTGAAATGTCCATCAAATGTGGCATATTATAAAGTGACTAAACAATCTACATTTTGCCTTAGGCATTTTGCAAAACCAAACCAAAACCAGCGTTTGTAAACGGACGGCGCCGTTTGTAAAATGACGAATCGTACAATCTGCCTGCGACATATAATGTTTGTACTCGTAGCAAAGGCATACCACTGTATACATTGAAGCCTAATTTTAAGGAAAGAAGCTGATTCATTATTCTAATTGCCTCATTTTATATTCCAGAATTTAAAGGGATACTTACGAATTTATTTCCGCTCGATTTAACACTACACTATACACATCTCACACTAATCCTTAATTCCTAACTATAATATTATAAATGCGAAAGTGTGTTTGTTTGTTTGTTTGTTACGCTTTCACGTTAAAATGGCTGAACAGATTTAGATGAAATTTGGCACACGGATAGGCCATGACCTGGGACATACTCGTAGGATCGAGACTTATGCGGGTGAAACGACGGGGTGCAGCTAGTATTATATAAATGAAAAATTTGTTGTGCGACTCGTACATTAAAACTTCCGTATGGTAACCTCACATTTTTCTCCACGTTAAAGACGGGTTCAAATTTTTTAGACAACCCTCTTAAGGTAGAACTAGTTGCGGGCTCGACCTCACTGGTGGGTAGTGGGCATGGCCAAAAAGCACGCTCTCTTATCTGACATCTGTTTTAGTTCTACTCACAGACCTCATGAAAAAACTACACAATTTCGAAACACTTCAGGAGAGAAAAAAACGGGTAGCTACTTGTAGCTAAGTAAGTCCTTACGTCTTGACTTACGATATAAAAATACTAGATATACTAGCTATTAGTCAATTAAACTGTGTAATAAACTACCTGTAGAATTAAGGCTTGTGCAGACCAGCGTGACTCGACGCGCGTCGCGACTCAAACAATGCAATTTCTAAGAAAACTGTACGGTATAACATTAACCGGCGTGGCGTCGCGCGACAAGTCGCGCTGGTCTGCACAAGCCTTTAAAGTCCATTTATAATATGAATCAGTTTAAAAACCAGCTAAAGTCATTTCTGATGGAAAAGTGCTATTATACACTTGATAGTGATGTGTAGGGACAGAGATGGGCCGACTATGACTGGCCAACTAGCCGACTAGTCGGCTGCAAAATGACCGACTGGTAGGCCAACCCGATGGCATCGGCAATGTTCGTGACTACGCTTTCGGCTCGTAGGTGCGCGCGGCGACCAAGCGGTCTTGTCGGGAGTTCGGGACATGTTTTTGTTTACATTGCATTTTCTCTACCATTGTTTACGTGCGGGCCGGCGTTTCTTGGTGTTTTAATTTAAAACAAAGTTGATTTATGTAGCTAAGACAGTGTATATTATTTTATTAGTAGTGTAACTACCTTATTGAAATTTTTTGCGTCATGTCGAAGATTTTAAGACATTTTAAGCATTAGGTAATACAAGTAAAAAATGGGCCTACTAGTCGGCGGTTTTAGCCGACTCGTCGCCGACTACAAATATGGCCGATTAGTCGGCTTTCCCGACTAGTCGGTACAACACTAGCAGGGACTGTCTGGGGAACTGTCATGATTGGTACCCTTTTTTTAATTTTATTTTATGACCTTATTACGAAAAGTGCTTTGGAAAATCGAATTTTATGAAAAAATCACTGTATGAATAAATTACAAATAAAATTTATTTAACTCTTTGATAATTGAGCTCTGTCAGTGCCGACTTTGTTTTGTAGATTTTTCACTTTTTTTATTACTAATTTATGCCCCAAGTTACGTTAAAATTAGCAAGAAAAACGAATCTTTGTCGGGTCCTAACTTTTTAATGGCTTATTATTTTACTCCTCTGTTTCCGCACAGACAAAATGTTAACGTTTGTTAAAATGTTTAACTTTGAATGTACTGCCAAGCAGTGGAGTAAATCCCCCCGAAATTTGAATGTAAAAAATATCGGCTAGTTCCACCTTAAAACAGCCCCATTTCACATAGGTATCATTGAAAGTCATAATTTTCACAAGTAGCATTTATGTGTATAGTACTTGTTGTACAAGTTATGTTGACATTTCTTAATTTTTTGTCTAAGAATTAAGTAAGTACCTATTAGAACAAAGTACTACTCATTGATCCCTAATGGCTCTTGCTTACATTTTTGTTTTGTGTTTGAATAAACTGTTGTTGATTTGCCTACATACTAGAAAGTTGTTGAATCGTAATGCAGCTGTTGATCACAAAGGTCCATATATTATAGTCATCGCTGGTAAATTGAAAATATTTAGATTAGCTGTTAGTTAAGTGTGACCGTTCGGGGCTTAGGTATTAATATTTGTGTACTGACAAATGGCGGTGAGTCATTCGTTGACAGACTAAGAAGTACTCATTCGTTTGATTTAATAGCAATTCTATTTGGTGTTGTATTTCAAACCAGTAACTCCTTTAATTTTATAGACGTTGCTTTAATCTAAACGACGTTTAAACGACAAATAATGTATGGTTTTAAACAGTCGCTAATCATTACTTAACTTTAAGCAACGTTTATAAATAAACCGCGTGCCTAAGAGTGGGACTTGCCAAACTGTTCTAGTGTTCTTTCCTCTGGATATCAGACACCAGAGTCCTCACCAAATATGCTGAAAACGGCCACCAGTAGCAGTTCAATACAACCTTCCGTCTTCACCGAGAAAAATACATCCATGAAAACATGCACACGAAGCAAAGAGGTACCTAGAATCTGTTCATTTGTAGTCATGACAAGTGGCAACAGCAATATCACAGTATAAATAAGTAACAGTATTCTATCTTCATAGAAACGATTGACGCGCTTTGAAATCTCAGTGTATAACAGTACGCAACAGTATCGAGGCGCGGCAGTTACGCACGGACGCGGAAGATTTATCTATCGAGAGGCCGTAGGTAATTATTTCAAGGTCACTGCTGAGATATAATATTGCTGCTTATTTATTCTGTGGCAATACTCTGCAAAGCACGAATTTTTTGGTGAAAAAACAGTAATTAACTATCGATGTCTGTGACAACATCGTTCATACTATAACAACGACTGCGATTTGGTCGAGTAGCAATGTCATTATCATTGTATCAGTCGAAGGACGTTCACTGCTGGACACTACTTTGTAATAATAAAAGCTAATCTAAAACAAATGCTTTAGCTAATGAGGTGATGGCCCTAACGGAATGAATGCCGAGAAACGATAGAAGGAGCGTTCGCAGACCAATACCAAGGTGGGTGGAAGACCTACAGAGGACCTGGATAAGACTCGCACAGACCAGGAAAGTATGGCACAAAAAGAGGAGACCTATACTCAGTAAGGCGTGTAACAAGGCTGCCAATGATTATGGGGTGATAACATGGTGAAGCAGCGTCTCCTTCGTTTGACAAAACAAAACAATAGTTTAACATTTCTCCAAAACAGGAGCCGTAAAGCCCCCAGCATACGTCGAGCGCGCTCAGCCAACGCAAATCAAACGGCAAATCACGCAAAAAGGCCCAGTATACGTTAGCCGAGCGACGGGCTCGCCCAATGTATGCTGGGGGCTTTACAAATAACTGTGTACAACCAACTTACATTCTAAAGTTCCCAATACACGTTGGGCGAGCCTGTGCAATACACGCAAATCAAACAGCAAATACACGCAAAAAGGCCCAGTATACTTTGGCTGAGAGCGCTCGGCCAACGGGCTCGCCCTACGTGTACTGGGGGTTTTTGAAAAATAACCCAGTCTATTGCTTTGATAAAGTAATACAGCTTACCTACTTGCTACAAACGAGTTTCCCGGAATAAAGGGAAATCGTCGTCGAATGACCGTGTAGTAAAAAAATAATAATGGTATAATAAAATCCACTTACATTTTACTATCTCTGTGGCACAGTTGAGTCCATATCGATATTTCGTTGAAAAAATCTGCCTCCAATTACTATGAGATTTTCGAGTTCAATATCCAAATCTCTGTCGAACCCTTTCAGCCAATGTTATGACGCTGCACTTTCTTGAAAAAGTCCAGTCATTGCCAAACAGAAAGGCAACTCGGGGCAAACAAAACATTCTTAAGGAGTACGCCGAAAACACGATAATACTAATGTTTATCCAATAGAAAAAAGTTTCCGTCACATTTGTAATCCATTTGATTTGTATTCCCCGAAGGGTTAAGCAGAGATCTATCATAGATAGATCTAATCTAATCTAATCAAATGTAACTGGCGAAATGTGGGTATACTATAGAGTATACCCACATTTCGCCAGTTACATTTAAGTCCCATATCCGAGTCTATTGCCACGAACCGGGCACAAATCCAGACTCCGGGCTACTACTGAGAAATTCCAGCTGGAAAACCCAATCATCCCTTCATGCTCAGTAGCATTCAGTTCAGCTCAGTCACCAATAGAAAATATTCGCTTCAATCATGAACATAGTGTCGAGACGAATATTCAGTAACTATTATTACTAAGTGTTATGCTGGTTGCGAGTAACATTCCCAACATTATTCCCCTTATGAATAGTTGGATTGCGTTAATGCTGCAATAGAAAACAATAAACCCAACCAATGTATTTATGCAAATGATTATGAAGGGTACTTTTCGTCCATAAAAACTTGTTACCATGGGTATAGCAAACAGCCGCTGTAATGCAGTGTAGCCGTGAACGGTGCTGTAAAGAAAAAGTATTTTAAAAGCAAATATTTACATGCGACATGGTTAGCCAAGTTTCTTGTATAAGAAATGAAAAGGACCGAGAACACTTGTGATCTTTTCCTTTTGTTTTCTTTGGAGTAAATGTCAAGAAGTCATGATGGCTTCGACCCGCACCAATTTTGACCCAAGCAGGAAGTTTACGATGACAGGCACTCCGGCCACTTTCGGATACTTCCTTGATTACGTAATTATGAATGGCATTGTGTTTACAAGAAAAAGATAGAAAAACAGACTTCGTTATCGAGACTTTAGTTAATTATTACTAAAATCGAGATTTTAGTTAATTGTTACTAAAATTAAGACAAGGACGATCATGTCTTCTTCAAAAATGAGGTGTTTAGTCAAAATGAACATTGTCCAGTCAGACAAATTAATTGCTAATCAAATTGACAGTCTACGTCAATTTGCCGTGTTATAGCCATTTCATACAACAGTCAAAGAATGACAGAAAGTTATGATTTTTTAAAGAGAAAATATTTTGAGAAGAGTAAGTTATGTTGACCAATATAAAAAACCAGTTAAGTGCGTGTCGGACCACGCACAATGAAGGGTTCCGTAGTGGGGATGAATCTATCCCAAAAAGAAACTAACATTGTAGTGTAAAAACGTGTTCCATACATTTCAACTGCAAATGTAAGTCTGTACACACAATATTGAGGGATTCTGATTTTTTCGATTTGCCCACGAAAAGTGAACCCCGTAATCAATTTTTTTCTTATCTTTCATTACAAGTCCTTAAGAAATTCATATGTGTAGTAGATTCGGAGCAAACTGGCTGTGACAGACGGATAAACAGCCAGCCAGACAGACACACGAGTAATCCTATAAGGATTCCATTTTTCTTTTGAGCTATGGACCCTAATAACAGTCACTTGCGTATAACATATAGAAGATAAGCTGTTGATTAGCCAAATATAAGATAACTTGTATGTAAAAACTAGCCAAGTCAAATCTTGAGCTTCAATTTATCCTAATTTATCTGCTTTGTGTAAATAATACGACTGTTCAAATTTAGGAAGTTACATTTTTAAATATCAAACATTCTTTTAGCAGAAAAAACAGGAAATTGTGTTTTAAATTTATTTTATAATGTTGTATGTTCTTATAAATAGTTTGGCACCCATTGGCACTGTAGAAATCTTGACCCCTGTCATGCAGGATGTCCTAATTCAGGGCTCCAGACCTCATTTACGTAACGTGTACTGAAGTTTGGAAATAAAACTCGTATATCTCAATTCTGTTGTCGGCGAAGTCAATAAACACGCATATTCTTATATTGAAATGAAATGATGATGAGAAAATAATTTAAATTCATTATCATTTAATTTCATTCATTTCATTTTATTGGTCGGCAAAGTTGACAACCACGCATATTGAACTTGGCTCCCATTTTCACATTTATGTTTTTGATGGTATATCATTAGTTTTTGTAGAGAAATTATTATTATTAATCATTCAAAAGTGATCTGTAAAATAACTATTTTCAAAAATAAGTAGCAAGATTGGGTAAGAATGTATAATACAGTATTGGCAGGGACAACGACGCGAAAACTGATACCATGGATTCAGTAAACCCCTTTTTTTTTTTTTTTTTTTTTTTTTTTTTTTTTGGATGGGAAATCATCAAATGACTTCTCCCGCTCTGGGCAGAGCGAGAGGGTGTGTCAGACTTTTACTGACTAAAACCCACCCGTGTTCCTTCCGTTGCCTGTGTGCCGGGGCCGCGTTATCCCTTTCGGACAAACCCGCAACCCCAGCAGGCATTGGTCTTTCGACCCCGTCGGTTGGTGCTGACATCTCTTTGAGGCGCGCGTGGAACACAACGCGCCGTCGACCCGGGCCTGTCGATCGATTCTGTAAAAATATTAACGTGAAGCTTAGGTGAAGTGAGCGTGAAGTGAGCGTGAAGTGAGCGTGAAGTGAGCTGTCACTGCCACAGAAACCCCTGCGTTGATATTGTTCGTCGGTTATTAAAAATAAACTGATGTTTCATAGAAAATGTATGGAATAGCAGATTTTTTTTTAAATTACCTTTTTTAAATTCACTATTTGAGCGAACAACGTCCACACAGAAACACACATACATCCCCATAGAAATTATGAGGATGCGGAGCTTTTAAAATCAAAATTTGAGGAATAGGATGTTTTGCGGATATCAAAATGTATGCGGATGCTCCGCAGTTACGGATGCGGATACGGGCATCCGTTTCATCCCTGATGCAAATCAAATCAATTAGTAGAATGTGGACAACATTTATAATAGTATATTTTGTACTTTTTTTTAAATTATAAGCGAGGAAGAGTGTCTTACCTTATTAGAAGATATAACAATTGTAAAGGTCGACTTCTTTTTGCGAATAAAGAGTTTTATTCTGAAACTACTTAGTTATTTTCCAGTAATCTATGTCCACATAAATATTTAATGTGTCACGTCATGGCCACATTAAATATTTAATGTGGCACGTCACGGCCAAATTAAATATTCATTTGAAAAATGGGAAGTGGATGTATTAAAAGGTTCGCAGCCCTGTACTCTTCTTCTTCTTTTCGTGTGGTTTGAGACTAACCTGGTGTCAGAGTTTTAAAGCCGCCCATGGGCTTCTGACTTGGCTTCACATGCCGTCGAGAATATCTCCGTCATGTCGGTTTCCTCACGATGTTTTCCTTCACCGTTTTCGAAGCCAGTGATAATTATACAATACGCTCATAAATCCGAAAAGTCAGAGGTCTTGGGTTCGAACTCGAGACTTATGACTTGGCAATCCGAGGGTCACACCTTGTGGTGGCACCGTCAAACTGCCAAGTCGTATCACTACTCTTAAATCAAAGCTAACATCAATAACCCACCCTTCATACATAAATAATAAGCTTATTATACATAGGTACCTACTGTTCCCACTGCTGGGATTCAGGTCTCACATCTGTGTGAGGGAAGCAGGCAGTAAGGGTGTGTTTCATTTGAATTTGAATTTGAAGCAAGTGATGAAAGCTAAACATTCCGTTTTAAATGTTTAAGTTCAAGGTTTTCATGTTTTTAACGCTCCAGGCGCTCCACTAATTTCTTTTGTAACACAATTGTTACAATTGTTCACAATGACGTCAGATGGCTGACCCATGCAGCGGCGCTGCTAGTTGCAGGTTGTTTAATAATAATTGGTTGTCTAAGTTTTCTAAGTAATCTGGTATACAAAAAATAAAAGCGACCTTTCATCATGGAAACTATTCTCCTACGAAAGAAAAAGTATTTGCTATTATAATCTGGAAAGGCGCTAGGTGTTAGTAAAAATCGCTTGCTTGGAACATATTTCAAATCGTAAACACGCTGCCGCTAGTGTAGATTACGAGTATACAACATTTTATATATATAATAATACGAATAATGTATGTTGAATTTCATGTACTTATTCTTTGGATTGACGAAAAAGAAAGGTATCAACACCAATCAAATCTTTTTGTTTGACAAATCTGATAGGCATGTTTTGAACATGTTGTATTTAAGTAGGTACTTCCATGATAAGTGCATTAAATAAATTTTCAAATTAACAACATTACACTCAAACAAGGCCATGATGTTAATTTATGTAGGTTTTACTACTGAGAATAAACGAAGATGTATAAATAAGGTGCCCAAGACTTGGGGCTAACTGGGATAGGGATTAGCTGATAGACAGCAATAAGACACATACACAATTAATTAATCATAATTACTTTAATAACATTATTCATATAAATGCTCTTCGTATACTTTGTTGACTATTTACTATATGAACTTTATATTTGCGGCTGATAGTATGTCATGCCCACTCAAATGTCTGCTTTCAAAAGTCTGGTGGTGGTGGCGTGTGTGTTGGATCATTAAGTTCCCTTCAAAATGGTTGAGCTAAATGGTGCTGATCCGTCGCCGTCGAGAGAGATCGACGCCGTCAGTCACTGGTCATCTCTTAGCTGCCACGGCTTATTTGAATGTATTTAAATTTTTGAATACTTTTTCTTTTATTACGGACGCTTTTAACGTGCAAGTCTCTCTACATTGTTCTCACATGTATAATTACAACATGAATGATGTATCCAATATTTTGTAACAATATTCTGATTTAAAAGAGTGTCCGTGGAGTTTCTTGCCCGTTCTTCTCCATAGGAACCTACTACGCGTTGGAATGGGCAACTAGCTTCATATTTCTCACTGACCGACACCTTGACAATTCAAAAGTGCCTGTAATTGGTTTATTTAAAATAAATGCTTTGAGTTTGAGTATATATCTATGATTTTTCTTCTAATATTAACTTATCTTTTATCTGTTTCTTCCACCAAGTCTTTTGAAACCTCTTCAGGCTTCTGAGAGTCTTTGAAATAGTTCTCTATTTCTTGTAAAGTTTTGTCTTTGCTCTCGGGTAAATATTTATACAATAAAAATGCAAAAATAGACGCTGAGAGTCCATAAAATAGGAAGGCGCCATGCAAATCAAACAATTTAAAAATGTACGGCGAGACTTTTAAAACTGATGCCATCAATATTTCGGAAAATATAGCTAGTGTTGGTAAAGACGAGCTTCGATATCTTAATGGCGTTAACTCTCCATACACAGAACATGCTAATATCATTGGTCCACAACTTATAGTCATCGAAAATAAAGTTAGCAACAACAAAGATATAATCTTGTTTTCTGCAATCACAGACAATCTAATCAGGTACAAATACAGTGATATTAAAAACAGAAACATAATACCAATCGAAGATGATGACAGTAATAATGTTCTCCTTTTGAGATATTTCGACAAAACGCACCCAATTTGCATGCTGAATATAGTGACAGCTTCCAATACAAGCATGCCTGTATACGCTGTAGACTCACTGTTCGTTATTTTTTTAATTAACTCAATAGAGTACATGCTACAAACGAACTTCCCTGAAAAATTATAAAGCGACATGACAGTCATAGACAACAAAAGAGGTTTGTAAAACGCCTTTGTAGTAATAATTTCCTGGATGTGTTTGAGTCGACTCCACGTAGCTTCTTTCCGTTTAGAACGTGCCAGATATTCCTTTTGTGACTGTATTAAACCCTCTAGCTCGTTTTCAGCATCTTTGTCGTATCCTTTCAGCCAGTGGTGGGACGCCGCACATTCCTCGAAACGTCCATTCATTGCCAACCAAGACGGGGAATCGGGCCATAGAAAGGCAGTCAAAGATAATATAGAACATACAAAAGCCAGAAAAGCAATATTCTTCCAATGGCTGAATGTTCCAGTTGCATTGGCGATCCAGACTCCCCAAAAGAATATAGTTGATTTTACAGTCATAAAAATGCCTCGGTAGCGCGGCGAAGTGTATTCGGTGACAATTACAATCAAGAGTGTCATATTGCTGCCGACAAGCATGCCTTGCATTATTTCACTAATTAGAAGAACAGTAGTTGAAGTACTGCAATAAAATACGATGTATCCAATTAGTGTGTTAACACACAATATAACGAAGGGCACTTTTCTTCCGAACCGCCGCGTGAGTATTGGTAGTATTAGTATCCATGGTAACGCGCCGTAACCGTGGATTGATGCTGAAAAGGAAATGGTTATTTTTAAAGGTAACGATTTCATTCGAAATAATGAACATAAAGGCTTGTGCAGACCAGCGCGACTTGTCGCGCGACGCGACACGAACAATACAATTTCTAAGAAAACTTCACAGTATAACAATAACCGGTGTCGCGTCGCGCGACAAGTCGCGCTGGTCTGCACAAGCCTTAAAACAATTTTCCAGCGGCAAAAATGTTTAAAAATAATCACTTTTTTAATGTTGATATTCGGACAAAGTTCATTGTGCCAATCTATAACCCTTGCAAGGGCGTGCCAGTAATACAATTAGGTAGCTAGTTTACTCATTTACATACACAACCACGAAGCCATATCTTCGCTGACCGCTTCCGTGGAGTTAGCATCTCTCCTTATTTGCGGTATGAACACGTTGGGGGCTCCGTAACATAACCCGAGCACGAAGTATATCGTCCAGACACCTCCGACCACAAATAGCTGAAAGATGTTAACAAACATTAACATTTACCTACATGACGGCTGTAATCCTTAAAGAGGTCGACAGAGGTACTGATGGTAGGTACACCCTCATTCCGCTTATTATAGTGTCATTTAGTAGCGAGCCTAATGATATCAACTGGGAACAATTACAGACTCTGAGCTGTTACTGGATCTAAAAGAAAAACCCAATAACACTACACAATCTGGGATCAAACCCAGGTCCTCATACTCAGCAGTCACGCTTACGAGCATTGAGGTAGCCAGATACTTGATCTAGACATAACAATGTCCATAAATATGTTTTCTGTAACTTCCGTTTAACGTGGGAAAACATGTAAAAGACGTTATGTGGCTCCTTAAGGCTCGCAGACACTTGGGCGGGCCACGGGGTGCAACGCAACGCATTGCAAAAATCCTCCGTATATTTTGTAGGTATGTAGGGACCATCGCACACTACAGGCGGACCGCACTAGATCGCGGATCGCTCGCCAGGCGTATTTTTGCGGCTTCTGTTTTACGTACTATGAGCGTCATTGCACTGGAGTGGGAACAGATCAAATACAAATTCAACGCAAAAAAAACTATCTTAAACAATTACTGCGTTGCGGTGCGGTCCGTCGCGGCTCCTAATGTGCGCTTTGCTGTACAATTACGTTGAAGTTAGTAGGTACCTAAACATTCCCACATGCGTTTTGTTTTGACGAGTTCACGGCATTCGACAATCGTGTACACCCTCATTTTACCAGTGCGATAGGGGTATTCTTTTATATATTTATAGTCTCATGTTCAACAGTGAACGAAACGTAACACCGATAAGCAACTCTACAAATAAATTAATGAATTAAGCACGAAAATAAACCGTTATGAGTTTTTTAAGTTGGTTTTAATTACAAAAAATTAAACACATAGGTACCTAAGATTTTTTTATAATGTTACTTAAAAACCTATGCCTAACTTTAAGCAGTCAATAAATCCATCTTTTTGTCTTCTTTTACTTGCACGGGGTAAATATAACACCGTTTTGAAGTGTACCTATATCACGCCTGTATTCTCTGAAGAGGTCGGCAGAGGTACTGGTGGTATGATGAATTTCTCAAAACGGTGAAGGAAGACATCGTGAGGAAACCGGCATGTCCCAGGACCGAACATTCGAAGATATGTGACATCTACCAACCCGCACTGGGCCCGCGCGAAAGGAGGCCTGAATCCCAACAGTGGGAACATTAAAGACTGATTTTGCAGCTGAAATATAGCACTCGTGGAGGCTTTTTGTCTTGTTTTAGAATAATAATTATTGAATCGCACTTTCGTCTAAGTTTTATTTTTACCGCCAAAGACCAGTTAAACCACATTTTGCTGGAACTTGCTTTTGTGGCATTGAATTTAAATTAAGAATATATTTATTCACATAAAATGAGTTTCTTTGGCCGGCGTGTATTTTAAACGGCGTGTTTCTAACGTGCACGTCTTTCTACATTGTTCTCACATATTTAATTTCATAATGAATGATGCAACCAATAATTTATTTAAAAGAGTGTCCGTGGAGTTTCTTGCCCGTTCTTCTCCATAGGTACCTACTACGCTTTGGAATGGGCGACTAGCTTCATATTTTTGTCTGACCGATTCCTTGACAATTCAAAAGTACCTGTAAATGGTTTAATTGAATTAAATGGTATGAGTTTGAGTTTGAGTAAATTATAGAATCTCTTAGGAGGATACTTTCTGAAAGTTGACATCGATGCAAATAGTTGACAAATATTTCGCTATTTTGATTAATTTGACATTATTTTTTTTAATATTTACTATGAAATTATGGAATATCGCTCGGAAGTGCACTTAAATTTACTATTTTTTACTTTATTATCTCTAAGTTTAATTCATGTAATAAACCGCATCAAAATCCATCGCGTAGATTAGAAGAACTAAGCGGTAACACAGACCGACATGAAAAGCGATTTTATTTTATACCTATGTACTACACTGACGAACAATCTAAAAAAGCCACTAACTCATCCGAATATTTCCGAAACCACGCAAGATAGCTTCTTCAAGTAAAATGCAACATTCAAGTGTATTTAATAGCGCATAAAAAAAAACCTGTAAAATTGTTTTCAATTTTTTTTTTACTTCATGTAACTTGTGTGGTTTCGGAGATATTTCGATTTTTTTGGCACTTTGCAAGTGGCTTTTTCTATATTGCTCGTCGGTGTAATCAATGAACTGCACCTAACATCGTAACACTAGATAGGTATCTAATTTTAGGTATTTTAACACCCAATACTGTTAGCCCAGGTTCGCACGGGCGACTTTTAAACGCGACGATTTTTTATTGCGCACATGGTTTTCAACTCTCGATACTAATCCGTGCATTGAAAATCAAATAGAGGGAATCCCAGCGCGTCAAAAAAATACACTGTTGGATTTTATGTTCTCGGTGCTAAACAGGGCGTTGAAAATCCAGTGCGTGATAAAAAAATCGCCGCCGGAAAATATCGCCGGTGAGTACGAGGGCTTACAACACTGCATAATCAATATTTTAGTGCACTACGCGATATTTCCCAATTTCATAGTAATGTCACATAATTTAGTCAGATTAAACAAAACAGCGAAATTTGTCAGCTATTTGTGATGCTGTCAACTTTTAGAATACACCATTTTAAGACATTAAAAATTAAAATGATTTCATCATTTTTGTATCATTACTATCACCATCAGTGCAGATATTGGGTAGGTAGGTTTATACCTACCTACCCAATACCTACCTCCTCTCCTACCTCTCCTGCCAGGGTTGCGAGTTTGTCCGAAAGGTATATCGTGGCCGCGGCACACAGGCAACGGAAGGAACACGGGTGAGTTTTAGTCAGTAATAGTCTGACACACTCCCGCTCCGCCCAGAGCGGGAGAAGTTATTTGATAATTCCCCAGCCAAAAAAAAAAAAAA
The DNA here is from genome assembly GCA_947364205.1 of Agrochola lota. Classification (NCBI taxonomy): domain Eukaryota; kingdom Metazoa; phylum Arthropoda; class Insecta; order Lepidoptera; family Noctuidae; genus Agrochola; species Agrochola lota. The sequence continues at coordinate 10,688,112 of OX376227.1, read as the reverse complement.
GATAAAACCTCTGTATTTTCATTAGAATGAAGCATTTATTGGAGATATTGATGGCATACCTAACCAACAATCTTTAATATGATTACTAAATTTTACCTAACCTGTTGTGGGCTGTGGTCATAATGATTAGATAACATATTCATGTAAAATTCCAACCCATCTAAGTATTTCTTAATGGGGTTTAAGCTGAAAAGCAGCGCTTAGCAACCCACTAGGGAACCTAAGCATAATGCTGACGCTTAAACCTTTTCCTTCCGGTGTTATAGTTTGGTGTATGTACCACTACTACTAGCTGTAATATTGGAGAAAATAAACGTTATTCTATTCTAATGGGATTACGGGAATCAATTAGAAAATCTGTCTTTTATTTAGTAACAAGCTTCTTTCCGCGACTTCGTCCGCGAGCCTGTAACCTTCCTCAAGAATTGAGCTATCCAATGCAAAAAGAATTTTTCAAAACCAATTGGTAGTTCCGGAGATTACCCCCCCCCCCCCCTAAATACAAACTTACAAACAAACAAACAAATTTTACCTCTTTATAATATTAGTATAGAAATATAAGCCGAATGCACGATGGAATTTCCCATCGACTAAAATGACGAACTTCCATACTAACTTTATTTAGCCCCTTTTAGGCAATTTAAGGAACTATTGTGCAAAATGTTATGCTTCTAGAACTACAGGTTTGGGCTTTAAATACTACGTTATCTGTCAGTGAGTAAATTTAAAATATTAAAAAAAGATAAAATACCTGTCTTAAAAATGGTCTCCACGTAATTTTCGCATCACTTGCTGTATTCTCGATGTCCTCTGTTTGAATGCCATGATAGTTGCTTGCTGCCATCGTATTTCTTTCACGTTTCGTTATTCATAGATAGCAGTATGCTGAAAATTTAAAAAAAAAGTTTTAACATTTTATGTACAGTTAGGTACTACTAGAAATGTACGCATCGTAAATTTCTAACGTGTGCCTTAGTAACCACGCAACAGCATTATCATGTTATAGACAAAATGTCACTGCCAGGACTTATTCACAACTGTGTCTTAAATAAATTCAGGCTTCATTCTTCAAAGGAATAAAAAAACAATGTCTCTCTGATATATTCTTAACTTGCTTCATACATTCATGCCACATTTGTAGCTCAAAATATTTATTCAATCTTTATATTTGCATCTGCACTGAAATATTTGGACATCAATAATTAATAACTTAGGTATTCCAACATTAATAAGCAAAGACAATTTATTTAAAAGGTTTATTCTTAGTGTCCCATTAATTAGTTCCATCCTCCGTTGAAATACCACATTACTTGTTATTAAATACGTTTTAAAAAAAAAAAGCAGACTTTAAAAAAAACACTACAGAGTGAAAAATTACTTTAATTTTGGAAGTCGGTGTCGGTGTTGTGCTTTGTATTTTCGTTTTTAGCCACCGACTTCCGAAATTAAAGTTATTTTTCAATCTGTAGTGCTTTTTTAAGCATTTTTTTGTTTACACAAAAAAAAATTTTTTTACTCTTTACTTGTGGTACCTACCTTACACAAATTCATATACCACTACTTGCTATATAAATAACAGTGAAAGAAAGCTAAACATCATTAACGTAATACGTATTATTGAAGCTAACTCAAAAACTACCCATGCTAATTTTATAAAATGTATATGGGACCAGCCAGGAAGCCCTTTTAAACACAAAAAGGATTTTCCAAACCTCACCAGCCTTCATACTTATAAAAAAAAAAAAACGACGAACCTTGGGACCCTTTTTGAAGTCGTTTAAAAACACAACTTAGGCCAACTCGAAAGAACAAATAAGAATACACTTCAGCCACAGCGTGGCTAAAAAGATTTGAATATTTTTTGTCACAATTAGTATTTACGTCTTTCATAATTATACGTCTTTGTTAATATAATGCAGTGCAACAGAAAAAAGATGACAAAATATGACCGTATCCAAATATAGATATCCTACGGCAAACGTGGCAATGTATGAATCTAAATAAAAATATCAAACTGCAATTTTTTGTCGCAAACCACGAACGTCCGCAAAAGGCTGACTTTTGTAGGTGTCAGCGTCATTTAATAAAAATAAAGGCACTAGGTATAGCAGACACTTTATGAGCAATATTTTATTTAGGCCAAGTTTATTTTGATAGTTTTTCTTTCAAATCTATCTCGAATCCCGTGAGAATTTTGGACACCTGTACATTAACACATGTATTTAAACAATTAATATTTACACCTTCACTTTGAAACCTGACTAAAAGTTTTTTTGCCGTGAACCCGAATGTGCTACAGCAAAGACTGGGATATGTTTTTCAAGCGTATTTATTATTCACTAATTGTAACTTAACCAATACTATCAACACTATTAGTTATCAGCTTTATAGCCCATTATTATATAAGTAAATACTAGACACGTTATTAGATACGAATTAATTCGTCTGTATACCTACACACACAACCACGGAATGATTTCTTGTTTACGGAAACGATAATTTTTAGATCGAAAACGTATGTGTTGTGTACCTACTTGAGTTATTGGGGATTTGTCAAGAAGCCGGTTTCGTCGTTATCTGAACTATTGCCTTTATAATTTCGACGTTTACATAATATTATTAACAAGTATTTAATTAAGAGCGTTTATTCTGAAGGTGGGCAACATCGCAAATAGATGTCAAATATTTCACTGTTTTCATTAATTTTGCAATATTACTGTGTGGAAATAAAAAATGTGGCTAACTAGCGAACTAGAATATTGATTATGAAATGCAATAATTAATATCGTAACATCGAATGTTTCGTTTTAGATGTAAAAAACTATTTGAAAACTTTCCAAATGCGTTTTTTACACCTAAAATGGGCACAACATAAATGCAGTGTTTATCACTGAATTTGATGTTGTGTATTGCAATGCATTATTAATATTCTAGTTCTCTAGTTAGCGACATTACTTATTTCTATTCAGTAATATTGCTATAATAATCAAAACAGGTAAATATTTGACAGTTATTTGCGACGTTGCCAACTTTTAGGATAAACCCTCATAAACTCGCTCGCGCCTATTGATGACAGCTAACCCCAGGTTCGCACGGGCGACTACCAGCGGCGATTTTTTTCTCGCACTGTATTTTCTACGCACTGCTTAACGCTGAGAATTGAAAATTCAACAGTATGTTTTTCTGACGCGCTGGGATGACCTCTGTTGTATTGTCAATGCTCGGCTCACCACCGAGTTGAAAATCCAGCGCGCGATAAAATTCACCGCGATATTTTTACGCCCGTGGGAACGGGGGCTAACTTTTATGGAGGTTGGAGGTGTTCAACTGGCGCCAATAGTAGTGTGACTTTCAAATCATTAAAACAATCGACGCGCTCAGTCACACCTCGCGTCCCACGCGGGATACGCCTCAGTGTGGCCCGAGCTTCAGTTAGTTCGATTTAGCTACAAAATAATCTTGCTAGGCCAGTTACCTGACCAGTTTAGTAATAGTTAGAATAATAAATTATGCTTGTCAAGTCACATTATAATAAATATTCATAATTATCTTGAATAACGAATACAAAAACATGGTAAAATGGTAATGGTTTTCATGGTAAAATTCCATCTAGTAAGTGTTATGCATATGCCTTTTCTCAACTATATTGGTGTCTAACAGTATTTTTCATGGGGCAATGACCTATCTAACCTCTACAATCCAGTTACTGGGTAGTACAATACCCCTTGATAAGACTTCGGTTGTCAAATTTTCGGGCTTCTACTTCTAGTACCCGTAACGATTGTGAATGATCTACAAATGGCAGCTGGGACCAATGGCTTAACGTGCTTTCCGAGACATGGAGGGGTCTCGACACGTAATGGATGGTCGCCCATCCACGAACTGACCTCTGCAAGAGTAGCTTGACCTTCGATCGACACGTGCGACTGTTACTTATTATTTAGCCACAAGCCCTTCATATGACGTACGACGTATTGTCTTTATTTTCATAACAATGTTATTTACAATCACTTGCCAAAAAATAGGAACCTTTGTGGTAAACCTACGCGTATTTCATATAAAAGATTCTATGAAAAACATTTTATAACGGGCAGTTTTTGGCGTTTGTCGATGGAAACGGCAAAACTTGTCGAGGTTTTTATCAATACATGTCCGTCGTTTGTACTCAGCATTTACATATTTTTGCCTAAACCTAAAAACGTGCAGTGCTTTTTTCAATGTAATGGGTTTTGAGTCTATTCGGGAAAACTGTACAAACGATGAGTTTCCGGGAAAAATGTTTTTGAGATTTATTCATTTGTACTTTTACTTGAAACTGTGTAATAAACTACTGCAAAAGTAGGATTTTGTTCAGACCACAGACGGTTCGAGGGACACGTTTTGTTCATCAAAATGGAAAACATACCTACCTAGGTACCTACTCAGAGAATTGAATGTTGCACGACGTACAAAAAAACTTGTTACAAAAAAAATGAACCATCTTAAAAAAAAGCACTACAAAGTGCAAAATAACTTTAATTTCGGAAGTCGGTGTTTTTGCTTCTGTATTTTCATTTTTTGCCACAGTTCCAAAATTAAAGTTATTCCGAAATTAAAATAATTCCGAAATTAAAGTAATTTTGCACTTTTTTTTTAAGTCGGTTATTTTTTTTGTAAAAAGTTTTTATTTGTCACGTTTTAGTTGTGGTACCTACCCACACAAATTTGAATACCACTACCTGCTATGTAAATAACAGTGACAGGAAGTTATAATATCATCCATATAGACTAAGTGGAAAAATACGTGTTATTGAAGCTAACTCAAAAACTACCCAAGTAAAGTTAATAAAATTTATATAGGACCACCTCTGAGATATGACCTACCAAACAAAAAAAGAATAGAGAATTATCAAAATCATTTCATTAGGCGGAGTAATCGCGTAACAAACATACATAAAAGAAATGACAGTCGAATTAAGATTCTCCTCTATTTTGAAGTCGATTCAAAAGTATGCCATCCTCAGCAGTCTTCGCAGACTTCTTGTGCGGTACTGCGTCGCAGAGTCCATCACATAAAAAGTATGTCGTTTGCGTAGGCCCCTTGGATCATGTTTTGCGTAGAATGGTTCAAGTGCAGGCTCACTACACTACCCAATTATATTATATTATACCACAAAATCACTACAGGTTCATTGGTAATCACTCTCTGTGAAATCAGTTAGTCACAGCACTTCATTACATCAAACATACGAACTACGTTTGGCCTGATTTTGTTCCGCACAAACAGAATTGTAACGTTTTACTAACAATCAATTTGAGGGGCTCGTGGCTAAGTAATAACAGCCACACGGGTCGGTCGACCAGATAAAGCTACCTAAGTCGGTCCGTGGATGGGTGGCCATCTTTACATAAGGAGACACCTCTCTGCCTCCGGTACGAGTCGTCAGAAGCCCGAAAGTCTCACAACCAGCCTTACCAAGGGGTATCGTGTAAGCCAGTCACGGGTTGTGGAGAGTTTGAAAAGTCTAGGCAAATGACTAACAATCAATTTAATGGTCACAATATGCTATTGAAGAAAAACAATCCAAACACCCCTTAATTACGTGACGCTCATCAATTTTATAACAATATCCTGTTGAATTTAAAACCAATTAATTACCGCAAATATATCACAACTTATGGCCGCATATTAATAAACAGTTCGCATTCTACCCTCGCATTATCGGGAATATCAGAATGACATTTAATGAAGCTCCACTATTTGTTTCTGCCACATTCAATATTAGAGATAGGCTTACAATGGAGCCTAGTTCCATCTGATAGTGTCTGTTTTCATTTAGTACCTAAACATAATTACCCTTTTGCTGTGCGGCTCCTGGTCACGTATAAATGCACCATAGATGACTATGGACGGTGTAGAATGGTCACAGCGATATGGTATGAGACTAACTAGTTGCATTGAAACTGTATTCTGATTAAGGCAGTGAGACTGATAAGACCTAGAGTCCTAGACCCACGTACCTATAACCTATGAGATGTGAACGATTGTGAATGTTCATTTTATGTTGTTTCTTGCCATGTGAACTGGCAACATGTTGGGTAATTTAGTTTATAGTGATGAGCTCCATGATAAGATTTTTATCACCAAAACAATATTATTTTATTTGCTTAACACACATTTCGTTTTATTTGAAGCAGCTATTTATCTCGTTAATTGTACATATTATTGTGGTTTCAACAGAAACATCTACTCGTAGAAGATAGTAAAAGGAAAATGTTGCGAACGCATTAGTTTTCAAATTAAACCTAGCATTTACCACGAACCTGAACACAAAATTCAAATAAATATTCCTTCGGTCAAAAGGCACTAGTGTATTTGAAGTCGGCTCAGTCAGAGTCAGATTGGATTGGGAATTTAATACATTAGGGTTATGAGTAAAATATTTCATTTTACCTAAGAAGGAAATTATAAAGAAACAATATAGAAAAATAAGTAGCCCAGAAATGAATTCCTAGTACCTAAAGGTGCTGATAAACTTGAGCAATCACTTGTAATGAGCATTCTAGCGAATGATACATTACAGAAAAATAAACGGGAGTGTTTTAGCGAGCATTCTAGCGAGTGTTCTAGCGAGCATTCTAGCGGAAGGACGGTAAAAATAATTTTAAAAAAAAATTTTCACGAAGATGGAATCGGAACAATGACAATTGTATCATTGTTCCGATTTCATCTTCGTGAAGAATATTTTATTGACGAGCATTGACTAGAGAGTTCGCTAGAATGATCGTGAAAATGTTCGTAGCGATGTTTGACTCTATGCTTGGCTCTTTTTGTTGTTCAGTTCGACAAATGATCGATGTTCTGTTACAAGTGAATGCTCCAGTCTGTCGGCACCTTCGAAGGATCAAGGATGCATAGTTTTTTATTAAATAATCTCTTGTAACATGAAACACATGTTCAGTCAATCATGTCTGCCTTTTATAATCAATTGCTTCACAGAGGTTTTATCAAGGCATGATCTAAAATTTGTGGTGAAAACTTACAAAACATTTTTTTTTCGTTAATAAGTTAAGATTTTATGGTTTTCCTCTCATTTAATTTATGATGTTTGTTAGAGAGATTTGATCCCTATAATTAACCCAATCGATTGATGCCATAATAGTACAGGTGTAATTATTTCGGATTTTAGCCGGTTCGATTCCCGAGTTTTTTAATTCCCTAGCGAATTTTCGGAAATTTATGAATGCATATTTGTTAGTTAGTAGTAGAAAAGGAATGTTTTCTTTGAGTATTTGCTATCTCCAGTATTTAGAGTACTTTCCAGTATAAAGAAATTAAAAGGAAAACTATCAAAGCGCTAGAGCCTACTTACTCTACAAGTTAACGAGTAATAATGGACCAACTTACATTTGCAGTTGCAAAAACATGTTCTCCCATACATTTCGTATGGGAGAACATGTTCTCAACTACAATGTTAAGTTTGTTAATGGGATAAATTCATTCCAACTACGAAACCCTTCATTGTGCGGGGTCCGACATGCAAACGGGGAACGGGGGAACACCATATAATTTATTTAAAAAAATAGCTAAAATAAATAACCGGTCTTTCTTGACTTTGTGTGATTTTTTCTTGTTAGATAAGAACACCATATAATTTATTCATGAAATAGCTAAAATAAATAACCGGTCTTTCTTGACTTTGTTAACTTCCGAAAACCTAAGTGATTTCCGTGTTTATAACTCTTATGGAGTTATGAACATGGAAGTCACTTATGGGCTTACCATCTGGAGAGCTCAGACTACAATCAAGGAATTATTAAGTAACAAAGTCCGTCTGCAAAAACATCTTTCACTCGCGTGCCTCAAGATAAAGTTTCTGAATTAATTTGCCAAATAACGTCGAAACACGAGATTTAAACTTGCCATCCAAGTTTGCTTGTTAAATGTTAATTGTTATCAAACGGAATACCTTATCACACTTTCTTATGAGATAAGAATATTGATCACTCACGATTTATATTAATTTTATACATTATATTAATGATTATGACTAACTGCGCCTGCGGCTTCGACCGCGTGGACCCTTATCCCTTTTTTCTAATAAAAAGCCTAAGTTACTCCTTATATCATCAGCTATCTGCCAGTGAAAGTCCCGTCAAAATCGGTCCAGTGGTTTTGGAGATAAGCCGGAACAAACAGATAGACAGGCAATTTTTTATATATGTACCGTATATACTTTCATATGCATTCAGTAAGGCGGTAGGGCTTGTTCGTAAGTCCGCCTGGCTAGCTACCACCATTTTATCTAAGTCTGTCGCCATAACAACAATGTTAACAGTATTGTTGTGTTTCGGTAGTTAGAGGTAAGATAACCAGTTCCTCTGTGGTTGAGGATTGCGGGTGAAGCTCGCTTTCACCTTCGGCCTGATCATTACTTACCATCAGGCGAGCTGCAGGCCAAGAACTTCCCCGATGTGGATAAAAAAAAAAGTTGAAAGCTGTTATTTTGACATTACAGACAGACACTTCAGTTTTATCTCTTTGTATGTAAAGATTTGTCCCTAAGCCAATCATTATCATTTCTTTGTCCCCACACAAGTGCCCACCTTTAGTCTGAGCTGCTAACAATGTTCTTTCGGCTAAGACTCAGATAAACTTGATAACGTGAAATTCAATTTTTAAAACGGAATCATGAGGTCGCATTACTTACTGCAGGAAATGGAATGTCGCCGATTTATTTCAAACCACCTCGACTTGTTCCAAGCCATTAGCTTTTTCAATCCAAAGATGAGTGTAAAGTGGTAATGATAACGTGAGAATTATTTGCGAGATATTGTTCGTCCCTTCCACCTTGTTCAATTATAATTTATAACATTTTTTTAATAGATAGCACATGATAACAACTTTGATCTATCGAATGGGCTTATTGGTGATTCGCCCGAATTAACTCACCCGAAACTGGTGAATCACAATTTTAAAAAGTATTATTTTTTCTTGAGGCGATTGGCACGAAGAACAAAAACAATTTCGCCTGCAAATAAATTTACTTCGTGCAAATCGCTTCTAGAAAAAATAATCTAAAGTAATATTTCAAAGAAAAAAGCTTCAAGAAAAAATAATCTAAAGTAATATTTCAAAGGAAAACTTTTTTTTTGTATGTTTCTATGTTTGCTACACTTTCACACCAAAAGGGCTGAACAGATTAGGATGAAATTTGGCACATGGGTAGGCAATGACTTGGGTTAGGACATAGGATACTTTTTATCTCTATATTCCTACGGGATCGAGACTTATGCGGGTGAAACCGCGTGGCGCAGGTAGTATTATATATTCGCGCGTTTCACGCGAGTAAATTCGGGTGAATCACCAATAAGCCATTGAATGGATTAAAGATAAATGGCACTTTGTTCAGTAATCGAATTATTTATTTACATTGCTTTCAGAATTTCTCGAGATATAATAACGTTTCCAAGCACAAATGGACGATCATTTCGCAAATGTCTATGATCATAATTTTACCCATTAAAACAATTATTCCGTTCAACGATACAAAAGAAAACCCTTCTTTCAATTGATGTGTTTTATTGTTAACAGATACAAAAGAGTACTCAAGAAAACGAAAATAAATAAAAGGATAAAAAATGACCTGCATAAATTACGTAACATAAAACATATAGGTCTCATACCCAATAAACATACCTGCCAATACATCCAAAAAGGCAAGACTCAGACGAATAGTTTCAGCGTATTGAGAAGGGATGTGAAAACAGTTTAAGTAAAAAGGATAAGTGTGTTTTCGTAGCATGTGTAGAGAAATTCGACACCCACTCGGCTATTTACGGGCGATGGTGCGATAAGCATTTTCTCTTTCAATACCATCAAAGAGACTGGCCGCCTATTCAGGGCTTCACCCGACAAAATGTAACACATAAAGAGTATACGAAGATTGCAACGCTGTTTCTGACTCGCCTCGCAAAAAACAGACTTAAAATCCATTTCTATCGTACATCATCGGACGTACAGTTTGCTTCGAGGTACTTTTTCATTTATAGGCCGCGGAACGAAATATTATCCGAGCGTTGTCGAGTGCTGATGAAGCCCATCAAATCATTTGTCGGCATAGCGACGCCAAACTTCAGCTATTATTCCGGTCGGTTTACTAAAACAAAAGTGCTCTTAATTCTTGATCTGGGATTTCATGTGATCATTACTTTCCTCGGTTCGTTTGGCTGGCTCGCGGGTGGGTGGAGGACTCGCTCCTTGTGACAAATTAAATTTTATCAAGCTACAACAATGGTCCTTGGGCATTATGAAGCGTAATCCCTTAAGCGGGGAGACGTCTAAATATCTGAAAAGCAAATTAGGCGATCGCGCTTTCGAGGGCTATTTATAAATTATACTCAACGAAATTTTGTGCTCCGGTTGTTAAATAACTTGTACTAGATAAATGTCTGGAATGGAAGTCAACCGTCTGGCAAACAATAAAAACATTTTGTAAAATGTAAGGAGCTTTTCACTCTTGCTGACTGTTGTGTAAACGTCTGAGTCGCCTGTCAACGTGTGCATTTCAACTTGACCGTTTTCCTCTTTCTGTGTGGATTGTGAAATATAAACCATTTTCACTGCATTCACATTGAATATCCTCACATGTTTGGTTTCACTTTACCTGTAAAAATAAGTTTGTAAAGGATGCTCGAAACAAATTGCCTTGGCAGTTTTATCGACGATATGCATTTTACTGGCGAAAAACAACATAGTGTAGACACAAAGACCAAAACTACAAGATGAATGAGAAAAATTCCAAACAACAAAATTTTAAACAAGAAAAAATTGTCTAGTATCACCTTTAACATCGCCATAATTTAATATATAAACTAGTTATTTAAGTTGTTATGTACAAAAATGTCTGTAGCTCAGCGTGTACGTCGAAAGCGGCGGAAGCTTTTTCGCTCGTAAATCCAACGAACGAACCTCTTCCGTTTCCACGCCCGCTCCCCGATTAAATTCTCCAACATTAGCGCATTCATGGCAACAGATAATATATTCAATCGCCTCGGCAGGATCTCTGTTCAATTCATTGATTTATTCGTTTGACACTTTATTTAGTTTGATTATGAAGTTTTGTCTTTGTATTTAATTACGCTGAACATTTAAGCTCGAACTCTTGAACGCATCACGATTACAGCATGAATTTCTTGTAGAAACTAGATTGGAGTTATATCGATCCACAATTATACTCTCCGAGATTTCAGTAATAAATACTTACTTTTTGTCAGTGTTAAATTGAGATTCATGCTTGAGCATCGATCTAGAAAACCTGAAAAAAGAAAATACAGGCCAGAAAACAACAGATAATGTAATCAATGGCCTTGACTGATCCCTGGTTTAATTAGTTTGGCACCTTATTTAGTTAGTTGCGACTTGAATAAATTTCATAATAAAAAAAAAAAAGGAAAAGGATATCAAAACCCCTACCCATAGTAATTTTAATAAAACACCATCACAACTGGTTTCCAAGTCCTTCGTTATGCTGGAAACCGATGAATCTGAAGTGGAACGTTTAATAGTGAACCTGAAAGATGCGTGTTCCGTTGGTTGGGATTCTGTACCAAATAACTTTCTGAAAGAATACAGGCACATCTTAATCCGTCCATTAACCTACATTTTTAACCTCTGCTTAGATAAAGGTCAGTTTCCTCCGAGTTTAAAGAAATCAATAGTATACCCAATATTTAAGTCGGGTGATAGAGACCATGTCACTAATTATAGACCCATCTCCATATTGCCTTCAATCTCCAAGCTGCTAGAACGAATTATAAATAGCAGACTGATTGATTACCTAGAATCAAATAAACTTTTATCCAACAACCAGTTTGGTTTTAGAGCAGGCAAGTGTACTAGTGATGCAGTCCACGAGCTCCAAGATTATGTGGTAAAGAATATTGATTCAGGTAAAAAGACAATAGGCATTTTCCTTGATCTAGCCAAGGCATTTGACACGGTCTCTATGCCTATGCTGATTCAAAAATTAGAACGCCTTGGAATACGAGGAATTCAACTTCGACTTTTAAAGGACTACCTCTCTAATCGTTTACAGTGCGTTAAGATTAATGACAGTATCAGCAGTGATTTACCAATCACTTATGGAATTCCGCAGGGGAGCATTTTGGGACCGACACTCTTCCTTTTATACTTGAATGACCTCTGTAAACTAGATCTTTCAGGAGGTAAAATTATTTCATATGCAGACGACACAGTTCTGCTGTTCTCGGCTGACCTCTGGGACAAAGTATACAGGGAGGCGCAGGACGGATTCAATGTTGTGACCCACTGGCTTCAGAATAACTCACTGACCCTTAATCCGGATAAAACCAAGTATATGATATTCTCGATGCGCACTCGAAATAATCAGCTACCTTATACTCATTCAATTACAGCACATAGTTGTTGTAATAGCTTAGTATGCTCTTGCCCAAAACTAGCCGAGACAGCGACAATTAAATATCTTGGAATTATTTTGGACTGTAATCTCTCCTTCAGAGACCATATTCACCTGCTCACATCTAGAACAAGAAAACTGATCTACGTTTTCAAGAACCTTAGACATGTTGCACCCCCAAAATTAGTGAAACAAATATACCTAGCACTCGTACAGTCCATTCTCCAATATTGTATCACAGTTTGGGGAGGTGCACAGAAAACTATATTAAAGCCCTTAGAAATAGCACAGAGAGCTGTCCTAAAAGTAAGTACTTTTCGTCCTTATTTGTACCCAACCCATCTTGTCTATCAGTCGTGTGAGGTCCTGACAGTTCGTCAGTTGTTTGTATTTCTTGTGGTCCTGAGGCAACACTCTTTGCTACAGTTCTCAAAAAGTGATCTAGCTGGAAGACGGAATGTTATTAGTAATATTAACCGACCTTCTTTCAGACATGCTTACGTAAACAAATACTTTTGCTTCTTGGGACCGTACTTATATAATAAGATTAATGACACCTTGGAAGTATACCCGCTAAATAAAGCATTATGTAAAAGTTTACTCTTTAAATTTATTAGTAAACTCACATATGAAGAGACAGAAAATTTATTGAAAATATTGAAATAGTAAACTTCTATACTCACCCTCTCTCACTCCTTCACACACTTTCACATACTACTCACCGAGAGGTTAACACTCCACATACCTGTTTGGTTATTTTATTTTATTTTAAACTTGTTGTCTATGTAAAGATATACCAATATGTCTAATTAAGCTAGTTTTGTAATGTTCATCATAAGAGCGCTGATGTCTGAGATACAGATATTTTTATCTAGTTCAGACACAGATGCCTTCACTATAAAACTAAGAAAATTTTTTAATTGTCCTGTATATCTGTGTAAATGTAACAAAAGTTCTTGTGACAAATAAATAAAATTATTATTATTATTATTATTAAAAATATGGTACGAGGCAAGTCTCCAGGCAATGATGGGCTCAGTATTGAGCATCTGCAGTATGCAGGTAAGCATCTTTTTAGAGTCCTGGCCATGCTGTTTACCTTTTGTGTGCGACACTCTTACACCTACCTATAAAGCTGACAAAAACGATTGTAGTACCGATTGTGAAAAATTTTACTGGTGACGTCACGGATAAAAACAACTACAGGCCAATATATTTCTTGCGACTGTAATCGCAAAGCTCTTTGACAGTCTATTGGATGCACAACTCGACAAGCATATTCGGCTTTACGATGCGCAGTTTGGCTTTCGTGAGAACCTGTCGACCGAATGTGCTATCTTGACACTGAAACATACCGCCAACTACTATGTTAATAGAAAAACACCTGTCTATGCTTGTTTCCTGGACTTGTCGAAGGTTTTGTTTGATTTGTCGAGAGCCTGCTGTAATCCACCAGGTCCTTTCGACCTGGTGGATTACAGCAGGCTCTCGACCAATCTTGGAGAGGTAGGGGCTCCCAAGGAACTTATTAACATCTTGTCCTTCTGGTGCAACCATCAGAAAAACTATGTACAGTGGGGGAGTGCGTTTTCGGATGAGTATGCACTTGAATGTGGTGTCAGACAAGGAGGCCTGTCCTGTCCAAGACTTTTTAACTTGTATGGTAATCAGCTGATAGAGGGGCTCAGTAACAGCCACGTTAGTTGTCATATAGATGACATCTGCGTTAACAACATCAGTTACGCTGACGACATGATGTTGCTGAGTCCGTCCCTCAGCGGTTTGAGAAAACTGGTCCGTATCTGTGAGTCATATGCGGAAGCTTATGGTCTGAAGTACAACAAGAAGAAAAGTGAGTTTATGGTTATTAAAGGTAAGAATAAGTGACCGGAGCATGTACCCCCTGTCTATTTGAACGGAGTACCTCTGGAACATGTCTCTCAGTTTAAGTACCTAGGACACATAGTGACTGAGACCCTTAATGATGATATAGATATCGAGCGGGTGCGAAGGGCGTTGTCGGTGCGTGCTAATATGTTGATGCATAGATTTGCAAGGTGTACAGTAGACGTAAAAGTGACACTGTTCACGGCCTACTGCCAAAGCTTTTACACCAGCGCCCTATGGACCAGCTACACGCAACGGGCCTACAACGCTCTTCGCGTACAATATAACAATGCCTTCAGAATTCTGGTGGGGCTCCCACGTTTCTGTAGCGCTTCAGGCATGTTTGCTGACGCAAGTGTTGACGATTTTTATGCCATAATGCGTAAAAAGGAGCATCTTTGATGTGTAGGATCCGGGGAGTCCCAACGGAATTCTGAAGATGATATCAGATAGGCCAGAGTCTGCAGTGCTGGGGAGGCTTATTCGGCTTCACGTGACGAGATGACGTAATGTTTTATTTTTGTTTTATCTGTATTATTTTTGACATTGTTGGATATTTTTACTGTATTTTATTTTTTGTGAATTTACTCGAGCATGCTACAATACTAAAATTGTTTTTAAGACCTTTGTTACTAACATTATATGGACAATTTTAATTATGTCTGAAAAAAAAATTGTATTATAACCCTGAGAAGAAATACTGGGTGTCTTTCTTCTCTGCTGGACATAGGTCTGCACCAAGAATCGTCCCAACATAACGGCTATTCAGTACTAATATTCTGAAGATGTACCGACCTATCTTTACATTTCTCTATTAGTCTTCTCAGTAACGTTGAACACCTAAATAAAAATCACATAACGTCCTCTCAAATAATGGTAATGTGAGGTAAACACAACAGTGGCCTACGTTAATACAACACGGAAGCTTGCGCGCGAGTCACAGGCGGTCGCAAATCAGAGGCAAATCAGATTCGGCAGCCATTGGCAATACATTTGTGATAGCAATCAAAATGCTGGACGTAACCTTATGTGGCCCTTAAACGCTTTTACCAACAGGAATAACGACCATCGGTTGTTATCTGGTTTTTATGGGAAAACGTATAAAATTATGTAGATATTTGCTCGTGAATGTAACACATCAAAACACGGCTGTCTTCATAGAAGGCTTAGGCAGAAGTGTACCTATAGTACACCCACATTTCGCCAGTTATGTTTAAGTCCCATGTAATACGGGGCGAGCCTATTGCCATCAATCGGTCACTAATCCAGACTCCGAGCTGTTACTGAGAAATTCCAGATGGAAAACCCAATAACACTTCCCGTGAATGTATTTTTTTTGAAAGGGCTCATTACGAAATTAAAATATATATTTTAAACTTGGATCCCATCAAAAAACCGTAAAACAAAAAGCGACTGTAAACATGTGGTTTACACTGCAAGTTCCACACGAACTACACGTAAAATGAATTCAATGGGAACAAATTATTTTACTAGGAAACTTAAAATAGCATTATCAATAAGTCGCATACGTGTTGGGTTGTTCCTTCCTCATACCTCGACGTTTGTGAACAACTTTTCGATTCCTAAACTTAGAAAATAAGATTGGGCCGCGCGTCTCCTGGTAATGGCTTTGTTGTGTACCGGCTCTAGTTTGACGGGAAACTCCAATTCTCTACTAGGATATTCCCGTGGCACTTCCCAAAGCACTACACGTGTCCCACTTCTAATAGTTTAAAGCAATTTCATCTTCAATAAAAAGAACATCTGTAAGGAATACTCATTCATCGAAATACAATAAAAGTCTGTTCATAATAATTCCCTCGCCTATTATCATGAGTCGGACAAAGAAAGTTTTGCTCAATAACCAATAATCGTTCCTTAATATCTTTCGCGTAAATGTTTTCCAAGTTCGATCATTATTTTCACCTCAGTTCACCGTTGGACAAAGATTCTTCGATAATTTACTGTCAAAGTGATTTTTTCATTTTACAAAATGGGACTGTATTATTCATCACAGTTTGAGAACATTTAAGAAGGCGTGTTAAAGTTACATTTAGGTAAAGTTCTACAATACAAAGTACCCTATGATTTACGAGTAAAGTTAGGGCGGTGTGACTGAAAAGTCCTTAAAAGTACATAATATGTCTTGCACCGGTATCTATCTCCTCCATCGGCAAATTGTGACGTAAATAAGTAGGTGCTCGTGGTATATGAAACAGGTTTGACAGTTTGCCGAGATTCAACCCAACTTCGACGTTCTCATTTCTGTCTATAACACAATCCGGACGGGCGCAAGTAACTGGATCCGACTTGGCAACTGCTACCTTCCCTTTTTCTTGTTTACAACGTTAAACCTCAATTTGTATCATTTTATAGACGATTCTGTTTTTAACCCCCGACGCAAAATGAGGGGTTATAAGTTTGAAGATTGGCTTCGTATCTCTCGACCTTGACGATTTCTTTGCTGTTTATTTTCTTTAAATGCATTTTTTTCACCCTATTCAGGAAGTCTTCATGATAAATTTAAGACCCTTTTCCTTCGTCTGTCTATGCATCGTGAGTTCCAGATAAAACAATATTTTCTATAGATATTTTTTTCACTTCTAAAATAAACTAAACTTTATTTATTGTTAAGACATAATTAATAATATTACTATAATTACCTATAACTACGCCACCCATAAAACTAGACAACAATCAATGTTGAAAAACTGTCGTATGAAAATTCGCAGATTTTGCATGTTTCATCATCATTTGATAATATAAGCATATTTTATTTTGTATTTTTTTAAATATATTCGTTGGTTGATAGGCCCAGCATAACATCAACGTCGAACATAGAATAAACTTAAAAATAAATAAAATCGAACACCTACACGTGGCTTTGAAACCTAATATTCTCGTGCCTGTCATTTTTTTATCATCGAAATTCTAACAGAGAATGTGAAAGTCGTTAAATGAAGCCTGACAATTTTCAGGGTTTTAAAGGACAAACTTTGATAATGTATTCAACAATAAAGTATACATCATCGTGAGTGATAAAATCGTTCCGCGACGATATTTCAGGCGGAACGACAGGTGATATGAGTTATATTTGGGACATAACTTGGTTTGCGTAGTAGATACATACATTGGTGTGGGTAGGCAGTGCGCACGGTACGTACATGTACGCGGCCGCACCTGACCACAAATCAGCCGTAAATCAGATTTCGAACGTCCACGTCCGTGATTGCAGAAACGAATTTGTGTTGTGTTGTGTTATGCCGACAACCACTAACAATGTAACCGCTTACGTCATTCCGACTGCACGGGTTAAATGCTTGTTAACTGATAGTAACTAACTCTGTTTTTTTGTAAAGGTTTCGCCCGTTAATGGGGTCGTAATAAAATATGATTGAATTAAATCATCCGGAAATAACATCAATAATCCCTTCTATGGAAAAGTAAACACCCCGCGTCAGCAAAACGCAGAGCTAAGTAATTATTTCATTCACTTCTAATTCCGCATTGAAAGTGTACAAAAGAAGCACATCAAAGAATGGTGTGCACAGTACACGAATACAACAACTTGTAGCGGGTTTGCATCGCAGAATTTACTCAGGGATTGTTTGCGTTTCATTAACGCCGGTCAACAAGAGACCTTATTTATCTGCTTGTAGTTTTCAGACTTTTGTATTAAACTAAATCTTCCTACGTTTAATACCTACATTAAGGATTGCCAATGTAATTAGAATCTTGTTAGAGTTTGCAAACTTACAGCTCTTGGTAACCCAAATAAATATGTAGGTCATTTGTTTGCACTGAAGTTTATGTAGGTACGGAGACATTTAATTAAATTACTTATAAAAAAGAGTAGTTCTCTAACAGTTTGGTCAATTTTTTAAGAATAAATAAATTAATTACTTACACATACACTCTCAGGAAAGTTGTACGAATGCACATAAATCCTTATTACTAGGAGATAAACTAACTAGAACTAGCTAATTGCTAGTTACGTAAGATAATTCGTGGAAAGTTAGCCAATTAAGGGGAGCTAATATTTTGTAAATGAGCAACGATCTGTCTCTCAAGAGCCGTTAACGTCACGCCGACACTTGCATACGTCGGGAATAGTGGAGAGACAGATGGGTTCGAGCAGTGGCGGGCTCGACGGAGCGAATCTGTTCACGGTAATATTTCAAAGCCTAGTTAGTGTATGTATCTATACGAGGAATTCAAAGACAAAGCTACTGAGTTACACGTGGTACGTTAGTTGTTCACGCTGCTATCGGGAGTTGTAATACGACGCCTTGTGCCTTTAACGAACTACAACATTGTGGTTATGTATAATTGAGTTTAGCTTAGAATATTATAATTGAGTTTAGCTTAGAATATTATACAGAATGGAATTTTTCTAAATACTGGAGGTAGCAAATTTTACTCAAAGGAAAAATTCCTTTATTTTCTTAAAGAAACCAATCTGCATTCAAAGATTTTCGGAAATTCGCTTAGCACACTCGGGAATCGAACCGACTAAAATCCGATAAAATAACAGCCTGTATCTTTATGGCATCAATCGATTGGGTCAGTCATAAGGATAAAATCTCTCTAACAAACATGATAAATTAAATGAAAGAAAAACGTACAATTTTAACTTATTTTAATTGAACGGAAAAAAGGGTAAACCAACTAATTAGTTGATGAGATGGAAATAAGCTCCATTTTATTGGATACACGAATTTATAATTTTAAAGAATTAATTTCCAATAACTTAATAGCGAGCTGTGATGAGTATTGAAAATCGTTGTGTAAACCTCTGTTCTTAACTCATTTACAGATGCATAGGATTTTTGGAAAATTCGATTTTTAACATATCCCCATAGAAAAAAATCTAAAGGGGTAGTGATCTCGCAGGCCACCTGATTGTGCCGTTCGTTTGTATTGAAATGGTTATTAACATAGGTGGTGATTCTGCTGTTAATTAGGTTCTAACATAAGTAATCTGATGGACCTTTCAGTAAAAGTGCTTTATTTATTTAATCTTTTCACACCCAAAAAGTACAAAGGCGGACTTAATGCCTTAGGCATTCTCTGCCAGTCAACCAAGGGTGGTGAAGAGATTAGATGGCAGGTGCTCTATTTGAGAGGAACAAAGAAAAAATTTAAACTTTATATTCTAATGCATTATAACTAAATTAGGTACAACAATACATAAAGAGGTTACAAACTACATACACATATATACATATATATTTACCATAATATATAATTATATTATATATATATACATATATATATACATATAAATATATACGAATCCAAGGAAGAGAGGTATTGAGATGACTCTACTCTATTTATTTTGAAAATAGCTCCGCAAATCTTTTTTTATCTTGTCCCATTGAATTTATAAGGTTCGATTTCATGGTTTTCCTTTCATTTAAGTTATCATGTTTGTTTGAAAGATTTGATCCTTATGGCTGACCCTATCCATTGTTGTCATAATAATACAGGGTGTTATATTTCGGATTTTAGCCGGTTTGATTCCCGAGTGTGGCAAGCAAATTATAGAAAATCTTTAAATGCAGATTAGTTTCTTTAAAAAAATAAAGGAATTTTTATTTTGAGTAAATTTTGCTATCTCCTGTACTTTCCCTCCAGATGAGGCTAAAAAAATCCAACATGTAGATGCTTACACCCCGTAAGCTCTAACAAGTAACTGACTAAAAGTACGATACATCGAAATATTGCTTTCTGGAAATATTATGTTACTTCTAATACAATTTATTATTGGACTCCTCATGACGGGGATAGCTCCTAGTATTCCTCATACTGAGGGTCATGATTCCTACAACGTGGAGTCATCTTCTGTTTCGCCATCCGTCCGTGCCTGTCCTTGGCATTGTGAGGGAGTCGTGGAGTTTGGATGAGCGAATTTGGTCAGTTCATCTAAGTGGACTACGACCCTTCGGACGCTTGCCATCGACCTTGCCAGCAACCAGCAGTTGTTCTAGGCAGCGCCGGCCCTAGGGTAGAGCGAGTGGAGCGGTCGCTCTAGGCACCAGATGGCAATGGGCGCCAAAAAGCCAAATGCAAAAACAATTTCCAGCGCAAAATAAAATTTTGATGGCGCCTTTTGAAAAGCACGCAGGAGATTTTGATTATTTAATGACTGATTGAAATTAACACCAAATAATTATTTAATTATATTATACAGCAGTAAACGCTTTCTTAATGATAATGGAGCAGGAGTATAGCTTCTAATTAGATCTACTTCATTTAAATTTAAATTCAATAAGTGTTGATATTTGCATAAAAGTTGTTTTTTGACATTTTTATATGAAACTGAAGTAGAATTTGCGTGAAGTGAAAGCGTCGATCAAAGGGCGCCAAAAGACAATCTCGCTCTACCCTAATCAAGTACTAGGGCCGCCGATGGTTCTAGGTTATGTCAGGTGGGTAATCTAACATACTTACCTACTTCCAAAAAGGACTGCTGATGTATCATCATCATTATTTATTCAAAAACACCTTGTGCAGTCATTAAGGTCTAATTACACTTACTTCCTCAGACAAAGCACAAATGTTACACATATGTAGTGCACGCAAGGAAATAATGCCTAGCCTAGTCAGATTTCGCTGCGACAAAACTCCTCTCACATTGCAGTATTTGCGGGAACCCATGTTCGTGAATGGAATACAAAGAAGTATCTTACAGCGTCGGGAATTCTCCATCCGAATTGTCGAACGAGGAAAGCGCCAATAAATTATGAAAACCAGTTATGTTGTTATTTAACATAAACAGAATATTTGATTCACAATGTTAGCGAGAAAATGTTACTAAGTAATTAAAATTTGGGTGCCGCCAATCGAATGCACAGTTTGTGGTGAGGATCTATGTATTGCATTTGTAGTAGGGTTGTAATTAGCCATAAAACAAAAGCCCAGAAACAGAGATCTAAAAGTACATAATTATTTGATGAGTGCTAGTGAAACATAGACTCTTTACATAAAATAATACCAGTTTAATGGGAAGACAAAAGCTACGTAGTAAATTATGAACAATACTAAGTGCTACACAAATAAAGCGAACCATTGTGGCGTACTTCATTTAAAAGTTGCGCGATATTAAGACTTCCGTACAATGAATGCAATAAGCAAGAAATCTCAACAAAATGATGATTGAAAATGAAAGCAAGGGCAAGTCTTTGTCCCCGCTGGGGCGAGACTACCGGGAGAGGACTAACGTAATTGCACCGCTTCACTCCGTTCAATAGAAGTGTACTTACCAGCTTAAGTTTTTACCCCCAGTTTTTAGTCGGTCTCCAGCTAAGCACCCAAGCAAGGCAATAAGTCTATTCAAAAGCTCTATTTAAAGTTTACTCACGACTAATTGTCTCACACAAATGCTAATCTCGAAAATTAACTGCACTTATGCTGGGGTAACTAGGTTAGTTCGGTGCTTCACTAAATTAAACCGACTTTGTATACAATCAACCTGAATGTAAGTGAGGCGCCACAGGTTTGTCTGGATCGAGCTTTATGTAATTGGATTTGGTGGTATCTTTGAGTATCGTAGGAATCCAAGTATTACTTCGTAAAAGATCGAACATAAATGAATAAGCTATAAGAAAATTCCCAGAGTGGAACAATGCTTGCCGGGATGCGGCTTTTTTTGTCTCGTTTGGTAGACTAGGACTGGGAAACCCTCGGAGCGCGTGCCGTATGTGGCACGTGAGAGAATATTGTCGACCAAGATTGACTGCGGACGGATTTTTTTTTTTTCATCTTTTTGTTTTCAGTTTTCATTCATATTTTTATCCGTGTTGAACTTGGTCTCACTTAATTTGGAAAAGAAGTAACAAAATCATCCCGCTAATGTATGCCATTGTTGAAATAGAACCTCCTATCACATACCTTTCATTGATTCACTACAACTAAGAGGACTTGCAGCCAGTCACATAGACTTTATCAGAAAGCAGACGACCCCTATGAAAAATCCAAAGCTTCATTACCTGACTCTAAATTCTAAAACATGACAATGATCAATTTTAACAACCCCGATAAAAAATATCTTTCTTTTTTTCATATTTTTGGGGTTCCGTACCTCGAAAGGAAGAAACGGTACCGTTATATGATAACTTCGTTGTCCGTCCGTCAGTCTGTCAAGACCCTTTTTCTCCGGAACGCGTGAAGGTATCAAGTTGAAATTAATATTAAATACGTAGATCTATGTTCTCTTGGAGCTCTAAAGAAAATCAAGCATCTAAGTCATCGCAATAAAAAAAAACAGCCATTATTTTATGCGACATATTTTGATACTCGCAAATAAATCAAAACCTACAGGGTACTTCCCGTTGAGCTACAATCATGAAATTTTGGCAGGAAGCAAGGCCTGACAGCACATGTGAAGGAAAAAGTCCGAAAATAGTTAATTTGTAGTTTTATCACAAAATATATCCTTTTTTGCTATTACAATCTTATATTTGCAGTTGGAGAATTGATCGTGACGTTTATCGATCTATGGAAGAACATGTTTTCCAACTACAATGTTGAGTTTGTTTTTGGGATAAATTTATCCCAACCACAGAACCCTTCATTGTGCGTGATCCGACACGCACTTGACCGGTTTTTTTTTCGGATAAAGTTGAATGTAGCTGGAAATTCAAGACGAATGAAAACTTGAAAAGAAATTTATAAACAGGTTTTCCGATAACAGATTTAGGATTACAATTAAAACAGACGATTATTGAGGATTAAGTACCTATTCTGAAACTGTTTTATATTTATATTTTATTTAGGTACTGTTTAATTTTGTTTTGCGCCATCGTCAATAGTTGTAACATTATATTATAATAGACAAATTGTTGAACAATTGTGCCTGACAGTTGTTTACCGTGAAATTTGAGGCAAAGTGCCTATCAATGAGTTTGAAGAGTTAAGCATAAAGTTTTGACCGCCGGGAGTACCCTTGGAATAATGTCCTGACATATTCTCATGAGAAACACATCCTATAAAGTTTATTGGTTACTCACTTATACTTTATATTTTCGTATGAAGAAGGATAAAGAGCTCAACGTAACTTATGAAATACTCCAGGGTAAAGTCACTTGAGACGAGAAGTAAAAATAAATGTTGACGACACAAACCAATTTAAATATGCATGTATTGAATATCTTATGTAGAAGTGTTTTTAGCTGCATGATGAATTTACACTTAATAATTAAATGTCGTACCGTTTCATGAGAAGGTACTGAAAAATAAAAAGTAAAGGTTTCATTCATATTATCTATTCACTCACGCTTGTGTTAACATTGTTCACATACATCAACTTAATGCGTCTTTCTTTTCACTTTACATGTATACAAGACACGCGTTTGCTCATAAGTTAACACGAGCAACTTTAATAATTACCGAGCTTATATTAAGGGTTATCTTAGGGCTGTCTCAGGCACCTGTCCCACTGGGCACGCCACAATTGCGGCGATAAGTCCCCTCTTTGAGGAGTGGCTTGAGAGCGCCATGGCGTCCTCACCTTCCGCCTGACGCAGGTCCTCACCGGACACGGTTGTTTCGGGAGGTTCCTGTGCCGCATAAGCCGGGAGGAAACGCCCGGGTGTCATCACTGTGTGGATCGCCCGGAGGACACGGTGGAGCATACGGTGGAGATCTGCCCGGCATGGGAGCACCGCCGTGTCCTCACGGAGGCGATCGGCGGCGACGATCTCTCGCGTCCGGCCCTGGTTCAGGCCATGGTTCGGAGCGAGAGTGCATGGGAGGCCGTCACCTCCTTCTGCGAAGCAGTTATGCTCGCGAAGGAGGAGGCGGAGCGCGCGAGGGAGATGCAAGATGTGCACCCTCGCGCCCCTAGTCGCCGCAGGAAACGCCCGGGGCGTCGGAGTCGCGAGCCGACTTCCGGCCACCGTAGGCGCGGGCTTGCGGACGGTGAGCAATGGGTAGCTCGCCGTCCGATAAGGACCAGGCCCGGGTCGACGGCGCGTTGTGTTCCACGCGCGCCTTAAAGAGATGTCAGCACCAACTGGCGGGGTCCGTAAGAACCAATGCCTGCTGGGGTTGCGGGTTTGTCCGAAAGGGATATCGCGACCCCGGCACATGGGCTACGGAAGGAACACGGGTGGGTTTTAGTCAGTAAAAGTCTGACACGCCCTTTCGCTCCGCCCAGAGCGGGAGAAGCCATTTGATGATTTCCAACCCTCAAAAAAAAAAAAAGGCACCTGTCCCACCGCGCCGGCGATTAACGAGAAGCGAGTATAGCTAGCAACTAAAACAATTTGGCGAGTAACGAGCAGCGAGCAGCGAGTGCGCGACTCGCTGGTATGCGTATGTATAACTTGGTACAGCTTGTCCAGTCTGGGGGCCTACTCGCTTACCGAAATTCGTAGTTTCGGCCGTCGTTACGGGCGCTTCGTTCTCCGTCTCACTTACAGACATACCGTAAGTCAGAATGAGAGGGAACGCCCGTAACGACGGCTAAAACTACGGATTTCGCTTAGGGAGTAAGCCCCCTCAAACGACGCGTATCTTACGTACACGGTGTGCGTGAATCACGGGCGGCGTGTAAGTAAAATGCGGTAGTGGGGCGCGTCATTTTAGACTGGACAAGCTATACCAAAAAGCGAGAGTGTCAGCGAGTGCTCCGCCCGCGAAGCGAGTGTCGCTAAGCGAGTACCGCCGACGGTATGAACAGTCAGCGATCAAATATTCATATAGGACGGAATAAATATGTGTGTACCTTGTAGAGTCATCTGCTGACTGTTTATGGCTGCAAATACAGCATACATTTCTTTTATATATGAATAATACTAGGGTTTTTGGAATATATTATAAGTAAGTGCTGTTTAATTGAGCTCCCAACCCTGAGTCTGATGCATCCGTGGTCAAGAAGCAAGTCACACTTTTCTTGACTGTCGGTGTTGAGCTGTAATCTATGGTTTTTGAATTAGATTTCTAGATTTCTTTTATGAAGATTTCTTCTTTCTCGTAATCTATTTTGATTGAATAATTTTAGAAACAGTTGCATTCTGCGACTGTGTAGTCGACCCCCTGATACTGCGTAAGTTGCTAAGTTCAGCAAATATATATATCTTTTACTTATACGAGACCTTACAATCTTTTGTACCTTTATACGTTTCTTGAGCGAGAAACTCGTTGATAGCTGACTAGCTCGCTTTCTCGTCGGTGGGACAGGTGCCAGACGGGCCGCCCGCCGCTTTCTTACCTGATTACGGTATACTCGCCTCCGCCGGGCAATTTAACGTCATAATACCTTAAATAATTCAATTGTATGCACCCTGCTGGGCCCGAAAGCCGACGGATTTTACTCAGAGCATAATGTAATTTTCTCGTATGAAATTCACACAAACTGGCGTGGATTTCATGGCTTGTAATTAAACAACAGTGTAAAGGAATTGAAAGCATGCAGTGTTAATATTAAAAGCCCAAGAATCTTAATAAAATTGATTATCCCTGCCATTTAAAAGTAGCTAGTTGAAATTATATATACTTGAGTTCCTTTTCAGGATTTTCTCATGCAAAATATAACGTAGAAGGATAATATTCCATACATTAAACAGCATTTTTTTTTTGTAATAAGTATGTGGAAATTATAATTTCTACCGGTAGCTTGACGTAATTATTGAATATTTTTTTCAGTTTATGCATCGTCATGCTACCTAAGTAAGGATCCATGAAATCAACTAAAAATTTAAACATGTCATGTTACTAAATACAAGTGTACCTATAGGACCTATAGAGCCCGACAACCCCTATGGAATTCACAAGGGAGCATACCATATAAGCATAATCACTCTATCATTTTCCCACTGCTGGGCATAGGCCTCCTCTCTGTGAGAGGGAGTGGGCCGTAATCCACCACGCCGCGCCGGCCCAGTGCGGCTTTATAGATATCACATGTATTCGAAGTTTTAGTTCTAGGACATGCCGATTTCCTCACGATGTTTTCCTTCACCGTTTTGAGAGGTGAGAAAATAATTTACACAAAGTAAAGCACCTGTCTAGTTCGAATCTACGACCGACAAATCGGAAGGCGCGGCTGTTACCACTGGGCCACTACTGCTCTCAAGGAAGCATTCCCCTAAATTAATAATTCCCTCAGCACTTATCATTATAACGACAATCACTTTTATCAAAACATTGACAAAATAAACTCAATACTCGTTGAAATCTGAACTTTAAATTAATAAACATAGGCCCATTGCAGACAATGGAGACAGCTGTTGTCATTGTCGCAAAAGTATTTGCTTTTGTTCTTAAGGTGACTATTCAAGCAGGGAAAGATAAAAATTACGAACTCAGAGGTGCTTCGAGGCGTTTTTATCAAAGAAGAAAACAAAGGGTTGTTTAATGACGGTATTAGTGGAAAGTTCACGATAAATTCGGGGTCGTTAGGGGTTCTTTGTCACTGTTGTATTGTGTCCTGAGTCAAGTACCTACTCGCGACCGTTTCATTGGAAAACCTAATTCAATGTGAATTTTAAAATTTAGTTCGCCTCGGTTACCTAGATCTAAATGTGTTTTAACGTTTTTATTTTCACTTTTCGGGCCGCTTTCAATTAATTATATTCACTTGTCTTTTTTAATTAATGTAATGAAATTTTTTAAGTCTGTAGAAAAGGTAGGTCGTTACTTCGACAAATTAGGCTATAAATTTTGTTAATATTTTCTATATTCACAGTATTTAACCAGAGAGGTCCTTAAGCTTTAAAATGTAAAAGGCTTTCAAAATGTTTAGATATCTTTTAAAACGGCTACTAAACTCGTCATAAGGAATCTCCGAATGTTATGAAATGCACTGATGTCTTGAAAAGTAGTGGGTCATGAAATAGATTCGTCTTAGGAAACGTGCCAAGTAATTAAAGAAACAGAAAAAGCTGCTCATTTTCACGTTTTTAATATTAGTGTGTATAAGACGCCTTCACAAGTCATTAATGGCAAATTGACACGAGCGCGGACGCTTTCAAATCGTGTCTATGTCGTAGGATGATTTGATCATTCGAATTTTCGTGAAAACCCTAGGGATATTGCAAAAGCACGGTTAGGTTAGGTAAGAACTGTGACCAACCGCGCACGAGCCGAGCGAGCGAAGCTACTTCCAAGTTGCTCGTAGAATTGTTTGCACAATTGTCTAATCATCCGTTTTTCGCATTCATTAATTTTTTCATATTGTCGAGAAAACCATAGGGTTTTCTTGAAAATTCGAATTATCAAATCATCCTACGACATCTATAACGCCGAATATTGTAGCAGAGTAAATATAGAACAGAATTCTGTTTACAGACTCGATTTCAAAAGTTTATTACGTACTAATAAGGGGCAGAATTTCGTTAAAACAACAAAAATAGTAGGCAGATCCTTTGAAACTTGTAATGAAAGCAAAACGTTATATACCAGGAGCCCAAAATTGAGGTTGATGTACATAAATGAGACTTAGCCTGAACATGTAGGAAGACAACTATGAAAAAATATAATCGATTTTACATGAATCAAGAATACACATATCACAAATCTTTTATAAAAAAACAACTTACAAAAGCCAGTGCAAATGTACCAGGAGCCCAAAATTGTGTAAAAGGTACTACATGAAGTCATAGATAAAATAAGGCTAATGCCTAAACATGTACGAAGGCTGCTACCTAAATACCACAATCCATTAGCAGTGACTGTTATTACTTTGCGGCGCGGCCGTCCGACAAGACTGACGTTTGCACCGCCATCCTGCTAAAGGCATCCTCGTGAATGTAGTTCATGTACGGCTGGCCTTTTTTGTACTTCGTAAATGGAATTAAACTCGAAAATGGACGTGATTATATTTGATTTTCAATTAGCGGGAGTTTCTTGGAAAAGTTTTTTTTTTAAATACAGCGCCATCTGTTTAAAAAAGCTTTTTCGAAACTGTAAATGTGATTGCTAGTTTTTAAGCTAGTAACAGTTCGCTAATTGCTACGATACGACGTATTAAAAATACTAAGTCTCCGAATATATAAGTAAATTAGAAGGTATTTGCTTTTACCTAACCACGGTTAAATTCAAAATGGAAATAGCATCCAAGTAACAATTACGGCAAATTGGCCCACTTTAGGTTAGAGCAAAGAGTTCAAAATACTTATTAAGGTTGTAAGTAGCGATTACGGTACCCGGTGAACATCCCGAGTGTATTAAGCACAACAACAAATAGGTACCTTTGTTGTTTTACTTAATTCGCGCTTACTATGTTGGACGGGTGGTCCCAAAGTTAATCTATACTAATACAAGGCCTGGTACCAAATTACGGCTTATTTGCACTTATCCGTTTACAGTCAAACAGTACCTATTTCTCGGGAAATTTTCCATTTTCATTCAAACTCAAAGCATTGTTTTACGACACCAATATTTATTGTTTTGTCAGCGGCTTCGCCCGCGTTTATGACGGAAATTATCACACCGGAACGTACTAATGGGATAAAAAGTATGCTATGTGTTAATCCAGGTTATAAACTGTCTATGTGCTAAATTTCATCCAAATGCGATCAGCCGTTTTTGTGTGATTGAGTAACAAACATCCAAACATCCAAGGTTTCACATCTATCTATACTTCATTCATCTAGCTAGCCTTTTCCCAACTAAATTGGGATCAGCTTCTAGTTTTACCGGATGCAGCTGAATACCAGTATTTTGCATGGAGCGACTGCCATAACCTAGTTACTGGATAATACGATACCCCTAGGTAAGACTGGTTGTCAGACTTTCGGGCTTCTGACGACCCGTAACGACTGTCAAAGATCCACGAATGACAGCCGGGACCAACGGCTTAACGTGATTTCCGAGGCACGGCGGGGTCTTGGTATGTAAAGATGGTCACCCATCCACAGACCAACCGCGGCAAGACATCTATCTATACTTTCATATAATAAAACAGTAGAATCCGGTGTATCTGTACAATAAAGATTTTTCTTTCTTAAAAGAAAAACCAATGAATGAATGAATGATTGTTTAAAAACAATTATTCTATTTTTATTACTTTTCTTCAACGTACAGACACACACACACCGGATTTCACCGTTTTATTTATTTATTTATTTCACAGTTTATGTACACACATTATAAATAGACAAGAAAAAAGGAACAGAAAAAAACGTACAAAGGATGCTTATTTCTAAAGAAATCTCTTCCAGCATACCTGCGATAGGAAAGTAGTTAAAGAGATGTAGACAACGTGTGTAAGATGAGAAGAGAAAATAATATACATAAAATAAAAACACTTAATTATCATAATTATATGTATAGAAAGGATCTACAGTCAATGAACTCTCACATGATTTTTTTATTTATTACCAAATGTTTTATGTATAGATTTTGCTGCAGGATATACCCGGATCACTTAAGTAACGAGCAAGGTAGGCACTAAGTGACTGTGGTCCCCACATTTTTGAATGGCTCTCCGAATAAAACGAGGCTCTTGTTTTTCTAGGTCCTGGCAAATTGTTGGGAAAAAATCTCTCGTAAAGTTAATTAGCTAGGAACTTCACAACTCAAAGGCAGGCCTGTACCGATATTTGGTTTAAAAAACTTGTTTTTATTATTTTCAAAGAAAGGAACTGTATAAACTAGCTGACCAAACACACCTCTTCTTCCCGAGTCTTTGAGCAAAGCAAACGTACAGATATTTTAGGGTTCATGAAACACCGTCTATGTACAAAACCTTAGTAAGTAAATATCAATAAATTGATGAAGGTCACGCGAGAAAATGCCCGGGTCAAAAGTTCAAAACTGGCACGATATGCAAATTACTTCTGAATTATGTGAAATAACCTTTTTAGTTTCAAACTACGAAAACCCATCAAAATAGTCTCTTGTAAAATTGTATTCAACTGTGAAATAGTGACTGATTAAAGCCCCAAACACTTACTCTGTGTATATAATATATGTTGACTGTATAAAGTTGATATAAGCAAACAATCGTGTTATCCAATTAACTATGCAACCACATTGCTCGAGATTGTCACACCTTGTAGTATTAACTGGGGTTGCTAGAACAAATAATTACCATGACGACAGGTTCAAATTCTGACTAATGTAAGAACGTATTTCCCAAGATATATGTAATAAATCTTGGCATGGAAAGCAAATGTTACGACTATCCCAGGAATCATTAAAATAGGAAAACGTGCCGCGTAAGAAATTTTCTCAGAATTATGTTCCCGTTATGGTACCTTATTAGTAATAAACATTCTAATATTAATAAGTTATCAGAGTAAGCCGCATGTTGTACAAAGTCCTCACATAAAGGAAATTCTCAGAAAAATATGCAGTGTTTGACGTTATAGATACCGTTACGTTGAAAGGTTGTGTTGAAAAGAAACTATTAAAAAAAAACAATTCACAAAAAAAAACATCTTTTCCAAACAGGAAAAGACGTCCTTTCAGTGTACGTTTCTTAACGAGCAGTTTCATTAATACCCCTTTGTCACAGTTTTTTCTAATATTCTCTTCATTAGCAACTTCAGTACTGCGCATAATAGGACCAGCATGCAATGTGTAACCGATATTACCGAAGCTTGCCGACTTGCAGCCCGGTCGAACAGCCCGTTCGACCGGTCGGCGCTTATGACCTACATTACTACGCTAAATAATAACATACAGGTTTTATCAGTAATAATAACGAGTTCGTTCAGGGTGCACTTTGAAATAATAACTAGATATAAACCGTAGTCTAACGGCTTCTTGAGCTATATTTAAATCTGATTAGGGCTAATCAGGTGCATGCTTATGAATTGATTTTTTCAACGGTTGTTGCAGTTATTGTAACATGAATAGTTTCGGAGTAGAATTTATTTACTTTTGAAATGTCACATACCTACACATAACCAATCGTACATTTTTTTTTTTTTTAGGTTGGGAAATTATCAAAATTCTGCTCCCGATCTGGCCGGCGTGTCAGACTTTTACTGACTAAAACCCACCCGTGTTCCTTCTGTTGCCTGTGTGCCGGGGCTGCGATATCCCTTTCGGACAAACTCGCAACCAATGTAATTTGTACTCGTATAAAATTAAATAATCTGGTCAGCATTGATGCCACTTCGCTGCAATTAAAATTGATGAATGCAATTTTAATGCACTTAATACAATTGTATTGCGAATAATTGTGTGCCGAGTTGGGAGCCGCAAAATTATAATCTACAACATTGCAGGGTCAGTGAAATTTCAAGGAAGGCTCTTAGTGGGAAATCGCGGATGTAGGTAATAACTTTTAATTTTTTCTATAAACATGGTAACTTAATTTTCTGTCATTTTGGTTATGTTACATAAATGATGCCTAATTAATGTCGGATTGCAAGTACCTTCGCCTCGTTACGAAGTATTCGTTGATTTGAATTAGAACGAAGTTTGAACAAACAGAATACCTTTGAGCATTGGTGATGACCTGAAGTAGGTAGATAGTCAAAACGTAAACAAGTACACGGAAATAAGATAAAAAAAAAATGGAATCCGTACAATTTATTCAATGAAATTAATATGTGCGTGCGTAGGTACATCTTCCTCAATTTTCATAACGACAGTAAAAACCTTTGTAGGCGCCTTAAGTAGATAGAGGCGGGTATAATGAAAAGCTATTCATTTATTCATAACTCTTAAAGTC
This sequence comes from Agrochola lota, assembly GCA_947364205.1. Classification (NCBI taxonomy): domain Eukaryota; kingdom Metazoa; phylum Arthropoda; class Insecta; order Lepidoptera; family Noctuidae; genus Agrochola; species Agrochola lota. The sequence continues at coordinate 10,656,174 of OX376227.1, read as the reverse complement.
GTAACTTGTTTAAACGGGGAACAAAAAGCCGTTTTGTAGGTAAATGAAAACAATGGGAGCTAGTGGTTACGGTTGCAAATCAAATTACAACTTTTACATTACGCGGCTGGTTCCTAGATTCATTCAACACATAAACTTGTGAGGCCTTTTGCACTTAAAACTTCCTCCGGGGAAAACTGTGCGGTCACATTATATCGTTGAACGAATTGTTATTGTTTCTGAAGGGAACTTTAACCGCTGCGGATTAAATTCAGCCGAAGTGGCTCGTCGGCTTTCATTGTCATAAACTGCGGCGACATGTCATCTCAATGTGTCCTATATTTTTTTGTTAGACTATTTCAATTTACGTGTTTTATTCGTATGAAATAAAATTCCCGTTGGAGTCGTGAAGTATTGAGCTTTATAGTTATTTTTATTTGGATTATTAAATTAATCATAACTTACATATATTATAAATGCGAAAGTTAGTTTGTTTGTTACTCTTCCACGCTAAAACGGTTGAACGGATTTGGATTAAATTTGGCACATGGGTAGACCATGATCTAGGTTGGGACTGGGGATTATACTTTTTATCTCGATATTCCCACGGGAGCGAGACTTAGGGCCGAGTCACACCGGAATGGCAGCGGCCGGCAGCAGCCGGCAGCGGCTGCCAGCGGCTGCCAGCGTCCGCCAGCGGCCTCCGGCGTCGCCGTCGCCGCTGGCAGCCGCAGACAGAACCACCGACAAGATGGGCGTGGCGTCACCACTGGCGGCCTCGAGACCTTTCAAGCTTTTCAAGCGATACTGGTATTTTAAGTATGTAGATAAAGTTTAAAAATATTTCACACTGAAAGTGCTCGCCGCGTATGTAATGTAGAAACTAAACTAGTCAAGAGGAGACTAGGCGCGTGGCATCTAGAGCTCGCGCGAGGCCGCCAGCGGCGACGCCGAGGGCCGCTGTCAGCCGCTGCCGGCTGCTGCCGGCCGCTGCCATTCCGGTGTGACTTGGCCCTTATGCGGGTGAAACCGCGGGGCGCAGCTAGTAATCCTATAAAGTAAACCTACTGTATTCTTTATTTGTTCATTTTACTTCAACGTCCCATTGATTAAGTTAAAAATGCATAACGTGAATGGTTCAATGTATGATTTATCAATCATCCTCTGTGTGAATATTAAAATTCAATAACACTGATTTATTTATCTGCGTGTGCCAAGAGCCAACTAACCAGTTGCCAACAATAGTTCTTCGTCTCACGGAAATCCATTTTCCGTCAGTTTCCGCACCCTCTCTTTTTGTTTATATCACCCGTACATTTACAAAAATACCAGTATCATGACCACAAACTACCTACACGTCTTGCATTAGGTACATATGACGTTTTTTTCATAAAATCCTATTTAATTTTCAGAGGCATCGTGATATACATTATTCATGACATCTATATGAAATGCAAATTTTTAAGCAATGCTCGAAGCCATTTTTGAAGATAAACTCGTGGAAAACATATCCCACGTTACTGTTTCTTTTCACATGAGGGAATTCGAAACAACCATTAATGTTACTCAGGGTTATCATGAATATTCCATTGGAAACCCTTTTACGAGATAGCCTTACAAGAACCGCTTTAAAAAAAAAACTAAATAATTAATGTTTCAGAGGAATTTTATAATGGGTAGTTTACGATCACACCGATCGTATTAAAAGTTACAAAGAGGTCTTTTACTTTATAATTTGTTTGATAATCAAGATGGGCACAGTGAAATATCCCGCTGTGATATCTCCTTACAAAACAAAAAGAAAGTCAAAAGTGGAAAATAAAACGTGAGCCTTTATAGAAGTTGTGGAAACGGAAAGTTTTCCAATTGATAATAATTTCCATTGTGATGCAACACAAAGGGGAGCAGGAAAGTATGAAGTTCTGAAATAAATTCTTAATTTAAGAGCTGACTGAACGCTATCTGAAAGGAAAGTCGGGATTAGAAGAACAAAGACTACGGCTCAGCTCACTGTGGAGCTTAATTTTTTGTTGACTTCTGTTTCGCTCTTTGCTGTTTGCATAAATTGGACTCGCAAACTTCGTTAAATAACTTTAGACCGATTGGAACTTACTAAAACTGCAATAAAACGATCACAAAACGCAAATAAGTTGTAACCAATATAAGTTCATGACAATATTAATCCAAATAACCCGGAAAACCGGTGCAAATATGCAGTAAACGAGCAAATGTTCAAATCAAATGAATCGTAAATCCTTAACAGTCTATTCATAAATCACAACCAAACGCTTCGACTTTAATTGGACATGAATAAATCAAGAAACACTTAATTACGTTTACGAACTTACTGTGAAAGGAAGAATTTCGAAATAACATGAAACAGGTAAATCACGGGTCTGTCGAGCACTTTGCATATAATTCCCGCCGTCCAACGATACATATGCGAGTAGCGACGAAGAAAAACCAACACGACTGGACAAATTGGTTGGACGTCCGCAATTTATTCCACTTATCATAAAAAAAGCTATTCACAGTACAAAAAGGTAAGGGGTGTAGTTTTTGAGTGTTTGGGGGTGCATGGTGCGGAAGCGGCGGTGCTCGTAAATCCTTGTTGTTCCGTTCCGCCGCGCCGGCATCCGATTACATTCTAATTCCGACGTACAACTACTTGCAGATCGCGGCCCGCCTATAAATACGGACAATTAATACTCGTAATGACGTCATGTGTATGGGATTTGTATTTAAACCTAGTGTGAAGCAAGAATTTCTGTTGATTAGAGTTTCTGTTGTCGTCGTACGGTCGTACTCAGTCACTGTCTCTTTTTCTTCCTCGATATAATCGTCAACTACTTCGTATCACATAGTTTAATCAGCAACACGAGAACCGATAGACTCAATCTTGATAAAATTTCCTATGCATTATGTCCATTTCAAGATTCAGTTATTTTTTAAAATGTACTGTGCCAGCTCTATGAAAGGAGAAAAAGTATTTTCTACAAAACAGACTGATACCGGAATAGGATAATGCTATTATATGTACTATAAAACAGATAAATGCAGACAATGTAAACGATATGGTAGCAATATAATTAAATATAATCCTTCCAAAAGTGTCGCTGGTTATAGTAAAATATAATGGGGCACACATATTTATTCAACAATATTATCTGCTGCCTGAATGAGCATGTTAACAGGATTACATTTTAAATCCTCCTCATTATATTTTTTGTTCTCATTGTGTATTAAAGATAGATTTGAATGTTAATGTGGATCATATTTCACTCAATCATGATCATTAAATCAGCATTTATGCAGTGTTGGGATCGACTGTCAGTGCAAATTTAGGATTTATTTGGATTTTGAAGGGTTACGTTTACTGAACTATTCACTACGCCTCCAGCACGAATCAAAATCCATACTAATTTAGAGGTATGAGGAACAGGGTGTAAAATTCACTCATCCTCTTTAGAAAAGGGAGGGTCCTTCGACCAGACAGGTGTCGTGTCTGGCGGGCAACTGCCCAACGATTGATGTCAGAGAAGTTATATATATGATGTTCACGCGGTAAACTCTAATTGCGCGATGCAGGATTTGAGTGACGTTAGGATTTTGTGTGACGTCAGGTCTTTGATGCGTAGTTCGCATGTGGCGATGTAGATGCCGCCACACTAATATTATAAATCTTAAGTAACTCTGTCTGTTTTATTTCACGCCTTAGTGGTTGAACGGATTTCGATGAAATTTGGCCAAAGGTAGACGTTTACCTGTGTTAGGACATAGGATACTTTTTATCCCAGTAGTACGTTCCCTTGGGATAATTTCCCCCTTGTACACGGACCTGCGGAAAAAAGCTAGTATTTATTACTATAGTCGCTGTTATCATCAAATTCTAAGAGCGACATGAGAGCGTATTTGGACGTAAACAAGTGTCTGTCAAATAAATGTGTGGGAATTACTAGCGAGAAACACGTTACTCCGTTTCGTAGATCTTCATGTTCGTGTTGGGTATCTCCAGGTTCCCAAAAGCTTTCCGGAAGGTTCCTGTTCCGTATAAGGCGGGATGAAACACCCGGGTGTCACCACTGTGTGGATCGCCCGGAGGACACGATGGAGCGTACGGTGGAGGTCTGCCCTGCTTGGGCGGAGCACCGCCGTGTCCTCACGGAGGGGATTGGCGGCGGCGATCTCTCGCGTCCGGCCCTGGTTCAGGCCATGGTTCGGAGCGAGGGTGCATGGGAGGCCGTCACCTCCTTCTGCGAAGCAGTAATGCTCGCAAAGGAGGAGGCGGAGCGCGTGAGGGAGATGCAAGCTGCACGCCCTCGCGCCCCTAGTCGCCGCAGGAGACGCCCCGGGCGTCGGGAGTCACGAGCCGACTTCCGGCCACCGTAGGCGCGGGCTTGCGGACGGTGAGCAACGGGCAGCTCGCCGTCAGATAAGGACCAGGCCCGTGTCGACGGCGCGTAGTGTTCCACGCGCGCCTCAAAGAGATGTCAGCACCAACCGACAGGGTCGAAAGACCAATGCCTGCTGGGGTTGCGGGTTTGTCCGAAAGGGATAACGCGGCCCCGGCACACAGGCAACGGAAGGAACACGGGTGGGTTTTAGTCAGTAAAAGTCTGACACACCCTCTCGCTCTGCCCTGAGCGGGAGAAGTCATTTGATGATATCCCACCCTCAAAAAAAAAAAAGGGCGGTGACACTCGACTCTAACAAAAATTTGCGCTTTAAAGCTTAATATTTCGCAAACGGATTCCTGAATTGAAAAATGATTTTCACACCAACAATATTTTTGAAAGACCTTTCCAACGACACCCCTCACTATGGGATAGACGAGTAAAAAAAAACAACCCCAGTTACGTGTAGGGGCGGTACACAAATTGTTTTTTTTACCACTTTGTCGGCGTGAGCTAAGCGGCGGACAGACAGACAGACGGACATGGCGAAACTATAAGGGTTCCTTGTTTACTACGGAACCCTAAAAAATAATTGTGAGAGACTTATGTGTATAAAAAATTTAAGCAGACTTATAGACTAAATAATATTCAAGGAAATGCACAAAGAAACTATACCTATTTTCTTTAGTTACAAATAAAAATTTGCCCTTAATAATTCACGAATAACTCGACAAAGCAATGAAGATTGACATTTATTTAACCTTTAAACCTATGTGAATGAAATTCAAAGTCTTTGTTTATACAATAGTACAGTCATTCGATTAAATGTGTTGATTGAATATGTTATTCAATTAATTTCAAAATACAGACACTAAAATTTTCAGCAAAATTTAATTTATTACCGCCTGATAGTATATATTACAATAATAGTTATAAAGTCAAACTACCAACCTTACTCGAGTCATTAACATTACAACATTGAGGCAGTCAGATTTGCACCTAATTTGTAAACAGGGGAAAGGTCAGCGGACCGTTTGGTCATCTTAATAATTTATAGCCATGCAAATTACACATCCGTCCTGTAGGCCATACAAACGTCCTACGTCTCGGTACATCTTAGTACTTGAGTGCTTACAACCAACATGTGGGACGATTTTGCTACGGCGTAGTGTGCTACGGCGTAGCTTTGGCGTAGCGGCTACGCTAAGCAATGGCTACGAAGTTCTAGCAAAGAATTTCAGCAAAATTGTAACTCTTCTCGTAGCCTAATGTTGTTGTTAAAGGTGCTTAATGTGGCTTTAAATTGAGTAGCAGTCTTTAAATGTACTGTGATAGTAATGTGTTACAAATGTATCTTAAATTCATAAAATTAATATTTTCAATTTTAAATATATACTGAAATTTTAAAATAATTTGAAAATTAATCGTGTGTTGCAAATTTAACTCCCTAATCAGTAGATGTTTTAGTATTTACACAAATCCTCGAAATGAGTGAATGACGGCACCGCTTACGCTCCACACACGTTACAATGTCACCGCTTAAAACTTTGCCAACCCGTAGAGAAAGACGATAAAGGAACGCGAATGATACACGTACATACACAAGCACTTATTACTGGAATTAAGTACACCAGTACCAAAGAGCCTCGTTTACACGAATTAAAATAATCCTCTCGACAAATCACGAACACATTCAAAGAGTACATGAAACGTACAGAAATGGACGGACGCTAAAAGGGTGTATTCTGGTTTCTGTAATTAACATACCGCTAACGAAAACCCTTTTTCTTTCGATTGACGAGATGGGTGGATTAAATTCGAGAAACATTTATAATAAAGATTTTCAATGGCTGTGTTTAGATTTAGAATAATTCGATAGGTCCACTCTAAATTGTCTTTAAAGGCGATGCCTCACCGAGACCATTCGCCTGCAATGTAATAGTTCAGATTCGAGCATTACATTAGTGAGTGAGGAGAACCGCAATCTGTAATGATATAGGTAGTTGTTACATTACATTTACCGGGAGTAGGTATTCGCCTGTAATGTAACAGCAGTGAGGAGCACCCGTGATTCGAATCTTGGATTGTTACATTACAGGCGAATGCTCATCGTCAGTGAGGCCGTATTGTAACGTAATGCTCAAAATCGAATCTTGGATTGTTACATTACAGGCGAATACTCCGGTGGGGGAACGCCTTTACATATATCTTAGCAATCAATTTAATGAAAAACTTTTATTAATTTCAATGTCACTGAATATCCAGTATTTAGGAAATAAATTATTTTTGGGACCCGTTGTTTAAAATAAGCCACACCACCCAACCGAGCTCACATTGTAGCTACCGTTTAAATACAATAAAATTAAAACTTTATTATCATCACAAATCCGACAACAAAACGAATCGTTATCATTGTCAATACAAAAAAACATCGTTTGTTATAAGAACAAAGTAACTTTCACACTCGTATGGCTACACAAAGTTACCTCGCCAATGGTTCAGTAAAAAGCGACAAGTGTGAAATCGCCTTTCAAGCATGATCGCATTTCCATATAATCACTATTGGACTATCACAACCCTCGATTCTCCCAGCCAGCTGTTACATTTTCTCATTTCCTTCTATCCACATGGACTAGATTAGCTGGATAACGGCACTAACTACTTATTCGAGTACCCACACCTATACTGTATTCACTGAACCATGACACGGAATGTAAACAAAAAGGCTACTTACATTTATTTAAACTTTTGTTTTTCGTGAAGACTACAGCAACATCCAAACAGGTATTAAGCTGAGGAACTAACGAGGAAGAAGTAATAAGTTCAATACCCACTCGTATGTACTGTTGAAATGAGCTTACTCTTAAAACTAGTATAATCAGCATAGCTAGAAGGGTTTCTCCACTAACGTATACTGGGCCCGCTTGGTAGTATTAGGGTGCATTTCCACTGAAGCAGATACGAGTGGAGCTGAGCCTGCAGGAGTCGACCAATCACAACAGTGGAAATCTTGATCGCGTCTGTCGTCTCGGCTGTTATTGCTTCAATGGAAATGCACCCTTACTGCCTCCTCCCTTTCACAGAGGTGTGACCTGAATCCCAGCAGTGGGAACAGTAGATACCTATGTATAATAAGCTTAATATATATGTATGAAGGATTGATTATTGATATTAGCTTTGATTTAAGAGCAGTGATAAGACTTGGCAGTCCGACGGTCACAACTAGTGGTGTGACCGTCAGACTGCCAAGTCATAGGTCTCGAGTTCGAACCCAAGGTACGCACCTCTGACTTTTCGGATCATGTGCGTATTGTATAATTATCACTTGCTTCAAAAACGGCGAAGGAAAACATCGTGAGAAAACCAACATGACTGAGAGATATTTCTCGACGGCCTGTGAAACTCTGACACCAGGTTAATCACTAACCATACGAAAAGAAGAAGAGCTTTATTGAAATATCAACGTGACAGGCATTTATGTAAACTTACATAAAGGTAGCTAGTAGTCCTATGACATTTGTAAAAAATTACATATCCCAACAAACCAATGATATGCTTACTTGCAAAGAAGAAACTACTAATTATGTAGAAGTAACATAATATGAGATTTAAGTTGAATCTCCAATCAATTGAATCTTATCTATTAGTTATCTATGTAATAGACATTGTTATGTGATAATAAATGTATAAAGCATCCATTACAGCTGCCTATATACTGATTAATTACGGCCGGTGTATAATGTACCTACATGTATCCCGTGATACGGTAATTTAACCTATTGTGTGGTCAACACCGTATACCTACATTGATACATCGAACATTATAGTCCTTACCTACCTACCCATAATAAGGTCTCAGATTCGCTGCGAGTGCTTTAGCAAACTTTTAGAATTCAGAATACTGTTCTATTCTGATTCATTATTAGATAACAATCATTAGGTATGATCGTAAAAGTGAAAATTGCATTTTCGCTATCGCAAATCCGTCAATCCTTCCGATTCTCTTGACTAACCACGATTCACTGCACACTGTGAAGTTCCTTTTCTGATTTGGTTATTAGGTACCTACATAAAGGAATATAAGTAGATTATATTGAATGCAAAAAATTGCCAATGATTGATTGATAACATTCTGCTCAGAAACCTCAAACTCTTCACACACAGTCTCAGCCTTCGGTAGGTACCTAGATGCATGTAAATGTGTGGTTAAAAATGTAGTTAACCACATGATTTCACTAAGTTACCTACATAATTTAGTAAACACTACCATTCGAAATAGGTATCTATGTATGTAGGTATTTTCAACCTCCTACAGACAACCTTAGGTCCACTCATGTGGACCTTCGACATATAGGTATACGTAGGCATTTACGAGTAAATTGCCTATGCGATTCAATCGTTTGTGCACAAGTCAATTAATACTGAACTCAATTAAACTAGTATAACCTCTATCATTAGATAGGTATGGAACAAGCTTTTCGCTTGTTTAAATACGATTAAATAATAATTAATAATTATTATTTAATCGTATTACGTAATAATTATTTCACCATATTATATAATGATAATTTCACCGTATTATATAATGATAATTTTGGTTTTAGATTGGATTTCAAATAATAATTATCTCCGCCAATCGGAAACCAAAATTGGTTATTAAACGTGGAAGCAAAATAAACAAAGTATTTGCTGAGAGCAAAAGAAACCGAAAGTAACGCCAGACCCAACATAAGCGATAAAGATGAAAGCAAAGAGTTACCTACATAAATGGAGCCACATGAACAAATACCTATCTATCGAACAGACACGAACATCCAATGACTAAGCGTAACCATGATAATGGAGCGAAACCAAAAAGAATCCCGAACATAATATTTGCATTAGCACTTATTCAAAGTCGTTCGCCGCTCAACCCTGTTACCCGCACAACGGCACAATAAAAGTTACGAGTACCCGCGACCGTACGATATCTCGTAGGCAGTTCAGAAAACGGATATCGGAGTGGTACACCGTGGACAAAGTAAACTCTCCCACTCTGTTTACTTTTAATTAACCAATAGTCAACAAACGGCTTTGCCCCATACACTTTTCATGAAACAATTTTGCTGCACTTTATAACGGCTGTTTGCTTAATGTAACACGCGTAAATTAGTAACGGTAGGTACTTTCCAGTCTAAAAGTATCGATTAAAACTCTCGTTTAAAAGCGTTTATTCTGAAAGTGGGCAACGTCGCAAATAGATGTCAAATATTTCGCTGTTTTGATTAATTTGACAATATTACTGTATGGAAATAAGAAATCTGGCTAACTGGCGAACTAGAATATTAATAATGAATTGCAATTATAACATAGAATTTGATGCTGTAACCGTTTTAGATGTAAAAAAAAGCATCTGGAAAGTTTCCAAATACTTTTTTTACATCTAAAACTAAATATTAGGTGTTACGAAATTAATTATTGCATTTAATAATCAATATTTCAGTTCACTAGTTTTCCATATTTCATATGTCCATACAGTAATATTGCCAAATTAATCAAAACAGGTAAATATTTGACAGCTATTTGCGACGTTGCCAACTTTTAAGATAAACGCTCTGAAGCGCTATCGATGATACAGCGGAGGGGGTTTGACGGACATAAATGATTGCGTCTTCAATCTATTCGATTCACTGCGAATGATGAATTAATATTATTTCATAGCGAAAAGTCCTATTGGAAGCGCTTTAATGTAATTACGCGAAACCGGTAAGTGAGAAGCTACATGCTCTTGAACTCATTAAGCTTAATAAGATTGCTTCGTTTAATGAATGCGTAGGTAAGCATCTCTATACAATGTTTGCACAAGTCCCTCAGCGAACTCGGGAAGCGAATGTTTATTTTTTTAAATACGTACGTAAGGGTCTGTTTTCCTTGCGTCTTTTTGAACCTTTATAATAATACATTTCCTACAACATGTTCTATCTTTTTTGCTGTAATATCTAAGCGTATTATGAACGTGTAACACAGACATCTAAATGTATCTATCCCAGCTAAATAAAGTGCTGGGTGTAAAAAGTGCGTGCGTAATAATAGTTCCTAGCCCATCACGCGAACCGTTCAAAGTTTTACGACTCGCGCAGGTTTTTCTTCCACTTCCTCGTACATACTTTATGACTTTCCTTTCGTTCCCAAAATTATTAACATGGAAGTTTATGAATATACCGTCGAAGGGTATCCCCGAAGAAATATTAGACAGAGAAAGAGATATCGTTCGCCGATGTCGGTAAATAACAATAGCGGCAGGTAACTGACGTACCTACATAGTGCATAAATATGAACATTGACTTTGCCTTGCGCGTGCAAGGGGTTTTCATGAAAAGAGAGACATTTGAGCCCTCTTATATTACAACTACAGAAAGAAGTCCTAGAAGTAAAACTGCTGCTAGGCACCACTGTCCCTGCTAAGTTACTCCTCAGTGCCAATATGCTAGTTATTGTAAAATGAATCTTAAAATCGATTCCGCAGAATTTAATCAAAGAACTAGGTACAAATACTAACTCCCTCTCTTTTCACAAATAAACGTTTAATATAAGAGAACCAATTCAAATGTGTTTTATAATCTACATCAATAGTTAATTTACTAGATATTGAGTTTAATGCCCAGTGGACGCCGTGAAGAGCTCGCTGGCAAGTGGCGCTCCGCCCACCGTCGCCGCATTATGAAGATTCAACTTTCAACTGAAAAAGTTAAATGGCGCGGAATAAAGCATCGGTAATAGAAAATGGACGACAATCCTCATTTCCTTGTTCTATATTCTGATTAAAGAACTTTTATATAATATCCAAGAATTATATGTCTGCAACTCGTGTGAATTCTGAAAAAATACGGCATATTTTTTTCATGAAATGGAGCATCCCTTAGATGGCCTTTACCCTAAATAACTACCTATTACACATCCAAATTTGCAAGCCAGCGAGCCGTGGGCTCCGAATTTGTTCATTTAATTTGATTATGAATTTCCATTAGGTACTAACCAATTGAGGGTAGGTATTTAATATTTTTTACAAAAATATTGGAACACGTAGGTACCTTCCTATCTAATGAATAAGGTGGTAATTTGACTACACTAAATACAAAGTAGGTCCTCATGACATCATACTTTCCTATACGTAGCGATATCTAGATAACCAGAACTATGCACACGCGGTGACTAAGAAAACGGCTTAAAACGTATTGGGTTAGTGGGTCGCTCATGCATAATACTTAGTGAATGCAGGTGACGATACGGTATGTTTGTGGTTGTGAATTCCCAATACAAATCTCCATAGTTACACGCCTTTAGATTTTCTTTCATCTCGACTAAGCCAGGATAAGGAAAAGGACCATGTCCTAAGTTTAAAGGGTCTTTAATGAGGAATGCGTGCGCGGATATCTTTGTAATTAATTACAAGTAGTACATTTCTCAAACAGATATATACACGTGTATTTCCATAATAATTGTATCCATGGCTTGTTTGAATCCGAACCTACATTATTATAACACATGTACCGAAGCTACGCGCTCCGAACGCCCTCCGGAAATTAACATTTTCTAAAGCGCTTGCAAATGAAGGCGCATACACATCGAAATGACTTTTCAAAGCCTTTGTTACATCTACACATTCCTCATGAATTTACGTCGTGAAAGTAGACGAAAAAATAAATTAAACACATTAATGAAACGTTCGCGCTATTTGCTCAACACTCGATCAGTCTCAATAAAGGAATCGCTAAGATGCGAAGGAATTTGATAGATATTCATAATGCAAAGGAAAGGAAGCACAATCAGATTTTCATTGGAGATTCTCGGCGGCGGTCGTGGGCCGCGGAGGGGGGTGGAGAAATGAATACTTATTGCGAAAATGAAGCGGGCCATTAATGAACGCCGGCTCCGGTGAAGCGATCGGCCGCGATTTAATTCCCTTCGAAAAATATTCAATAAGCGCCGCAAAGACCCTCGCGCGGGATCATCCGCAAACAGGCGGAATCCAATGGAGTAGAAAAATTGCATAGACAGGGGAAAATTCATATTTTATCAAAAGAGAATAATCCTCATAAATCTTTCGTTGCTACTGAATGGTTGTTGCTTAGAACAGCTTTAAATTACTTCGGGCATAAGTAAGATATTACGTGGGCACTTAATACAAAGGTAAAAGTTTAATATGTCAGGAGCATTAGGTATTATTTCTAAAAGGTTATATTTTATAAGAGGCTCTTCTAATACAGCAACAAGATTATTCGCATCGACTTTTATAAAAACCCACTTTTTCAATGTTCACAATAAGAAAGAATCATCTATTATGTTCCATTGTTGGGCGTGCTCCCGCACTAGTACATTTCGGTTTTTCTCTTTGTATGGACGAACAGCTTTAGTTTGAGGTTTTTTCAGCATTTTTTTTTACATTTTTGGTTTACTACCCCCATATTTTATGCCGCTGCAATACGTGTCTGTTAATGAATTGAATATTTTACAATGGCAATATTCTTTTACACGACTTGAAAGATTCATGTTAGTGAAACAGGAAAAGTATGCTTAAAATATTTTATTACTTACATATCTTTCAACGCTTTGACAACACAGATATTATAGAACAATTCGTTTTGTAACTTGGACCACGCTTTTGTCGCAGTTTCCTCAACTGACAGCAAAACGTCTCGAAGATCCTCATGTTGCGATATTATTTTAGTATGCATCTTTAGGAACAAGCTCATATAGGACTGAGCTAATTCAAAATCTCTATTGCTTTTTAACATAACGTCTAACATTTTTAAGAATTGCTTCATCACATCTATGCTCCCGCCAGCATCGGGCGCCATACTTGTAACCTCAGCTTCAATGGCCGCCGGCGCCAAAGTTTTCAACTTCTCTATACACTTCTCGTAATTCTCTTCCGTCTCACAAACGTTTAATTTCTTTCCGAATACTGTCAGTGTTGATAAAGAATCGGGCATTAACAATTGCGTCTGTCTATTTCCGTCTTTGTCTCTCTCTAAGTCAAACTCCAGTTCGAGGCTCGGTATGGTTGGTAAAAAGAATGGAGCTGATTTTGGTACGGTTAGCGGAGTTTTAGGCTTGTTCCGTTTCTTGACAATATCTAGATGTAGTAAGTTCAACCATCTTGAAGTGGGCTGATCTGATAAGGTTATCAGTTCTTCACTTATTTGTATTGGGGATCTATATTCTGGTTCATCTCCTAAGTCTATCGTTCCTACGTCATCTATTTCTGGCTTCTCAGGTGCTGTGCTTGGCAACCCTAGAAAAATTATAAGAAATTGTTTTAACTGAATTGACGAGACAAAATAATTCCTAGAAACAAAACATCGCAATAGAAAAGGTCAAGGGACACTTACTCAATTTAGGTATATTGACTTCTTTCTTATCTATGGGTTTGAGGAATATTCTCTCGTATAGCAATCTGTTCGCCCATAGAAACACACCCACTTCTCCGACGTGTGTTGTTGCTAGGAAGTCGCCTGTAGGAGACATGCTAAGCGAGGTGCATGGCTGCTCCACCTAAAAAAAGACAATCGCAAGTAAAATTAATTTATTCACAAACACAAACTATCATTACAGGATCCCAAATTGAAATATATTATTAATGTTAACTACCATCGCAAGCTTGATTTATGTACTTAAATGGGAAAAATGTCTGACTGTCAGAAAAACAACTCTGCTGCATTTCCCGCACCCCGAATCAAATAGACCAGTAAGTTGCTGAAAATTTAACTTACCGAGAAAATATCTACTAATTTGGCACTCGGTATATCCCACGTACAAATAGTGCAATCCATAGATGAGCTGATCAACCATCTAAAACAAAAAATCATTTTCAAAAACATTCTTAGCGAAAAAAAGAACTCGTAAACACAAAAGAAAGTTAGAATCAAAAGCATTCCAAGTAAGAAAGTAAATACATAAATATATTATCTCACCGGCTCTGAGTATCAAATTCAATATCAGTTATCCTCCCATCGTGGCCGTCGAACTTCCTTACAATATTCATGGTGTCGATATCGATAAGTGTTATAGAAAAGTCTTCGTTTGCGAGAGCTAATAGCCCGCTGTCCCTGTGGCATTTTGTACTGGACACCGATTCTTCTAATCTTATTACGTGGTAAGGGGTGGTTGCTGAAAGAATATTTTAAGCTTAGAGGCCTTTGTTCGCGAAGATGAATGAATATGGAACGATTATGGAATAGAATTATAACGCTGATATAGATAATGTAAGTAGGAAGGATGAAATGCTAAAGTTAAGTGGAGGAATTTCTTGTGCATCTATCAAAAGATGCAAGCACGTGACCCCACGTGGAAAAGACATTAGTTGCCTTATGAATTGTCTACGTATCGGTTGTGTACCTGCCTTCATAGGAAAATAGCTTGAAATGAAGTTAATTCTCCTTTTTTCGTTTTACCTCTTCACGACTATTATATGAATTCGAACAGTGCAAATAACACTGGATTTACACAAGTTTTTTTTATTTTGTTTAAATCTCCAATTAAACGAGCGCAGCATGGTGAACTCACCAAAACAACTCAAATGAAACGAGATTAGAAACCACAAACTACTGTTCTTTTCGAAATACGAGTAGAGTACTAAAATACACTCTCCGAGTTAAAACTAAACTATAAAAACAAAAATAAATTGAGTAAAATTGTTTCACAAAATGGTTAAAATTACGTACATCCGACCGAATTTTAAGTGTTTGTTTACAAAGGGTAATTAAAATATCGTAC
The DNA here is from genome assembly GCA_947364205.1 of Agrochola lota. Taxonomy (NCBI): domain Eukaryota; kingdom Metazoa; phylum Arthropoda; class Insecta; order Lepidoptera; family Noctuidae; genus Agrochola; species Agrochola lota. Next base: position 10,641,046 of record OX376227.1, on the reverse strand, counting down.
CTACATTATGCACTATTATACAAAAGTACAATACAAAATAGAAGCGAATTCGAATCAATTTTCAACACAGATTAAGAATTAAATGGAGTACTCATTATATTTTTTAAGAGCGTTCGTTCTAAAAAGTTGGCAACGTTGCGTCGCAAATATTTACCCGTTTTGATTAATTTGGCAATATTACTGTATGGAAATATGAAATATCAATAACTAATGAACTAGAATATTACTAATGAATTGCAATAATAACACTGAATTTGATGTTGTAGCCGTTTTAGGTGCAAAAAAGGTATTTGGAAAGTTTACTTACATTAAAACTAAATATTCGGTGTTACGATATTAATTATTGCATTTTATCAATATTTTATTTCATTAGTTAGCCATATTTCGTATCTCCATACAGTAATATTGCCAAATTAATCAAAACAGCTAAATACTTGACATCTATTTGCGACGGAGAGAATACCGAACACCGAATGTCGCTGTTCAGCAGCGCATGGGAAATCTAATCACCCGCAGTGTCGTATTTTGCTAACGAATTAACCGATTTATCTGAATGACCAAGAAATCGGTGCCGCAGGCAAGGACTCATCCATAAATCACGTGATTATTTTTAAACCGAAAAGAGGTTCCCCAACTGAAATATTTTTCTTTCTTTGTTTCCATTTAAACATAAAATATTCTTTTTAAGCACCATTGCACCAAAAAAATACACGGATTTTGAGTAAGGGGGTAGGGGTTGGTCTAAAACCTCACCACGTATCATCAGGGGGAAGGGCGGTTAAAAAGTTGCTAAAAAAACATCACGTGATTAATGGACGACCCCCAAACTTTTGATGGTGTAAAATGGCTACTCCTTTAAGAATTGCGATACCACTATTTATAGGCGATCACACTAAAGTAGTACGGGTTATTAAGAAACAGACAATCAAGAAGCAACAGATAAGACATCTGTAGTATGATAATTATCATACTTAAGGAATATGGTTAAACAGAACTTAACTGTAATAAAGTCGGAAAAAACGATAAATGATATGCAGATTTTTTCGCGCCGCCGCCGTTTACTTTCTAAGTGGACTCTCCATTTGCTTACTATTCAATAAAATAATGTTTCTTACCAGATTTAAAATGCCACAACTTCAGTTGATCATCAGCGCCGACTGTGATCACCCTCTGGTTACACAGGTCTGTCTCCACCCCTCTGACGGCACCTTTATGTGCCAGTTTATTTTCTTTTCCATAGTACCCACGATGCAAACCAGATTGCATGTTGAATTTGTGGACTTGGCCATTGGTGTAGCCTGTGTGGTGAAAAGAGAGAAGGGATAAAAAATACGTAATTTTTAGAATTCTGTACCCAAAGGACCGCTGTCCGTCCGTCCGTCTGTCAGCAGGCTGTATCTCATGAACCATAGTAGGTACTTACACAGTTGAAATTTTAACAGATTGTGTATTTCTATTGCTCATTCAGGGGGGTCACCTTAATTGTTAACTTATTTATTTTTTACCATACAAGGACGTGTTTTTTTCGGGGATTTATGCTCGATTTCAAAGCAAAAATCCGGTACGGAAACTTTCGTGTCCAAGTTCGACTCGCACTTGGTTGGCTTTTTTTTTTTTTACAGAAACATAGAATACGTAAATAAATCTACACTTTAGCAATACCACATTGTGAAAATTGGGATCCCTCAAGGTAATTGTTAGGCCCGTAGTAGTTTTCCATAATTATTTAATTCAAGGCAGCTTTTACAGTTAGAACTTACCAATAACAACAAAGTTTCCACAGTGTGTAACTGTTAGACATGTAGCCACAACTCCTTTATCTGTTTCCGGAGGTTTCAACTTATGGTCACCCATTCGCATTTTATTGTAAGACCATGTCGTGGCCATGAAGAATCCTTCATGTAGTGACGCAACGCTGTCCCATTGCTTGTCGCGTTGCATGCACGAACTTATCTTTGTGATTGGTGGTAGGACTAGGTGATCAATTTGTGTTCTCTCTGAAAGGGAAAGAATTGTTAACAGGTACACACGGCTACACATCAAGCTATAAATTTCCAGTATAAGCTGACGTCGCATTGTACGGAAATCCTATACAATGCGAGATCAGCGTACACTGGAAATGTATAGCTTGAGGTGTAGTCGTGTGTACTATCACTCAGGCTAAGAGTTGTGTACACCTGCCGAAATTATAGCGGTTTAATGTACACTTCGACGTATTCGGTAATTCAGTTGCTATGACACAACTTATAGAAAACTAGCGAGGCCCGCGTTTTCACCTGCAAAAGACTCGATCCCGTGGGAATGTCGGGATAAAAAGTACCCTACGTCCTAATCCAGGTCATGGTCTACCCATGTGCCAAATTTCATCCAAATCGGTTCAACCGTTTTAGCGTCAAAGCGTAACAAACAAACTCACTTTCGCATTTATAATACTCGTATTATAAATTAGGAAGTTAGGATTGTTAGGATTACACGATACAAAATACGTTGTTGCCGAATTTCTGCTCGACCAATATTTACGCTTACGCCAAAACGCGACCGCCTTCACACCATGTGTATTGTCTGGCGCCGACTGTGAAAATGTAAAACAAAAAGCAAATGTTGCCTATCAGCAGACAAGGCTCTTTTAAAAATGAGTTGTATAATTTGTTAAGGAGTTTCGCGTGGATTATCTGTGGCATTTATTAAAAGAATTGCAGATGTATGCAAGCAGAACTTTCGTCACATATTTGCCATAGATATAATTCGTATAATTTATTTGTTTAAAAATATACAATAATTTAATTATTGATAGCAGATTTTGAAGATCTGTGTCTGAACTAGATATAAAATATCTGTATTTCAGACATCAGCACTCTCCACTGTTGTAGGCGACACTTAGCAAATAACTTTGTTTGATCTCTCTCTCTATACACATCTTATAAACTCAACATTTTTGATCAAAGAGTAAGAGTAAAATAAAAAAGAAGTGAGACAATGTAGGGGAAAATCTTAAAATAATATGTTGTGTAGTGATGGCCTCCGGTGAGTAGTGTTTATAAATGAGTGGATGTGTGTAGGAAGGTGAGTATTACTATAAGCTAACAGACTAAATATTTAGTGAACTATTATTGTACCCACTGTCTGATATCGTCGCTCGCCATCCAATACCGCGAATGTGACATTTTTGACGAAAATCTGATTTTATTTTATTTCATTCTACACGTTCAAATACTTGATGCATTCAAAATCTGATTTTCGTCAAAAATGTCACATTCGCGGTATTGGATGTCGAGTGATTATATCTTACTTTAGTTATTACGTTTTTAAATATTTTTAATTGGCCAAGCATGTTGAATTTGGTTCGGAAATCCTATCATATCATATTCAAAATGTGTATGTACTTACTTTTCTTCTTTGAAGCTTTTCTGTTATGTGAAGCTTTCCCAAGGCTTTTGTTGAAAGTTTCCGACACAGTGTTCATGATATGCAAGCTACTGTCACTGCCTGCTGCTAGAAGGTTGTTACCACTTGGCTCACAGTGGCAAACCATGGTAGGTGGCTGCGAATGTCCTTCCCTAAAAAATAGACATTGCATATTATAACTATTCAATTTGCCTGCAATAAAGAGGAAATGATCTCAAAAACACTAAAATTTATTTGGAAAGGTGAAAAAAAAATATTTATACATTTAAAGAGGTTTCTTTCAAGTTCCTCACCTTTTCCTCAAAAGTCTGGCACCACCATCAGGCATATCAAATATCCATAGCTTCAATGAATTATCTTCAGAATTTGTCACCATCAATGGCTCAGACATCAAACACTTTAGCCCAGATATTTTAGAGAAATGGGCAGATTGTACTTGAGACAATACTCTCTTCTCTTCTAAGTCCCACATGACTATGTGACCCTCTGAGCTGCCTGTCACCATAACTGGGGCTCCGTCAAGCCTGAATGACAATGCACTGACCATTCCCCAGTCATGAACAAATTCCATTACAGCCTGGTCGAATTTTAAATTGTGTAGGACTATTTTTCCATTTGCCAGGCCGACCGCCACCACATCCACGGCAGGTGCTGGCTCCGTGACAGTTATGGCTGATTCCCAGCCTTGGAAAGTAAACACCAACTTGGAAGTTCGGACATTCCATAGCTGCAACTGACCTTGCTGACTTCCAAGCAGTATCTTATTCAAATACGTCGGTGGATGGCATAGAGTGGTGATCTTGAAACTGTCCTCATCAAAACCAAGTTCAAGAAACTCTGATTCGTCTTTTATATCAAATATTTTGAGTACATTATCTTCATCAACAGAAATGAGATGAATACCAAAGGGAAACATCAAATGCACTGACGCATTGTGGCCTTTGTAAACATGCTTGAGTTCACAACCTCGTCTCCATGCGTAGATATTATTCTCACTGGCAGTATAGACGTGGTAACTGTCCCCACTCATATAAGTAATAGGACCAGGATGCTCACCGCTGACGCTTAGCAAACGAAATTTGTCACATCCATAGGTATGAAACCACTTGCCCACACTCGTACATAGCAGTGTTTCGCCTCGTCTCTTGATAAATCTAGCTACAAAGGGCACATGTGTACTGACATAACCTAAAACCCTGGAGCCGGTAAAAATACGGCTGCTTGAACTCTCCGGCATTGTCATGCACTATCCTAAGAAGTTGCCTTTATTATTACTATACGCTAGTTCACTAAAGAATATTATCATTCCCTACAAAATTATTTCACAAAGAATAACACACGTGCATTTGTTATTGCCTTGCTGTCACATGTTTGACTTGACAGATTGATTCATGACTGTCATTGTCAAACTCAAACCACAGATATTAAAAGTGCTGCATTCTACACTACTTCACCAATAATGTATTGTTCAGACAGAGGAGGCGGTAGTGGCGTGTGGTGTTTGGGGTGCGAGCAGAAAACCTCCCCGTGTGCCTGATGCCTGCTGGTCCCTTATGGATACGTCCGAGGGGAAGAGCAGTCGTTGGGCCGGTGCACTCTGGGCATGGACAATACACTCTTCGAAAAAGGTAGCGGAGTTTTTTGGCGAGGGTATTGTTTATGGCGAATTTCTGCGAGGAGGAGAGCGTTACGTTCCTCCAGGGTGGATGGTGGCCTACTCCCCCCTCTGCTTACAGAGGGACGGTCGAGTGGGCGAGGTTAGGACCTGGAGGTCCGTAGAGGAGGGATCTCCATGTTGGAGAAGCAGGGGCGGGGCTCGTTGTGCACTCACCCTGCCAACGAGCTGGCAGCGGGAGAATTCATTCTCCTGACTGCACCCGTCGATATCGTAATCCGGAAAGAGTTCACGGTCATGTTTTGTGACTCGGAACGGGACGAGGATCTTGGCTTAACCGCCCGGATCGCGAGGACGTAAACCTCTATAAAAAATTCCTCTAATACCAAGTTTTGGTGCGTGGCGAGGGTATGGATGGCTGAGGAGTAGTGCCATCTGTGACTCTTAGTTGCAGGTGGTGCATCAGTCGTTAGCGCACCCCCAGCCGGGGACCAGTGGAATCCTTGGGTTGGGTTACAAATGCACACTTACCTAGGGACAGGGGGTAACCCTAGGAATGACATTTTACATCCCCCACACTCGTGGGATCAATTATGACGAAACAAAAGAATAAAAACAAAATAAAAAGCGTAGAGATGGTGAGCGATTCGGGGTCGGAATCCGACTCCGCATCTGGCGCGAAGGGCTCTTCTCAGAGCCCGGAGCGCGTTGAGACGGGGGCCGCAAAGAAGAGCGACTTCTTCAAGCGGTCCAAACCAGAGGGGTCGTCCTCTGATGGCGAGCTGAATGCGGCTCGCAAAAAACTAATAAAGCGGGGCGGGCCTCGGGAACGGGGTGTGGCCAGAAGGCTCACTACCCCGGAGGACAGCGAGCCGAACAGAGGCTCTGAGTCCTCGGGCGGTGAGCCGGACGCCGCTGGCAGCTCCGAGCTGAAGGAGGCGGCCAGCAGCTTCGAGGAGGTCGTGGCAACAGCCATCCGGGCTGTGGGCTTGAAGAGGATTCAGTCCTCTAAAGACAAGGCCATGCCCGCTGCCACGGCCTCCATAATGGCGGCAGCGAAGGCCCTTCAGGTCGGGCCTCCATCGGACGCACTGTCCGAGATGCGGGCGGAGGTCGGCCGCTTGACGGCCACTATCGAGCTTCTCCGAAAGGAGAACGAGGAGCTCCGAGCGGACCTGGCCCGGCTTCGAGGAGCTGGCCCCCGGGAGGTGCCCCAGGGGGGAGCGATGCAGTCGCAGGCGGAGGACCGGGTTTTGACCCTGGTGCGGCAGGAGCTGGCCGCACTCAGCAGCCGGTTTTCCGTGATGGAGGGCATTGTCCTGCGCCCTCCGCTAGCGGCGAGCAGGCCGGCAACTTTTGCCGCCACCGTGGCTACTCCGGCCACGCCTGCGGCCAAGCTTGCGGCCAAGTCCGCGGCCAAGCCAGTGGCCAAGCCCGCGGCTAAGCCAGCGGCCAAGTCCGCGGCCAAGCCGGCGCCTCCGGCGAAAGCTGCGCCGTCCAAGCCCACAAAGGGCGGGACGGCTGCGCGAAAGGGGACCCCAGCTGTGGCGGCAGGACGGTCGCCCCCGGCCCCGCCTCTTAATTCCTCTCTGGCCGACGCCGAATGGCAAGTAGCCGGGGAGAAAAGGCAGGCGGGAAAAGCCAAAAGGGCGGCCAATCGGAAGGAGAGGCAGCAGCAGCGCAAAAAGCGAAGCGCCGCGGCTAGGCTCCGCGCCCCGAAGTCCGCAGCTGTAGTAATCACACTACAGCCGGAAGCGGAGAAGAAGGGCGTGACCTACCGTCAGGTGCTCGCTAAGGCGTGGGCGGCAGTGAACCTGGAGGAGATCGGCGTCGCCGATGGCTTCCGGATGAAGGTCACTGCGACGGGGGCTCGGATGCTGGAGATCCCCGGTGCGGCCAGCGGCCCGACCGCGGACGCCCTGGCCGAAAGGCTCAGGGCGTCCTTCAATGCGGAGGAGGCCCGAGTCTCCAGGCCCACCAAGTGCGCTGACATGCGCATCCTGGGCCTGGACGACTGCGTGACGGCGGAAGATGTTGTGGCCGCCGTGGCTAGGACCGGAGGGTGCTCTGCCGAGCAGGTGAGGGCAGGCACTATCCGTCCTGACAACACGGGCATGCAAACCATAACGGTGAGCTGCCCCGTGTCGGCGGCCCAAAAGATAGCCGGGGAGGGCCAAAGGCTCCGGGTGGGCTGGGTATCCGCGCAGGTGAAACTGCTGGAACCCAGACCACTGAGGTGCTTCCGCTGCCGGGTGGGGCACCACGTAGGAGCGCAGTGCACCTCGGAGGTGGACCGCAGCGAGGAATGCTTCCGCTGTGGTCGGCCCGGTCACAAGGCCGGCTCGTGCAATGCCACGCCGCACTGTTATGCGTGTGCGGCGGCTGGCAAGCCGGCCGATCACCGGGCCGGGAGCAAGGCCTGCGCTCCACCTGCCAAATCCAGGGGCAGGGGCAAGCCTTCCGCCACCGCCGTCACCGCCGCAGCCGCCACCGTTGCCGCTGCCGTTGCCGCCTCTACTGGCGCCGTCGTCGCCGCTAGCACCGCGGCAGGGCCATCACAGGGGGCCCGGGAGGAGGCTGAAATGGATTGCCATTGATGGCCCCATTACGCCTCCTTCAGGCGAACATCAACCACTGCGCCGCCGCTCAGGATCTGTTGCTCCAGAGCATGGCGCAGTGGTCGATTAACATCGCCGTGGTCGCTGAGCCGTACTTTGTCCCGCCCAGGGATCACTGGGTGGAGGACCTGAGCGGCTCAGTGACCATTATTTCGTCGGCCGCCGCCGGTACCCCGTCCCTCGAGGCCGTCAAGAGGGGATCGGGTTGCGTGGCAGCACGGTTCGGGGAGATTGTCGTGGCAGGAGCGTACTTCTCCCCGAGCCGAACTCTCGCCGAGTTCCACAACTCCCTTGGGGAGTTGAGAGTCATCGTCGTCGGGTACCATCCCCTGCCCGTGATCGTCCTCGGGGACTTCAATGCCAAAAACGTGGCTTGGGGTTCCCGGTATACGGACACACGGGGCAGGATGGTGGAGGACTGGGCTCTGGAGACGGGCCTGGTCGTCCTAAACCGGGGTTCTGTCCCCACGTGTGTGCGGATGCGGGGTGAATCAGCGGTGGACATCTCGTTCGCCAGCCCCGCTCTGTCGCCGCGTGTCATCGACTGGCGCGTCATGGAGGGGGTGGAGACCTATTCCGATCACCGGTACATTCGGTTTGAGGTCTCCGCCCAGACGTCGGGCGCGCCGGTCCGACAGACCCCGAGTGGTCCGCGGTGGGCGCTGAAGCAGCTGGACCGGGAGCTCCTCCTGGAGGCCTCGATCGTGCAGGCCTGGGTGTCATCACCGGACAGGCCTGCCGACATCAATGACGAGGCGGAGTGGTTCCGGGAGGCCATGTCCGTAATATGTGACGTGGCAATGCCCCGGGTCCAGCCCGGAAGTGCTCGGCGCCAGGTGTACTGGTGGTCGCGTGAGCTGACCGCTCTACGCGCGGCGTGCGTTGATGCGCGCCACCGGTACTCCAGGCACCGCAGGCTCCGTATCCGCCCTCCGGATACGGAAGCCATTGAGGCGGAGCTGTACGAAGGGTACAGAGCGGCGAAGACCGCCCTCCGAGCGGAGATCGGGCGGGCCAGAGGAGTGGCCCGCGAGGAGTCGCTGGAGACTCTGAACAGAGATCCGTGGGGACGCCCATACAAATGGGTGCGAGATAAACTCCGCCCATGGGCTCCCCCGCTGACGCAGAGTCTCCGGCCCCAGCTCGTGGAGGACGTGGTGAGCGCTCTGTTCCCTTCGCGAGGGGAACACACTCCCCCGCCCATGGCTCCGCCTCCTGCGGTGCCCGATGCGGACCACACCACTGACGACGACGATGAATCTCCGGAGGTGACCGAGGTAGATTTGAGAGTGGCGGTACGCAGGCTGAGTGCCAAAAATACCGCCCCAGGACCCGACGGCTTACCTGGAAAAGCCTGGGTTCTGGCCTTAGAGGCTCTCGGGCCTCGACTTAGGGGGCTCCTAAGCGCATGCTTGGAGAGAGGCCAGTTCCCACTTCGTTGGAAGACAGGGAAACTGGTCCTCATTAAGAAGCCGGGGCGCCCGGCGGACTCTCCGTCCGCTTACCGGCCCATCGTGCTGCTCGACGAGGTGGGCAAGCTCTTTGAAAGAGTAATTGCAGACCGCCTTGTCGGGCGGCTGGAGCGAGTGGGGCCGGATTTGGCGGACAGCCAGTTTGGTTTCCGCAAGGGGCGCTCTACGGTGGATGCCATCATGCGCGTTCGAGCCCTCACGACGGGGGATGCTGTTGCCCGGGGTGGGGTCGTCTTGGCGGTGTCTCTCGACATCGCCAATGCCTTCAACACCCTGCCCTGGAGTTGCATTAGGGAGGCACTCCGGTATCACCGGATGCCGACCTACCTCTGTCGAGTGGTCGAGGCCTATTTGACGGATAGGGCCGTCATCTACCCCGGTCACCACGGAGAGTGGAACCGGCGAGAGATGTCGTGCGGTGTCCCGCAGGGATCGGTCCTGGGGCCGCATCTGTGGGACATCGGCTACGACTGGGTGCTGCGCGCCGACCTCCCTAGCGGCGTCAGCGTGGTCTGCTACGCTGACGACACGCTGGTCCTGGTGCAGGGGAGGTCGCATGAGGCGGCGGCCGAACTAGCGACACGTTGGGTTGCGACAATCGTCGATAGGATCCGGCAACTGGGACTCGAGGTGGCCTTGCACAAGTCCGAGGCCATGTGTTTCTATGGTCCTCGGAACGCGCCACTGTCGGGTTCCCAGATAACGGCGGGAGGGGTTCACATCGGCGTCGAGTCGACGATGAAGTACCTGGGACTCGTCCTCGACAGCCGGTGGAACTTCGTGGAGCACTTCCGACGTTTGGCTCCCAAACTGGATAGGGCTGGGGCTGCTCTGAAGCGGCTTCTGCCCAACCTAGGGGGTCCAAACGCCTCCTGCCGGAGGCTTTACGCGGGGGTCGTGCGGTCCATGGCCCTTTACGGGGCACCGGTGTGGGCGCGTTCACTGAGGCTGCGACCGGCCCGGCGGTTGAACGCGTCCCAAAGGGTCATGGCCATCAGGCTGGTCCGGGGATACCGCACGGTCTCCCGTGAGGCGGCGAGCCTCCTTGCCGGACTACCGCCATGGGATCTGGAGGCGAAAGTCCTCGCGCAGATGTGGGAGTTGCGCGAGGAGGCGAAACGCCGGGGTGTAACTCCGCTGCCGCGAGAGATCACGGCACAGCGGACAGAGCTCCGGCGGGATCTCATGGCGGCATGGAGTGTGCGATTGTCGCAACCCAGCGCTGGGCACGCCACAATTGCGGCGATAAGTCCCCTCTTTGAGGAGTGGCTTGAGAGGCGCCATGGCGTCCTCACCTTCCGCCTGACGCAGGTCCTCACCGGACACGGTTGTTTCGGGAGGTTCCTGTTCCGAATTAGGCGGGAGGAAACGCCCGGGTGTCACCACTGTGTGGATCGCCCGGAGGACACGGTGGAGCATACGGTGGAGGTCTGCCCGGCTTGGGCGGAGCACCGCCGTGTCCTCACGGAGGCGATCGGCGGCGGCGATCTCTCGCGTCCGGCCCTGGTTCAGGCCATGGTTCGGCGCGAGAGTGCATGGGAGGCCGTCACCTCCTTCTGCGAAGCAGTTATGCTCGCGAAGGAGGAGGCGGGGCGCGCGAGGGAGATGCAAGCTGCACGCCCTCGCGGCCCTAGTCGCCGCAGGAGACGCCCCGGGCGTCGGGAGTCAAGAGCCGACTTCCGGCCACCGTAGGCGCGGGCCTGCGGACGGTGAGCAATGGGCAGCTCGCCGTCCGATCAGGACCAGGCCCGTGTCGACGGCGCGTTGTGTTCCACGCGCGCCTCAAAGAGATGTCAGCATCAACCGACGGGGTCGAAAGACCAATGCCTGCTGGGGTTGCGGGTTTGTCTGAAAGGGATATCGCGGCCCCGGCACACAGGCAACGGAAGGAACACGGGTGGGTTTTAGTCAGTAAAAGTCTGACACACCCTCTCGCTCTGCCCAGAGCGGGAGAAGTCATTTGATGATTTCCCATCCAAAAAAAAAAAAAAAAAAGGCGGTAGTGGCGGGTGCGGCCTACAGCGGCGTTCAGTTGTAATAGATACCGCGAGTGCTTGAATAGCTTTATAATTGATACACATTACAACTTACGCCACAGCAGGCGGCCTCTGGCTGAATAACGCATAATGCATCCTGCAATACCTTTTAGGGGCTAAATCATACTCTTGTTTTTCCTGCGACACTACCGCGGCTTTCATCAACGTCTACGCGATTATGCGTATAGATGAATGAGCATTCGTATAAAAAATATAAACCTGAACCTGCATCGGTTACACATTTCGTTGGTCAGTCGCCGTTAGGAGCAGTTCTAGAATAATTATGGCATACAAAAAAGAATATCACCCCAAAACTCAACGAGTGGAGTTATCTCAATAACCCACCTCTGACAAAATCCTTAGGAGGAAAATTGACATATTATAATTTATTCAGTTTATTTCTTTGTAATAAATATAATATGTAAAAAATACTCATGATAATCTTGTCTATTACTTTATTTTAATATTTATTTTTAAAATACATGTGTATAATATTTATAGGAGTCCTTGTCGCTTCAAATCTTCATACGTCTTACGATTAACGACGTTTCCTTGGGAATCTTCGAACTCCTCATCATTTTCTGCTACGAATCTCTCGTTCTCTTTCTGATGTTTGATTTTCTCCCACACTAGAAACAAAACAAATGCAAATAAAATATTTGGGCCCTACATTACTATATATATGTACTCTAAATAGATTATAGACTTCGATTTCGTAGTCTTTGACGTAAAGTCCTGAAAGTATTAACGATAGAATGGATTAATTGCTGTAAGAAAAGCTTCCTAGAACGAATATAATAAACACTTACACGCAAGTGCATCTTCAATCTGCGTGACATTTGCAAAATGGGCCGTGTTGGGTATACCCAGACACCGCATACCGTGAGCGTGACGCCATTCTGCGAAGTGCCGCTGGAACGCTTTTGGTCCCTTGTATGTGTAGTTACCGCAAATCTCGCATGTGTAGCTAATGTTCAGACCATGCAGCTTGTAGAGCCAGTATGGGATGGGCTGAAAAATTTAACTACAGTTTAATTTATTGTTAGACCTAAGCAATGGAAATATTTATTGATAAACCAGAACAAATACGGTAATCTTCGTGTTTCCGAATTAGCACACAACGCCCCACAGAGTAACCCCACGGAGAGAGGCAATACTTCTAAATGTACTACCTCGTTTTGTAGCGCACGTTTCATCGCGCGTTTCCGGTCTCAGATCATATTTGTCACTCAAATGTTTTTAAAAGTTTTTGAGTTGTTAATCCATAAATTAATATTTAAAAAAATAGGCAAGTACCTCTATGGTTCTATTCTAACAACTCTAGTTTAGAAGATCTCTACATCGCGCGTTCAGATTTCCGAATCGCATACTTTTCTTTGGAAGGCTGTAAGTATTATTGTATTTTTTTTTTGCAATAAAACTTGCGGTTGCGGTTTAGCAGTTAAGGAATCACAATTTGCAATGTGACATTTTAATATCACTAACCTTTCCATCCCAGCCAAGAGGCAAGTTCTTAGGATTGTAGGGCACTTCATCGTCATCAGAGTCAACATCAGGTGCTGCAGAGGCATCACTTTCATCGCCGCTGTCATCACGACGTTCACCAGCCGCACGGGCCGCACGACGGGTGACATTCTCTATAGTCGCGGAACGCGTGCCGCTTACGATGTTGGCAAACCTAACAAAACAAAAACATGAATATTTCATTTATTTGGTAAATATTTTTAAAGACATTTCATAGATTCAATCTGCCTAACCTTTTCGGCTTCTTTTCAGCTTCACTATGAATTGGTGAAGGGTGGGCGTTTTTGGGGGACTGTCTTATGAAGTTTGACGTTCGAAAAGTGCTGATTCTCAGCCTAGATTGAATAAATGAATTTGAATTTTCACAATTATGTTGGGATCAGTTTCCAGTCTTACTGAATGCAGCTGAATACCTATGTTTTATATTTACATGGAGCGACTGCATATAATCTGACCTCCACAACCCAGTTACTGAGTAACACCGCTTGTCAAACTTTTGCGATTCTTTCTAGGTGACTGACTAAGATCTACAAATGACAGCTTGGACCGACGGCTTAACGTACTTTCCAGTCTCGATGTCCGGGCAAGCATAGCTTACCTTTCGATCGACTTGTGCTATTATTATTTTGCCACAAAAATAATATTTATTTACCTGTAAACTTGAGCTTCAATAGCACCAATATCTTTGTGCCTTTGCTGGGTTGATGCCTTTGCTTTATTACCACCCTTCTTCGCGACTAGAGACTTGTCTAGAGATGTTTGACCCTTAGTACTGAACAATCTAAAAACAAATTAGAATTATTTGAGACATTATTATTTTTATTGAGACAATGGTAAAACCAGACAGGCCATTAAGTTTATTAAATACCTTTGTGCCCTCTCTTCCAAAGTGCCACCACACTTCAAACCAAGAGCCATCAGGGCAGATTTCAATCTGTCCAATCCAAGGGAGGCAAGTTCCTCCCATGAGGAGAAAGCTGATAGATCCAAATGAGCTCCTACATTTGTTAGGGCACCACCAGTTTCTTTCTGTGGGCAAGACATACTAAATTAATACAGGCGCAAAGACACAATTTTATTGAAAAAAAGAAAAGTAACAGAACCTCTTTGGTGCAAAGTAAAAAGTATAAGCATATTTTTTTCTATTTTTGAAATATCTTACAGGCCATCCAGGAAAGTTTCCAGCCTCCCATTGCTTGACAAACTCCTGGTGAGCGGCAGCCATCTCCTGTGCTTGATCCTGCAGAGGTTTTACTCTATTGACAAAGTCTTTCAAGTAAGTCAGTAGAACTCTGATATAGTTTCTATATTCACTGTTCTTACGCTCACGGGAAATGTCGAAGAGATGGTCAAAGATGCTCAAGTATGTGATGTAGTCCACTTTCTGTGAAGAAAAAAAAATCATATGAATACTGGAAAAAAACTAACCTCAAATATAAAGTCTTGAAATTGAGTTTCTGATCATGAAATTAGGATGTTTGTCTTAAATAAATAAAAGATAGCTTACCTCTATGCCTTTTAAGTTAATATACTTCTCATAACACTCATGCAAATCCAAATATTTGCCATAACCTTCTTCATCAGTAAACTCCACAGGAGCTGAAATGAAAATAAAGTAAATAAATATTAATATTTCCATGATATTTTTTGTATTTTATTGAAACTAAAACCATCAAATTTACTTGTAAAGTCCTCAGCTGGGTTCTCTCTTATTTTTGCTAACTCCTCAAATTCCACAGACATTGGCACACAAATCTGAAACATTAAAAATTTTAAGCAAATGTTCATCAACCATTATACCATAAATATAAATGTTCATAGTTTTCAAGAAGAGAATTAAATAATTTCAACAAGAGAAACAAATATCTTAAGACATCGTGACAACATAAACGAAGCAAAACGAGTATGTACGGATTGTAGCAGGTCTTGCTACCTACCCCCATGGGAAGGAGGCGTGAGTTTATGTATGAATGTATCTTAAGACAGTACATCGTGCAAATGAATACATACATAAACACACACATTATTTTATAGTAAAAAACTAAATAGACTTCAGTGATCACCTCATTAGGATGTTTTCTGTGGAACTCTTTGATTTGCTTGAGTCTAGCATAGAACTCGTTGAACTCACTGGGGCCAGACAATGCAGCAATTTCTTCTTTACGAAGGCCATCCTTGTCTTCATATAACTCCTTCAGCCGTATGGTTGATTCAACATATCTCTGGAGCAAGAGTATTTTTCATTAAAACTAAGAGATAAGAACCTTGCATTGGCTTAAAACTTGGCTAAGTTCTGTTCTAAGACATACTGAGTACTAGTTTTTTTAATAATGAATTAATTTTAATTAATCCACCTTATTTTAATAATTGAATTATAATTAAGTTTATACAGGAAAATACTCACATCATGGAGATTCTTCAAGCGGTGATCAGCATTTATAGTTTCCCGATGCTGAAAATAATTTTTAGATAATTAATTTAGCACTTTTGACTGTATTTCTATAATGATTAAGGAAAGTAATACATATTCTGCTGCTAAGCTAGTGCAAGTGCAAAACGAATGACAATAGTTAAAAGTATGCCATACAGCATACGCTATTCGCAAGTGTTTTGATTTTCAACAATAGCAAAATACAAAAATAGTGTCTTTTGATATTGTTGAAAAGCAAAACACTTGCGAATTGCACATAAACCAATCAGCGACGTTAAAACTGGGTCTTTGGTTAAAAAATATTTAATTTTTGTTTTTTATAAAATAAACATAATTTCTAGTATACTAGAAATTACGTTTATTTTATATGAGAGACGACAGGGAATGGGATTCAAATGTAATATGGCTCACCCCGGTCTTTTTATGAAGAATTTCTTTGACCATTGCGTCCATCGTCCTCTCCCTCTCTTCATGATAGCTTCTTTGCTGTTCTAATATAGTTTCCATGCTGATATTGTACTTTCACTTAGACGAAACTTCTTCTACTTCTTGCACACATACAGTCAAAATAAGAGGAAAATTGGAATTCGTGAATCAAAATGAAAAATACACAACATAACCACACAAACATACAACAAATGCGTATTTGACAATTCGTTGAAGTCACAGACTAAGGGTGCGTACCGAGTTACGCTGTAATCGATTTGAGCGTGCTAACATCCGTACCGAATTAGCATGAACGCGTTAACGCTGTCCCATGAATCGTCATAGATGACGTCATGACATGCGCCATCTTGCGATAACGCCGACCATGCCTTTTACTAATATCACCGTGAGCGCTGTCAAAGATGACAGTTGTGCTGTTTTGTTTTGAGTCGCATCATAACTTTAGACAAACGTGGCATCTTCGAAATTGTGCTTCTGGCTACCGTGGCCACCTAACCAACGAAGAAGAAGAAATGTGTAGTATAAACACAAAGAAATATGATAAGCAAGTTTTGACGTTGAGCAAGCACCGTGAGAACGTTCACGGGCGTTCCGAATTGATGACAGCCCTCAGCTGTCATAATCGTGATATCTAACTCGGAACGTCAAATATTGATGTCAGCGCTGTGAGCGATTACGTTCTTATTCGGAAAGCGGCCTAAGTAGTGTTGAAGTGAATTGATTTGACAATTCAGTAGTGATGTACCCAATCGATTTTCAAAAATCGATATTGAATTAATCTATTCCAACGAAAAGACGATGCCTTTTTTTTAATTACAACGTCTGTCTGTTTGCAACAGTTTGATTATCATTTGTCAAGCATACAAAAAATACAAATCTATGAAACCTTTTAGGTACACACGGCTACACATCAAACTATATATTTCCAGTTTATGCTGATCTCGCATTGTATAGGATTATCGTACAATGTGAGCTCAGCTTATACTGGAGATGGATAGCTTGATGTGTAGCCGTGTGTACGTCATTGTATTGTAGTGTAAAAATGGAAGGGATTGATGAGATGCGGGAAGCACAGGACCAGTTATTGTGGCCTTGTGGTGAAGCTTGGGAAGGCCAATGTCGAGCAGTCTAATAACGTAGTTAGACAGAATGATCACGATAAAAAGTTCCAAACAAACTCACTTTTCTGTTTTTTTTATTGTATAAAGAAAATATTTTTAATCTTTTAGTGTGTCATATTTTTGAAATCGTCTTCTCAAGCCCTTTCTTTTGATATTCCCACATTGTAATAGTTATTTAAAAAAAATTGTCGAGACTGTTTATCTACGTGTGGAATCTGTCACTGTGATTTTATAAAAACAAAACCCAGCCTTTACTCCTAACGTGATCTAGATGAGTTGATAGAAACCTCATATATTAAAATTTATCCAGCCGTTAAGAGCGTTTATACAAAAAAAAAAAAAAAAATACAACCGAATTGATAACCTCCTCCTTTTTGGGAAGTAGGTTAAAAAGTGGGCAACGTCGCGAATGGCTGTCGAATATTTCGACGTTTTGATTAATTTGGCAATATTACTGTATGGAAATAAGAAATGTGGCTAACTAGTGATATTAATAATGAATTGCAATTATAACACTGAATTTGATGTTGTAACCGTTTTAGATGTAAAAAGGCATTAGGAAATTTTCCAAATACTTTTTTACATCTAAAACGAAATATTCGGTGTTACGATACTAATTATTGCATTATAAAATCAATATTTTAGTTTACTAGTGAGCCATATTTCTTATTTCCTTAGAGTAATGTTGCCGAATTAATCAAAACAGCGAAATATCTAAGAGCCATTTAATCCCACATACAAAGTGTTATAGATACGCGTGAAAAACATAACCCTATCTTTCATGTTGCGCAGTCGGGTATTTCTTTTTTAAGTTCAATAACCGGAAAAACATAAAATCAAATCATACATCACTAAAAAAATTATGTGATTTAATCAAAGACTAGCTTATCCACAGGTTAAAAATTACAAACCAAGATTTTATATAGACTATTCACAGACTAACAAACCATTCAAAGTTACGTAAATAGTCGATTTTGAGCTACGTCTATAACTGTGCGTTTGCACTAGCGAAACATTCTCAAACTCAAACTCAAACTCAAAGCATTTATTTCAAATAAACCAATTACAGCTACTTTTGAATTGTCAAGGGGTCGGTCAGTCAGAAATATGAAGCTAGTTGCCCATTCCAACGCGTAGTAGGTTCCTATGGAGAAGAACGGGCAAGAAACTCCACGGACACTCTTTTCAATCAGAATATTTTCACAAAATATTGGTTACATCATCTATTTTTGTAATTATACATGTGAGAACAATGTAAAAAGACGTGCACGTTAACAGCGTCAGTAATAAAAATAAAATCAAAAACATTTAAAAAATTAAAATAAATTCAAATAAGCCGTGGCAGCTAAGAGATGACCAGTCCCCACTGACGGCGCCCGTTCACGAACATGACGCATGCATCAGCACCATTTAGCTCAACCATTTTGAAGGGAACTTAACGATCCAACACACACGCCACCACCAGCGAGACATTTGAGTGAGCATGACATACTCACAACCGCCAGGGCAAACTCAAGTCAATGAAAGACGTACCCAGTAAATGGTAACTGTAAAGTAGGGACATAGTGCTCACACATGTGCTATGCAATTATATAATACTAAGAGATTGAATTTATACAATCTAAAGATAGTTTTACAATCTTCAGCAGCTGCAACAATATTTTGAATGCTAATCAATTAGTTTATGCGCCCTTGTGGAGCTGGACCAGCGCTGAGCCAAGCATTTTTGTCGTCGATGTAATCCCCCAACTTATAATATGCTTGGCAGCATAGTGTGCGTTTTATACAAGATTTAAATTTCGTTTCGTTCAATTGGAGTATGTGGGGAGGTATTTTATTGTAACATTTCAAACAGTACCCCATGAAGGATGAGTCTACTTTAGCCAGTCTGAAACCCGGTTGAATCAATTGGTCCCTATTTCTAGTCCTATAATTGTGTCTATCACCTCTTTTACTGAAAAGACTTAGATTTTTCCTAACGTACATGATGTTTTCATAGATATATTGACAAGGTACCGTCATGATATTAATATCTTTAAACAGTTCCCTTAGAGAATCGCGTCTGCGGAGGCCATATATTGCTCTGATGGCTCTTTTCTGCAGAATAAAAATAGAGTCGATATCTGCAGCCCGTCCCCATAGTAAAATACCGTAAGACATAATACTATGAAAATAACTGAAATAGACCAGCCTCGCGGTATCTACATCAGTAAATTGACGGATTTTTCTCACAGCATATGCTGCTGAACTTAGGCGTCCTGCAAGAGATGTTAAATGAGGACCCCATTGCAGCTTGGAGTCGAGCGTGATCCCCAAGAAAACAGTTTTATCGATGAATTCCAATTTCTCCCCATTCAATACTATGTCACAATCACTACTTTTAACATTCGGTAAAGCAAATCTAATGCATTTAGTTTTTTTCCCATTTAATACTAAATTATTAGCAGTGAACCAATTTTGGACCTGCAGTAGGGCGTTATTTACGTCGTCAAGATTTGATGCACGTCTATTTATCTTAAAAATTAGAGAAGTATCGTCAGCAAATAACACCATTTGTGGTTGGTTTTTTAATAAATGGGGTAGGTCATTTACATATACTAAAAAGAGGAAAGGACCCAATATCGAGCCTTGTGGTACACCCATTTTTACTTTTAGACCGAGTGAATTGACCCCATTAATTTGGACTTGCTGTTGTCTATCATTTAAATAAGATTTTAGCAAACTGAGCGCAAGTTTACCTAGACCGTAATGCTCAAGTTTCAAGAGTAAGGTTTCATGATTTACGCAGTCAAATGCTTTTGAGAGGTCACAAAAAATTCCTATGGCGTCTTGGGCCCCCTCCCACGCTGTAAATATGTGTTTTAATAAGGTTACACCGGCGTCAGTCGTACAACGTCCTTTGGTGAACCCATATTGCTGATCGTGTAAGATTTGGTTGGTGTTAAAATGATTAAGCATTTGATTGAGCATTACCTTTTCGAAAACCTTGCTGAATACCGGCAGCACGGATACTGGTCTATAATTGTTAGTGTCTTTACTGTCCCCAGATTTAAAAAGGGGTATAACCTTACTGTATTTCATTAAATCAGGGAAGACTCCTTGATCCACGCACAAATTAAATATTAAAGCTAAGTATGGTGCTATAGTCTCGATTATGGATGTACAAACTTTGATAGATAATCCCCATAGATCTTCGGTCAATTTGATTTTAATTTGCCGAAAAGCTTTTATAACTATCATAGGGTTTATATGTTTAAATTGAAATTCAACCGGGCAGCCTGGAACATTCGCTTTTAATAAATCTATTGAGACATCGGGTGAGGAATTTAAAGCTTCCGTCGTTTTATATGGTATATTAGTAAAGAAATTTACAAATTCTTGAGCTACTTCTAAATTCGAGCTTAAGACACCACGTGAAGTCTCCAATGTGAACTCAGTGTTTCGTATTTTTTTCCTATTAGTTTCATTATTTATAACTTTCCAAACTGTTTTTATTTTATTTTCTGCTGATTTGATCTTGTTGCTAATATGCATAGCTTTAGCTATCTTGCAGGTATTTCTAAAAATTTTGGAATATGTAGCAACATACTTGTTGAAAGTTTCAGTGTTAATGTAAGGCTTAAGGCCATACAGCTCGAACAGTCTTTCTCTACTTATCCTAATACCTCTAGTTGCCCAGTCGCTAAAAATAAAGTTAGGGCAAATATTTTTTGTTTTCTTTTCAAAAGTTTTATTGAATTCTGTGTGCACTACTGAAAAGAAACCCTCATACAATTTATTTGCATCGTCCATATTATGGCCCAGAGCATTTAACTTATTATTTAGGGTACTATTAAATCTATTTAATTTGCCAGTTGTAATTGGTCTAAATTGTATTTGCACTTTTTGCTTAAGTGTTTTAAACCTAAAAGTTACCGTTTGTCCACTATGATCAGACGGCAAATAATTTACGATGGCTTTATCTAAATAATCACAATCGCAGAAGACATTATCGATACAAGTAGCAGAAGTTGGAGTTACTCTAGTCGGTTCTGTAAAAACATTAGACAAATTGAACGATTTAAAAAGGCTTATTATTCTACTGCTATTTGAATTATTTTCCAGAATATTTATATTAAAATCACCACAAATAACTGCGGCTTTGTTGCTAGATGCAAGTTTCGCTAGGACATCTTCCATTATTGACTCAAATAAAGAATAGTTCTGATAATTAGGGGGTCTGTACACGCACACTACAACATGCTTATCCAGCTCAATACAGGACAGTTCAATGCAATGTTCAACTGATAAACCAACTATGTCATTACGTTGTTTCGATTTTAAACAATTTTTTATCAAGATAAGAGAACCTCCACGTAGCATAGATTTACGGTTAAAGCAACTGCCCACACTATAGTTCTCATAATTAATTAGCATTTGGTAATCCTTTAACCAATGTTCAGTAAAGCAAACAATGTCAAACTTAGTTTTTTCTAAAAACATTTCAATTTCTAATAATTTGGAAGAAATACCTTGAATATTTTGATGAAATAATTTCAAGGCATTCTGCTGATCTCCTTTTTGATAATTATTTATTTTAGAGCAAGAAGATACCTTGTTGTTGTTAGGTATAAGAATATTCTTACAGGTACCTTCTGTTGTCTTACAAACTAGTTTAAATTACTATCCAGAGGCAGTGAACTCATAGTGAGTGAGGGACATGGAACCTCCTTCGTACAATTTGTAAAAATATTTGTAGCATTTGAGCTACATTTATTTAGGTTCACCACCTTATTATTAGTATTATTACTAATCATTGTGGTGTTAATAATACAAGACTTCGACATACTACCTATGTCTGAGTTTATATAAAAAGCTAATAGCCTTGCTATTATGTGTCTAAAACTAACAGGCAGATACACAGTATCCCTAGTCGATTTTAAAGTTTCCACAAAAGTGTTGGTGTCAAGAAATACAAGCTTGTCATAATGGCTAACTAAGAACTGCATATGCTTATTAAGCATATGAATATAATTGTTTTGTCTATTTGTCAATTTTTCAAAATATGGGGAAGCACACAATATTATTTTACTACAATTTAACTTTAACAATTCAGTTACACAGTCAGTGATTTCTTCTTTTTTGACCTTAGAACTATTACCTACAAATACAGTAATGTTGGTTTTAGGATTGTATACACTTGCTGTTACTGATGCCATTATTCGTTTGTAGGTAGAACCTGGCATACAATAATTTTGAGTAGAATAACACAGATTGTTACTAATTAATTTACCTATACCTCTTCCTATACTATCTGAGAACATAACTGAATGATAACAATCATAACTACTCATATTGTATATACATGTTGAAATCTCTATTTCCTGTTAAACATAGCGAACATTGACAGGAAATCTAGAAATAGAGATTTCTACACGTTTTTATTTACTTGCTCTGTGCTCTGTGTCCGCAATGGCGAAACATGTGAATCTTTCGCCAGTACGTTAAACGCACAGTAAGTTAAACTAGAGACGCAAAACAATATTTTTGAAATTATTTGAATAAACCTAAACATTTTTGCATTAGTGATGCATGACGCATGTACAGCTTGGCCAAATAGAGTATGAAAACAATGAGGGCGCCATTATCGCACTTTGGTCACTTCGAATGGGAAATGAGTAAAAGAACACAAACACAACACAAATTGCTAAAAACAATGCTTATGGGTGGGTGGTGTTTTCAGGTTGACAAAGAGTATGAAGTGGCGACATTTGGAACTAAATATTTTTCCTTTGATGATGACCAGACAAGCCTGCCACATAAACTTTCCTTTAACTTATTTAGGTTTAGAAAAGCTCAGAAAACATGTAGCTAAATCCAGATATTTAGTAAATATTGCAGTAATTTATGTACTTTATTGAGTTCCGGTTTTTATTTTTACATAATATAAATCTTATAAACAATATGCAGTAATATATATATTAAATATATTTTAGAACGCTTATCAATCTCGACGTAAATGCGAAATTATATTTTAATTTGGTAATATCATGGAGTTAGCAAGTACTGTGAAGTGGGTATTATCGATTGTGGACCTGAGTCTGTCTCAAACAAAGAGAATACTATTTTATTTTTTGTTTGTGGCGGATTTTGGTTGGGTAACGTCAGCGCTGTCATTTCTGCTACACGTTCTCTTCTATATTTATCTATTGCAATTTCGCAAGTGACCGGTGTTTAGAAATAAAAGTGTAATTTTAAATTAATCATGATCTATTCTACATGGATCAATCAATTTCACTCAGTATTTTTAATCGTTTGTTCCTTATTAACATACGTTCAGTCTGATGTGCCGAGACCCCGCGGTGTCTCTCTATCTAAAGCACCGCTATATTCGCCGACAAAAGATTTCACCTGTTTCGACGGAACGATTTCGATACCGTTTAGCTATGTAAACGACGATTACTGCGATTGCTTCGACGGCAGTGACGAGCCTGGCACTTCAGCATGTCTGAATGGCTTTTTCCACTGCACAAACGCCGGTCATCGACCGCTAAACATACCCAGTTCGAGGGTGAACGATGGTGTTTGCGATTGTTGTGACGGTACCGACGAGTACGCCTCAGATGAAACATGTGTTAACACCTGTGAAGAACTAGGCCGAGAGGCCAGAGCTGAAGCTCAACGTGTGGCTGAGTTGTACAAAGCAGGTAGCCACCTGAGATTAGAACTTATAGAGAAAGGAAATACTAAACGAAATGAGATGGCAGAACAACTTCAACAATTAGAAAAAGACAAATCTGAGGCTGTTCAGATTAAGGATGAGAAAGAGATCCTCAAAAATGGGCTGGAAGCTAAAGAGAATGAAGCCCTGAAGGTATACAGAGAAGCTGAGGAGCAGGAAAAACAAAAGAAAGCAGAGGAAGAGAAACAAAACTCAATTAAAGAATCATTGGAACACTTTAATAACTATGATATTAATCATGATGAAGTGTTGTCAATGGATGAAATAATACTAGCTAGAGTATTTGATAGAGACCAAAATGGAGACCTTGCTGAAGAAGAAATTAAATACTTCTTTGGTGAGAGTGACAGTGTAGACAAAGACACTTTCATTACAACCACTTGGCCATTATTGAAACCACTATTGATGGTGAAGGATGGATTGTTCAAGCCAGCTGAAGAACAAGAAGATATTGAACCGGAACAAGATGCTGATGAGAATGGCGACCTTGACACCGAATATACTGGACATGATGATGAGGCCAGTGACTTAGATCTGCCTCAAGATGAACAAGAACCAGAACAAACTAATGTTTATGATGAAGAAACACAAAAGTTAGTTGATGAAGCTACTGAGGCTCGCAGACTACATACTGATGCTGAACGCACAGTTAGAGAAATAGAAGCCAACATTAGGAAAATTGAACAAAGTCTTGAGAAAGATTATGGCTTGCAACAAGAATATGCCACTTTGGATGGTGAATGTTGGGAATATGAAGACAAGGAGTATGTGTACAAATTATGTGTTTTCCAGAAAGTAACACAAAAAGCCAAGAATGGTGGTGCAGAGGTTGGCCTTGGAAACTGGGGAGAATGGGCTGGTGGAGATCACAACAAATACTCAATTATGAAGTATACAAATGGCATAGCCTGCTGGAATGGGCCTAGCAGATTGACAACAGTACATATCAGTTGCGGTTTGGAGACTAAACTCCTATCTGTCACAGAACCTTACCGCTGTGAATATAAGATGGAATTTAGCACACCTGCAGCCTGTGATGAATCCCATCCAACTGCACAGCACTCATCTCACGATGAACTTTAATAATTCCAGTGTTGAAATTTTCACGCTCATATGTGATGTGTTATCACCTAAGTTACAAATGTAAATCAGTCATCATCCATTATCATGTTTCTCTAAGGACAAGTCTCAAATCACATTCTTAATAAACAAGAATTTCATAAGTGTACTGGAAATCAATTGGAATTTAATGTAGCATGAGTTAGTAGAAGAGTATCAAGTAGAATAATTTTTAAATATTTTTTGGTAACTTCAAGGATTATTTTTCAACAGTGTTTTGATGTAAAGACTGAAATATTCAACATCATACATTATTTTTTCTCTCACATTCCTCAAATGCAAGGCTGTTTTAGTTCAAGTAGAAAATAAAATTTTAATGAAGTGAACAAAACATTGTGAGTGATAAATAAAATTATTGTTTTAATATTACCCTCTAGTTTAATTTAACCTGCCGTTCGATTCTGTAAAAATATCACCGTGAAACTTAGGTGAAGTGAGCGTGAAGTGAGCTGTCAATAGTGTTAATCCCTAGCATTCTGCCCGGCGAATCTGTGGCAGTGACAGCTCACTTCACGCTCACTTCACCTAAGCTTCACTTTAATATTTTTACAGAATCGACCGACTGATCTTGTTTTTATTTCATGTTATTATTTTGACGAATCCTACTGTTATCACGAGAGAGTATGTATAACATAATCGTAGCGCAGATTACGTTGTACCGTTTACTGTACGTAATTGAGGTTGAACGCTGTGGAAAAAATCATAAAAAAACAATAAGTCAATCCAGTCAGTAATGCAAGTCAGCTGTGTACAGTCACGAGCACCAATATGTATACATTTAGCAACTTTAAAAAGTGATTTTGTCCTACTGTGATGATTGTAATTTTAGGTTGTTACGAACATAGTATTTTGGAACCCATACTAATATGAAATAGGTCTTATCTCAAAGTTGCGGTCGTTATTCCATGCGAAAATCGCTTTTGAATTTTGCTAAGTGGATACATATTGGTGCTCGTGACTGTACATTGCCAAGTATAATTTTGGCAAGATGTAGGTAGTTATACATTAATTGTGAATTTAATTTACGTGCATTGTTGTTGGACATGCGATTGACCTAGTTTCAATAGGTTCTGCTTACACACCTTTCACGTCTGATCGTTTTCCTACTAAAGATGACGAGAAATACAATTCTTCATAAATTGTTTGATACTTATTACTGTATTGTAAGAACATCAAGGATTTTCCATGCAAACAAATCGTAAGTTCATGAGTAATAGGAAGGAAAATAAATTTGTATTCTGCGCTGAACGATTTGAATAATCACAAGAATCGATTGACACTTTGACAGTTGACACAAAATGTGTCAACTGTCAAATAGTCGTGTCAGGCTGTCAAAAAAGTGAAAAATGTCAAATGAATGAACACAAAAACGTAAACAAAGCCACATGTTCGTCAAATAATTTCGTAATTTGTAAATGAAAATCTGTACTCTCTAATTTGATTGCAAGCGTAACTAGTAATTAGTATTATTAAGAGGTCCTCCAGTGCTCAGTTTGTGTTAACCAGAATAAGACATGGAAGTAGATCAAATAGTTTCGCGGTCTTGTTTTTCAATGTTAGCAGGAAAGGTTGACGATAAAATTTTGAAGGCATTGAAATCCATGGGTCTTGAGAAGCCTACACGTATACAAGCCGAAGTTTTGCCATATTTGCTACAAGGGAAGGACTTGATCGGTGCGGCGAAGACGGGCAGTGGAAAGACATTAGCGTTTCTCATACCGGTTGTTGATAATTTGGTCAAGTTGGGGTGGTCTGCAAAGGGAGGTACAGTGACTTAACCATTCAGTTCTTATTCGAAGATAATTAGCCAACCAACAAACAGTAATCATAACCTATTTCTTTGTTCTATTTAGTGTTCTTGTCTTGCCTATGAAAGACCAGTTTTAATTACCATTTATTAAAGTATAAAACATGCCAGAAATTTTAAACAGCTTAGATTATGTTGTGGATAATTTATTACAAACCCTATTATATCACTTATTTTATGTTCAGGTACTGGATGTATAATATTATCACCTACAAGAGAGTTGGCACTGCAAACTTCTGATGTATTAAATAAACTATTAGTTCACATTAATTTATCTCATTGTCTTATTGTGGGAGGTGAGAAGAAAGCTAAAGATATAATAAAATTTAAGAAAGGTAAGTGTTTTTCTGAAATTAAAGACTGTGAAATTGTTTATAGAGAGAAATAAAGAAAATTTGTATAAATTTGTACATAGGACTCTTTAAAAGTAATATTTCATTAATTAATTAAACTGTTTGCTAATTAGAATGGTGGGAAAACAACGTCTTTTTCTGAGCCATTCAAATAGCTTGAATGTGAATAATTAAAAACTGGCCAAGTGCGTGTCGGACCACGCACAATGAAGGCTTCCGTAGTTGGGATGAATTTATCACAAGAACAAACTAAACATTGTAGTTGAAAAACATGTTCTCCCATACGGAATGTATGGGAGATCATGTTTTTCAAACTGCAAATTTAAGTTGGTTGATCATTACTTGTTAACCTGTAGAGCCTACTTAGCTCTGATAGTTTTCCTTTTAATTTCGTTATATTTATATACTACTGCTGTGAATTTTTTCACAAGTCCAAGTACAACCATTTTGGTAGAAGGGGGGGGGGGGGGGGGGACACTTGACTCTAACAAAAAAATTCAGTTAAAAGCTTAATATTTCTCAAACGGATCCCTGAATCTAAAAATGTTTTTCACAAACTCACAATATTTTTGAACGACCTTTCTAACGATACCCCACAACATGGGATAGTCGAGAAAAAAAAAACATCCCCACTTTACGTGTAGGGGAGGTACCCTAAAAAAAATTATTTTCAATAATTTTATTTTACCACTTTGTCGGCATGATTAATATGTATACATATGCCAAATTACAGCTTTCTAGTACTAACCGTCTCTGAGCTAACCCGCGGACAGACAGACGGACAGACAGACAGACAGACGGACGGATATGGCGAAACTATAAGGGTTCCTTGTTTACTACGGAACTCTAAAAATTTAATAAAATTTCTTACAGCATTTATTTATAGCATTTAACAATATTACAGGTGCAAATATCATAGTCAGTACACCAGGCCGGTTATTGGATCATCTCCAAAACACCGAAAAGTTTAACTGTGACAAACTTAAATGTTTAGTACTAGATGAGGCAGATAAACTCCTGGAAGCAGGTTTTCAGAAGCATATTACTGGTATCATCAATTTATTACCAAGTAAGTTTTTGTTACAATTTTTCTAATGGCCATTGTAAGTGTTTGAGACACAATATATAGGACCAAAACCACCCACTGCAGGGCAAAGCATACAATGCTCTTCTCATACAACGAAGGCATTAGCATTCATCACCAGACTTGCTGTGAAGTCTGGTGATCAATGCTCACGCACGGGTTGATTGATCACGTTAATCAATTACAAATGAAGTTTATGTGTATATGTAATGTTAACACATAACATCACACCTATAATCCCCAAAGGGTAAGGTAGATGTGTACCTATAGTACACCCACATTTCGCCAGTTATGTTTAAGTCCCATGTAATAGGGGGGAGCCTATTGCCATCAACCGAGCATAAATCCAGATTCCGGGCTGCTATCGTTTATTAAACTCTTCGATAATTGATCTCTCATCGGCGCCGACTTTGTTTTGGTTTTACACTACTTTTGTTACTTATTTACGCCCAAAGTTGCGTAAAAATTAGCGTTCATTCCCAGTCGCCCCCGCGGGGATTGCCACCGGAGGCAAATGGGAATAAAAATTCCCAGTCGTCACCGGCGGTGACTGGGAAGTCATTGCCCCCACTTCAGTTTCGCTGTACATTGCTTTCTCCATCGTAAAAAATAAAAGGATGAGGTAACTTATCCTAAACCTGCCTCTAATCTCTAAAAAAAGACAAAGTGCATTGAAATATTTTTTTATTTTGATTTCGATATGAATAAACTTGTTAAAATTAAACATTTAAACTGGTATTTTGTATCACAGATAATCAGACTCTTAAAGACAGTAATTAAATTAGGAAAGTAATACATAGTAATCATTTCTTAATAAATACGTATTTTAAACAAGGCTGTAAATATTCATATTCATAGATAACAGACTTTTTTCATTATGGTCAATTATTAATTTACCATTTTTATAACCTTATAACACCCACATATATGCCGGCGGCGATTGGGAATTTGTATTCCCAGTTGCCTCTGGTGGCAATCCCCGCGGGGGCGACTGGGAATGAACGAAAATTAGCAAGAAAAACGAATCCTTGTTGGCTTCTTAGCTTTTTTATTTTACTATTCATTATGTTTCAACACAGACAAAATTAATAATGTGACAAAACGATAAGTATCATGTTTAAATTTAGATGTACAATGTCAAACAGTGGATTAAGACCCTCCCGAAATTTGTATGGAAATTATATCGACTGATGCAACCTTAAGCTAGATCGTAGATGGGTGACCATCTTTACATACCAAGACCCCTCTGTGCCTCGGTTCCGGCTGTCAGCCCGAAAGTCTGACAACCAGTCTTACCAAGGGGTATTGTGTTACCCAGTACCTGGGTTGTATAGGTCAGATAGGCAGTCGCTCCATGTAAAATACTGGTACTCAGCTGCATCCGGTTAGACTGGAAGCCGACCCCAACATAGTTGGGAAAAGGCTAGACAGATGATCATGACTTGCAATTAAAAGCTGTGGAAAAATAAAACTATTAGCCATACAGCTAGGTGGCTACCGTTGCTAACAGCTCCAGAGTGTTTGGCTATACCTACATTTAAATATTACTACTTGTGAAACCTATTTTATATTGAGAGCTGTTGAATTAACTTGAAACTTTGACTAAGCTTCTTTCATTTTTTATAGAAAATTAAAATGTAAAGAAGCCATGACTTTCAAAACTAAATGAATACTTATACAATCTATGAATTACTTCACTGTTTAATCAGGTTTTTATTGTGAAAGTACCTAGTTGTTTTTGTTTAAATAAAAGATAAGTTGAGCAACTGTGCAAATAAAGATGTCTTTAGCATCAATTTTTACATAAGTATCTATGCAATCTACCTATTGTAAATATTTTCTAGCAAAAAGGCAAACAGTATTATTCAGTGCTACTATGGGCGAAAATGTCAAGAATCTTGCTAGATTGGCATTGAGAACTGATCCAGTTTTGATATCTGTAACTGATAACAAAATGTCTACGGTCTCAGGACTCCAACAAGGGTAAATATAAACATTACGGTTCATAAATTAATAAGATTATGCCATATGCGGTGATATTGTTAGCTCTAATAGGAGGAGCTCGTGGCTAAGTAATAACAGCCGCACGGTCCATCAGGTAAAGCTACGCTTACCGGGGTTGGTCCGTGGATGGGTGACCATCTTTACATACCGAGACTCCTCCGTGCCTCGGAAAGCACGTTAAGCCGTTGGTCCCGGCTCTCATTCGTGGATCTTTGACAGTCGTTACGGGTCGTCAGAAGCCCGAAAGTCTGACAACCAGTCTTACCCAGTTACTGGGTTGAGGAGGTCAGATAGGCAGTCGCTCCATGTAAAATACTGGTATTCAGCTGAATCCGGCGGTTAGAATGAAAGCCAACCCCAACATAGTTGGGAAAAGGCTAGGCAGATTGATTGTTAGCTCTAATTCTTAACCAAGCTAATAATTCAACAATAAATCTTTTCTAAGGGTTTGAGTGGAGGTATTGTTCAGTCCAGTATACCTATGTGTAGATACTTCACCTGGTCCCTGCTTTCCGAATCCAGTTTAGCTGTAGTTGTAAGATCAACTGCCTTCCATCGGTCCATTTCGTTGTAGTAGCATATATTCAGCGTATTTCAGAACCCTGCTTGTTACAAGACAACTACTCAAGTGTCTCCAGAAGAATGTCCAGGTTTCTCGATCTTTAAAAACTGGTCACTTCTTTTCACAGGTATTACATGTGCCCAGTAGAGAAAAGAATATCATGGTTGTACAAAATGCTGAAGAAAAGTAAGAAACTAAAAGTGATGGTTTTTTTCTCATCGTGCAGATCTGTGGACTTTCATCGTGAATTTTTTGGAATGCATTGTAAAGCTACTGTTTTGAGCATACATGTGAGTATGAAGTTGTTTGTGTAATAATTTTTTAAGGCACTTATTTTTTCACCACTGCATGGGTTCCTGAAAGGGTCCAACGGCATCGCGGAAGACCCGAGGGTGGATGGTGTGACGAAATTGACGCTTATAGTAGGGATTGGTCCATATTAGCTCAAGATCGAGTTGAGTGAAACAGGAAAGGGAGGCCTTTGCCCTGCACTGGGACAAAACAGGCAGTTTGTGTTTTTTTTTTGGCTCACGCTACCAGCCCTTTCATCATCAGCTTATAGCAGTCCACTGCTAGACACGAGCCTCTCTAACAGTCTTTGGCTACTTTCATCCAGCTGCGACCAACCTTCCTGCGGAGATCGTCGCTTCACCTAGCTAACTACCTACCTATGCTTATTGTGCTTATTGTCAGTGACATTAGTAATGTATGCAAGAAAGTCCTCTGCTGTCTGTCTGACTGACAATGCAATGCCTCAGCATGGTTAGTTAGACAGAGTGCCATATATTTACCTGCAGGGCCTAACACCAGCTACCACCATTCTTATAAGTAAACGGATCGGAACAAATCACCTTCCTGTCGGTATCGCGTTGTACCCAGCTCTTGTAACTAAGTAACACATTCAATGATAAAAGTTGTTTCAAATATGCGATATCACGAGATAAATTGCAACATATTACCTACAGTGTTTGCTTTCTCTGATTATGCTGATCTTAGACACTGCTCTACACCAATAATTAATTATGTACTCTTATCGATTAGTCAATGCTTTTAACCTTCGATTACTCTACGTATTCATATCCATTCATACAAATACGATGCACTGATGCGATGAACGGATTCTATGGAATTTGGCACACACGTGGACCAGGGCTCTGGTTAGGATACTTTTTTATCCCGGTAAGTAAGTTCCCGTGGGATAATTTACCCCGACCCCCCCCACCTCCACGCAGGCGAAGTCACAGGTAAAAGCTAGAAATATATCATGCACTTTATTTATGTTATTATCATTATAATTTTAATATGGTCTATTTTAGGGTCAACAAAGTCAAGCTAGGCGGAAAGAAGCGTATCATAACTTTATTGAGGCGCAAAACGGGGTTTTATTTTGCACTGACGTCGCAGCTCGGGGTTTGGATATTCCCTGCGTTGATTGGATCGTACAGTATGATCCGCCATCGGATCCAAAGGTATGTTTTGGACATTGAATAATTGCAAATTGATATAGAGTATAGAAATGGAACTCACGAGCGCGCGTCATGGTTCTTTATGTTATTGTAATAAGGTATAAATTGGAATGATTGACACGCGTTTGTGAAACGTTACATCTGTAGTAATTTACTCCTTTCCTAAGTTAAATGGGCTGTTTGACTAGGTACTTCTTTAGTGGGGAAGAAATCGTGTGCACTGATCTGCGTGGCTGGACCGGCTATTCCATAAAATACCAACTGTTTATTGTTAAAACTTGAAACATTAAACTTACGAGTATGTATCACAACAGTGCAACTGATATCGTGCGAACTCTCGGACATTAAAAGCGTGGGTCGCTACAAAAGATTGACAGCAGCGCATTTATTTATCTTATTTATAAATTCCGATTGGACATGTTTACTATTTCATCACTATCTTATCTTTTAGGAGTACATTCATCGAGTTGGTCGCACGGCCAGAGGATTCAACAATAAAGGAAATGCTGTCATCTTGTTGAGGCCCGAAGAAGAGAATTTTATAAAGTTTTTGGAAAAAGAAAGGGTATTTTTAGATAAATACACTTTTGGTGATCCTCCTGATGAGGTTCAAGATATGGTAAGCATAAAGTAGTGATGGACCGTCACCCGATAGAAAATACATGATGAAGAGCACCCTTACCTACTGCTACGAAATGAAGGCACTGTCATGATGGGCCCTGAAGTAACATAAATCTATAATCTGACATAGACATCATCTAACAAATATATTATCATGAATCGTTTACTTACGAGTATTATCCATTCTAAGATATCATATAATACTACAAATAGAGCAAGTTATGCAACAGTTTTCAGCCATATTTTTAAAGATGCTAACTTTTTTTTGTGGTTGGCAACATCGTGATTCAATAACTGCACGCTTAGCATGACTACAATAGAAACAAGTTTTGTCTATGGAAGAATAGACAAAATGGCGTTATCAAGCTACGCGTGCTGGCAACGAACGTAGCGCGATTTTGCAGATAAAATGCACGTGATGTGGCCCAATAAATCATATCCATCTTCTTTCTTTTCAGCTAGAAGATCTTATATCAAATAATGGTGTAATGAAGACGCTGGCGAGAAAGGCGTATCTATCATTCCTTAGATGCTATAAGACACATCCACTCAAAAAGATATTTGATATCAATTCATTGGATTTAAAACTAGCAGCAAAAGCCTTTGGATTTCTAGAACAGCCTCACGTCGATTTTCGTATCCTTTTTAATATAATTAGACTAGTTATACATATATTTCGCAGACGTAGTAAGGTGTAGCTCACGGGAAACATTTGGATGCAGGCAGCACAGAACCGTCGTGGCGATGTTTGGGGTAAACCTATCATATGTTCAGCAATGAACGTCTTTCGACTGTTATGATGATGACGCCATATAATTACAAAAATAGGTAGACGTTATGACCACAGTAGAAATTTTTCCTTATGGTCCCAACTGTATTAAATCTAAACTCATGCCCATGATTTTATAGCATAACGGCGCAACTGCCAAAAAAAACAACTTTTACGCAACTTTCAGTTGTTCTACAATTTACATGCATGCAGCAAAAAACTCGTGGCGTAGGTACCTACTCTTTATTACACCAGGTGGCGTGAAATCACCTTGCTTTTGTAGCACGGTAGGTACCGTAACCGTGTTTAATCAGCGTCAATTAAACGCTGTGTAGTAATCGAGTAACCCTGGTTTTGTTTCAACAAAACAGTAGACAGTTTACGAATTGTCTACAGATTAATGGATGACCTTTAATTGACCTTGACCGAGACCTTTGTCTAATTATTATTGGATTTCTATTGCGTGAAGCTGTGTTAACATTATCACTGTTGTAAGCTCAATCGGTAACTGAATTTTGTAAAATGTCATGAGAATCTCTAAAGCGCTTGTTCCGTTTGGTTGAATTCAGACAAGTGAAATTGTAAGTTGCGACCTAAAATGGATAATTTGGAATCAAAATGGATAGGTAATACGGGCTAGTATCCGCAACTCCACGACTAAGCGCGTATTTTGCGTACGGGTGGGAAAATTGGTTATTCGATCCACCCCAGCTCCACAAAGAAGGCCAGCAACGCCTTGGTGTCACTGACAATCTCACATAGGGTACCTGGGTTACCGAAGTACTTTGCTCTGTATGTGGCGACCACCGGGCAGTATAACAGCACATGGGCTGCTGTCTCGTCGTCCTCCATGTAGGCTCTGCACAACAGACAGTCTGTGACTCCTATGACAAAGAGGTGTTTATTAAATGACCCATGGCCAGTTACAGCTGCTGTAACTGTACGCAGCTATTGTTTCGTTAGTCGAAGAACCTGTTTCGTGAGGCGGCCATCAATTGTAGGGAGTGCCTCCTTGGCCTGCCTACACTCACCGTGGTCCGACCATAGTTTGTGATGTTGGTGCCTGGTTCGTTTCCTTACCAGAGTCCGTAGGTACCCGAAGGGGAGTGGCGCAATGGGTTCAGACCCCACTGGTGCCATGCTCGATCCCCTTCTGGCAAGTTCGTCTCCTGCGTCATTGCCCCGCGAACCGCTGTGTACTTTGATCCATTGAATGGTAATATTATTGAGGCTACCCACCTGGTTAAGGCGCTGGTGGCACTCGTATATCAGCCCAGATTCAACAGTGTGGCTGTTTAGCGCTTGCAGAACAGCCATGCTGTCTGAGAGTATACGTATCGAGTAGCCCTTAACTTCCCTGGCCATGATGGCTAAAGCGGCAAGGGATATACCCATGCATTCGGCCTGAAATACTGTATTGTGGACTCCCAATGATGTGGCTATATGTATGTTGAAGTCCTCACAGAAGATTCCAGCACCTGTGCCACTACCTGTTTTGGATACATCAGTGAAGATTCGTAGTTCTGCGGGGCGCAGACCCTCGCATCGGCGATCCTCATGAAGTTGGATTCTGTATTTTTTATCAAAGATAAATTATTTGGGTACCCGATCGGCTTAGTAATAGGGAACTCATTATTGAGTCCAATTATATATTGAGTCAAGCAGCGCGGTGTGTTGTGTCTCTCTTACCCCAGAGATTAATTGCATTAAGACTTACCGCTGCCATTGTCGCTTCCTGCTGTATAAACAGGTGGAGCGGGGGCAGTCCCAGCATGGCTTCGATTGCTGCAGTCGGAGTAGTCCTCATGCAGCCCGTGGTCGCCACGCAGGCTTAGTCTTTGCATGCGTTGTAGTTTGTTAGAAGCTGTAACCAGCTGAGTTTGGGGCCACCAGACCACGGCCCCGTAAGCGATCATGGGGCGGATCACTGCTGTGTATAGCCACAGTATGATTTTAGTGGATAGGCCCCACTTCTTACCTATCATTTTCCTGCACAGCCAGAAGGTGATACAGGCCCTGTTTAGCTTGTTGTCTACACGACTGCTCCAGTTTAACTTACTGACTAGTATGACCCCGAGGTACTTGACCTCACTGGCCAACTGGAGTTCTGTATCGAACAGTTTGGGTAGGCGGAAGGGGCCTAATGCTTGTTTTTGGGTGAACATGACTAGTTCAGTCTTAGTGGGGTTCACAGATAGTTCAGATTCCCTGCACCAACTTTCTACTATACGTAGTGCTTGCTGAGCGAGGTTACAGATCGTTCCCGTCACCTTCCCCGATACAAGGATTGCGAGGTCATCTGCATACCCTATTGTATAATAGCGGTTGGAGTTGAGTTTAGTGATAAGGTCATTAAAGATCAGATTCCATAAGAGGGGGGACAGAACCCCTCCCTGGGGGCAGCCTCTGGCAATCATAGCCAACTGCCGCTCATCCTCAAGGCGAACCACTCGTTTGCTTAACATGTTTGTAATCCAGTCCGGTAGTACCTGTTCTACTCAATCTCTGGAGAGGGCGCTGCTAATGCTGGAGTTGTTGGTTTTGTCGAAGGCTCTTTCGATGTCTATAAAAGTGCCCAGGCAGGTGCCTTTTTGATGAATCGCGTCCTCTATCTGGCTGACCACTAGATGAAGAGCAGATTCAGTCGACTTACCGGAGCTGTATGCGTGCTGATTACCATGTAGCGGTATTGTTTCAACATGGATAACTAAGCATCCATTTTTTGAGTTTTTGCAAATATCTCGAAAACTAGACGTCCTGGGTAAAAATTAATGAATTTTTCATCACTCCCTTGTAATACACCACCTGGGATGTGTTTACGGATTAATGGACGACCTTTCATCATTGAACTTGTTGGTTTTACATATTGTAAAGTCTATACATTGTTTTGTAAAAACAAAACAAGGTTAGTCGATTACTAAACAGCGTTTATTAGACGCAAAGTGAACATGGTTTTGGTGGATGTACCGTGTTACAAAAGCGTTGCTGACTTCTTTCAGCTTATATGATGATAACATACTAAAGTCCCCGTCACGAGAAGCTATACATTTTGTAAACAAAGAACTTCCACTAAGTTACGTAGGGAAACAAATAATCCCAAATTCAATCAACTCAAAGCAACTAAGGGCCTATGCACACCACGTTTTTTAAACGCGCCGTCGACACGCGTTTGGAGCGATACAGACGCGATACGCACGCAAGTCAGACGAAGCCTGTAGACCTTTGCACACCTGTCTGTAGGATAAAAGCGCGCCGGCGACGCGCGTTTCTAAAACGCGCGTCGACGGCGCGTTTAAAAAACGTGGTGTGCCCAGGCCCTTAGGTGTAATACGAAACTAACGAGCAATTTCACTTGGGCGGGTTATATTTTAGCGAGATATAAAGCGCTGTCGTCTAATGTTTTGTGGTACTGAACGCGCTTGAGTTTCGCGTTCTTGAAACTGAATCACGGTGTATGATTCTATCAGATAATGGTGTAACCACGGCGTAACTGCCAAAAAGGCAACATTTGCGCAGCGTTGTTCTACAATCTACATGCATGCAGCAAAAAACAAATCGCGTGCATCCCAGTTAATCTCAATGCCATCTGCATGTGCAGTTCATATAACTCTCGCCCAAACATGACTGCAAGAAAGGAACCCAAAATTGCATAAATATTTTCTTAACTATAACATTTCAGTTCCAAAGAAGAAATGACATTGCAAGTTCTTGACAGACGAAGACTTATCTTAAAGACAATAAGAGTAGGTATACATAGAGTATACCTATTGAAACTAGTGTTTATCAACAACATGTAATCTGACTGTTCGATTATTATTATGTCAAGATATAGACATTCGACAAGTTGGGTTGATGCAAATAGAGCATTGAAGTGTGATAAGTAGTAAATATTTGATATTTAAAGTTATGTCTATCACAATAAAACGATTGTTAAAAATAAAACGTGATTTATTTAATTTATTCTAGCTCCAAACTAGCTACTTTTCCTGTTGTTGCCTTTCTGCCTGTAGATTTTAGTTTTCTCAGCTTTTTGCTTGAAGTTATTTGGTGCGTTCAAGGACTTGAAATATCCGTATCCACCGCCTCCTTTTCTCTTTTGTGGAGGTCCTTTGCTGGCTACTTTCAGTTCTACGGCAGGAGGAACCGTGAAACCGAAGGATTTGGAGACCTTGGCCATGTCTATAGTGTCGATGTCGAATATAGTTTTGAGGTGATGAGAGTCGTAAGCCCTCAAGTAACTCTTGAACGCTTCTTTAGCTGATTGGTTCAGGAAGTAGTTTCTTGATATTAGTTTTTCCAGCTGAAACAATGATTATGAATGTTTATGATAATGTTTTAAACATTTTTACATAAACAAGTTGATATGCAATTGCAACAACTGCGTTATTTTTTGTTTGGTTGCCTTGAATGTCAGTCCGAGTAATTAAGATTAAAGAAGAATCACAGGGTAAATTCAATAAAAATACCTTTTGAAGTAAAGTACTACAACACAACGATAAGGACTAAGGAAAAGTAGTACAAACTAAACAGATATAACACAAAACGATTGGAGTAGTGATCTAGGGCTTTTACAGAGTCTAGATTTAGGAGCAGAAATGAGCGTGCGTTCGACTTCAGACAAGGTCGAACTCTCGCTCATTTCTGCTCATAAATCTAAACCTAAATTAGCTTATTACTGAATTAATAGAAGCGAACATATTTTGTACAGACGTGCGCGTTTTGCTTGAATAACTACGCGCTATTCGTAATCCTGGAGGCGCCTTTTTTGGCATACAAGCTTAAAACTATCGGGACGTGCTGTGGGCGTTAACAGGGTTATAACTAAATGGTTTTGATTTTTTACTAACCTGCTGTTGTATGTCAGCAATCTTATTCCAAGAGAACTCAAACTCGTTGAGTGCGACCCTGGACTGTTTCAAGAATCTGAGGAAACCAAGTTCTTCAGGGCGAAGGAACAACAACGCATGTCCGCTCGTACCAAGACCTCGAGCAGTTCTACCTACGCGATGGATATATTCCTATAACAATATAAATAAATATTATTATTTTAATAAGTGGACCCCAGGACAAGGTGAAAATACCATTATCCTGAATTTCTGGGAAAAAGCCCTGTATTTTGTGTTCCAAGCCAATATTTTCCGCTACTTAGGGTGGCGGCGCATCAAAGCAACGATTACCGAAATCTTTGATGCTTCAAACATGACAGTCGATAGTACTTAAGGATTATAGTTGTTAAAGTAATGCTCATGTGAATTGGTTCTCAATATTATAGTTGCAACTTTTTATGAGTATCATTTTTACGAACATTGACATAAGGTTTAAATTAAAATGATGGAAGGGCGCTTGTGAAAAGCGCCAACTGTACTAAAGCTGGTAATTTACAAAAAAAATACCGTACCAAACGATATTACCGCTCGATTCGACATTAATTTCAAACAGTGTGGTAAGTAAATATATGAACGAGAATGTGGCAAAAGGGGTAAGTAGGAATCGTAGTTCCTGCCTACCAACATGGGAAAAAAGCGTGAGTTTATTTTTATTATGGACAGTAAAAATCCTGGTATTTTTTAAAATTAAAAAAAAAAATATGAAAATATGCAAATAGCGTTCTTTCATATGATACCCCGCATGCCCTCTTCGAATTTAAAAGACCGCCGTTCAGTCCCTGATGCAATTTTTTTTTTTTCTTATTTGCAATATAGTTGGGCAAATGTCATCTAAAACTATTCCAAATTTCAAGTTGATAGCATTAGTAGTTCTTGAGATATCCAGCTGTGACAGACAGACTGAGTCGCACCGTATGGGTTCTGTAGTAAACAAGGAACCCATGTCGCCATGTCCGCTGTCCGCGGCTTAGCTCAGAGACGGTGACTACTAGAAAGCTGTCATTTGGTATGGGTATACATGTTAATCACGCCGACAAAATGATAAATTAAAATTAAGAAAAATATATTTTTATATGGTACCTCCCCTACACGTAAAGTGGGGATGTTTTTTTTTTCCTGTCTATCCCATAATGTGGGGTAACAATATTTTTTTTTTTTTTTCTATTTCGGGTAGAACTGAAGGAACTATTGTGGACAGGACAACGTCTGTCGAGTCATTCCCGCTCGTCCACACTGCGGACGAATTCCGGGTTTACGGGGTGTGGACGACTGGGAATGTTGCGTTCTGTTCGTCTACACTGTGGACGAACAGAAAGCATTATTCCCAGTCGTCCACACCCCGTCATCTCACGTCTAGTCTAAGAGTTAATAAAGAGAAAATATGAGAATGAGAAAATATGATGATAGTATTTCCTATATTATGTACTTAGCTTTATTACTTTAGTAAGGCAAATACTTTAAAAGTACATACCTAGTAAATCTAAAGCTTTTTTGCGTATTTTATACTAAATGTATAGCATATCACAAATCTGGAACCCGTGTTATGGCAAGTATATTGATCGTATTTAGAATATACAAAAAAGATTTATTCGTTTCCTATGTTTTCGGCTACGTATACCATACATTCTGATAATTACATAAATCTTTGCCAGAAATTTCATTTACAGCCACTCATAAATCGTCGTCGACTAGCAGATTGCACTTTCCTTTTAAAAACTATGTCGAACAAGATTGACTGTCCTGATCTCCTACATAAACTACGCTTCAATGTTCCTCAGAGATCACTTAGATTTAATCCGCCTATCTCCATTCCTTTTTCCTCTTCTAACTACAGGCAAAACTCATACATGGTGCGAGCGAGTAAGGACTTTAATATTCTTTGTAAAGAGTTCTCATTTGACCCATTTACCATCAATAACTATTCTGCACGCGTTCGGCTGAACGCTGACTTCTTTAAAAGTGCATAGTGCTTATTGTACCTTATACATATATATATATATTTTTTCGTGTTTTTTAGTGATCCTAATTGATATTAATGATTTCTGTTACTTATTCTGTTTTTACCCCTGAGAACCTGTAATTGGCTGTATGGTTCACATACAACTGTTATCCATTTGTTATAGCTGTTGGTTCTCCAATCAATAAATAAATAAATAAGAATGTTTCACATTTTAATTTTATACATTGGGTATTGTATCAATATCAGTTTAAATGCAATTAATATGTAAAAAGTTTTAAAGTTACAATCGCCTGGATATACTCAACTATTAAAACTACACCCTGTCGATCCTCCAACAAAAGATAGTCTTTGCTTATCAGTTTTGACGACGCTTCCGGGAATGAACAGATAAATGGCTTTGAAATAGCCAATCAGCTCGCTGCATATTGCAAGCCCACGGTATATGGCAATAAAGTGACGATGAGCTTTTGCATTCGGGATCATGTCGGGGTTAAGTGCACCGGCTGGTGGTTCAAGTGACCAAACTGTGCTCGTGTATATAATAAGAAAGCACGGGACTGTTTTACTTCATGGAGGTCACCAATATTATTTAATTTAAAATTTCTTTACACTGACTCTTAAACTAGATATGAAACGAGGTGCGGACGACTGGGAATGTTGCGTTCTGATCGTCTACACTGTGAACGAACAGAACGCATCTTTCCCAGTCGTCCGCAGTGTGGACGACGGGGTGTGGACGAACGGGAATAACCCCGTCTGTCGGGTCAGCTAGTAGTAGTATATAAGTATATAAGTCCGGAATTGCCAACCCGCCTTGAGAAAGTGTGGTTATCAATGCTCATGCCTTCTCTGTATGAGAAAAGGGATCAGTGGGATCATAATAGACTTGGATAAACGAATGAAATGTAGAATACCTTGGGATCATCCGGCGGGTCATATTGCACGATCCAGTCAACGGCGGGTATGTCCAGACCTCTGGCGGCTACATCCGTGCATAACAGTATTCCGGTCTCGGCGTTGCAGAATTGGAAGAAGGTCGTCGTACGCTTTGTTTGTTGTTGCTTTCCCTGGTGAATA
Source organism: Agrochola lota (assembly GCA_947364205.1). NCBI lineage: Eukaryota > Metazoa > Arthropoda > Insecta > Lepidoptera > Noctuidae > Agrochola > Agrochola lota. The sequence goes on along the minus strand of OX376227.1, from coordinate 10,599,948 downwards.
AGATAATTTTAATATATCTGATAGAGGTAATATAGAAAAAAAAAAAGATGTAAGAGCGTGCATTCTGAAAGTGGGTAATGTCGCAAATAGCTGTAAAATATTTCACTGCTTTAATTAATTTGGTAATATTACTGTATGGAAATATGAAATATCGCTAACTAGTGAACTATAATATTGATCAAGAAATCTTGTGGTTCCCATGAGCATAAAACAAGGTTTATCTTTGAAGATTTTTTTCAAGTTGAAATAGTATTTGTTAATCATTTTTTTTGGTACTTACGTGTATAGACATGACAGGTAGATCGATATAGTTGAAGAGCTCATGGTGGTACTTCACAGACATGCAAGTGGAGAAGAACACCATCACCTTTTTCTTTCTATTCTTCTTGAGGAATGTGAATAGGACCATCATACGTTTCTCTGATGGGCATACAATGTATCTGTGAAAAAAAAATACGTGAAAAGTCGTAAGAACAAAGGAAAAAGGAATGTCTAATAAATAAAGTAGCATAATAAATCATTCTATTGTTATTTTCTGATTAATATTTCACTGTTAAAGATGAAGTAGTATCTGGTGCTTAAGCATAATTGCAATGTTTTTTCCTACCTAATAAAATGTACAAATAAATACGCCATCTAAATCGACAAATTATAACAACAGCACCAATATTTAATTTTATAGTATTTCCTAAGGCTTGTTATTGCAACTTAATTACTTTTTTATGATGATTTTCAATCAATCAATTGTGTTGCTCCCTGTTATACGGGACTTAAACATAACTGGCGAAATGTGGGTGAACTATACTGCGTTGCTAAGCCGAAAGGCGCTATCTCAATAGGAGTATAAGTTTTGAGAAAATTTACTTTTTGTAAATTGTAATTTAAGGAAACATAAGGATTTAAAAAACTTCTGAGTGATATATTTTAATGTTTTAAGTTAGATAGCGGTACTTGGGTTATACCATTGGATGTGACATTAATATAGCTATTGAATGGTATATAAAACACTAAAAGGGCGTATCTCAGAGATAGCGCCTTTCGGCTTAGCAGGGCAGTATATACATACAAGTCTGCCAGGAATACAGGTGTGATGTTATATAACAAACAATACATACCCTTGTTCTAGAGAGTCAACAGTGGCCTGTTCTCTGTGATCATCCACTCCTACATACACAGGTTCATGTTTCACAGCGAGGGCTGTCAAAGACTCTGTTTTCTTAGTTTGAGTGGCACTGAACAACATTGTTTGACGACGTTCTGAAAAAAGGAGACATGTTTTAAATGCGTTGTCAAAGATGCATGGCTATAGAAGGTTTATGGGTCCTGCCAGACCAAAGTATTATTATTATCTAATCTATAAGCAACAATGAGATTGAAATTCATAAACAGAAATACAGAAGAGCCGGGTTAGAGAAGGCCACAAAATCACAACTGTACCATAAATAAGAAAAGGGCAGTTGCAGCCCGCGAAATTCAATTCGTATAGAACAAACCACCTTAGAGAGATGTAATAACGATTGTAGTCTTGTAGTCGCAAATCATATTTTGATCAAGATACAACCTGACACTGGCCTGCAAATTGGAAAAACAAGAAAATTTGAATTTCGCAGGCTAAAACTGCATGCTTAACATGACCACAATAGAAACGGGTTTTGTCGACGGAAGAATAAGACAAAATAACAGATTGTGATTGTTTATTTGTCATTTTTCTACGCGTGCTGCAGATCCACCTTAAGTTTGCTAAATATGTTATTAAATAGAAGCCTAAGCCCTGCAGTAGTTGAAGTCAAGCAATGGATGGTGGCAATTATGTTTCGTGTTTAGTTACTTACTAGGCAGCAGTTTGATGATCTGCTTAACTTCTTCTTCGAAACCAATCTCTAGTATCCTGTCAGCCTCATCAATAACAAGACACTGCAAGTTTTTGTACAAGAAGTCTGGTGTGTTTTGCAAATGATCCAATAGACGTCCTGGTGTTGCCACTAGTATATTAATACCTGCCAGAGACACAAAACATTAATTAGTCTCGATCAGCAATAGGAAGTTTATGTAAATCAATTTTATTTGTGGTAAAAATGTGAAAATTATGGAATAAGTTACCTTTAGACAGCTTTTGAGCTTCAGTACTTCTGTTAGCTCCTCCCATTACCAAACCATAAGTATGATGATGATACTTCATCAGTTCCATCAATACTCCAAATGTTTGCATAGCCAACTCTCTTGTAGGCGACAAGATAATTACACCAGTACCTAAAATAAAATATACAAAACTATTTAAAAATGGAATAAGGATCAATGGAAAAGGTTGTATGTTTATAAAAAGTTCAGATATCCATTCTGTGTTCACAAAACAACTGTTCTCAAACTCTACAGTAAATGGGACTTCAACACAAAATGTGCCTCAACAGTTTTCACCGGAGACTCAATTTCATGTTGATGTTTACATAAACTGGTTATGGAGTTATGGCAGTCAAGTTTTCACATTCGCCTTTTTATCATCATTACAATAGTTTTTTTTTTTTTTTCAATAATAATAGTATTACTATTGCAGACACATATTGCAGTAAAAGTAATGTTTGTTGAGAAATGCCTTCAAAAAATTTCAGTCACTTATTTGGATAGTAAAACAATTTTGCAAGACAAACAAATGATAATCAAACTCACCATTTCTAGGCTTGAATTTCAGCTTATAGATAAGATCAATAGCTGGTATAAGGAAGGCTAGAGTCTTTCCAGATCCTGTCCTGGCTGCACCAACCAGATCCCTTCCTTCAAGGAGTGGAGGAATAGCTTTAGACTGTATTTCTGTCATCGTAGTGAAGCCCATGTCTTTGATGCCCATCAAAGTTGATTCACAGACTGTTCCTTCTAGCGCTGTGAACTTTTGATCTGATAATATGCCAAGGCATAGGCTGGAACCTGGCACTGGAATAAGGATGTATTTAAAGATTTGTATTTTTGTAATACTAATTTATATTAAGTAATGACATTAATTTAACCTATTGACCGCTTGGTTTTATATCAATTGCCGTGCCCTCAGCTCATAAATCGATAAATAAATATCTACGATGAATAGGGAAATGTGCAATGAAATAAATAATATCTCTAAAGAAGTATTTTACTGTGTGTACATAAATAATAAAATAAATAATGTAGGTTCTCAGTCATATAAATACGTTAATATGTAATCAATAGGTTAATATACAGGCACTACTAGTGATGGATTAATTAGCATTCGCATTCATTGTTAGCATGCGAATGCTCATTTAGCATTTAGCAAATGAAATGTAGTTGCGAAATTCTGTGAAGTGCTAAGTGAATTTATCGCTTCGTAATTTTTTATACTATCATACGTCAGTGTCGACGCACGCAGCGGTAGCGTGCGCTCTCCGTCGTACCCACGGAAAGTCGGGAATACTAAATCTATCGGTTTCACGTAACCGTGACCTCGTTCGCGAGTGAAATTTATTAGCAGTGCTGCGAACTTGCGAAAAATGGGTTAAGCAATTGTTATCTTATTTTCTTTGATTTGCGCGTACTTAGGGTTGTACATTGAATGAATGCGAGATTGTTAATAATAATTTAATTCGCATATTAACAAAATTCACATACTTCATTATTAGCAATTAGCATAGCAATAGCAATTAGCATGCTACGACTCATGAATTCACATGCTAATGAAATTTATGTGAAATCACATTAATTGACATTACTAGGCACTACTGGAAAATCATTACCAGGACAGTAATGATTTTACTATGGCCTGAGATTACCGACAAGCAACAAGGTCTTTAGCCTAAAGAGGCATAATTTTAAGACTACAAGTTATGAAAAGAGGCTGTGGACCATGTTAACAAAGAAATGTGTAAGTAAATAAAAAAACTAAGGTGAAAATTGTCACTTACATTCACTTTCTGTATTGGTAGTATTTTCAGCATCATTATCCGTGTCACTGTCATCTTCAGCTTCAGAAGCACTGTTTTCTGACTCACTCTCCTCTTTCACTGGTACTGGCTCCGGTTTTATTTGCTGTTTTACTTTCTTTTGTTTTTCTATAAAGCAAATCAATGAAACAGATTTTAAAAAGATTGCACTAAAAGAGTACACAGGCCAAAATTCACTACAATCTACATGATTGCAGTTTTGTTTATAACACTTACTTTTGGGCACTGCCTTTTCGTTTACCTCACGTGCTCTTTTCTTGACTTCTTTTACTGTATTGGTCTCGGCTTCTGTAAAGGTGCAAAGGAAATGTAGGTACAATCCTTTTTTTCTGCTTATTTTAGATACACCGTATTAAGACTTCATTAATATGCAGAAAATAAGTGCAATGTATATATTTTTTTGTGTTGAATACATAAAAATAAGGTATTGTGTGGTTCAAGAGGTTATGTTACCTGCATTGTCCTCTGAAACTCCGTTACTCTTCTGATTTACAAACTTTAGCTTTTTCTTCTCTCGCTTTTTTATTTTTCTCATAAGGATTTTGTCAGGGGTAGGCATATTGAACTTCAACAAATTATTTATTTCACACGAAAACACACATGTTCCTACTTCCCAAAATGTGTAAATCTCAAATGACAGATGGCAGAAAATCCACAGATAAATGAATCAATTTGGAAACGAACAGTGTTGCCGGTATTATCGACATCTATTATTTTGATTCTTATGTGATGATAGTATTATTCTAATATTCTGTTGATATCAACTAATTTGAGTCGGGTACTACTCTATTTCTTTATGTTATCTGTGTGACTGTGGAGTGGAGTGACATGGACAGTGACACTTCCCCTTTCACGTTTGTTTTTGTGATTTTTTTGGTTATGTTGATGTTGCTAGTTCATTATTGATTGATAGGTTTTCAGCACATTATTCATCCGGTCGTTTGAGTTTTATATTTGGACACGCTAATACTACATATTTGCAAAACCCAGAAAACAGCCATGAACGAAGAAATGGTAAATCCCAGGAAGAAATTTAAATTTTTAAAGGATCAAATTTCTGCTACAACTTTGGAAACTATAAAGGCAATGGGATTTAAAATAATGACCGATATCCAGGCTGAGGTTTTGCCGGCAGCTTTAGATGGATTGGATGTGGTAGCGACTGCTAAAACAGGTTCTGGCAAGACATTGGCATTTCTTATACCAGCTGTAGAAACTGTTATTAAATGTATGGAAAAACAGATTCAAGGTAATGTACAGTTGAGCCCTTACTATTATAGGAATTACAAAAAACTTGTATTACAACTGACCCAAGAATACAACAATCTACCTCACAATGTCATAAAAACTATGTTTTAACCATAAATTATATATTTCCTTAGTATTAAGATTGCTTAAAAGTGTTTCAACATCCGGACAAACCTATTGAGGTTTTTGTGATGTTTCTGTTTATATTTTGTTTTATTCCTTAATTCATAAACAATAAAATAAAAAATATAATTCAGTATTCAGCTATTTAGGGGACAACATGTGCACCCTACATGTTGTCCCCTAAATAGCTGAAATTAACAAAAACACTGGTTTTTTCCAGGTACATGTTGTATAATCATATCACCCACCAGAGAACTGGCAATACAAACATACAGTGTGCTGCAAGACCTTGTTGCAAATCATGGGACCATCACATCAGCTTTGGTCATTGGAGGAGAAAGTCGGAAGAAACAAAGTGCTGAGCTTTCTATAGGTCAGTAGCAAGGAAGAAAAGTTTTAATAAATAGTTTTACATCTTTTTTGGCATTATTTATTGAACGGACAAAAGCAATTCAACACTGGCTATTATTATATTACAACAGGATATTAACTACAAGTAAACTCAATAGAGAAAGGATTTGTTTTTCCATTTCTTCGTCTTCATTGGCAGGTGCTGGACATACTTTTCTTCTAGCCATGTTACTGTCTGGCACTTAGTTCTTCTTATTTTCTATAATAAGTTTTTACTACTACTTCTGCAACCGTTTAATTATTAATCTTGTTAATTTCAGGAGTTCACATTGTAGTGTCAACACCTGGGCGGTTGTTTGATCATATGAGAACAAAAGAGTTTGATTACAGAAACGTCTGTTGCCTAGTATTGGATGAAGCTGATAAAATATTTCAGTATGGGTTTCAAGAAGACTTGAAACAAATTGTCAACCGCTTGCCAAGTAAGTTTCACCTTAGAGCATAACAAGATTTTACATAAACATCCTGACTTGACTGTCTCGTTGGTTGCAAGCCCTACTGCGGAGCATGAGGTCCAGGGTTCGATTCTCAGGTTGGGCAAAGTGTTATTGAGTTTTCCATCTGGAATTTTTCAGTAGCAGCCCGAAGTATGGGGTTCGATTCTCAGGTTGGGCAAAGTGTTACTGGGTTTTCCATCTGGAATTTTGCAGTAGCAGCCCGAAGTAAGGATTTGTGCCCGGTTGATGGCAATAGGCTGGTCCCCTATTACAAAAATCAATCTGCCAAGCCTTTTCCCAACTATGTTGGAGTCGGCTTCCAGTTTAACCAGATGCAGCTGAATACCGGTATTTTACATGGAGCGACTGCCTATCTGACCTTCACAACCCAGTAATTGGGTAAAACGCCCCCCCCCATACCCTTGGTAAGACTGGAGTCAGACTTTCGGGCTGAACGACTGTCAAAGATCTATGAATGACAGCTGGGACCAACGGCTTAACGTGCTTTCCTAGGCACGGTGGAGTCTCCGTATGTAAAGATGGTCACCCATCCACGGACCAACCCCGGCAAGCGTAGCTTAACCTGATGGATCGACCCATGCGGCTATTATTACTTAGCCACGAGCAATACATGTCCCCTATTACATGGGACTAAACATAACTGGCGAAATTTGGGTGCACTACTATCCCCATTACTAAGAGAATTTACCTCTTGAATTCATTATTACTAGCTGCTGCCCGCGGTTTCCCCGCGTGGACTCTAATTCTTTTTACCGTAGCCTAATCTAGTCCTTATAACATCAGCCAGTGAAAGTCCCGTCAAAATTGGTCCAGCCGTTTCGGAGATTACAAAAATTTTAAAAATTGTTTTTGGTTATAATAAGTACTGTATGTACTTACTTTCATATGCATTTATTAAAAAGCGGTTATTTTGACATTACAAACAGATCAAACATTCAATTTTATTTATTTGTATAAATTTAAAATTGTGTTTTTAAATTATGTTTGTAGAACATAGACAAACAATGTTATTTAGCGCTACACAATCTGAAAGAACTGATGCTTTGATTAAATCAGCAATGAAGGAAAAGGTACACAATATAAACACTGATGAAGATAATCTCATGGCTACTGTTGAAGGTCTGAAACAAGGGTACGTAATAATTATATTACTGAATTCTGATATCAAATCAAATAGAAAAAGTCGATTGAGAGATTAATCAAAAGAGACAGAAGATGCTAATTGTAAAAAAAAAACCTCACTGAATCCCATAAACTCCTTTTTTGAAGTCGGTTAAAAAAGAGAGGTCTCTTTTTGAACAGATTAAGATTTGTAGGTCAACATAAAAATTGTTCAAGTTTGATTTTAATAACTAACCCGCGGTTTCACCCGCGTAAGTGTCGATCCCGTGGGAATATTGGGATAAAAAGTATCCTATGACCTAATCCAGGTCATGGTCTACCAATGTGCCAAATTTCATCTAAATCTGTTCAACCGTTTTAGCGTGAAAGCGTAACAAACAAACTCACTTTCGCAGTTATAATATTAGTTACGATAATTAAATTTTTCAATCCAGCTATGCAGTATGTGAAACAATATACAGATTGTGGTGGCTAAACAAATTACTGAAGAAAACGAAAAACTTCAAGATAATGGTGTTTTTCTCAAGTTGTAAGTCTGTAGAATTTCACCATGAATTCTTCAGTAAGTATTGCCAGGCTGCAGTGTTATGTATACATGTAAGTAAATAAGTTCAGATCACATGGCTTTTTAACCCAATCTGATGGATATTATACTGTTTGCCTTTTCCAGTTACAACTATATGTAAGCGGGCACGCCCTTTATGCCTGGAGGCTTTTATTTAGATAAGTTCTGTTTACGTTTAGTTTTTATTTCTGCCTGAGTATAGTTCTCGATGATGTTGTGTGGTATATTGGCGTGTGCTAGCTAACATATGGCTAATAATTTAAATTATGTTTTGTGTTGCGTAATCTAAATTATCTAAATTATTTTGAATACTATTATATAGAATCTTATTTTTTTGTTCTTCTAACTGAACAGACAGCTGTGCTGCTGGGGAGTTTGTTGCGCCACTTCTTCTTCCCAGCTAATGCACTAGGAAGTGGTGAAGGGTGGGCGTTTTGGGGGACTGTCTTATGTAATTTTGACGTTCGAAAAGTGCTGATTCTCAGCCTAGTTTGAATAAATGACTTTTGAATTTTGAATTTTTTTTTTGATTATGTAGCTGATTTTACTTTTTGCACACTACCTTATTGGGTTAAAAATTCTAATTCAGATATAAGCGATACCTACCGCTGTCGCGCTCGGAAGCCATATTGGTCCCAAATGACTAACCAGCGAGCGCGACAACGATATTAATTATTATCTGAATAGGTCTTAATTCAAAATACAGCAATAATCGTAATATTAACCTATAACTAGAATATCCTATTTTATTGCAGGGTAAAATGAGCCAGACAGACAGAACTGATGTTATATCAAACTTTTACAATGCGGGAAAGGTAGCGTTGTTTTGTACAGACTTAGCAGCAAGAGGGTTAGATATACCGGCAGTGGACTGGATAGTACAATTTGATCCACCATCAGACGCCAATGTAAGTTCGAATAAGCTTATTTTTTTGGGGTCCGTACTTTAAAAGGAAAAAGCGGAACCTTTATAGGGATCACTCGTGTGTCTGTCTGTCCGTCTGACACAACCAATGATCCAAACACGGAAGTGTAACGTAAATAAATGAGTGTTGAATATTATATCACTTTTCGGGGGCAATTAAGAAAAAAAAAAAAAAAGTTTTGCAATCTGTACTGTGTGACATCAAGTGAAAGCGCTTGTTACGAGGATCTCAATTTTTTTAAATTTATAATTTTAAAATAAATATATTTAAAGATATACCTAAGCAATTTAGATGAACATTGACCATACCCCTCCCCCTTATCTCCGAAACAACCGAACAGAAAAAAAAAAATGCAGATATTGGTTCTTCACTCATAGATTACAGGAAAACCTATAAGAAGTCTATGGCCTTAAAATAACTTGTTAAATCTCTCAATATTGTGTGTACAAACTTACATTTACAGTGTATGGAGAACATGTTTTTCAACTACAATGTTAAGTTTGTTTTTGGGATAAATTAATGCCAACTACGGAACTCTTGACTGTGCGTGATCCGACACGCACTTGGCCGGTTTTTTTTTTGGAAAATACCTGCCTATGAGCATGACGTACAGTACGACACAACTTAGGTGTAGCATGGGCAAAATTCGTAAAACCGATCACCATCCGAATTGAGTGCGCCATCAAAATTACCAATATTTATTAGGTACTGCTTTACGTGAAAATTATCTTTACGCAAACGCAATAACTTGTAAAGTCATATAACCATATACATTCGTAAAGTTGAAATGAAAGAATGCATGCTACATGTAAGTTGTGTCGTAACAAAAGTTGAAAGATTGTTGGCTCAATCGACGCAGTAGCCAAATGAATGGCTACCGCCGCGGGTTGCGGGTTCAAATCAATGTCTTGAAAAATGTTTCTCAATTTCTCAGGAATACATCCATAGGGTAGGCAGAACTGCAAGGGGCATGGGAGCGGAAGGAAATGCTGTGATATTATTACGACCAGATGAGATAGAATTCGTTTCATATCTGAAAGAATCCAAAATATATTTAGACAAATATGAATCATGGGAAAAATTCTCTAATTTACAACCTAAGGTAAGACTTGAGGGCCGCTTCACGAATAGCTGTTTATTATTTTAACGACAAAATGACGCGAAGCCGAAAATATAAATTATCGCGATATTATATTCTATAACCCGTTGGCCGAAGGACCAAGAAAATCTGTTCAGGTGGAGATTCATAGACCACTCCGGCTTGGAGTGTAATTGTGGTGCTGTTCCACATACGATCCCATCGTTTGAATGTCACTAGAATTGGCTAGTGACGTGTCTTGTCAGCTGCACGTCGTTACGGTAACTCAAGGACGCGAGTGATAGCGTCCAACATGTGGCCGAATTCATTTATATTGCCATCGACACGCTGAGAAGATAACCCGTTGTCCTAAAAGAAAGCGATAGTCGATTGTCGCGATCATTTGTTTGGCGAACTCGAACACGTCCCACGTCGCGCCGCCAGAGGGCGCGTTCGGGGTTTTCCGATCAAATGAGTGATCGCGATGAACACTTTATCGTCTAATAACAAGTTTTTACAATTTCCAGCTGGATGCTGCCTTGTCAGATCCACAATTTCACGAGTTGGCAGTTGAAGCTTTTCAAGGGTACATGAGAGCTTTTGAGGTAAAGAAATTGAAGCATATTTTCAATGTGATAACAATGGATGTTGATGCCGTAGCAAGATCTTTTGGCCTAAAGGAAAGACCTGATGTTGACGTTCGTAAGTAAAAATACTAGCAATAAACTAGTTAAAATTATTTTTTCGTTAAGCCAAACTATACCCCCCCCCCCCCCCCCCAAAACGCGTTAGGAAGTTTTAGATGTTGCAGATGTGGTCTAGAGTTTGGCCACTTACTACTTTTTATTTTTCTGTTTCAGGCATAGGATTCAGTAAAAAACACAGGCCGAGAAAAAGAATGGCAGCAATGCTTGCAGAACAAACTACTGGAAATATAAAACGCGTTAAATAATACGTTCACTAACAATCTGAAATGAAATGTGTTTGAAATTACAAGTAGTACCTAGGTACTTGTAAAGAAAATATATTTTTATTGTTGAATAACACCAATACGAAGTAAATAAACATTTTTTATTAATATTATTATTCCTTATAGGGACAGAAATATGTTTTTACAAGATGAAAATAATCTATCTTCTGACTAGACGAGTCTAAAGGTAAATTTACGTATAAAAACCATTTCGAAATTTATACATACACAAATTATGAGAGATATAGACCAAGTAATCGTTAAATTAAACATAGGAACTTTTTAGACCTCAGTAATGGTTCTTATTCATTTTGAAGATCTTTCCTAGCTTAGCTAGAGTCTCGATACACGTGTGACTCTGGCAGGGCCACCACCAGGGATTTTAATTTTGATTACACAAAAAATTTGTCGCTTATTAGTCGAAATTTGTCGGTCACTGGTTCAAAAGATATAAGGGTTTGTAGGTGGCCGATCTGAAGAGTCTCCCCAGCAGGGCCACATTTATATCTCAAAAACTAGGACACCTAGCGAAGATGTGTTTTCTCCCATACTTTGTCGCCAAGTCACAGATTTAATCGGGTCTTAGTTTAGGAGATATAATGAGTTCAATTAGTAAGGTATAGTTCAAGAGCCATAGTCGAAGAGTTCACGAAAAATTGCCAAGAAAAAATAAACCCTTATATCTTTTGAACCAGTGACCGACAAATTCTGATATTTGGCGACAAATTTCGACTAATTAACGACAAAATATGGGAGAAAACAGATCTTCGCTAGGTGCCTTAGTTTTTGAGATATAAATGTGGCCCTGCTGGGGAGACTCTCCAGATCGGCCACCTATAAACCCTTATATCTTTTGAACCAGTGACCGACAAATTCTGATATTTGGCGACAAATTTTGAATAATTAGCGACAAATTTATTGTGTAATCAAAATTAAAATCCCTGATGGTTGCCCTGCCACTCGATACACATATTTTTCTTATGTGGTCTTATGTGGTCATGAGCCAGGAATCAATGAGGCTATAATAAAATCTCTTGGACTCAGTTAAGCTAGAAAGGCTTCATGACGCTCACGTTTGAGGTCCACTTACATTAATAATACTATATACATGAAACTTAGTTTCTATTTGGGTGAAACGCACATTTCGTAGATATTATTTCTTGATAATTTCTCGTAGCAATCTTCATGGTTGTGTTGGTGATTGATGGCGTAGATCATTGAGTCTATTGTTTCCACAGTGGCCGGACATCGGTTTAGCGAGAAATACTGTACACACCGCCACGAAGTCTTCCCATGCGTTGTTGAATGTTTGGTATAAACAAAGTTCATATGCACTAATTGTTTGTGGCCTTTCCTACTATAAATATATTTGTAGCGAACTGGTAGCTGCTGGTTTTCATTTGTTGATCCATTCATAACAAGTGATAGAGCACCTGCAAATAAAGAAAGTGTTTTAGAGTCAGCTTGTTCAATTGTTATACATTCTTGTTAGCAAATTCATGCGTTAGCTCGTGAATTTGATAAAAATAATGAGCGAATCCTCTTTAACTCAATAATATTATTATAATACAGAATAATATAAAAGTTTTGGTTCTGTTTATAAGATCGTTTAATCAAATATGGATATAAAAATACATTCTTATAATTATCATTCAAAACACATTATTAAGTAACATCACACATTAAAAATAGCACTTGTTCTTCTGTTTTATTAAAATATTAAGTCGTTGTTCCACACAGAGGCCTTATGTATAAAAAAAAAATAATAAATGTAAAATAATCAGGAATGTAAATCTCAATTTGGTTCTTACATAAAATAAGTGTAAAACCGATGTAAAATACGTGTAATAGAGATCATTTTGATATCAAAATTGTTTCATGTCAAAATACTAGTCCAAACACTATTCTAATTAATATAAAGTAGTATCAGAAATGATTATTCGATACCTTAAATTAGTACAATAAATAGACTAGAATATGAGCAATAAAGTCTTTATAAAAATTTATGGCGAAACACAATGGCACTAATGAAGAGTGTGAAATATGTTTATTCTCTAATTGAATGTAATTTTATAAAAATAGTTTTAGTTTTTTATTTAATAATTAATTGGCACTTGAGAGCATAGTCCCACTATCACAGTTTATTTATTTATTGTGCTTTATGATCTTTATTACTCCAAAATGTAACTGGTACTTAGTATTAATAACCTATGCTAAACTAATTATGCAACTTTTTAAGGTGTTTTTGTCACAATCATCCAGTTTATAGATTTGGTCCCAAATCTTTTTCGAATCTATGATTCAGCTTTGTGTATTCAAAATAAATAGCAGGTCTCATTACTAGCCCTACAGTAGATCTTTTTTCTATCAATATGTATATTATTTTCACTTATAAATAGTTGAATATTGCCTCTATAGAGGGGTGAAGCATACTACGTATAAAAATAAACTGTGTTAATTTGCATAATAGTCTCCTTGCAATTGAGATACTTTGAGTATATCATTAAAATGGATTCCGAAGCAAGGAGTTTTGCAGAAAGGCAGTTCACATGCACTGCACATGAACCGAGTATCTCGTCTTCGTCCTATTTTCCAGCAGAGGCGGCATGAACGCTGCGGATATTTCTTCTTTCCATCTTCCTTTTGCGGAATAGTTACAAGGCGGTGCTCCATTGTCGGTCTAGGATACTCTTCACTTGTGTTAGTTCTCAGAGCATTGTTAGTCACCTTACCATTCACTAAGTTTTTAAGGTCGATGAATAACGAACTCAAGCTGGTATCTGAAATCACGATGGGCATTTTCATTGCACTGTTTGCAGAATAAAAGGCAAAAAAGATGTTCATAAGATTGTAAATTGTTGAAAATGCCATCGTGTTTTCATAACAAAAAGCTTTATGCAAAAGAAAACAGGAAAATTACTGAGTGAAAAATAAAATGATTGCATTTTCAACACAATCTCTAATCTTATTGATCAGGATGATTCTATGAGGAGGAAGCATTAGTAAGCAAAGAAAATGGATGTAAAGATTTGAACAAATTTTACATGAAGGCAGAGATTATGTCACAGTGCTGGATTTTAGAGATTGTTATAACATTTTTCATTAACAAAATATACTTACTATCTTGTGGTGATGGATAGTCCATGGGTATGGACAGATCTTTTTTCCCTTCTCTTGAAGATTCATAATTTTTTGGATTGGAACATACTGCTGGGTCTGTTACTATGATATCACTATCATCACATTCGGTCTTCAAATCCAATCCATTATCAGACAGAGATTGATCCTTACTTTTCTCATTAAAATCTTGGGGGTTTGTTTTCTGTAAATGTGTGTTGAAGGTAGAAGAAATATCTACAGGGTTGTCGTCATATAAGTTTTTCATGTTGTCATAATTATTTGTTTGATATATCTGATTATTTTGTGTGTAAATAGATTTTTCTTTTGTTTTTGGTCTCTTTTCAGGGTTTAGTATGTCTGAGAAGTAGTTTTTTTGTAGGAATTCCGTGGATTTTCTTTTAAGGTTGCTGATCCTATGTAGTTTTTCTATTAGTTGCCTTTGTTTTAGCAGCTCTAGTTCATTGTTTTGTGTTGTTTCGTCATTCATGCCAGTGTCGTAGTTGTCTGACACACATGATTCAGCATCAGGAGTATTGTTCTGAGTTTCTGTTCTGTGTTTAGGTAAATCTTGCTCTCTTTCACTGTCTTCATCTTCTTCAGTCTGGAAATATTAAAATGATCATCAGTTTAAGTGAATTTATGTTGGCACTGCAAAAATGGGAAATTCTAATTGACTTGACATACTGAGTTTATTTCAAAACAATAGTAATGTAACACAAATTTACCTCTTTGTTTGTCAATCCTTTGATTTGCAACACTTCTGCTGTTCCTATAAAACTAGTGAGATCTTCACGTTTCACACTAACTTCTCCATGGTACATAAACTGCAGCAAGTCTTTCATTGCTTTGTGAGTCACATCCCTTAGAACAACTGGAAAATCAAATGGATAAGGTATAAGATCATACTAGAACAACTATTCAAATATAAAAAATGGTTACATGAATAACTTGATTCCAATAAAACAGTTAACAGTTACCAATTGGATGTTGACATGGATTCATTTGAAACATTTTCTTGAAATAAGGTGAACATATTGATAGTATCACTTTATGTGCTTGCAACAGATGGCCTTCGACCGCAATAGTAACATCGACAAATTCGCCATTTCCTAATAAACCGGCGAATCCTTTAGTCAGGTTCCCGTGAAAATTATTCCAGGACAATGAGAATTGTTGGTCCATTTCTAACCACTGTTAAGTTGCATCTAAAAAGGAAAATACGGTCGATTACTTCATTGAACACTTCCTAGATTTATATAGTCTAATTAAAGTAATACTAACAATTTACAGCTATATTTAGTGAAATATAATTTATAAATATTTTGTGTGAGAAACGTGACAGATGTGAACGGCGCGTCGCGTATGCGTAGTGTTGTAATTTTAGTTGATGCAATAGTTAGGGTTGTTTTAGTTTGAAAGAAATGGCAATCGACTTAGAATTAATTCGTATAATTCAATCAAATTACGGCAAGTAGTTATGTTAAACTTTTGGAAATCGGTTACTTAGTAAATGTAGTGAACTGAATTTTCTCCTTAAAGTTTTCAGTAAGGTGTTTTTACTACAGAGACAGAAATACAGGCTGCCCGGTAGATCTCGGCAGAAAAAAAGAAGAGAATATTCTTATTAATCGACTTCAGAAAAGGAGGTTCTGTATTCGACCCGTATGTATGTTTTGTTACCTTCCCGTCCCGTAGGTATAAAAATCTAAGTACCTTACCTAGGATTTGCATCAGTTTGACCAGAGCTATAAAATGGTCTCTGGTCAAACTGATGCGAATCATACGCGGGATGCGGGACGAAATTTGCTCGCGCCGATTGCATCAATTCACTTGTGCATACGGAGTTATTCAAACGCGACGCGAATAGTTGCGTCACTTACTAATCATTAGTCCCGCGCAGGGTTGTTAAGCGGAGATAATTTTGAATCGGAGTTATACCGATGTTCGAAAGTAAAATTTTGCCACTTTTTAGAGTCACTGGATTTGATTAAAATTAAATTTATTCAATTGCCGCATGTTAAATTGTCAACTCCCTAATCTTAGGTAGGTATTACTTAGATATATTATGATTATATTATTATCGCTAATATTTGACTGATTTAAGGAGACTGATTAAAGAGACTGATGAAAGAGACTGATTAAAGATACTGATTAAAGAGACTGATTAAAGAGACTGATTTAAGAGACTGAGTTATGTTTTTATTGATTCATTAAGCCTTCCCTTAACACATCTTTTTTCTACTTCCGCCTCCGACTCCGGTTTCGGTTCCAAATCCGATCGATTAAATTTAAAACTTCCGACTCCGGCTCCGGTGCCGATAAAACGACTTCCCCGCCAAAACCCGCCCGCGGCCTCGGCTGGTTCCGCATCCCACGCGGGATTCGCTTAAATTTGAACAGTCCCTACAACGTGCAATGTAATTACCTGCCATTTGGTAATGTGCATTAGGTAAATTGCATCCTAATGAAGCACCTACCTGTTATACGAGTTTTCAAAATTCTAACGATCAACGAAGTTGGAAGGAGTTTTGTGCACGTTTCCCCAGAGTAGGACACTGAAAAATCAAGAATATAGGTAAGAACAACTGGAAACCATTTCAGGAACTGGATGGTACAAGGTACGTAACAAAATAATTGAATTATAGCTACGCACTGATTGTTTTAGGTAGGTATAGGTATGTAGGTAATCCCAGCAGTCTATCGGAGATTTTTGAAGTGCAAACTGTTAGGTGCTGGTACCTATATGGCTGGTATAAAATACCTACGGTCAAACAACAGATTCTTCCTGCACCCTGCTACATAAACGTACCAATCTACCTAGATGTATAAAACATCATGTTTCACTCAGTTGGTAGATGGCTTCCAGTTATTTAGTTCGCCTTCCATTAGTACAGAGCTTTGCTAAAACTTTCCATCAGCGGTCGAGGACTAGTCCAGCTAAATTAAGTTTCAACCAAACTTTTAGGAGTTTGTCGACGCAGTGGAATCCCAACGAAGATGTTAGTTACACTCACCAAGTTTTGTTTGTTATCTATCTACGTGCGACTTTCTATATTTGGTGAAAACTTTCGTTAAGTAGCTACCTTTGGCTTGTGGCTAAGTATTAACAGCCGCAAGGGTCGATCGATCGGAAAGCATGTTAAGTCGTTGGTCCCGGCTGTCATTTGTAAATCTTTGACAGTCGTTACGGGTAGTTAGAAGTGCAAAAGTCTGACAACTAGTCTTTCCGAGGGGTATCGTGTTACCTAGTAACTAGGTTGTGGAGGTCAGGTAGGCAGTCGCTCCATGTAATACTGGTATTCAGCTGCATCCGCTTAGACTGGAAGCCGACCCCAAGATATTTTGGGCCATTCATTTATTACGTAAGACGATTTAGGGGAGGGGGGGGGGTCGACCATGTCTCATTTTTTTTTACAAAGGGGTGGGGGGGAGTCTCGATAGTTCTTACGTAAGATCACAAAAATGCGCGTTAAAATTATACTTTGAAAAAGCGTGGGCAACCGCGCAAGTGCCGAAGTTCGCACTATAGGTAACTAGAAGCAACACTTATTATTATAGATGTTCCAGTGGCAGATCCACTTTCCGATTTGGTTTTGAGCCCCTGGACTGAAAATCTTATGTAGGTAAAGATGAATGATTAAAACCAAAGTTTATTACTACCAAAAAATAACAATTATTATAAGTACCTTTGTACTCGTACAAATAAACATTTCTAAAAATTGTTACTTTGAAAAATAAACATTAAAACAAACCAAACGTGTATTAATTTTTTCCTTTAGATTCTTACGTAATAAATATTAAACAGGGGGAGGGGGTCAAAAACTAGCGAAAATGACTATTTTCGCTAGTTTTTGACCCCCTCCCCCTGTAATAAAGGAATGGCCCCTTTGGGAAAAGGCTTGGCAAATGATGAAGTAGGTAGGTACGTTTACCATGTCTGTGTCGCCGCTATCAAGAATCATAATTTACTTACCTAGGTATATACCTACTTAATTATTGTTCTTGATCTTCTAAGACTTGATGAGGATTTTGCCCTGGTTAGTTATTTATACATAAAGTGCTTGTAGCGGCATCTACATCGCTACATGCGAACTACGCATCAAAGACCTGACGTCACACAACATCCTGACGTCACACAAATCCTGCATCGCGCAATTAGAGTTTACCGCACGATAAACATATATACAAGCTTCCCGACTTCAACCTCTGGGCAGTTGCCCGCCAGACATCACACCCGTCTGGTCGGAGGATCCTCCCTTTTCTATGGTGGATGAGTGAACTTTACATCCTGTTCCTCATACCCCTAAATTGGTCACCCCGAATATGAACGTCAACGCAGCCTTCGTGCAACTACTTCAGCGTGACGTCATCATCACTCCCGCAAGCTTTCGTGAGGCGAGTCACACAGCTGGTCAGGGTTATGCGGCACCCACGGCTTCAACGGGTATCCTGACCACCAGCATGCAGCGAACGCGCATTCCTGGTCATCACCCTCAGCCACAACCCAGTGCTGTACCACATCCGACCCACTGGATCATAACGCAGCGCCACCCCGACTCACTGGGGAATCACCGCAGACAGTTCCGACTCACCGCGAACTATGCGGCACCCGGTTCCGACTCACTGGAACCACAGCTGGCACTGTGAAGCATCGCAAGATTCAAGACTCAGCCCACTATCGACCTCCGGTCTCCGGAGGGGAGTGATGTAGCGGCATCTACATCGCTACATGCGAACTACGCATCAAAGACCTGACGTCACACAACATCCTGACGTCACACAAATCCTGCATCGCGCAATTAGAGTTTACCGCGCGATAAACATATATACAAGCTTCCCGACTTCAACCTCTGGGCAGTTGCCCGCCAGACACGACACCCTTCTGGTCGGAGGATCCTCCCTTTTCTATGGGGGATGAGTGAACTTTACACCCTGTTCCTCATGCCCCCAAATGCTCATCTCCTCTGAAAAGTCCTGTAATTTCTGCGAGTAGGTGTGTTTAGTTGTTATAGTTCAGAGTGTTCAGACGCATCTACTACATGCAAAGCTGAAATCAATTTTGGGAACTATTATCTATAAGCCACATAAATTGGATGCAGGGTGGTTTTTTTAAATTCCAGTTTGATTCCTGCACAGAACTCAAACTCCCAAAAAAACCGACCCCAAACTACTGAGCCAATCTACCTAGCCTTGAAATAGTCTTTTCACGTAAAAGCTAATGACGTCGTGCAGGTGAAGTTGTGCCGTTGTGCCTGTAGTCTTGTTTAGAGTTCAAGGAAGTAGGGCTGGTGAGGTGTAACGGTGTATTTACAGCTACACCGTGCCGTGTACCTACACCACCGTACCAGATATCAGCAAGGTGTTTTAATATCATGGCATCATTACCTAGGTGCTGCGACTGTTTATTTACTAATTTAGTAAATAAATGATAATTTTTGTAATATACAGGTTGACAGGGAAATTCGTCCTATTCCTTGAAAGGGATTATACTAGAGGTCATTAGCAAAAAATTAAGTACGGTTTACTAGGGGTCAAAACTGGATGGTTACCGAGCTGTGACGGTTCTTCGATTTTTTAAAAATCTTCTGACTTGTTACCAAAAATAATTATTTATTTATGAATAAAATTACTCCACTCTAAACATTTAATTGATATTTTCTGAAAGCTGAAAATTTAGTGTTCATAAAAAAAAATGCTTGCGCAAAACTTACTTAATCTCAGAAATAAAAGGTCTTCAGTAGCAATCATTTTTAATTTTTATATCTTTCCGGAATATCGTCGTAAATGATGGGAAAAAAATGTTGGCGTACAAATGAGTAAAATGACTGATTTCATACTACTTTATTGGCGAAACATTCACATATTAATATCTCTATTCTGTCAATGTTCCATACAAAGTTAGACAGAAAATAGACATTTCAACACGTTTTTATTTATTTATAAAAACTTTATGCACAAGTTAAAATAAAATACCGTTCAAAGGCGGACTTAATAAACGTTTTTATGTGAATGTTTGGGCTAACGCACAGAAAGCTTTTCAAAAACGCATACAGGGTACCTACATATGATACTTTTTATCCCGGTAACACGTTCCCGTGGGCGAAGTCACTGGCAAAAGCTACTAAATTATAGAATTAATTTGATTTTGGAATTCTAAATGAAAGCAGTGTGGTACCGTTTCGGTACAGAGCATACTATACCGCACTGCTACTTACCGACCAATGAGAAAAAAAAGGCGGTGCGGTATTGTTTCGCTATACTTAGCATACTACCTATACCGAAACGATACCGCACCGACCAATGAGGAAACGGCCTTAGAATAAAAAGTCGTTGATGCGTTCCGGACAGTAGATTTCTTAGAATCGAACATTTACTGCCATTTCAGGCTGTAGAACGTGTTATTTTTTGCCTATTGTTTGTCAATGTTAATGTCAATTTTGACTTACTACGTATTAACAGGCACCGCTATACATCCGTGGCGCAGGCTGCACCTACCCTGATTTCTACAACTGCACGCTTAGCATGACCACAATAGAAAGGGGTTTTGTTTATGGAAGAATAGATAAAATGACAGATAAACAATCACAATCTGCCATTTCGTCTATTCTTCCGTAGACAAAACCCTTCGAAACCCGTTTCTACGGTTGTCATGCGTGCGTGCGTGCAAAGTATACGAAAACAGAGACAAGTTTCTATCAAGCATACCTAAGGTAAGTACATAATTGAAATGAATGCTTTTGACACCTAAGTACCTACTAGGTACTTACCACAAACACCAGACTAGTGGAAATAGACGGACTGCGTTATTTATAACCCCAATTAGGTAATCAATCAAATACGTGGCTAGACATCGGTTTGTTCTAAAATAAGCGGTCATATTTAAGTCTAGAGGGGTGGCCAGTTGCCGATTCCTCTTTGAAAGTAGCTAGAATGCGCTCAATTTGGAATTTGATACATCTAAATCTTAAATACCAAAATTAATAAAATAAAAAATAATTTAAATCCCGTGTTAAATGAAGTTTGCGAGTGCGACTCTAGTAGGTACCCACCTACGCACCTAAGTTTCAAATACCCAGTCAGGTAAATTCATTGTATATGAAATTGACACACTGCGCCAGTTTGCCACGTGAAAGCCATTTCATACAATTATCAAATAATTACAGTTATGATTTGAATTTACGGGCAATTTAAGTGGGTACTTAGTCAATTTGCTAAACAATTGATCTCTCTGACTTTACATAAAGTAAAAAAAATCTCTTCTGTTTTTGACATTTCTATTGTGTGTTGTGTATTGATTGTTATCAATGCCATTAAACCAGTGCTAAATCCACACGTTTCGTGCACTATCGATTATGTGTCAGTAACAGTCGTGAGAGGGCGCACCACCAATGCTTGAACATCTAAAGGGCCCTGTCTACAGCGTGGGGGCGCACTGTATTTGTAGTTTTGAGCCTGGCTGTTAATATTAAATACTTACCTTCGTGTATTTTCAAAACAAAGAGACTGTTGCGGTTGTAGGCTGAAAAGCTGAGACCATAGTCGTACTTAACTACTTTGAAAAGTAACACTAGGGACCCAGACTTTTTTCCCCTCGTATTTTTAGACAAGTCATCGAGTTTACTTACTTAGTTCTTTCGTCTCAGTTCAAATGTTGTTCCTATTTATTTCTTTTTGAAGTGGACGAAGCCTGTGTCTCTCTCGATATCGATTGTAGGACATGTCCACCGAGCGGCTTAAGCGTCGATTAATTAAGTTCTGTAAGAGCACAGTCACCCTATTTTCTAAGATAGCCCAACCATGACTCCGCACTTTTAATTTTCTGGTGTCACGAGTTACTGCGATAAAGCCATCCCCCTTCTTCACCAGTTCCCCACTAATGAAAAGTATGCGATGAATGGGCTTCTTATTAAAAGTGTAGAAAAGTTTCGTCAAGACAAAGTTCTCTCTATTGTGTTGTTAACACCATAAAATAATGAAATTGCTGCGCAGATTCCTCTGTCTTTTCGTTGCGTTCTAGGTATTATGAATTCTGAATGTAACTTTTTGTCCAGAGGCGAGGAATATTCTTGCCGATTTTAGTACACTTGTAGACCCGTAAGAGGTCGTATTTTGTAAAAATATAATATTTATTACACAGGTACTTTGCACGGTATTCAAAATGTTTTAATAAAGGAAAGTATCCCGTAATTAAAGCGTTGGTCGTACCTCCATGATCAGGACTGTCTCAGTTAGTCCAGCGACGCGGTCACTCCACTGGAGGCTGCCACTGACAGGTAATCGATGCGGTTTGCTAGTTTATTTGGCTATCGGTTCCGCTCTCAGCATGTGTATCTACTCGATATAATCGATACAGACCCCCGGCTTAATACGATTATGAATCGGAGCGTATTCGATTATAGAGATTCCGATATGACTGCGCGTTTAATAACGTGCGGGAAACTTGGATACTTACCTGTTTACGTTTCAGGTAGGTAGTGGTTGTGGTAGGTATTGGATCCCTTGGGATTCTTAATCCTCTTGAAGGGATGAATGGATGGAACAATTTAGCATTTCGATCAATGAAAGCAGGCGTTAACGCTTCACTATCATCTAGTTTGTAGGTATAATTTTGCCTCTTCTCGGAAAAAAATCTACTGGCTCTCTCTGGGGTTGTTGTTGAATCGCGTTTGCTGATTAAATTCCGCTTTAAATGCAGTTCATCTCTGCCTTATCGTACTAAAATAATATAAAACAAATTGTTCGTAATTGCTTTCACCTTCATTAAATCAAAACCGTTAACCCCTCAAACTATGATCGTAATGCGTAACCTAAGTACTAAAGTTTACACTCAGCGAGGCTTATTATCTCGTCTAGTTTGTGGCATGTAGGAGTTTGCACTAAACCCGATGCACCTACATCATAATTGCAAGTATCTCATAAACTTTACCGTAGAATGCAGGCTGTATTAGAAAGTTTGTAGAACATTTACACAGATTCCTTTGTCCAGTCGTAATAAAACCGGTTGGTAAAATGTAGACTAGTTTCTTGTGTCATAGATATCTAGGAGCATCGAGCCGGCAGCTGCGTCGGGTGTCTGTAAGTTCGGTTCGGCTCCGGCACGCGCGAGATGGGACAACTTTTAGCCGACCTATTTACTGCACAACACCGGATTGGACTGGACTTCTACCGCACTACCTGTAACTTTGAGTGCCGTATCTGATGGATTCAGCAGATGTAGGTTGACAATCTTGCGTGTGTGACGTAAAGTTTTGTTGGTTTGCATCGCTTCGAACATTGTGGCCACAGTTCTGTTCTATTTTAGTTCCCTCTAGTGCATCGTCTTCTAAGAAGTATTTTCAGTAAGTATTCCCGCAGATACTCGATTTTAAAATAAGTCGGTTTAGATAATGATGATATTAAGATATGAAGTTATCAGTTTAAATTGATCCGTTCCAAAACAATAAGAAAACATTTTCAAATGAGTCTATGTGATTCAAAATAAATCATCAACTTCATTAAAAACACAGAACAAAAAAAAACCGCTTACAACCCCGCAAACGAAATTAGTGAGAAAAAATTATTCGGCGCGAACTCGCTTCGAATAAATTGATGTCAGAGACGATATCATTAACTTTATCATGATTCTTCAATTGATTGGGGATTTTTCGTCCGTGGCTGAGTTAGTTCGCGAAGTATCCGCAAGTCGGAAGTGCGAGGACGTGCTCTCCAGTGGGGTTGGAAGTTGGCGCGTGATTGGCCCCATTGTTAAACCTCAATAGTCCGTCTTGAGACCGCTAACTGAACCATTTCATGCTTCATCCGTTGTGATAATCCTGACTTATCAGTTTGATTTTTGTAGGTTAGTTGGTATGGTGTGATTTGTGCGCTTCTTCAAAGATTTTTATTTATATTTGTAGCCATCATGTTACTCCATCTTTTGACCATAAGAAGTGATAAGACGGAAAATTTTAATAGCTCTGAAATAGTTTAAATTCGTTCTGCTTTAAAATTTAATAAGCTTCATGATGTTGCCTTTCATATAACATATATTAAAGAGGCATGAGGAACAGGGTGTTAAATTCACTCATCCTCTATAGAAAAGGGAGGATTCTCCGACCAGACGGGTTTCGTGTCCGCTGCGCAACTGCCCAAAGATTAATGTCGATCGCGCGGTAAATTCTGCTTGCGCGATGCAGGATTTCGCGTGACGTCAGTGTGATGCGTAGTTCGCATGTGGCGATGCAGATGCCGCCACAAACACATAATATCACATCACGCCTGTGTTCCCCGAAAGGTTAGGCAGGGTTTGGGGTTGGGTTGGGTTTATGATATTGCCTTTCACAACGTAATTTAAATGCAACGGCGTAATTTCAATTAAATTTAAAAGCAGGCAGTAAAGTGTTGTTAATTTGAAAATAAATAGAATATGAAATAAGTAATTGAATCCGCCAATACCGTCATTACTCTCACAATAACACAAGAAAGAGAGTTCAATCAGACGCCGCGCCCGCCGCCGTCGGTTGACCGTTTACAATATCTCAGCTCAATGGACCTCAATTAAGCCTCACAGACTAACCTAGAATAAATCTCTCGCTCTGAAAATTCAATCCCTTAGAATAACGCAGATGACAATCGAAATGTAGATTACATCCTATCACGAGATGAATTTTTATGAATTATAATTTTGCAATCGCCTCGCACTTTCGAGTCACGTTTGGGAGTTTGAATTGCTCCTCTACGTGATGCTGCCTCAACCATTAGGTATCCCCCCGGCTACTTATCGAGAGTACTGCACTTGCATGGTTATGAATCTTTTGTCCAAAGATTTACCCGCAATTTCTGTTTGTATTCTGAAATATAAAAGAGCTGGTGCTTTATGGGTGCATTTATTTTCAATATGCATGCCATCAGCGTGTAGTGGCTTTTTGTCTTCGTATCGGACGGTCCGCGCGGTATTTGGAGAAGATGCAAAGAGACAATGGCCGGCTTTTACTTAAATGACTGTGAAAGCGTCAGTGGCCAGCGTATTTTACTGATCAACCACTGTGGAGTGCGTCTGTGATGATGACTTATAAAAGTATTCAGAAATATTTTCAATATTTCCTCTAGTCACAAACTTACAAAATAAAAATTAAAAGTGTGTGTGTGTCAGCTCCGACGCATGACTGGAGTTTACTCCTTAATACGATTGTTTTTTTTTTTCTATGCAATAGACAAAAAGGGTAAATAAACGAATAGCTTTTAACCCCCCCCCCACCCTAATGTAAATCAAATGTAACAATAATTAGATCATAATCATCATGTTCTTTTTACCAAAATTTGAATCCGTGTTATTTACGAATCCTAACTAATATTATAAATGCGAAATTGAGTTTTTTTGTTTGTTTGTTACGCTTTTACGCTAAAACGGCTGAACGAATTTGGATGAAATTTGGCACATGGCGGTAGACCATGACCTGTATTAGGACACTTTTAATCCCAATATTACCACGGGATCGAGACTTATGCGGGTGTTCCGCGGGGTGCAGCTAGTTTACGAATGAGGGCAGATTTCACCAATGACACTGAAGGCGATCATCTGAACCGAGTTCAAGAGCTATCTGTGTCAATATTCCAAAGATGACAGTGACAGCTCTTAATAGTGGTTTACGTGCTGATCGCGTTCAGTTTCATTGATGTAATTCCCTCTCAAAACACAAAGTTAACGCTTGTATAAATTTCACTCTTCATAAAATTTCCATACTGGGAAATTATATGACAATCTATTCACAAGTAGTAAACCCCAAAAAACATATCTAGGTACTTACTCATAGATACGTAAGCACCTACTGAACTTCGTAATTTCCCAGTGTAAACTGCTTTGTGATCTGACCGGATTCTTAAATAACGCGTCTGTGTTGGACATTTCTAAAGAGGTTTTAGGCAAAATGCTCTTGGCGGAAAATCTTTTACTAAAAGTTACAGGGTGCAATGACCGGAAAACAGATGTCAGAACAACGCGCTATTTAAAAAGCTTTTGTTAATGTTTTAAGAAATGTGTGAATTACGTCATCTTTGTGATTTCGTGTGATTTCTGCAAAGAATAATTATACTAATTCTTAGCTGCTGAGTGCTGGTAGGTGTGTTTTACAAATAGACTCTAACGTCATCTTATAGCAAGATCAAGACCTATGGTCAAGCTGAACTATGGTGTCACCGAAGCATTAGGTATTATCTAATGTTCTGTAGCACGGTCATCATGTTCAGCAATGAAGACACCTGTTTCATAATGGTACTATAAATATTGAAATATAATACTCAATTTGCAATGTATTCTAACTATACCATAAATGCATTATTTGAAAAAAAGGTATCTTTCAGCCCGGGAGCCGTATTCCTAGGACCATCAGAGCGATTTTAGTATGGCAAAAAAAAACATTGTAAGTCGAAATAAATCGGTTGTGTGTCTAAATAACATTGTATTTCAAATAACAAAAAACTTTTTACCATCATAATCGATTTAGTAACAATGTAAAAATAAATACCATGGTATTGACTTAAAATGAACACATAGCGAAAAAAAAAAAAAAAAAAAAAAATTTTGTACTCACACGACCATAACTATACATACAATGTTGTTGTTTTAAAATGATCAATTATTCAAACATTGTAACTTGACCAAAAACAAGTTTCTGTTTGATGTACGTAAACATGGTAATTGACTTTTTAAAGAACGCAAAAAAATATGTATAAACGTCTACTTTAATATTTATATTTACGTTCAAGATTGACTATAACAGCTTTTGAGGTTGCGTTCTTAACCTAATGCATGCTTCATTAGTGAATTAACAATAAATACTTTCTTTCTAAATATTTTTTAATTTGTTAAAGTACGCAAAATCTGTAGTTTTGGAAATAAAATGGACGTAATTATTTAAATTTACATTTTTTAAACTTATAAGAATAAAGTTATGAATGTTTTCCAGAGCAGTTGGTAGCTATGCATTGTTTATACACTGATTATTAGTAAGGGTAGTGTGTAACGTCTATTCATAGCTTATACATTGTATAATAATACAACAGTTAAACAGATGTTTACCTTATTTTTATTAGTAAGGCATATAGGCAATAAAACACTATCAGTGTTTTATTCAAAAGCAGTAGGATGATATTTAAACCAAAAAAAATTTATTCACTCTCCCAAAAATAGATACAATATTGTTCTTATGATTTGACCCAACAGGTGATTGTAGCATGATGCCTCACATACGTCATAAAGCACGTCCCACGCTCTTCTCCCGCTAAGTCTTGGCACAAGAAGGCGTACGTCAAAACGCCAACACTTACAACACAATGCAGTGCTTATCCCTAGTCAGGCGGAGTCCACAGTACGATAATACCTCTTCAGTGAGAGGATTATGCCGTGAAACGATTCTACTTATCGTCGCCTACCGTCTCTGGCGCTGCACTGCCAAGTAAACAGCGCCTAGATAGTTCGTTGCCGGCTTATGCTGCAATGCAAAATTGTTTCATATTTATAATCTGTGCCTTTCAGTCTTTTCCGACATAATTAAATTACCTATTATTTGTGTGGAAATTAATATTGATGGTTAATAAATATTTATGAGTATTTTTAATAAAGCTTGGAGAGATAAAGTTACATTAAAAGTATGAAATGCACCGTCAGGGTGTTGTAGGAGGAAGCTGGGCGGGGAGAGGCCGCTAATGCCTCTCGGAGTGCGGATTACTTCATGAAATGGTCGCGCTTAGCGCCACTCCAGCGTAAAAGCTGCCTGGCGATCTGTTTGCGCCACCCACTTCACAATACAACCAAGTGTCAGTCAAAAGATACCGCTTTACGAATAATACTGGCCTGCTATAAAGTAACATATAACATATATACATATAATTCGGAATAGGGATGATGACAAAAAAAATTGTTTTAGTCCGTCATGGCGATTATTAAAAAATATTGGACACGTATTTTTTTTTTAAGTTATCTATACGTAGATTACGACGATACATTGAGTTATAATGTGCCATGACGTCACGAGTATGTAGATTTTATTCTTACTTGTGACGTAGCGACCCCCACTCCCCAACTTAAAATACGTTTTATCTAACTAATTTGTTATTAATATGATAAAGCAAACAATACGTGTTTAATATTTTTTTATTATCTGACTGACGGACTAATTAGTTTTTTTTTTTCACCCAGGCATCATCCGTATTGACCTTTTCATAAAAAAATGTGCAGATAATACAAGGAGGGTTATTTCTACGGGAGAGTTACTTTTATTGTTGTCAACGGATATCTACAAATTAAGGCAAATCCCCCCTGAAAGTCCTCAGGGGCCAGCAACCTTTTATGTAATTGGTAATTGTTCATATAATTGGTTACTTCATTTTATTTGACTGTATAAGTCAATTTATTATTTTTTAAACTTATTATTGACAACTTATTATTACATAATCTACTCATTACAGTTTTTTCTTTAATGAGTTGTAATGTTTTACGTTGCATAATGTAAATTGTTTTGCGTAACTGCTATTGTATAGAATCAAGTTTTCTAACTGAACAGACAGCTGTGCTGCTGGGGAGTTTGTTGCGCCACTTCTTCTTCCCAGCTAAGCACTAGGAAGTGGTGAAGGGTGGGCGTTTTTGGGGGACTGTCTTATGTAATTTTGACGTTTGAAAAGTGCTGATTCTCAGCCTATTTTGAATAAATGACTTTTGATTTGATTTGATTTGATTTGATATGCAAATTGTAGTGGCTACCCTAAAAGACCTTATGTTTATTGTTATCTTGTTTGAAAAAAATGCATAGGTATCTTGACGGTGTTCCAGGAAACATTTCCTTACCCTCTCGCACGTCGACTGTTGAACTTCAGTTGACACTTCGAGCGAAGTTGAAAAGGAACTTTTTATTTTCCTCCCCTCTATTGGCTTCCTTCAGTGAAACTTTGTCTAGTGGCAATGGAAACCAACATTGATTTAAAACAGATGAAACTTGTCAGCGAGCTACTGTTACTTCACGAGTTTTATTGACAAGTTGAAAAACGAAAAAATATACGACTTCTTATGTCTCTCGAGTCTTCTATTTTTTTTTTTGCTGTAAACCGTGATTGTTAAAACAGAAACGAGTGGAAAGTTATTTTATTGGTTTTGATTTCGAAACGCAGGTCATGGGCCCCGAGTAGGCGTCTCCTTTTTATGGAAATTTCTCGCCGACTGGTCGACACTTCACGTGACCAGAGGGCTGGCTCGTTCTTCAGCCAAAGGACTAGCATTGCCATTCAACGTGGCAATGCTGCCAGTCTTCTGGGCACGTTTCCGGATGACAGCGATGCTGACGAATACTTCGACGCCTAAGTGTCCTTCTGCTTTTGTATATATTTGAATAGTTAGTTAGCCATTTAATTTATTACCTAGTGTAAGTAGTTGTGTTAAATATTATAAAAGATATATTTCATTGGTTAATGTGATCCTCACGTAGAGGTATGATTTTCACAATGTAAACACAATTCTGGTATCTATCTGACGTATATGCACATTTCGCTATGTTTCGATGTTCAGTGGGGCTGATTCTACGATAAAGCTTAAAACAAGTGAGTATGTTTATTTCCACGTCACTTGCTGATTAGATTAAACTAAACAAAGTTCTTACCGTGAACAAACCGTAGTTTTTTTTCGCCTTTCCCCGAAAAGTTTAAGCATATTATTATAATTTTTACCATAAATTTCTCGCTGCTTAGAAATATTCTCCCAAGTTCTCGTTCCAATGCACGGTTAGACACACCCAAGCCGTCTTTACTGCAATAAAGGATCAATAAATCCAAAACAAAACCCCGGTACTTAACGGCTCAACAAGAAATGTCCCCGTACCTATATTTCACGCGGGTTCTTGTTTATTTTTTCTTTATTGCGTAAAATACGAATCGCCATTTCCATTGACTTTACCCAGATAAAGTTGTTTGCTTTCGTTTCTATATAAAACGTAGTTTTGCTTATGGCAAGCTTATTTCTTCATCTAGTCGTTAGATACAGGCGGGGTGACTGTGAAGCCTGGATTTGTTTTGCGCTGCTGCAATTACCTTTTGTTTCCGCTGGATTTTCTCAACAGTTTCTGAAATAGGAAATGTTAAAATCATAATTTCATGTTTCTGTCGAAGTTAAGCTTTTAGAATAAGAAAGTTCGATGAAGAAACTAATGCATTGTAGAGTATTGTTGTATGCTATTATGTAGTTTAGTGAACATTTGGCCTCAACTCCACACATTTGCATTTTGATAATAAATGGCAATTCAACGAATCTATCCTAAGTTAGTTCGGCTACTAATGGCATACAACTTAATTAATTTGTATTAAAACAGTCAGACAAAGTCAATAATTTAGATCCCATATACATGACATTACTGCCCTCGTAGACTAAGAATTCTTGGCATGTTACAAGTATGTTGTTATGAAAATAATGAAAAAATATCCCATTATTTATTACAAAAGTTGGGTTGTTACGTATAGTAAACATTAAACGATGTTTATTATTCATCATAAAACGCGCGAAGCATCTCGCTCGGAGCTATCGAGTACAAAAGTTGCTTCCGTGTAGTTTGTTTTCAGCGCCGACCGAATGGAAAATTGCATTGTTTATATAAAGGTTAGTATAAAATAGGTAAGTCTTTTCTATTTGTATTTGGACTTTCTAGTTAACAAGAAACTGTATTTTCTTTACTTTACTGGGAAATTTTTCGCTGTAACTTCGCGTTGACTAGGTTGTAAGTAGAATAGCCAGACTAAACAAGCTGCTCTTTAAATGTGCCACATCCTATTGGCACCGATCCTGTATGATTATCATCATAATAACAGGAAAACACGAAGTAATATTTAGTAGGCTAATTAGTTTGCAGATCTCGTGCGCAGTTCCCAATTCCTCATGCATGTTAAGGCGACATATTCTGAAGTGTCGTCATCGTCACCTGTTATAAAGTTTTAAGTCGACCCAATTTGTAAGTACATCTTCCATCTCTTTCTTACTTTATATGTAAGGATAGCCATTCTTTTAGCGCCCTGTAAAATTGGTGGCGATGTGTCTCTACGTTTTCCCTTTTCAAAGTTGAAACCAACTGGTTGCACCAACTATAACTAAAGTTTTAGTTCGAGGAAAGAGTAAAGGATCTCGCAAACAGACGCCACTGTAGTAGAACAATTTCTATGAAAATTTCATGGAAATTGTTCTACCAGAATCGCGTCGCACTGTCGCGTCGCGCCTGTCTGCGGGAGCCTAAAATAAATAAAGGATGGGTGATCTTTTAAGCTACGATTGTAGTCACAATGCAAAAGGATTACCTATTAGGAAAAACACTTATAACATAATACTTCTTTTGAGGAGATATTCTATTATGTATGGGAGGTTACAAAATTTGGTGTCCTTACTGTCTTTAGGGTGGTTTAATTGAAACGTAAAAATATCATAATGGATGAGCACGTTCTAGTTTCTACAATAAAATTGATGATCGATTAATAGTTAGTTTAGTTGTTTAGTTTATAAACTATATATGTACTTGTATACATATTTTATTTATAATTTATTGTTGACATTTTAATATTTTTTATTATTATTATCTCCTCTAAATCGGAGCACCTGCCATCATATTTCTTCACCACTCTTGGTTGACTGGTAGAGAATGCCTAAGGCATTAAGTCCGCCTTTGTACCTTATTGTGTGCGAGAAGTTTAAATAAATAAATAAATTAATTAATTATTTTTTTCCGAACTTTCTCAATACCTATTGGCTTTCCTGATATTTTTAGTACAAACACATATAAGTTTCGTATTGTAACAAATGGAAAACGTTATTACGGTGACGGTAACGTTTCCTGTGATCTCCTGTAAGCCGAGATTAGGTCGGATTGAGTCGAACCGTGCCACCGAACCGGTTATATTGAAGACGTATGTAGAACGTCTGAACACACTCTTAATACCTATTAAGTTGTCAAGTTCATTAATGAGGATATTCTTTATTATGATAAAGGCTCAGACCAATCAAAAAACGGTTTTTTATTGGCTCTGAGGGTTATAGGCTTATCCCATCCCAAGTGATTAACTTTTTGACCAATGAATATACTATTCGAGGTGTTTTCAGAAACCGACATTCATTTTTAATGCTGCACAAAGTTTTCATCATTTTTAGGGTTCCGTAACCAAAGGGTGCCAAATGGAACCTAGTACTAAGCTTCCGCTCTCCGTCCGTACGTCTGTCTGTCAGCGAGCTGTATCTCATGAATCAGGTAGACAGTCGAAGACAGACATGAATAAAATAGGTAAGCATTTGAAATGTTCACACATTGTATTTTTATATTGCTGCTATAATAAAAAATGATAAAAATTAAATAAAGTAAATAATTAAAGGGGTCCCCAGACAATAAACTTTTGATTTTTAACTTTTTTTTCTTACCCTAGCATGTTTGGGGTGTCATAGTCTAGAGCTCATAGAGTAGAGTAAAAATATAATTTTATTTTATTTTTATCTTAAAAAATGAAGAAGTAGGGGCCGTAAAAGTTGTCAGTTTTAGACTATTATGTACGAGCTCTATCGCAACAACTAAACAAGTTAGGAATTTTAAACTTCTATATATTAGGTACCTACCATATACTGTATTTAACTAACAAATTTTAAAAACGCCGATTCATAAGGTATTTTATTTAAATATGTGCGATTTTCAACTCTGTTTTTCAACTCTGCTCGGTTGTGTGAAAATTAGTAGGTAAGCTACACTAAAATATTCCTGCACCATAATACTGAGTGGCGTGCAATTTGAACGGAATAATCTCCACATTTAGAATTAGAGGTTCGCTTTAAGTCGTCGTAAATATAGCGCAACATAGATATTTTGAAAAGGCTTGCACGCCGTGCCCGCGGCGGTTCGCTTGGCGGAATATAATAATAGTCGTCGGGCCACCGCGGAATATCATCTCGGTACATTGTGAGAGGCAGGATGCTCATTAGATGAACGCCCCGGGCCGCACCCGCGCCGCCCCGCTTAGTGCCTACCTTCAGACACACTGCCTGCATGCTGCCACTGCACTTCGTATTCTAATTAGTTTTACTTTCTACCCTCTCCCTAACATTAACTGCTTGCCAAAAGCTACAAATTGGTGCCTCCGTGCCCTAATTTTTCCGTCCACTGCACCAATAATATAAATTTCAGGATCCTTTCCAACGACGTTCTGATAAGACCGAAACGAGCAACTGAAACGGAAAGTGTTCATTCTGAAGTTATATCTTACGATAAAGTTTTAGTTAGAACCTATTATAGGATATACGGCTCACGGATCTAATAGGCTTTAACCTCTTTATGTTATCGCCTAAGTTGAGTGCGGTGTTAACATTATAATTATAACGACTACTGTAACTCAACACTGGAATAATGTCTGACTGAGTTTGGGAAGCCGATGTAATATTTTAATCTTATCATTCGAGTCAAGTTTCATGTCTCGCGAGGAAAGTTTGATCCGCGGTTCAAGTTTCGAGACGAACGACGAGCTTACAACTGTGACTGTGAGGCTCTCTCAGATCGCTGTACTTTAATGGGGCCGCTAACATTATGGATGTATCTAACTGTTCCCATTCGTCATCGAATAGCCATATCCCAGGCTTTTTTTTATAAAACGAAAATGAATAAGGAAATGCGCTACAGTGCGCACTTACTAAAGTAATTTTATTTCGAATTTGTACAAAATGACTAGAGTAGATACAAATATTCATGTTTTGTATGTTCAGCAAAATTGTTTATCTACTCTGTGGAGTGGCGTTGTTTTCAGAAACAATCTCTTTCGCACAAGCTCGGCGGTGACTAAGCATTTTCAAAGTTAAGAAGCCTTGTTTGGCTGCTTCCGATATTTGTTAAGCCCGTGTCGGTTTTACAAGATGCCAGCTTGAGATAATTAATGTGTAGCCTCGTAAAACCCCTCTTAGTAATTTAACAACTTCTAATTGAATAAAACTTAACAACCTTTGTCCTGTTACGTAAAAATTTAATTTTGTACTGTGAACTAACAGGTGACAGTTTTTCATTGTTAACGACTACGCCTGGTAAATGGATTGGTGATAGCCATTTATTGTTAGTTGCTCGATACATGATTCTGGAAATCATCTTCTGAATAAAAAATATTGTTCAAGTTTTAAGGCAACCCAGAGAAAAGATAAGGTGGCGATTTATTGTCAGGATCTGATAAATGATATTTATTAATTTGGTAAATTTAATAAATCTATTAATAATAAATACAATTTGAAACTATACAATCTTAAATATAATATACATCACAGACGTATACAGAGGAAAAAAAACAAAATAAAGGAAGAGCTCATTGGCCATCAAAAAATTCGTCCGCATCGCTGTCAGTGGGAAAAGTGCCAAAGAGGCTGGTAGCATTGCCACGTTGGATGGCAATGCTGATTCTTTGACCTAAAATTTGGCCAGCCCTGTGGTCACGTGAAGAGTCAACCAACCGCTTGGCGATGTCCCGAAATACTCGATGAGCACTCGGACCCTACGGCCCTAGTGTTTCAACCATATAGCTCGGCTCAAAAATATAGCTTCCAATAAGTTTGTTATATTTGTGCCGTTTGAGGTTTTCTGCTCCTGCAGCAGCCACCCCAGCACAGCCCTCCGTGCTAGGAAGATGGGATGGCGCGAGGGTGTCGACACAGGTTGTATCCCACACCAAAGGCAAAATTTAACCAAAATTAAGCCAGCTACCAAGCCAGTATGGTCATTCCGTCTGGCCTCTTCCCATCGTCGCGTGCCAAGCCATTGGGTTCTAAAACAGCTGGCACCCCGGCTGTGACAATTTTGTAAATTTGTTAAAAATGACACTTTTACACGTCAATTTTTTTACTAAAACTATCTGAGGTCGATGTTTCTAGCCGAATACTCTGCGACGAAATACCGAAACAAAGTCAGAGGTCACAGACTCTTTTAATGTCCATAAAATTACATTGCAAAGCAAATTATAATTGTAACGTTTCAATTTATTGACAGTAGTAAACGCAAACTGTAATTCACTCAGTTTGTGCAGTTAAACTTGATGGACGGAAATAGCACTAGGACTAAATAATACAAGAACTGTACTGCGGACTACGGCCGAGCAGCGTTAGTCACCGATTTTCATTTCAAATCAGTTTAAAACAACTTGTTCGAACTGGGTTCAAAATGTTTCGGCATTTTGAATCCCTGCAGCATTTTAGCCGTTTCTAATACCGGGAAATAGATTCTTGCCTACGACTGTAAAAATAGTGAACAAATCGATTTCAATTGGCTTTTCCTTAAATTGGTGTAGAATAAGACTTAGTCAACGTGGCTTGTGGTTTCGTGTCTATTTCTTTCGTTATTAAGTCAATTGAATTTTGCCTTCGTTTTATGGTATCTCATGGCAGCTATAAAACATACATACCTATATTACTTTCTATAATGTTTCTAACAAAGATGTGTATAATAATTTTTTTAAGAACGTTATGTGATGGTATGGAGTTATGGACCATCAGAACACTTTCTTTAAAAAATATTTGGCCAAAATTCTCTTCCACGCTAAAGTACAGTCTGTAGATAGAGAAGAGATTGACATTGTTAAGAGGTTTAGTAACGGATGCGCTTGCTCGCTTACGCCATCAAGATGACATAATAAATGGAGGAGGGCGGCACAATTAATTGCTTCTAAGGAATGCGCCCAGCTGCAGCAGTGATAACATACATATAAGATGAATAGTTTACACCCAACTCACTACCGATTATAATACTATTTTGAGGTATTTTAAACTGGATCTAAACAGCACGTTGTCCCCAGTTCAAGGTTAAACCATTCTTAGTAAGCCTGCCTTTAATTAAACTGGAAATTTCCAGAACGTCATTGATTTTACGCAAATGGATATTCGGGACGCCCTTTACCATTATCAGAACATTGTAATGAGCGCTCAATATGGCCCCGTCGCACTACTACAGACTCCGTAATCTTAAAACGCCACTTTACTTAGTTAGAGTCATTCGAGGTAACGAGAACATAACTCCGTCTTGTCTGGATACGGACTAATCCGGCGCTCACGAAACTCCGCAGATCCAGATAGAGAATAGAAATACGATTAGTGAGGTTTGTTTAGTTTGATTGGAGCCGACTAAGCCTGCATTACTTGGAGATAGCACGATTTCTTCGCGTCCGTGGTTGATAACTCCAATTCTGTGTAACAGCGGGATCAGTGACAGTTAATCTGTAAGCCGAGGTTCACACGATACACATCTAAGTCAGATGTTGTCTATCTAGCTTAGGACGAGTGGGAGTGGGTTAATGACTCGGAAATCATTCGGGTTAAGTGCCTTCGGGTTTGGATTGGAAGATAAGGGACCAACAGATTTGTTGGTGTCGTGTCTCCGTCAGGATTCAGCGAACCATTTGGGGACATTCACATTCTCTTTGACGACTATTTCTTTTTCTTAATTGAATTGAAGTAACGGTACAATACCTTGGTTTTCGGCCATTTTCGGGCAAAAAATCATGATTCGGCCATAAACCAGCCGAAGCTTTAGCCAAGCCGAAAATCAGAAATTCGTAAATTGCTGCGCGGCATTCAACAGATTTCGTAAAGCTTTAGTTGATTTTAATGATGATTAATCATAATATAATTATATATTTATCAGATGTGATTAAAAAAACAGCTAGTTTGTTCTTCGTAAACAGAGACTAAAATAAAACTTTAATCCCTAGGGACTAAAATTGATTTGAATTTGGAATGTGGATATTGTTAATAAAAGTTCCAATCATCGAAGAGATCAATCACGAATATGAATAAGTAGCAGGCTGTATGATATAGTAAACAGCGCGCGAGCCGAATAAAAAAAAAGGTTTGCGATTAAATTAAAAGCTTCTTATTCCTAATTGTATGTAAATAAATAAACTTACTATTCTTATTCATAAGTTGCAGTTAATTATTTTCTCATAGAGGGTGATATAAAGTAGAGTGTCCACCTCGGACGCAACACTATTTTAAACTCGAGTGACGTACTTTGAAAGCGAGGGCGCTTTAGGATTCTACTGTAGAATCCCTCGTTACGCTCAGGATTTTACTCTAGAATCCTTCGCTCCGCTCTGGATTCAAAGAAACACTCCCGCCTTTAAAATAGTTGTTTGCTCCCTAGGCAAACAATCTACTATTATTGTATTAAATTTATTATATTGTATTGATTTATTATATTATATAATCAATCAATACAACAAGACATATACAATAAAAGTAGATTTAAAATTTTTTTATCCTGCAATGGAATTATCGTGTTTTATTAAATTTAAAACCTATATTTGCTGTTTCTCTCACTAGGTGTAAAAAAAACTAACAAAATTTCAGTGTACAGTGTAAAAAAAATTGAATGTCTAAATCATTTTTGTTTTAGCTTCGTTTCTGGCCCCGAAAATAAGACTAAAGCCGACGCTTCTTTTTAGTTTTGTTTTTGGCTGAAAATCTATTTTCGGCGGACACTAGGATAACTAAGTTTAGATATTCAATTGTTTGATTAACATCATTGTGATCTAAACAAATAGGTTTTGGTGTGAAACCGATATTATGGCGGGAGTTTACAATTCGTTTCATTCTGCGGTATTAGATTTGTCAATAACAGAGTTAAGCTTTGAAAGTGACGATAATTGATAACAAATAACAATAGGCCTTTATCTGAATTATATTTAGTCTCACAAAGCGAAAATAGTGTTCGCAAAATTATAAACGTTAGTTAGGCTGGGTGTCGTAAAACGGGGAGGTATGTTAGTTTTATTACTGTAGTAAAATGTTACTGCAATATGTGTATAGTGAGGTCATATTCTCCTTGACGTGTTAAACTGTCATTGAATTTCGAGTCAGTTTCGGTTTCCAGCATGGGCACACAAACCAATAAAAAAAAACCGGCCTAGCACGAAGGGTTCCGTATATTATTAAGATGAAGCGTTTCTTGTATAAGTACCCCCTTTAATTTTTGTAATTTGTTGTTATAACAACAGAAATACACAATCTGTGAAAATTTCAACTACCTTACTATTACGGTTTATGAGATACAGCCCGATGACAGACTGACAGACGGACGGATAGTGGAGGCTTAGTAATAGAAGGGTTACGTTTGGAAAATTGGCTACACTGTTTGGTGACAGAAATAGATGAGATGGTAGTAACTACCTACTCCTCTAAATGCAAATTTCACAAAAAAAGATCTCTTCTACAATTAAAAACATCCTTTTCACCAATAAAACTGAACTTAACAACATCCAGTCTACCCAATATGTACTAGCCACTCCTATCTTAACCCGCTAGTGCATACACAGACCGCTGTGTAACTAAGTGAGGCCAGATTTCCGGTTCATTTATCTGGTGTCTCATCATAGTTCCGTTGCAGCCGGATGCAGGCGGTCAACGGTTAATTGATTACCCGGTAGTTAACCGGGTAAAGCGCCGCCTTTTACACATCAAATACGGTTATGTTTGTAAAGCTCAATGCAAATTATTTAAACTGGTTATGTGCTAGTAAAGTGGATCGATGGATGGCAATTTGTTAGAGGATCTAGGAGTTTGTTATTCTTCGTATATTGAAGTACCTATTGAATTTAAATGTTCTCGAAGTGTTTTTCATACTTTTATTCGTAAGGCAAATAAATTAGAAGTGAATTAAAAGCAGCAATTCAAAAAGTGAGCCTGCGTTTGTCAGCCAGTATTTTTAGAAATACCTATAAGTTTCATTTATTTATTTTTGTAATCTACAAGTTTTAACAAATAAGTTACAGAAGACCTGTTTCATGAAAACAATAAGTACTTGTTACAGAACACCCTCTCTTATCTATGAGTACATAATAATATAAAGCCGGTTGATAACAGATTTTTAACACTGTAGGTACAATAAAAATACTAAAACTAGACCGTGACAAAAAAGTATTAAACCTATTTATATTTTTGATAATATTTTCTAAACAGTGCTGAAAAGTAGCTCTTTTACATAGAAAATGAAAACATAAAAAGTCGTCGCAGAAGTTAAGTCAAATACTAACATGATACATGCAAACTAAATAAACTGAAACACACACGAATTTGACAGATGTCGTAGTTTGCATACACAAGCGTTTGCTTAACTAAGTCAATTTCAGTTAATAAGTCGGGAGCGTTCGTCCAAACAGAAGTGTTATAGCTACAATGAAACCGTTTCGTTTGATTTGTAGTATTAGTAGCACAGATTGTAATACGAGGAGGTATCGTATAAATTACGAGCGATTAGGGAAATAAGCGTGAAGTGATTTAGTCGCAATAGGTCGTATTAAGCACCAGATTAGTGTATTTTAAGTGTTATTTTGTTCGGGTGTTTTAGGTTTTATCAGTTTATTGTTTTTTTTTATTGTCAATACAAATGTTAGGTATTATTCTAGGCATATGATTGGATTGCCTAGTCGATATGCGGTGTGTTTGTGCTGTGCTACGCAGACCTCGCTACGCCGAATGTGCTACGTAGACTGCTACGCAATCTATGCTACAGTTTATGTAGGTCAGAGTCTATTATCTCCCATAGTCGGGAAAATGTACAGAACTACAAAGTTTATAAAGTCTGTTTTTGTAAGTTTATGATAACACAGCCTATAAATTATGGTTTCAAGGCAAGGTCAATGGCATCTATTCATAGTGATATACTTAGTATTTTGATACCTGTCACAAATCAAATAATATTTAATCAAAAGTCAACTAATTAATTTCTCATCATTTCCAAAGTTCGAAAACTTCAACAACTGCGTTGTTACGTAGCGAAGCTTATAATAAGGTGTTATCAAATGTCTTGACAGAAGCCCTCGACCGAGTCGCGTCTCTGATAATTGACGCCCGGGAAATTACATGTCGGGCCGCAGACAGTTGTTGATGACGTCACAGCACTTGATTATAAACGATTTATTTCACAAATGACGCCCCGCGATACTGTCGCGAGTGTGCGTCCTGTACGTAATGTGGTTAGTTAATAAAAGTTGTGTGCGTACGGCTTTATGTTGTACTTATTAATATGTCTATACACATAAACATTATTTAATTTTAAATGATGCTTGTAAAACTTGTAAATGTTCGTCTCGGTGTTTTCATTTGTAAAATGAAAGTTTTCTTTTTGGAGAGTAAGCTTTTTAACTATTGAATTGCAAACGTAGTCATTTCATATGGTTTTTGACGTAACATAGGGAAGCTTTTAACACACAGTTTTCTACATACCCGATTGGATTTCCTGAAAGCATTTTATTCATTCTTCTTTTTTATTTTAGAGTACAACAATGTTTTTAGTTCATAAAGTTATAGCAATCCATTAATGTCTGTACTGGCATAATGGCCACACTATTCCCTCACCAATGCACTTCAATTTAATATTTATTATAATAAAAACGATAAAAATAAATGACAACTATCGGTACTGGTTATATCTACTTATCATAAAACAGTGGGGTCGCATGGCACACCCGGTTAAGTGGGCGGGTAATTAATGTCCCGCCAAACGACGCCCCGGAATATCCGGATGCACCCGGGCCGGGTATGGTAAAATTCCCGACTATCATGCTAGTGCAATAACATTGAATGTTCTCGTCGGCGCCATGTTTGAAACACAATTGTGTCAAGAATATTGTTGTTCTACATAATATTTAGAGTGATTAAATGTAAGATATATTTAATTAAAAGTGTGTATAATTATGGAAGCAGTGGTGGCCCAGTGGTAACGGTGGACTTACGAGTGTATATCGTGGGTTCGAAACTTAGCATGCACTTTCCTTTTTTTTTACTTGTAGTAGCATTTTACTTTCCTTGTGTAAAATTAATTCATCACCTGCTCTCAAAACGGTGAAGGAAAACATCGTAACGAAACCGGCATGTCCTAGAACCAAAAAATTCGAAGACATGTGACATCCACCAACCCGCACCGGGCCCGCGTGGTGGATTATGGCCCACTCCCTCTCACAGAAAGAGGAGGCCTGTATTCCAGCAGTGCGAACATTATGCTATCTGTAAATATAGTTTCAATGGCTGCTTTCTAATTGTAAATAGAAAAAGAGCATCGTTTCTCGTTTCTAATTGAATGTCGCGCAATATTATTGAAGATGTTCGATTTAAATTCAATATCTGTATATAATTAAGGAATTGTAGCGTTAACCGTTTAATATTGGTTTGCGGTACTGAACACATCTATGATTTCCTGTTGTTTCCTAAGAAAATACCAGATTTTAGGGTTCCGTAGTAAACAAGGAACCCTTATAGTTTCGCCATGTCCATCTGTCTGTCTGTCTGTCCGTCTGTCTGTCCACGGCTTAGCTCAGAGACGGTTAGTACTAGAAAGCTGTAATTTAGCATAGTTATACATATTAATCATGCCAACAAAGTGTAACAATATTTTTATTAGGGTACTCCCCTACACGTAAAGTGGGGATGTTTTTTTTTTCTCGTCTACCCCATGTTGTGGGGTATCGTTAGAAAGGTCGATGAAAAATATTGTAATTTGTGAAAAAACATTTTTGGATTCAGGGATCCGTTTGCGAAATATTAAGCTTTTAACTGAATTTTTTTTTTTAAGAGTCAAGTGTGTGTGTCCCCTGTCAGCTAAATGGTTGTACTTGGATTTGTGAAAAAAATCACAGCAGTAGTATACGTAACGAAATTAAAAGAAAAACTATCAGAGCTAAGTAGGCTGTACAGGTTAACGAGTAATAATCAACCAACTTAAATTTGCAGTTTGAAAAACATGATCTCCGATACATTCCGTAAGGGAGAACACGTTTTTCAACTACAATGTTAAGTTTGTTCTTGGGATAAATTCATCCCAACTACGGAACCCTACAATGTGCGTGGTCCGACACGCACTTGGCCGGTTTTTTTTTTTCTAATTTCATGGGTATCATACGCCGGTGATCTCAGTGTGATTTTTAAATACTTCATTTTACCATTAAGACATGGTAAACAGCTTGTGTGCATAGCAAAAACCCCTGATTTAGTCTGCGAGCACAATTTACAAAATATGAACCATCCCCTACGTCATACAAACGCGTGTGCTAAGTAAAAGCTGAACCCTGAAAACACAGTTTCATATCACACACACAATGTAATAACACTATGTAAGTAGCTATAGTAACATACCGACAACAAACGTTGCCTGTACCGAGTGCAGTGTTGGACACGGACACGGAAACGGAACAGCGAAATTCAATAGCGCGCGTGAGTAATAAAACGTGGCCTGTTGACAACGGTCGGTTGCACCATAGTTGAGACTTCATTTCAGTTGGTAAATTTGTCGAGCGTCCGTCCGAAATTGCGAGCTTATTGCGTCCACGGCTTGTTTGTTTGGACGGTCAAAGCTTTGTAAGCTACAAGGTGCGCCCACAATCAAATAAATGTCATAAAATAACGTTTCACTGCCGCTCTGTAACCCGCAGTTGTTCATGCAACAGATGCAATTTCTCCGGGGGCTAATTAATGACGTCATTCGTACTTTGTAGCTCTTTTTGAGTTCGTTCGGCCTTCAGTGAACGAATATGAAATTCGCATGAGCAAAGAGTCGGAAACGAAATAAACTGAGCAAGTATGAGTAGCTTTAATGTTCAACATTTTAGCTTTTTACCGTTCGCTCGATATGATTCAAAATGAAGCCACG
The DNA here is from genome assembly GCA_947364205.1 of Agrochola lota. NCBI lineage: Eukaryota > Metazoa > Arthropoda > Insecta > Lepidoptera > Noctuidae > Agrochola > Agrochola lota. The sequence goes on along the minus strand of OX376227.1, from coordinate 10,557,340 downwards.
GCACTTTTAATTAAAATTTAAATGAACACTTTTCATAGGTATTAAATATTTACTGGCTAACTACTATATTTCAACAAGACTATTTCATAGTAGATTATTATTTACATTTACGAAGCCTTTATAACTGGTAGGTAATAAACTTATTATTTGGAACTTTGTAATAAAATTGTGTTATGTAGGTACATACATATAATATAATTATCTTGATTCATTTCATACATGGTGGCAGGGATATCGACAAGAAAACTGTTACCATGGATTTAGTTTATAATTCTGAACACCCCTGAATTAAAATTGCTAGTCGATTATTTAAAAAAAAATCTGCTATTCCATACATTTTGACATCATAGGTATTGCACTTTTCTATGAAACAGCTGATATATTTTTTAATAACCGACAAAAAATTTCAACGCTGAATTTCAGAATTATTTACTGAACCCATGGTATCGATTAGATTAAGTTTTCGCGTCGATGTCGATGTCCCTGCCTTCCTGTATATCATATTCATTCTGTCTTCCTACTCAAAGAATAATTTGGCAAAAAATGATCCATTAGGTACTGGTAACATAATTTTCTCGGAAAAATATTTTTTATGTTTTAATTATCAGAAACGCTACGCAGTGTTAACTTACGATTCGCAGAATGACAGTATAAACGTTGAAACTTCATGGCTTACATTGCTTTTCTTTGGAATAAAATACGGGAAAGTAGTTTTTGTTATAATGCTAACTGTAATTACAAAATCTTTTCAATTGCAAGCAGTTACTGTGATTCTCTTTTTTCTAGAAAATGGAAACACTATTTTAATAGTCCAGTGGTCCTAGTATTTAACACACCAAACGCATGAAGTTACGTCTTACCTATCTAACATATTATAAATTAAAGTCGCTCTTCGTGGTTCTCTGTGTGAGCGTGTTGTTCTTCTAAACCACGCAACGGATTTTGATACAGTTTCACCATCATTTAGAAAATAATTGATTCCGGAAAGTTAACGTGTAGGTACAATACATAAATACTCAACTAACATAATATAATTAAGAAATCTCGATGTTTTGTCAAGTACAGTAAAAAATAAAATCTATTTCATTAGGGATCATCCAATATTCACGTGATTTTGCGTAAGGTTAGTCTAAAACCTCACCACGTTTCACCAGGGGGGAGGGGGATCAATAAGTTGCTAAAAAAACATCATCATCATTATACAAGCCACCATAACTAATATTTATCAACATTACCGACCGATCCGCTAGTCCATTGGTCCGTATTTAATTATGACACCAACAGCAGGATGTGACGTCTTGGCGATAAGTCCCCTCTTTGAGGAGTGGCTAGAGAGGCGCCACGGCGTCCTCACCTTCCACCTGACGCAGGTCCTCACCGGACACGGCTGTTTCGGGAGTTCCTGTTCTCTATAAGGCGGGAGGAAACGCCCGGGTGTCACCACTGTGTGGATCGCCCGGAGGACACGGTGGAGAATACGGTGGAGGTCTGCCCGGCTTGGGCGGAGCATCGCCGTGTCCTCACGGAGGCGATCGGCGGCGGCGATCTCTCACGTCCGGCCCTGGTTTAGGCCATGGTTCGGAGCGAGAGTGCATGGGAGGCCGTCACCTCCATCTGCGAAGCAGTTATGCTCGCGAAGGAGGAGGCGGAGCGCGCGAGGCAGATGCAAGTTGCACGCCCTCGCGCCCCTAGTCGCCGCAGGAGACGCCCCGGGCGTCGGGAGGCACGGGCTGACTTCCGGCCACCGTAGGCGCGGGCTTGCGGACGGTGAGCAATGGGTAGCTCGCCGTCCGATAAGGACCAGGCCCGGGTCGACGGCGCGTTGTGTTCCACGCGCGCCTCAAAGAGATGTCCGCACCAACTGACGGGGTTTGTCCGAAAGGGATATCGCGGCCCCGGCACACGGGCAATGGAAGGAACACGGGTGGGTTTTAGTCAGTAAAAGTCTGACACGCCTTCTCGCTCCGCCCAGACTGAGAGAAAAGATATGATGATTTCCCACCCTCAAAAAAAAAAAAAAGGATGTGACGTCTAGTCGTTTCTTAGAACGGATTTCACCAATGAAATTAAACGCGATCAGCATATTTACTAAACCGCGTTCAAGAGCTGTCAGTGTCATCATTTGTAGAATATTGATACTGACAGCTCTTGATCGCGTTCAGTCTTAAATTGGTGAAATTCACCCTTACAGTTTGAAAGCAAAATGTATTTCATTACCTTCACGAATCACAACAACTTTTTCCTACAAACTGTCATTATCATTATACAAGGGACCATAACTAATATTTATCCACATTACCGACCGATCGGCTCTAGTCCGCAGTCACGGCACTTGGCACAAGTTAAATGTAGTGTAAACAGAGGTAGTTATCGCGGGCGCGCGGCACTAAATCTTGCACTACCGACTACCGCCGGTTTGCCCGCGCCCGTTTGTCATGTCACCTACCGTCGCTCATGCTATACTGTGTACATGGTGCGTGATTATGATGAGCGTTTATCATTTATGAGTGTGGAATGTGAGTTTGTAGTTGTTGAGTCTTTCATTGTTTATCGCATAACTTAAACTAACTAAAGTCTTAAGATACTTTGCGAGTTTGGTCTTTTCGCATTCTTATTCTGTAGCTTACCCACAGAGTATGGAGTATGGAGACGCCTCGGTGGTAGCTAAGATGCGGTATTGTTTACACTTTCCATACTAATTAAGTGGCGGCTGAGCAGTGGTGGCGCGGTGGTATCGTGGTTCGAACCCAGACAGGCGCTTTACTTTGTGCTCTCAAAACGGTGAAAGAAAACTTCGTCAGGAAACCGACATGCCCTGGAACCATAAAATCGAAGCCATGTGACATCTACCAACCAGCACTGGGCCCGCGTGGTTGATTACAGCCCACTCCCTCTCAAAGTGAGGAGGCCGGAGTCCAAGAACATTATAGACTGATTATGCTCTTCTTATGCTACTTATGAAGTGTGTCACCGTTTACTTCCAATACGACACAGATGACGTAAAGAAACTGACGGCTTTGAAAGGCACTCCGTGAGAGAAGTTGTGCACGTTATGAATTTTATGAGCACTACCGTCACTATAGTCGCTGCCGGGCGATGCGGCGCTTCCGTGCTCTGTGAGCTTACCCAAGTGCGAAGTATTGTTTATTATTTTGTGTTTTTTTTTCGCACCGGTACAGTACGGCACAACTTATAGACACACGACACACTATGCCGGCGGCATGTCCGCCGGTACTGCCGCCGGCCCTGCCGCCGAGCAAGCCGCGGCGCGTCCGGCCCTGCTGCACAAAGCCGCACAAAGGATCGCAAAGGAAATTAAGGCGCAAAAGCCGGGGATACGTGCCGCACGGCAAATGCCGGCCATGCCGCCGGCATGAGTGTAGGAGCTATTTAGATGTAGCATCAGCAAAATTCGTAAAACCGATCACCTTCTGAACTGAGTACACCTTCAAAATCACCAATATTTTAATAAAGCAGTAATGCTGCTTTAGGTGAAAATGATGTTAACGCAAACGCAATAACTTGTAAAGTCATATAACCAAATACATTCGTAAAATTGAAATGATTGAATGCAAATTTTCAAATTTATGCTACACCTATGTAAGTTGTGTAGTACTGTACTAGCTACTCTGCTCAGCTAGTTTTTAACACGTGACAAAATTGATAGTTAATAGGAAAAGTTGATCTTTCTCACACTTTTGAGTTAATTGACCCTAGATGGTCTAATTTCCGACCTAGCGACGACCGTCACCCGTCTGTTTAATGGATGAGAAGTATTTTATATCTTCAGTATGTTAAAAAATATATCGGGTTGGAAAAAAAAATCCTGGCCAGACTATGATAAATTAAAAATGCAAAAATGATTTAATTGCGATCTTTCGTTTAACGATTAATTCATTTTATTAGGTAAGAAATATTTCTCTTAAGAAGCACTATCCATTGATATATCACTTAAAGCTGTTGGGCGTCAAGAACATTCCTAAACTTTTTTTTCACGTAAAGTTACTGTTTGTGTTTTATTACATTTAGTAAAATAAAATAAATTATTTACAAACTATTAACACTAGGTACGAAATACAATAACTAATGACAGCGATGCGGACGAATACTTCGACGCCTAAGTGTCCTTTTGTTTTTTGTATCTATTCGTGTAGTTAGTTATTGTATTTCGTTCCTAAACTTAGGTGGCCAAGTAGTCACCTATTTAGGTCATTAACTCCGAATTGACTAACAATTGCCAAAAGTCAAGTTAGTAGCAAAGTTTCTACTTGAAAAGCTCTTTCAATTGGTGTACTCGTATATCTTGCAATGTTTAAAAAAAACATTTTGTTTTTTTATTAATCTCAGTCTGGCCAGGATTTTTTAGCCACACTCGCGATATTTTTTCTAACTTACTAAATTTGATTTAAGATACTTTTCATCCATTAAACAGATGGGTGAAGGTCGTTCCTAGGTCAGATCCTCTACTAAGAGTTTTTTATTACACACGTTTTCATAGCAATCTACTTCCCAAAATCAATTACCATTCGATTGAAAAACATACATATATCTATAGTTGTCGAGCTGTTACAAAACGCGTTGTTTCGTATAAAGGTTTGGTTTGAACAAAGGAAAGCTGATCTAAAAGCAAATATTGCCGCGATATTGCGTCTGTTTCAAAAATTGGAATGTTACAATGTAACAAGCGCTGTTGTTTTCGACCACGAGAACTGATTGACATCAAAAACGTAACTGATAGTCATCAAGCCATTTCAGAAGGGTTAGTGATACCTGAAATGCTTCTTAGGGTTCCGTACCCGAAGGCCAACCCTATTGGTAAGCCTCCGCTGTCCTTTAGTCCGTCTGTCTGTCAGCGGGTTCATGAACCGTAATAGGTAGACAGTTGAAATTTTCACAGATTGTATACCTATTTTTATTGGCACTATACAAATAATAAAAATAAAATAAAGTTGAAAATTAAAGGAGGTTCCCATACAAAAAAAACGTGTTTGTTGAAAAATTTTACGGTGTACAAAAATTATGTGTACCGAAATTGCGTTGCGTAATTTTCAAAGAAAACATAAGCAAGCGGAATTTGCGTCGTGTATTTTTTGCCAGGAGTCGCTACGCTTAGATATTCTTTAGTTTTGACGTCGGGATCCTGGGAAAGGACGAAAGTAGGTTCCAAGACAAGTCATTGTTTTAATATTTTACCTAAAACCTAAATCACATTACTGTTTAGGTAATGATTGATCTGATCACATCATTTAGTCGAACATCCAATAACTCTCGCCATCTCACTGCGTGATCAGGCCATGTACCTAAAAGGGCTTCGATCCAGTTTGAAACTTTTAGGGTTATCCTAAAACATTGTATGTAAAACCGAAAACAACCATAAACAAAGTAGAATTTCCTAAAACAGACGTTTCGATCAGAACATGCAGCTTTGACCACAAAGAAGTATTTTAAAATATACTCTGGAAATATTACACTACAGCTAATGAGCGTTCCAATTTGAAAATACATTTTTTAATAAGTTTTATGACGGTGGAACTGAAATTCTGCAAACACTGTCATGAAATTCGGGAGGGATCGATTGACGACCTTCTAATGATTCAGCTGACAGCTATTGCCGAATAAAATACTGTTACAAACGATTCCCCAACTAAATGTTGTTCCGAGGACCTTTGAAATCTTCTTAACAATTTCTTAGGAAGCGCCTGAGGCGTCCGAAAAATGTTATAATCGACGTTGAAAGGTGTTTAGAGACCGTTCATATTACTGTGACGATGAAGAATCTTTTCTTCAATAAATATAGCTTCTCTTAGGGATCCTGTAACTATGAAAAATCAGTAAGTACCTACTAAACAGCCATTGTACGCAGTACGCAATGCTATCAAAATCGTACGCTTTGAAATCACGTTCAATACTAACGATTTCGTGGGGTTGAATAACCGCAATTATTGTATGAATAGTTCTCGATTCTTACCTAACCTAGTCAGGGCTAACATGTAAAGTAACATTACCTATTTCCTATTAAAAGCTCTTACCTGCCTTTGTATGAAGAGGGTTAATAATGAGAATGATGTATTCTGACATCAACGGGTACTTAAATTACATTACTGAACAAATACCTCTTACTAGACAGCCTAGTTACATTTAATAGTTATGGGAACATGTTGTCATATAATGCAGTTACCTTCCTGATAAACAAGGAGGAATATTAACCAACATAATTTGCTGAGATCGTACTACATAGCGTTTGAAGACAACCTTCACCACAGAGCATTATACGAAATAGGAACGCATCCTATTTTTCCAAACACATATTTACGACAAAATATTTACCTGAAACTCACCTTGCGCAAACATTTTCGTCTTACCATAGACGTTAAGACCTCAATAGGGTAATATTTCCAATGCTAAGAGAAGTGCAGTGAGCGGTGTGCGTCTCGGAAAAGGCAAGAGATTGGTACATAATATTGCAATCTCCGTCGGCAAACACTTGCTATATGCGTTAGGAAGCAATACTTATTCGCGTCGAGCGCCGTGGTTAAATTTCCCAACGTACAGCGATTCGCTCTTTCGTATTTAACCACTGTTGGTTAAATTGTCTTGTATTGTATTGTAGGTGTGTATGTGAACGCATTGCCACGTTTTAACACTTAATTGCTGGTTCTATTTATCATAAGGCTTTGAGATCTTTTGTTCTGTTTTCAGATTGTATTATTAACTAGTACATTGTTTAATCAATTAAATTGGGGATGGTACTAGTAAACTTCAAACAGCTCTTGAATGCCTTAGCTAGTTGTATAAATACTTCCTCAATAAATATCATTATTAATTTGAAACTCATTAAGTTAATAAAGATAAGGACTATAAACAAGAACATTCCCTAAATAGTTTCTCATAAATCTTTTTACTCTTCAAATTACAACATACAACGTTTGAAAGCTCGCTTAAATTCCTTCATCCATTTCACTTTATTTTGAGAGACAAAATTTTAATACCCGAATTTATAGTTGAATCTGGAAGGTCCCGATCCACGCGAGCTAACATCCTAGGATATTGCGGGGCTTAGTACAGTTAATTCCTTAAATATATATTTTATCTTAACCATATTCTGTTTAAAACGTCTCTTAGTGATTACGAAATGGAAAATACAGAAATTAAGGCAAAGTTTCGGCGGGTGCCTCTTTTATGACGTGTTCTTATCTCTCGGGAACGGCGCGTGTGGAGCGAGTGTGGAGTTACAACATTAAGTTTGCCACTCTAAACTTTCATTCTCTGTTCGCTTACACAGTATTACCGCTGCATAAGGAATAAAATGCTTTATTTCTACTTTCTCAGTTGCATTGATAACATGGCTGTTGTTGTACAAGTGGTACCTATTGTGGCAGTGCCGCTTTGTTTGCGAGTGTCGCCGATATATCTCGAAAGTTTTGCGGTGCAGCAACGCATCTCCACAAGCCGTGGTTATATTAACTCATAATATATGATAAACAATTAAAAGATACTAATAAAATATAAATTGCAAAAAAAACTGGCACACTAATTAATTTAAAAAAGTCCAATTTAAATATTAAGCACTCTCAATAAAAGATTCTATTAAAAATCAATTTGTATTCTGTAAAATATTCAATCGATTTGAGTGTAATCGAATTCGAATGGAATTGTCGACGAATGATTTAAAAAATATCGCGATTCGTATCTGGAAAATACCGCACAGCTTTTAATGTGTACATATGGAGTATTCGATAGAAGGGATTGCAATGTTTGTTTCAATTTCCTGAGGTGTGAGAGCAGCCGCGCCTCGCATCTCATGGATTCTCCATGTTTTGAGAGTATTCATTCATCAATGTAAACTCGACTGCAAGGCTTCTAGTTTCAATCAAAATTGAAAAAGACTTTGTCTTTAAATAATTTTCATCTGTCACTATTTATTTTTACTTGGAATTATTTTTCACACCAGTCGACTGACTTTTCCGAAAGGATCTATACAAGGTCCGAGTTAATGCTATGGCACAGATGAATACAGATGGTCAACTCCGCATTTTAGGTATGAAGCTACAAGTAGGTACACGGCGGGCTCGACTTCTAGGTGAATACGTACGAGTAGGTAGGTAATTAGCGCTGTGCGACCTGAATGGCACTTTATTGTGTCGTAGAAAGAGTCGCGTTTTTTTAAAATGATTTTGCGAAGTGAACCATCTGTACTAATCTGTGACTATGGTAACCGTTTTTTTTTTTTTTGGTGTGAAATTATCAAATAACTTCTTCCGCTCTGGCCAGAGCGGGAGGGCATGTCAGAATTTTACTGACTAAAACCCACCCGTGTTCCTACCGTTGCCTGTGTGCCGGGGCCGCGATATCCCTTCCAGACAAACTCGTAACCCTGGCATGCATTGGCCCTAACGGACCCCTTCAGTTAGTGCTGACATCTCTATGAGGCGCGCGTGCAACACAACGCGTTGTCGACCCGGGCCTGGCCCTTATTAGACGGCGAGCTACCCATTGCTCACCATCCGCAAGCCCGCGCCTACGGTGGCCGGAAATCGGCTCTCGATTCCCGACGCCCGGGGCGTCTCCTGCGGCGACTAGGGGCGCGAGGGCGCGAATCTTGCCTCTCCCTCACGCGTTCCGCCTCCTCCTACGCGAGCATGCGAGCATTACTGCTTCGCAGAAGGAAGTGACGGCCTCCCATGCACTCTCGCTCCGAACCATGGCCTGAACCAGGGCCGAATGCGAGAGATCGCCGCCGAATATCGCCTCCGTGAGGACACGGCGGTGCTCCGCCCATGCCGGGCAGACCTCCACCGTATGCTTCACCGAGTCCTCTGGGCAATCCACATAGTGGCGACACCCGGGCGTTCCTCCAGCTTTATCCTGAATAGGAACCTCCAGAAACAACCACGTCCGGTGAGGACCTACGTCAGACGGAAAGCGAGGACGCCGTGGTGGCTCTAGCCACTCCTCAAAGAGGGGACTAATCGCCACACAGCGCTGGGTTGCGACAATCGCACTCTCCATGCCGCTATGAGATCCCGCCGGAGTTCCGTCCGCTGTGCCGTGATTTCTCGTGGCAGCGGGCCGCGCGCCTTTTTGCCTGACAGTTTCAAGATCACAATACGTCGAAACAGCACAAAGGATACATAATAATAATAATTCTGATGGTCTATTCTGTATAAATCTCACCTTGGAAACTGATGTGAGCTTGACGTGGGCTGTCATTCCACCTGATACTAGGGATTGCCACTATTGACAGCTTTCTTCACCTTAGTTTTACCGGTGAGATTTTTCCAGAATAAACGGGCTGATTCTATTGACATCATTCTTTATCCGCCTTTACAAAAATACTTATGACCATTATTTTTTTGGCTATTCCTAATAGTTTTCCGTTTCTGATGGATTAAGATTTCTGCGCCGGCCAGTACTTATGGAAAAATAAGGAAAAACTACATGATACGATTTCGATGAGTAATTGGATCGGTAGCAGAAGTAATGTAGTTCATGTTACATGTTTTATAGAGGATCCGGATTAAACGATGTGTTCTATTTATTTATCGAAATTGCTTTCCCTATTTCCTTTTAGTTTTTTTGGGGTATCAATAATTTACAAATGAAGGTTTGACCTGCATTTTGCATAGTTGAAGAGTAGTAAAAGTAGTTTAAAAGGTTCTCAGCTTTAATTTTCATCAGTAAATATACTGTTTTCTGCGTAAATGAAAATGGACAGGGCAATAATAAAAACCTTATTAAAAAGATCGTGTAAATTACTAACCGAAACTATCATTTAATACAAACATATTAGTTATTTTGACTTTAATAATTGAATCAGCATTGGGTTTATTTAGAATAAAAATGTGTGTTGTAAAACTAGCACTAGCAGTTCTCTACACGTTTTTGAAAACGCATGAAGAGATTGTATTTTATAAAGGCTTGTGCAGACCAGCGCGACACCGGTTATTGTTATACTGTGAAGTTTTCTTAGAATTTGTATTGTTCGTGACGCGTCGCGCGACAAGTCGCGTTGGTCTGCACAAGCCTTTAAACGTGTGTTGACAAGTGCTGCAGGGCATTTAGTTATTGGTACAGCTAGTTTGTGTGTTGGGAGTAGTTCACAGACACTCCGCACTGCAACTATTTCCATCAGGCTTTGTGCCCAATTGTTCGTAGCATAGTATTCTGAATAATGCATGAACATGTTAACTTTTCGAAAAGGAACTTACATTTTGGAGGTTGTTGTTAGATCAAAATTAAAAACAGCAAGAACATTTAGGAACTATCAAATGATACAATTTCGTCGAATGTCTTATCACATTTTACCCATTAAAGAAAGGTTTTGATAATTATACAGATTGCATAAAAAATACCTAAAATTCGCCGAAACAAACGAAAACACAACTTCAAACGCCATTGAACATTTAACTTCAAAATGAACACTGAATTAATCAAAACATTCTCATCAACGAATTCCTAATAAACGGTTTAACAGTGAATTTCGCCAGACAATCAGGCGTTAACGGGCTGTTCATCGGGTGACAATGAAAGTGTTTCATTGAGCTGTCCATTTGCGAGGGGTGGTGTGGTAGGCACGTCGAGTCGCGTGAACGCAGTGACGCAGGCGGCGCGGAAGGCGCGTTAATGGGTCCTTCGCCCGCCACCTGTCAGATGACTGTCTGCCTGCGCCTGCTTCGGATCGGGCGGACATCGTTGTGTAAAGTTTCGCTACACTTAGATGTTTGAACGGTGAAGGGACGTTTTGCGAAGCGTGGCGGGGACGCGGTGGAGAAGGGTTAATAAACATGAATATATTATTGAAGTTTGATGTTAAACATGAGGACTATGAATGAATAATTTTAAAAAAAAGATTCTACTTCAATGTCCCCATACAAGATAAGAAGGGTATGACAATAATAAACACAACTTCTCTATTTTTATGAAAATATATGCTCAGGTGTGTGTCTCAATCAATTTGATTGATGGCGTGTCCTTTATCGGCCAAATGTCGAACTCTATATTTTATAAACACTTCGATTGTTCTTTGTTGAACTGGGCAAACACAATGAAGTTATTCAGGCCAATTCATTTGTGGGTTATGGGCAAAGGAAAGCAGAAAATCGAGTGTCACTCACGACGGTGTCTGTGTGATGTTTGTTCCATTTATTCAAGTCATGTTTGTTGCTCATAATGCACTAACGAGGTCAGGTCATAGTAGTACCTACCTATTTTAAGTTTGAAATGGCTAACGTTGACTGAAGCTCTGATATGACTTGAAGTGTTAACTTCGTTTAGTTTGCTAATTCACATAGAGATAAATAATATTTTTTAAAGATTGACGTTACATTTTTAACGTTTGCAAACTAAACAATTCCCATTCTTTCAGCTACACATGCCCGTTGCTAAGTTAAAAAAACATTTAAATTTAAAAACAAATCAGAAAACCTGCGTTGCGCGGAACAACTCTGGTCCAACAAGCAAAAACCCATTTCTATCCAACTTTTCAGCTAGATTTCCAACGTAGCTCGCTCGTCCACAGTTCAATGGAATTCAGAATTCTATTCCGATGCAGTGTTAATGAATTCGCATAATGAAAACTGTATGTAACTAGTTTGATTTGTTCGAAATTAAATGTCACTATAACGCCGAAGGGTCGTGTACGCGGGTGTAAGGGTAACAAAACGGATGCTTATTTCACAAAACTTCGCTAAACTGTCCCGTCCACGAGTCGTGTAGCAAGTTTTCGACATGTTACTGAGATCGCATTTCGTATTCATCAAACATCCATTCTAGTCTCAATATACGTGCGGAAACTTGGTATCGCCCTGGGGTTCATCTTAGTTCCCGCAATGGTACAACTTGTGAACTCGCGCTGCCGAACTTACAGACCGCGTGTTTACAGCTGCGAGCAAGGTCAACTATAATAATATTACGAATTACACTTTCACATTTGCTAACTGTTCCTACTGAAATGACTATTAATACGGTTTTAATTAATGTATTTCTAAAGATTACAAATCACTTGTACAGAAATAAATACTAAACATTACTTGATTTATACATTTTTGTTGTCCAGTATTAGTAGATTAGGAGGTAATTGTTAAAAGTTTTGTATTGTCTACCGCTGTGCGGTGACTCGTTGAAATCTAAAGACTATTTATTAATCCATAATTTACATGACATATTGAAAGATATAGGATAAATTGTGAGACCCATAAACATTTTATGAAAGAAAAGGTTTTTGACAATTTAAACGTGATACAATAAATAATACACCTAACATGTTATTACATAACAAACCAAGTCGCTGAATATCGTAATAGTATAAACACAGATTCGCGGCCGGTCGTTCTGCTGAGAAGGGTATGAAAGGAAACACGGCATTACAAATATAATCGAATAATTCTATATCAAGTAACACTCAGCTTTTGTCTGTAAAAATATGAAACAACCAATGAAGTGTGAAGCAATTCGGCGCAATATCTGGAGTTTTTTATTAGACCGCAGGTGTATTTTATAGATCATTTCTGTTCCTTTTAATGCTGGCTAACACGTTGCATTTTGTGTACTCGGGTAGATTCTTCATATTTCAAACAGATGTTGAAATAGTAAAGTCTTTAGGTATGTATTCTATTCTATTTATCTCTATGGCAATGGTGCCGATGTCGACAATCTTTGCCAATGTCAGATATGTTATGAGAAAACGAGGGGAGGGATTTTTAAAATTTATTTTTCATGTTAAAAACCGAAATTCAATACTACTAATATAGTGTAATAATGCGGCCTTAAGTCAAAAAAGTTACATATTTATTTCAGAAAAGGTTAAATTGTACTCCAGTCCCACTCAAAAAACAGTATTTTAGTAAACAATTTGCAACTAATCCGACGATTGGTGACTTCACGCAAAATCGTGAGAAACTTAAATTATTTGCAATATTTGAATAAAGTTGCGCACAATCGACACTTAATTCAATTAAAATGAAGCAATCAGAATTGTAAATTATTTTGAATGGAGCGTGTTACTTTTAAGGTTCATATTTTTTTAAAGCTGTAAATATTATTCAAATATTTAATTGAAAAGTTTATTACACATAATGACTTGTGCATTATATATAAAGTATTTCTTCAAAGTGTATTTGATGCCGATTATCCATGGAGTCAGCCTACAATTTTCGCAAACAAGTAATTCGGCCTCGAGGCATTCGTGGCATTTTCGCTGGCTGGAATAAAACATTTCGATTTCGATTTAAAGTGAGTGGAAGGAACTGAAAGAGCTCGTAACTTTGAATTTCCAAAAGGTTTTTAAATTTGTAAGGCTGTTATTACAGTTAATGTATTAAAAAATGTTTTAATATTTTAATTGTAAACCAGATCTATTTTAGATACCCCTCCTCTCGCATAATGACTACAAAAAAAAAACAACCCAACCCATGCTAATAAAATTCAAAAGAATTGTAAAAGATGTTTGTCTTCTTTTTACATTTGACATAAATTTTGTTCTGTTTAACTTCAGGACAATTTATAACTCTCAAATATTTGTTAAACGAAATAAAGGAATTATCAAGATCAAAAGGCTAGAAATGTCAATAGACTTTTCTTAACCCTCCTAGTGATTTGACATAAAAGTATACTCAGACTTGACCTATTTATTACTTGCACTGATTTTAAAGTGCAATAAAAAGGGTGTCACATCCAGCTGAAGGTCCAGGTCAATGTGATTCCGGGCAGCGTCGCTCGGTCACGTCGCAGAGTGCCGACCGATGTACCGCGGACCGCCACTCCACAGTAAAAAGACCAGCGCCATTCTCCATTTAAATAATATATAGCAACTCTTTGATTCGACGCTCTGTATTGTCTGAATGTAGCCACGATATATGCGAAGCCTTTAATAGCTTCATACATTTCAATTGTTATCTACTTCCAAAAAAGATTCGTTTGACTCTTTCAATTTTGAAAGATACTGTGGGTTTATTTCATAACAGCAAAGGTTTATTTCATAATAGAATATATCTTATCTCATTTATTTATTTACAATACATATTTTCATTATTGAATAACGAAAAACTAAATTCAATCACTAAATCGTATAAAGATAAACTAATATTATAAAGTGAGTTTGTTCCTTTATTTGTTTATTGGTGACGCTTTTACGCTAAAACGGCTGAACGGATTTGGTTATTATTTATTACCTTACTTGATTACCTGGTTTAGGACATAAAATACTTTTTATTCCGATATTCCCACGGGATCAAGATTTATGCGGGTGAAACCGCGGGGCGCAGCTAGTATACCATCAATAAATATCATGATTCGTATTCACATCGTTGCGACTCAAAACACAATCGAATGATTAAATTGGAAATTCAATAATACGTCTACTATATCAGACAATAAAACGAAGCCAAAGATGTGAAAGGGCATCATAAATAAAAGGCTTGAGTATAAAAGTGTTCTTTATGAAGTGTCGCCGCAGAGAGTGGAGGCCACGCGCCGCCCGCGCCGCCACCCGACCGGCTGTCGTTGATACCTATTTGAAAGTCCTGTAATATTAACTTGGCCGTCCTTACTACATCACCAGTATCGATAGTTTTTAGAATTAAACAAAAATAAAGTATCTTGTTGTTGTCTCTCCTTGTTTAATCCATTCAAAGTTGTCTTTAAAAGATCTCTTTCAGCGATGAGACTGTCCATTCTGCCACCCTATGTAAAATTTCTACATTTATATCTGCAATTCATATGGTGTACATAATTTAGAGTATTCTATTCTATTCTATTCTTACGATAGACATTAAAAAATACAAATAAATCTTATTGTTTTTTCACAAAGATTTCAGTTGTATCCAAACGTCCTTTCTTCGCATGTTTTCCCGGAAGCCGAGTAAGTGACTTATAACAAAATGTAATGTTACCATTCTTCAGCTAGGAAACACAATAAAGATTGTTGGATATAAATATTTTATTGGATAACCCCGCTTAGTATAAATATAGATCGAGTTTGTCGTAAATATTTTCTGTAAACATAATGTAAACTACTATATCTTAATACCCCAAAAAGGACCAATAAAATGTGGGTACTTGTAGAAAGTATTTTTGCTAAGATTTACCTTTTTATTACTGTTATATACATAGTATATGGTCCTCTTTACCGTATCCGGCGACAGTGACCCAGACTAATTTTCTTTTCTTTCGTGAGCTCTCTGATGACTAGCAAAATCAAATTTGGTCTTGAAGATCCGGTCACACCGTGTATAGAAGAGCTGATCAGCATAGTTGTACGTGAAGTTTTTAGCTTAGTTTAGTTATGTGTAGTTTTAAAAGAGTAACTGTGGAGTTTCTTGCCGGCTCTCCCCATAGGAAACGACCAATTGGAACCGTGCACCTAGCTTCTGACGTTTCATAAGTGCTCTTGTAGGTTTATGTGAAATAAAATATTTTGAATTTGAATTTGTATGTATAGGAAGGCTTTGGGCGACTTTTGCGTTTTTGGCGTTTCTTGTCTAGGTCTTCAAGACGACTTCTTTCTAAGCAAACAGTGTTTTTTTATTAGTGCTATAACAAATAAAAAAATATTGTGTATGGTAGTGATTTGATTTTGCACAATATTTATAAATCGATTGACCAATGTGCAAACAGGATATGAAGTAAAAATATTAAATAAAAATTAAACAGATATTCATTTTTCCAACGCATCGCCGTGTTTCGGTGTTATTTTTTGCCATAGAGAGTAACGACAGCATATATTCCCAAATCGGTGGAGCCGTTTAGGCTCGTGTAATATTTTTTAACTTTGCCATCAATCATTTTTGGATTCTGCAAGTTTTATGTGGTGAAAAATGTGTAAAATGTTATGTATCCCATATAAATAATAGAACTTACGATTTTTTTTTAATAATTTTGAACACAGTAATTATAATCATTCGGATTTGCTTTTCCGTCATCAGGAAAATCACAGTCTGGAGAATGAATTCACGAATCGAGGCAATTTCTGGGACAGATATTATGTATGTAAGAAAAACATCGATACGTCTTCCACGACAAGAAAGTGCATCACTAGCACAGAACGGTCCCGACCGACAGAGGGTCGCAGTCGGGAGGGAGACTCTAATAAAATATGTAGATTTGATGACTTGTCACATTTTTTGTTACAAATCTGAGATTCAAAGTTTTTTAGTCACTTTACCAGACCCTTCGGTTCTTTTCATTAAGACTTTAATAATGTGGAATTGGGTACTTAGTCTTTCTCATCGAGGATGTGTCGTTGAACTCGATTCTTCGGCTTTTAATTAACGTACAAGCATTTCTAATATTCCTTTGGAACGAAGTATAATGGAGCTTGATGAGGTTTGATACTTGCAGTTTACAGGCTTCGTTTTATCCTTATTGTGTTTCAGACTTACTATTAATACTTATATTAACTTGCCTTGAGCAGATGGAATAAACTTTACACATTACAATAAAAAAAAGTACTTATCTAGTTGAAATCAGCGAGGAAACTAAGTTTAATATAACCAACAAGTGAGTGGCGTTCGAGGGTATTGTAGTATTAGTATTTTGTATCTACATACAAAGCCACAAGAACACGACTAGGGTTAAGATTACTAAGCCTATGATTAGTTACTGGCGTAGCGCGGCTTCGGCCTACGCTATCTTGACCTACGATATTTTGAAGCTAATGCCTACGGCTACGCGCTACGAACTACGAGCTACGAGCTACGTCTGGTTACTTTTTCGTTTGTTTGGTTTCATGTTTGTGTCTGGAGTTTATTATATTGTAAGTAGAATTTTATTACACTTTGGTAGCCATTACAATAAAAATATGTAGGTTTAATGGGGACAAGGCGTGTTACATGTTAAAGGTAAACTCCGAAATATCCGATTATTGACTTGACACCAATATACACTTTCGGACACATGAATCGAAGCAAATTGTTTTTTTATAAAGAAATATCTGTAACTTTTTAGATGTTCATGGATTTAAATTTGGAACAATGATGACATCAAAATAATGGCCAGTATGTTGGCCTCAAAACTGCATAAAAACTTTTTTTGAGTCATAATTATTTTGATCTTCTTATTCTTCTTTTCGTGTGCTTAGTGACTAACCTGATATCAGAGTTCAAAGCTACCCACTTGGCTTTACACGCCGTCGAGAAATATTTCTCAGGCATAGGTTTAGCTTGCCGTCCGATTAGGATCAGGCCCGGGTCGACGGCGCGTTGTGTTCCACGTGCGCCTCAAAGAGATGTCAGCACCAACTGAAGGGGTCCGTAAGGACCAATGCCTGCTGGGGTTGCGGGTTTGTCCGAAAGGGATATCGCGGCCCCGGCACACGGGCAACGGAAGGAACACGGGTGGGTTTTAGTCAGTAAAAGTCTGACACGCCCTAGAGAAGTCATTTGATGATTTCCCATCCTCAAAAAATAAATATAAAAGGCATGCCGGTTTCCTCACGATGTTTTCACTTTACACTGAAATTTTTACTTTATTTACACCATTACACCTACTTGCACAGTTGTTGCTAAGTGGTATAAAAATAATATGACAGTTGTTTACATTCGCAAAATAAGACTTGTGGGTTTGTGCGTGAACGTGTCTTCAATTAATATAAAAAAAATAAGCCATTTAGTATTAAAGTAGGCAGATAATGTAATGGTTTTGCAGACACCAGGGAAAAGGCCAATTTGGTGTTGTGCAGGCGTAAGGTGGGCTAACAACCACTTGACTTAAAACATTGAAACGTGAAGTAGATTGTTACACGTAGAGTTTTATTCAATATTAATTCGGGGAAACCAAACAGCAAAAAAGTTCGATCTTATTAATGCTTTTTATTAACTATAGAGATGAGTTGGATGTGGTTTCATGAAACCAATTGAAAGTGTTCTATAAATTTTTTTGAATGAGTAACAACGCTTGTCTAAATCAATCTGCCTAGCCTTTTACAACTGTGTTGGGGTTGGCTTCCAGTCTAACTTATCCAGCTGAATAACACTATTTAACGCCTGTCCACATCAACTCTGTAATTAATTTCTGTGCAATATCAATCAATCTGCATAGCCTTTTCCCAACTATATTGGGGTCGGCTAGGATTCCAGTCTAACCGGATGCAGCTGAATACCAGTATTTTACATGGAACGACTGCCTATCTGACCTCAACAACCCAGTCACTGGGTAATACGATACCCCTTGGTAAGACTGGTTGTCAGACTTGAAAATGTGCAACATGAATATGAAATGTTTTTTTGAGGTCGGTGATAAAGGCCAAATTGTCGTGTTGCAAAGATAAAAGCTTTTATTTGTTATCTTAGTTTTGTAAGCCACCGTCACATAGAAAGGTAGGTAAAAAAAAAGATTTCCATATAAAATATTCCCAGCAAACGCATTCACAATGAACATCGTCTCAAGCGAACGGAGCTAAAAATATTGTGAAGGTGGGTATTTTCCTGTTTGCGAACCACATGTGGCCGGACGACGCCGTTTAACAATCTCGAATAAACTCTATTCATTGTAAACCATTTGTCAGACTGATGGATCGGTCAATTTACCAATCAGCGAGTGTTAAAATACCTACAGTCGTTAACAATGTAACCCTCTAAACTTCAACAATGGCCGTCTCCATACACGCTGTGATCGATATTGGAACGCACGTGCAACGCATTTTTACTAGATTGAACCGCACTAAAAGCTGTGATTTTTCACGCCACCCAAAAGAAATCTTAAGCTGCAACTGGATTGCGGTCGATCGATGACACGACCGTTGAGATCGATCATCGATCAAATGCAATCAAACCAAACGTACCACAGTGCGTAACAGCTGGATTACGTTCATTGATCAGTTATCGATAATGTTTTGAGTAGTTCAAAATCGATGTCGAGCACAATGTAGTAGCACTGAAAAGCGAGTTCACAAAACCTTGAATAAAGTTCCTTAGGAGTAAAGCACACACAACATCGCGACTGAAAATTACAAGGGAGATATATGTGTACTGTGTACACATAGGTTTAGCTATGCGAAGGGTGTCGTCATAAATCGCTTCGTGCTGTGCCGTTGCACGAGTCATCGACGATTAGTGTGACCTCCGACTGCCCTCCCAATATAGCGGACCTTGAGAGAGGGAACTTATGATATGAAATATTGGCCGAGGGAGTTTAGCGTTGCATTGTGTTTTGATGTGAATGGAGGGTAAAAGTTTTGGTGGATAATGTGAAAATTGAGTACGTGCTATTTATGTATTTGTGTTCAAGAAAATAAAATGTAGACAAAGACCAAGGCTTTATATAATTTAGTTTTAGAAAGCGTAATTTGCAAGTGACCGTTTTTTTGTTCAAAGGTGTTTCTGGCGTGTTTTAAACAGTTAGCTCGACTGTCAACTAAGCTAACTGGCTGAACTTTTCACCACGGCGTGAACTATTTTCTTATGGCTCGACTAGCTCGTGCCGACGAAAGACGACAGCTAAATTATTGATACGCCTGGCCTGTTTAATATAACTGACAATGCTACATATTTGTCAAAAAATTACGTAATTGTCACATTTTCATGACAAGTGCTGTTTAATAACGCACAAAAAATATGAAAAACCTTTAAAATTGTCGAACTGTCAAGTGATCGCCAGTCACCTGTCGCCTGACGATTTTATTACATAGGCTCCAGGTGTTATTAAAACCAAACATACGACATGCACAAACACTCATACAGCCATACAAGTATACAAATTAAGCCATCAATTTATGGCGTACTGCCATACGCTACCTACATATTTACGTCGGCCGGTAGATGGTAGCGAATCAATAGTCCAATCGTTGGCAAGCGCGTACTCTATCAGCGATTAGTTTTGGTCTGGTGGACACTCGGCCGTTCCTTGCCGTTGGAACAGGGAGCTTGTCCATGGGTAAATTACTACTTACGTCGGTAAAGCTTTTACCGTGAAACATGTTCGAACGTAGGTACATTCACGAGCATAAATACCTCACACTTACACAAAATTCAAAAACGATTTTCTCGTGAAAACCAATGGCGGCTTTGGGAAAAGACCTATTTCATTATATGGTTTCGAAATTGCTATGTTCGTGACACCATAACATTTCTATGAATACTTCTGGAGAAAATCGGTTTTGAATGTTGCGTAATTGTTAAAGGTATTTATGCTTGTGACTGTACTTCTTTGGCGTTGTCCGATTAATTATTTGTATAAAAGCGAATTGGTGTCCTAATGAAGTGGTAATGAGAATTCTGTTTGGGGTGCATGCGGGTTTCTATTATACCGCTGTAGGAACTGCTGGACAGGTCGGCTATTTACCCAAATGTCGATAGTGATATACTAGATGGGATTTTGGTCAGTTTTAATTACTGTTGTACAAATTGTTATTATTGGGAATCACATTTGAATAAAAATTGCAAAGCAAACCATTATTATATGAGAGAAAAATACATCGAAGAAAGAGAAAGCAACTAAAATAAACTGGTGCTACAAATGCTGAGAAGTTACAAAAATATCTTCCACAACATAGTCACAACAAGAAAGCATGTCTCCGTGTTCTTATATTAGTTAATAAAGAATGTTCCAAAAGAAATAAACAAAACCTGCAGGTATAAAAGATAAAAGAACGCCTCGTAAAACGTCAACTAGAATCCATCCTCGGCTCACCAACAAAGAATCGGCCGAGGTCCATTATGATAATGAAAGTGACTCCCGTTTGTCTTAACGTCGTAGCTCAATTTGCAAGGCGAGAGATAAACGCTGTTAAACTGTCGAAGTTCGTGACAAAGCCTGAATAATGCAGATTACACCGAGAAAAATACGGCCGCAGTCAAATCTGCATATTTTATTGGTCCCTTTTCGATGTCCGCTCTCGCATTCCAGTAAAAAATTATATCTAAACGTACCTCTGCTATCGCACTCAAATGACTTTCTACACATTGAGTGTTTCTTAATCGCTTTAGTTTGTACCCACAAACCAGTGCCTTTGTAAAGTCAAAGTCGTTTACCGAAATCTCATCGAACTGTTTCTCGTACAATCAGGATGAGGTGAATTAATTTCTCGACGGGGCTCAGTGTTTAACTATTTGCACAGAGATTCAATTCCTGAAGTCAGAGTACAAATTACCGCAAGTACAGGTGAATTGCTTCAGTGGGACTCTCTTCGTGGATTTGTGTGTAGGTGGAGTTGCCGAAGCTCTGCACCGCGCTAAATATTTGAAGGCCTACGTTTAAAGCATACGCGGCTTAGGAACAAATTTACGTTTACGAGTTCCAGCCTCGTACAATACACCGAGATTTCGAAGAATATCTTTGTCATAGAAAAGCCAGAACGAACTCTGTGGAATCTGGGAATTCCACATTATCTCTGAGATTATAAGATTAATTTAATTACCTATCTAAATATATCTACATGCGGGTTTACTATAGCACATATAGTACACAGGATTAAGTAAATGTGTTTGGACCCAATAGTTATTTAGATGTATACATTTGATTTTACACACCTGTGCTTACGGCCGACCCTTTTAATGTCTTTAGTTCGGTTCATTCACTGCAAGAGTGAAAGTAGTAAACAGATATTTATGTAAGTAAACAATTCGGTGCCAATTAGGTAGAAACAGGATTTATTTGGTATGCATACACGTGTCTACTTCCAAGTTGTATGTAGGTATAACAAACTAAATAATACGTTCTCGCACGGTTACGTGATTTCATTTCGCATAGTATGCGGGTAACCACATTGTACCTTATTGATATAATGTTTGGCAAATATTATATTGAACACGCGAATTGCTTTTCAAGAAAGACGATACGTTGCGAATGTTAGAACATTACATATTGGAAATGATGGGCTTCTGAATGACGTACACAGCATTTAGATTGGGAGACAGAATTAATTAATTAGTAGCGTTAGAGATTTGAAATAACTCCTGCGTGATTGGGGACAAAACATTTATAGCTCCAAAATCTGTGTTTTTGCTATTAGCTCTTGAGCTAACTGCCTTACCTCCGTTTGCCTGCGATCTCCACGAATCTGACATTGAAATAAGTTGAAAATTATCTGACGAAATCATGGACAGCAATCGGTAGTATACGGAATAATGATTAATTAATCAATTTTGAAGACACTGGAAATAATTTACTAAAGGTAATGGATTCCAATTTGTAAAGTTTTGACAAAGATTAATGGCGAAGCTAAAGCGTACATGGTACACGTAATAATGCTTTGATATATAAGATTTTAGAAGGATTTCTTTTCGACTATGAATTTTTACTCAATGTATACCATTCCTGGGGGCCTACCACCACCTCTAAAGCAGTATTATCTTAATCTTACTTCAGTGGGTGAAAGATATGGAGCTATACTTCCTGTAGAGCTTCATCTCTTTCCCAAACTAAAGTAATATGTAAGTGGCGAAAATATCAATTAATTTATTATTATTTTTTCGTTTTCCTTCTATTTAATAATGATAACAATGTTTAATTTCAATCAAAATCTGTGTGTTTTAAACACAAGATACCATTTATGTGATGTTTTTTTATAAATACTCAAAAATTGTTTGTTAAAAAAAAACAGATCTGTCTGTCAATTCTTTTTAAATTTTTTATTCTGATAAGATTTATCGAGTAATTACTGACAGTTCTTATAGGTAGAGATGACAACATTATTTTAAAATACTTTACTGATACGAGTATGTTACAAAACTGAAAGTTACTGTTACATGTAGTTTGAACTAATTAAACATATTTGAGACACATACGGAAGCTATGCTTAAATGAAAGATGTGTTAAACGAAAAGTTATATCGAATTTACAGCGAATCGTGCCACATTTTATTATGATGTACCTAATCCTTGTCGGTAGGGGAAACAAAAAGTCAATCAAAATACCGGAATTAATTTTGGTTAATGTGTGCTTACATTGGTTTGAAACTTTCTGTTCATATTACCAAGTACGTACATCTGAATGAATAATTATTTATTTATTGAAGCTTAATGCACAAATAAAATAATACTGTACAAAGGCGGACTTAATGCCTGAGGCATTTTCTACCACCCAACCTTAGGGTGTTCCAGAGACAAAACATGGCAGGTGAAACAAGAGATAGATAGCACGAAAATAACTAAAAAATACAATAAGAATACATACTATTACATAGATACATACATAACATTATGTTAGCTTGCCAGTTGCAAGTAATAAATATAGTTAATTGACTCAGGCGTGACTTTGCGGAAATCCATTATAAAATACAATAGACGACGTATGTTTAGTAACCTAATCCGCTCAACTGTTCTTAAAGAGTCATAAAGAACCCTGTAAGAAATCGACACGTGTTTCACCTCTCAACGAGGCATCCTCAGGATGACGATTGACTTGTTGCGAACCCGGATACGACGTATTGCTACGTCAAGCGCCGACCGCACTGCACTCGTGTTGATTTCTTACAGGGTTCTTTATGACACTTTAAGAACAGTTGAACGGATTGGATGACTAGATATACGTCGTGTATTGTATTGTAGTGATAAATATAATCACTACATAGTATAAAACAAAGTCGCTTTCTCTGTCCCTATGTCCCTTTGTATGCTTAAATCTTTGAAACTACGCAACGGATTTTGATGCGGTTTTTTTAAATAGATAGAGTGATTCAAGAGGCAGGTTTATATGTATAATAACATCCATTAAACAGTGGAGAAGTACTGTTATTTTTGAGGTTTCTAATGTGATGTCGTAAATAGTTACATTTTTTTCCGCTTACATTGCAAACGCAGGCTGAACCCTACGAGTTTTATCAAAATAATGTACTAAGTATTGTACACATTGAAAAGGTCTACAGAAAAGTCCGTGATGGTATATGTCTATCTCTTATGGATAACCCACAATAACTTTTTTTTGTCATTTACTTTTTACGACAAATAATGGCTAATTTTCGAAGCGATTTTAACCAATACAGCATTAATCCTTAACCAATTAAATATCTTGAATACATTGTTCATTTAATATAGATCTATATGGCCCTTTACACCGTATGATTTAAGTGAATATTTTCGAAGATATTACAGATTTAAAAATTGCGGGACGTAGCGTTTGCGGCGGTACCGGCCGGCCGCCCGGTGCGGCAAGACCGTGCCTATACTACTAACTCAGATTTAACTAACAGTGCCGAATACACAAGAGAAACATCATACGATCAAACGAGACTTTTACAAAATATAGCTCAAGATGAGCCACGATTAAACATCGATCAGAAAAAAGTATTCACTGCATTACTATCAACAATTGATAACAATGAAGGGAAATTGTTTTTCCTTGATGCCCCAGGAGGTACAGGAAAAACATTTTTAATCAATCTGCTTTAAAAAAAAGTGAGATCTATCGGAAAAATTGCGTTAGCTGTTGCGTCATCCGGCATTGCCGCTACGCTTTTGGAAGGAGGCCGAACCGCACACTCCACATTCAAGCTCCCGCTGAAAATCGCCACCGATGATAATAACAGCGTCTGTAGGGTTTCTAAACAGAGCAATACAGGAAAATTGATGCGTGACTGCTCATTAATAGTCTGGGACGAAGCTACCATGTCAAACAAGACGTCTGTGGAAGCACTGGATAGGACAATGCGCGATTTGCGCAACCAAAATTCACCTATGGGTGGATGTACAATTCTGTTCTCAGGAGATTTCCGTCCGATCCTACCAGTTGTGACTCGAGGAACACGTGCTGACGAAATAAATGCTTGCCTAAAAAGATCCAACCTTTGGCCACATGTCAATAAATTAGAGCTTAAAACTAATATGAGGGTTTCGTCATCTTCACGTGAGAACAGGCTATTTCCAGAGATGCTGCTAAAAGTTGGCAATGGAGAGTTAACACAAAGTGAGGGAAGGATTGACCTAGAAAACCTTTGCGTTTTGATAGACAACATCCAAGAGTTAGTCAACAATGTCTATCCTGACATTGATAACATAAGTTATAAGACAATATCTTGGTTTAAAGAAAGAGCGATTCTGTCACCAACTAACGAACAAGTAGATAAAGTAAATAACTTGATTCTTTCAAAGATTGATGCGCCAACGAAAATATACTACTTGGTCGATACTGTTCTCGATTTGGAAGAAGCTGTTCATTTTCCTACAGAATTTCTAAATTCTTTGAACCCGTCTGGACTCCCTCCTCACAAAATGGTGTTGAAAGTAGGTTGTCCTGTTATTTTATTAAGAAACCTGAATCCACCTAAACTTTGCAATGGCACGCGTTTGCTGGTAAAATCATTGAAAACTTTCATAATAGAGTGCACAATACTCATAGGATGTGGTACCGGAGAAGATGTATTGATTCCCCGAATCCCTCTGATACCATCGGATTTACCCTTCCAATTTAAACGTTTACAGTTTCCGGTAAAGACATCTTTTGCAATGACCATTAATAAATCGCAGGGTCAAACCTTCAACGTTGCAGGCTTAGATTTGAGCGTTGACTGTTTTTCACATGGACAACTGTATGTCGCTCTTTCAAGAGTGACCTCCAGAGAAAACATGTTTGTATTGTCTAATGACAAGAAAGCTGTGAACGTTGTTTATAAAGACATTCTGTAATATGTTGTAAAAATAAAATAAATAGTTAAAAATGTAAAAAGTAAATAAGTAAAAATGTAGTGTATGAATTTAGATATTCTAAAGATAGCAGGAAATCTTCATGGTATAGGGAAAGGGGTATTGTTTTACTCCAAATTTAACGCGTGCGGGCCACGGGCAGTAATGAATAAATCAAAACTACTGAATCGATTTTAATCACATAGGCTATATATTTTATACCCGTGCGAAGCCGGAGCGGGCCGCTATGTTTTTATATACAACGTTCACAGTTTTTCTGTAGTGTATTTAGTATCAGCATTGCACCCGTGCGAAGCCGGGGCGGGTCGCTAGTTAAATAATAAAATAAAAATCCTTTCTTCTCTCTCTCGCCACACTATAACAAAAAAAAAAAAAAAACAGTTGTCACAGTATAAATACATATTTGTTATTTAATATTGTGGGAGACTGGTGCCTAAACTAGGCTCGAGCTCTGTATTTCAGGACACCAGGATCTCCGCCATTTACATTCATTCTATTATGTACTTGTACACTGACCTTGAGGAACACTTATCATGGCAGGAAAAAGAGAATTTGTGACTCAAGTAAAATTTTTATAAATCGGTATTCAGTAATTGACTCACTAAGATGAGTTTAGAGAGTCAGAGATTTATTATGTTAGTATTTGTGCATGGAAGTGTGTGTATGTGTATGTGTGTGTAAGAGATAGGGGTGTGTTTGTGTGTGATGTATGTTTGGTCGTGCTTGTATGGAGCTAGCAGTGGGTGTGTTGTTTGGATTGCCGGGAACTATTTATAAATAAATAATAATAAGTAATAAGACTGCAAGAAAAAAAAAATTACATCAGGCGCTGCTACATTACACCAATGAGGTAAGTAATTTTTCAGTATCTTCATAATTTAGGGTTTGGAGGAAAGAAGTAACTTTTTTTTTGCATAAGATTCTAGGCTGGTTAACTATAGGTATCATTCTGTTTATTTTATTGTATAAAAAGGCACCTAGGTGGCAAAAGAATCGCTTCTAAAATTGTTTAGAGTGGTGGATGTGACGGTTGTCTACTGGATTGCACCGTCTTTTACCAAGCGAGGCTGAGGGATGATAGGTGATTAATGAGTGTTGCTTTAATATGATGCTTGCAATAAAGAGTTGACGCACTGTCAAAACTTTAGCCTCCTTGTAAAGTCGCTCTGTGGGGTAGCGGTAAGGCAGAAAAAATGAAACTTTTAGTATAGCTCGTTGACTTCTCTCTAGCTCAATTATTGTGGTTTTCGGGGCTCCTCCCCAGACAGAGATGCAATATATTAACAGCGATTGAGCTAGGGCGCAGTTGACGGATTTCTTTACATTGTCACCAACCACTTGTCTTAGAGTTTTAAAGATGTATATTAGTTTACGCAACCTTATTTTAAGTGCGTTTATGTGTTCATGGAATCTAAGCGAAATATGTCATCATTTCAGCCGAAAGACTTCCACTGCTGGACATAGGCCTCCCATACGCACCGTCATCGGTCCACCTTGTGGGAGGCGTTCGAACGCTACGCCTTCCGGTACGTGGTCGCCACTCCAGAACCTTTCGGCCCATCGGCCCTCTGTTCTGCGAGAAATTTGTGCTGCCCACTGCCACTTAAGTGTGGCAATTTTTCGGGCTATGTCGGTACCTTGGTTCTCCTGCGAATCTCTTCATTTCTGATTCGATCACGTAGGGAAACTCCAAGCACAGCCCTTTCTATTGCCCTTTGGGTGACTGTTAGTCTTCTAATAAGGCCCATTGTGAGCGATCACGTTTCAGTGTGATAGGTCTGTCTATACCGGCAACACGCTCTGGTTAAAGACTTTCGTCTTGCGACACTGTCTTGTCTTACAGTAAATATGTAATCAAAATTAAAGTGTCAGTAAAAAGCTCCTTAGTCAAATCTACTATATAATTAATATATAATTAATTTGTATGCCCCATCATGTTATTATTTTCCTTAAACTTTTTTGAGTTTGATAAGATTTTACCTGAATTATATGTACTAAGATAATGTTATTCCAATTATAAAGAGCAGATAATTAATTCGGCCTTCAGCTTTAAGTGGCCTCAAGGCCTAGACAAGTGGCGTTCGTTTTCAAAGCGTTTCGTATTTCTACAACGTCGTTCAACAGGATTGACATAAGCTTTTCGGTAGCTATGTCAATCATGACGTTTTCATCATCGTTTCCAAAATGTCACTGTCTAAGCCGTCTTGTCAGTTATCAAAATATTTGGCTGTTTTGAAGTGAAATATGGATTCATAATTCAACTTTTTCATGACAATACTGTGTTTCTTACACATTTTCCGTAGTTACTTAGATTTTTTTTCGAGAATGTTGTACTATTTTCAGAGGCTAGTTTTGGTGTTTATTTTGTCAAACTTAATTTAGTAATTCTCTATTAATATTATAAAATAATATACACATAAAAATCAACAGCATCTCTATTCGTTTAATTAGGTATTTAGATAAATGTTTTGTCTCATGTATTACCCATAACATTTATCGTAATAGAGATCCATATTTTATTTGTCTAATTATATTTCTTGTTTTGTATTTATAAGTGATGTTTAAAGAATTCTTTTGAATCGTTTTATTTGGCGTCATACCTTTTGCGAAGGTACACATTTCTCTTTATCTCAGAAATCTTTTCTCAAAGGACGAGTCTGGAATGCTCAAGGGTATTCATTCATCTGATTATTTTTCTTAAAGAAAAGACAGCGGGAGCTTATAATTAAGACGAACTAAGAAAATGATTAAAAAATTATTAAGCTGATACACCACCCACATTTTAATATTCAAACAAAACTTTGTAGATTTGGAAATCTGTCGTTTTATTTGTCAATTAGTTCTAATTATGCGGGATTAGGTACTTTTGAAGAAACAGAGCGGTTTTGCATTTATCTTCAAAAATATCGTTGGTACGCCTGGTCTTCGGCTTAACAGGCGCTATTAGCCCTGCCATAAATATCTGGGTAACGTATTTAAGGGATTTAGATTTAGCTTGTACGGCCCTGATGGAGGTTCAGCGGGTTACAGTCAGCCAACGAGCGGGTTTTATGTTTTTTAAGTAGCCCGAGCTTAGATTGACTTTACTAGATGATTTTTGTTACGGCTGTTTGAACTTATACTTGCATGAAAATTTAATTAAATAAAATGTGTTCAGGAAATATTTTGTTAGGAGGCAGGTACAGAAGAAAAAGAAACTTAATAGCCAAAAGATTAAAAAAAAAAATGGTCTAATAAATTGAGAGCTAAGAGTCATATTATTATCTCAATTGTGCGCCAACGTCTTGCCCAGTCGAGCGAAGTCGCGTCTCGCGCGTACAATGCATCTGTCGCTTCCCGCAAAAGTTGTCCTAATCTAAACGTAGATCATCGCGATTGTCGGAAGATTCAGCGGCGATTAAACGTATTCATAGCGTTTACGTTTTGACGTTGTGCGGCCGTCAGAAGCAACAGGGCCGCGATTGGAGGGCGGCGGGGCGCATGCGCGGTGGGGCTCCGTGTGCGGGGGCGCGGGGGGTGGTCGCCATCGCAGCCTCCACGCTCGCTCTTAATGAATCGCCGGTACCCGCGGCTTGCGCTGCGCTCGCTCCATCCGAGTGCTCCCTTTAAAAAGTTGTTAAGGAGCTTTTCTCGCCATCTCCCTCGCGCCCTCTCGTGTTGCAACAAAATAATATCCGCGGGTGGTGGCTTCCAACGCTGCAACCGTCACGAGGTAATGCATGCAATCATGCTTAAATACACTTTTGTTTTATAATAACTTTTTATTACTTTAACCAAACCGAAGGATACCGCTCAACTTTATTATTTTGTAAAGATGTTTTAAGTTGCAAGTTCAGTGTTTTTACTTTAGTTCTTCTTTTTGGTGCACTCTTTTGTAAAAGTTTATAACAATGTCACTGTTTGAAGGCGCCTTTTAAATTGCTATTTATTTCAATCAATATTTATAAAATAACTTTGATATAAGTCTGTTTTGGCAGTGAACCTTGTTATGGAAGACTATTTGCTTCGATTATAATCTGGGAACTAAATAACAAAAGGGTTGAAAGAGGTTGGTGTCGTGACGATATTAAACCGCGTTGTTGATTATTTCATTTTCATATCAGTGACACTGTTTACTGTTACTTATATTTTGTGTATACCTTCTCGTATATTTAAAACCAAATAAACATATATTTGGGTTTTATTATATCCAACGTTATATATCTAACAATGAAATGGAAGATTAATTAAAAGCATTTTAATTTAAAGACTGGAATGATAAATAGCTACAGTTAAATAGGGCGGCATTTATTAAGATTTTCTGCGTCAAAGTAAATGCTATCAAACGTTGAATACAATTCGGTAACAACAAAACGCTGTATTATCGCAGCTATTCGCCACTTTAGCGTTGTATGATGAAAAACGGTCCTTACAAATTTGTATGGTGCCGCCACCATTGTTCGTAGCTATAATGGATCTGTCAATGTTTCACTGGAGATGAATGAACTGTCGATGAATAACCAAAATGACGGTTCGCCATTTACTCTGACGTTTTACATTTAAAAAGTTTTAAACGCCTAGGCCTGTCGGGCACTTTTTGATATTTTATAGCAACAATTTGACAGAAAAATAATAGGGCAACATTTAATTCTTATTTATTTAAGTTAAATCTATTTATAGGACCATGGTACGTTTTTGTTGTTTACACATTATTACAGTAATTATTCTCACAAGGACATTTAAGTGAATACTTCAATTTAAACTTAAACTTAACGGCCTTACATTGACTTGGCACGTACCTAGAGGGCTTGATGGGTCTATATTACTTCGTCACATAACATTCTCTGGAAAATATAAACCTACCTATTAATATGGCAGTCCAAACAAAATCTGAAGAACGGAGTCGCAACTTATAGAAAATATATTCCATTTAGGTTTAGGCCAACCGTCGATGAACACCTATTCGCCTGCGTATTTGGCAAATACTGAACGCCTAGGTCAGCTTAATATGTACTAAACTCCCTCTATTTACCGAGATATCGATATCCTACATACTCCCGTTACTTCCTCCTCCAAATTCCAATTCCTCATTCTACGTTCTCCCGGAATATTTAAATACAGAAACATTCCGTTCTATAGGAATCCATGAATCTTTTAAGGCAACACGCCCCATCCAATAAGGGTTCCGTCGAGCATGTGGTACCCATATGTAACGCTCCCTATATTTTCCTTATCAATTCCTTTCGGCAGTTATCGTGAGTTCGTTATTGCGGTATCATTACGATTTTTATTGCGATTCCTCTCTCTTACTTACATTATGTGTGTAAGTAATGAAGATAGGGTATTATCTATAGCATGTTTCTTTATCTTGTAATGATTTCGTGCTTTGGAAATTTCTATTTGTTACGTAGAACATGATTGATTCTAGCCGCTGTCGCGCTGATGGGGATGAAATTCGAGCGATGGTGTCAATGCTACTTCAAGTCTTCCACATCTTTGAGTAACAGATAGCTTAGTTAAAACAACTAGCTTCACCACTCTTATAGATAATATATTCTACTACTAATCATCTGTTCTTCTTAGTATCTTCTATTTCCAGCTAAGCCTTTGTTACTTCTTTCTAGTTGTCTTAAAGGATAGTAATCATTATAAAACCATCGATGACAGAATCAATTACCTATTACCCATCCGCATTATCCATCTAGAATCAATCTGCTATCAATACGGAGGCATCAAACGCAATCTAATGTAACCGACGATGCTAGCGTGATCCATGCAATACCGGCCCTGCATGACGGCCATCGATCATAGCTTAGCTGGCGCGTCTACAATATTTTCATTATACTTCCTATATCGTGGAGTTTGAAAGTAACTCCTTTACATCGCCAGTCTCTTTTCTTAGAAACATTTTTAATAAAATAGTTTGCATTATCTTTAAAAGGACTGCGACGCAGAGCAAGCGTTGGATTCTTTTGGTAAATCAGTAAATCACTCATCATTTTTCAAGGCATTTTTTATGTACACAATATCATTATCAACATTTTTCAACAAAACCGCCAGGAACTCTGCGAAGTTATCCAAAATATTCTATAAAAATAACATCAGTATATCCCGTCCCCGACATGTTTGTGACCCCTGAAATATGTGGCAAGAGTGGGCTGCGGTACACCCCTAGTTCACCGATGACGTTATTAGGTGCCATGTAATAGGCGGCGAACTTATCGCCATTTATCGGGCACAGTTCCAATCCCGCTATAACTGGGCATCTTTCTAACGGGAAAATTCAATTACACTTTTTGTTGGACCTGCGAATCAAATATGAGAATTTAAGGTGCCGTGTGCTCTAATAAACTGAAAGTGTTAGTTGAATAACTATTTCAACTTTTTGACTTAACTAAAAGAAAATTTTAGGAGGACTTGACACCATTAATCATGAATATATATTACCTTACCATTACCTTTTAGTATCAGAATAACTTAGAATCAGAGAGGTTTGGATTACCAACGATACAAAGAGCAGCCGATTTATTTATTAACAATTTGTACGGTAGTAACTCTGTGACATCTTGTACGTAAAGTTAAAGATACTTATGACAGAATATTAATTGTAAATCTTCCCAACTAAGTGAAGATTAAGTATCCACCTGAAGATAATTGATTATTGTACAAAACCGGTAACTTATTGTATACTTACCTAGTAGATAGTAATATGTTTGACAGTTTTCAGTTTGCTATTGGCGCATGAGCATCTGTAGAGTAATCATTTTTTGAAATTCTACTTATATCACTATCTGCAGGTCGTTCATATCATACAGCGACAAAGAAAATGCTCTTATCGTCCTATGATTCAACCTGTTTGAGCACTGTTTGATTATTGCTCATTTATTTTATGCTTTAGATAGCAATTATTATAATCGCCTGGATACTTTTTCGCTGCCATATTTGGAGTTTGGACGAATCAAAGGATGATTACAAAAATAAAAATCTTAATAAAGTACTCATAATATTTATAACACAAAGTAATAAAAAGTCAAATCATTAATTTCTTATATATGCATAAAAGGCACTTTTGAACGTCAACATTAACAAGAAAATAAAATTGGTTTTAGTTGACCCTTCCAAAAGGTAGTTTCGTATGGAGAAGAATTGGCAAGAAACTCCACCATTACTCCTTTATAATGTTTTACAATATTTTGTTTATGTCGCAGGCAGATTGTATGATTCGTCATTATACAAACGGCGCCGTTTACAAACGCCAGCAGTTATGCAAAATGTCGAAGGCAAATTGGCAACTAGTTCAATTGTTATAATTTCAACATTGATCGTTATTGTAGGCTGACCATCATAAAACACAGGTTGCACAAATCGGAATTTATTCCGGCAATCAGGTACCTACGAAGACTTAAAAATAAGAGTAAATTATAATATGAAAGTCCTTTGCACACGTAGAATTTGCTGTTTTCTATATTTTTATTGTTCACAAAACCAGTACTCGACACCATTTTTCTTGTTTTGATTAGCAGCGACGCATGTGGAACTAAATACTTCGTTTGTAAACGGCGTTTGAATTGTTCATTAATTAAATGTTGTATAGGGACAATACAATTTACATTTTGCCTTCGGCAGTTTGCATAACTGCAAGCGTTTGTAAATTGACGGCACCGTTTGTATAATGACGTATCATACAATATTCCTGCGACATACATACATTATATCAATAAATGTAAAGACGATAACATTTTATGGTATATTGTATGTTCTTAGGATAACATTGTATGGCACCAGAGCAATGTCCTTTCTCAAAAGATACAAGTAAATACGTAAGTATTCTAGTCAACGTATAGAATAATAGGTTAACCCACTAGTATATAAAATAAGACATTATATCAGATAGAGGGAAGCACGCACGCCTTCGAAGATAACATCATATTGGGTTTCCAAAGGTTGTGGAGGTCAGTCCGCAGTCACTTCACGTAACACTAAAATATAACATAGATACAGATATTATATCTTCGAAAGTGTGGAAGAATATTCTCTTACTCCTTTGACTAGTTGATAGTAAATGGGTAGTGCTCCTTTTAACAAATCAATCAATCTGTCTAGCCTTTTCCCAACTTTATTGGGATCAGTTTCTAGTCTAACCGGATTCAGCTGAATGCCAGTATTTTACATGGAGCGACTGCCTATCTCCACAACCCAGTAACTGGGTAATACGATACCGTTTGGTAAGACTGGTTGTCAGATTTTCGGGCTTCTGACGACCCGTAACTACTGTCAAAGATCTATGAATGGCAGCCGGAACCAACGGCTTAACGTGTTTTCCGAGGCACGGAGGAGTCTCGGTCACCCATCCACAGACCTACCCCGGCAGCGTAGCTTAACTTGACGGATCGACCCATGCAGCAGTTATTACATAGCTCCTTTTAACAAGTAAATCGATAAAAACCTAACCGATTAAAACACTTTAAACTCGCGGTTTAAATCAATAAAGATCAGAAAATGAATGTATGGAAACTCGTTTTAATTATTTCCCGAACATGGAACGAAGTTACAATCTCATTATAGACGGATAACTACGCGGTAGGTTGTTACCACGATACAAATAAAATTTATGCATCTGCAGTAATTGAAATTGCACTACAGAAATAACTAGGAAGCGCTTCGCTGGCAATACGGTCAGCGATGGTTTAACGCACAGATAACTTTTAATGCCGCAAAAATGAATTGGAACTGTAATAATGATTAATTTGGGCATCGCTTTCACTGATTAAACCTTTGGTGCCATTGTGAAATGTATTAAGCTCTGTGAGCACAATATTGTGTATTATTTATCCACTTCTGTATTTAACAGCTGCGCCCACGAATTCGAGCTCGAGAATAATTTGAAGTTAAAAATTACCTATTTTTTTTTCAACTTGGATAGACTACCTATTTGTATGTTTTGTACGATTTAAATTCAAACAATCAAACTGGTTAAGAAACAAAAATGTGAGAAGGAAGTAGCTTGACATCTGGGTAGTCATTTTCAACCTGGAAAGAAAAACTCAAAACGCAGGCAGTGCCGCAGTTCACAACTAGTATAACAAAAATAGTCAATAGCGACATCCCTAGCGCAGTGCGTAGCCATAAGAACAACTAAGCATCATCGTTTACGAACTCTGCACACCCCATTAGCTTCCTCTTTCGTATTCTACCTCTATTCATAGCTATAGCTATGTGGTTAAACATATTTATCTACTATACACCCATAGATGGTGGTATTCACTCGTTACTAGATGCGGTAAAAACATGAGTGCACAATATGCGAAACGTTCAGGGAATTGTAAAAAACTTAAATAAACCACAAGACAATCAGTGAAATTGTTTTCGTTTCAGTGACAAAAAATCGTGCAAATATCAGCAATCAATATGGTTTCACTTTGCTTAGCAAATATGTACAATTGTTGATTGCTAAAACTGACTTTGTGAAATCGATACAATATAAAAGATTGAAGAAAATATTAGGTTTTATTTTTAAGCATATTTGATTTTCAACTTTCGATTTATCTAAGGATGTGACTGATTTATAAATAATAAAATAATAATACTAGCCTAGTACTGTCCCACTGCAAGGCACTTACAAGGTACGAGCTTTGATCAGAACGCTTGCTCAAGACGGGTTGGTGATTTCAGACTTATATTAACTGTAAGTCCAGGTTTTCCTGACGGTGTTTTCCTTCACCGATGTCAGTAATGTCCAAGATGAACTCAGAAAGTACATATGAATTGAAAAAGTCACATTGGTACTTGCTCGGATTTGAACCCACAACCTCGTGCATGAGAGGCAAGGCCTTAAACACGGGGCCATCACGACACATTCATTATATGATTTAAATTTAAACGGGTCAATGAAAACATCCTATTGCAAAATTAAATAAAATTAATCTTCGCTAGTTAATAGTTGCCTTTTACACTTGGGTGCTTCACAAAAAGTAAAAAAATTCCCGCGTCTTGCTACGCTACGAGCTACCAGCTACGGCGTAGCAGTGACTGCTACAACCGCGTAGTCTTCGCGCCTTTAAACCGTTTAAAGAAGCCTTCTTTATTTAGTAAATTTATTCCCAGCAATTCATTTTCAGTGATTTTTTTTGCGCTAGAAGACTGTTAGTGCAAACTTAAATTAATAATGTGCTTTACCAGATCATAGACGATCATAATTGTACTAGGGACAGTCACTTATCAAGAACCGAATGCACGACAATGTTTGTTTACCCCGAATAAATCTTCATTATAGCCATTTAGCTACGCACCTTGACTTTGATAGAAGAGGCCTTTTTTTACGAAGCCAATAAAATATTTTATATGGACCGCAGGCATAAACGGCTTTCATGAAATAATTTTGGAAATCCAATAATTGCCCCGACGAGCTTTTGATTTGTGACCAGAGGGGGGAGTTGTTCAATTTTAGGTGCCCGCAGTCTGTTTCCAATATAATTCGTAAAAGTTGGACCTTTAATATTGCAATGTCAAATTATCGCACAATCCGAAACTTGATACTTGATTGACAGGCAGTGAGAAGAATTAAAACTTAGAAACTAGTTTAAATTGCTGAAGCATAAAGTTAATAGAAGTCTATAAAAACTTTCAAGTTGGACCTTTTTATAGATAGTAAAATAAAGCAAAAAGTACCGACCTGTCAGACATGTAATATAGTAAGGTCGTCGATAACCGAGCTAATAAAAATCTTCGCTGACTACTGACAATGTGGCACTTTCTCTGAATGCTTGGCATACCCTGCCCAGCCCAAGGTTGTTGTATCCGCCCTTTCCTTTCGATTCATGTAGTCAGGTTGGAGTTAGCGGGGCATAGCTATAATAGCAAGCGGTTGCGGCTAAGCGCACAGATGCAACCATTGGTATCACCGAGAGCGGTCGGGTGTCGGAAGCATTTTGATAAAACGTTGCACAATTTCCGTCTGCTGCGGTATCACTCCACGGCCGTTGATTACAAAATAGGCTTTAATAAACTAGGATTTGACTGTGTTGACGGTTCATTTACAGAGGATTTACTTATCAAAATATAGAGGAAATTCCTATCCAGGGATTCGTCAACAATCGTTCAAAGGTCAACACGTTTGTAAAGGTCGGGTGTCACTGGAATTATGCGGAATTCAAAACCAGCAGAGTTCTAGGATTAATGGATAAATATTTGTTCGGATCAATTTCATCATATTAAATTCTAAATGCGACAGAAACATGATATTTTAATGAGATTTCCGAACGCCAACGTCCTCGTGTAAAGGGAACAAGAGTACCTAGTAGGTACTAATAAGTCAAATTCCGTCGCGAACGACAATGAAGTATGAATGGTATTTTCTAATAAAAACTTCAATAAAATGTACGCCACGACGGGTATTAGCGCTGCGAATTTCCTCGCCGCGTAAATAATAACATAAAGATTTTCCAATACATGTCCCAATAGGAGCCCGGCGCTGCCGACGTCACCCTCCGCGCATTAGCTAACTGTCGCTGATACACTCCGTGTCTCCCCGGGAAGTTGCCTGTAAAGATAATCATAATTTACCAAAGTTGTATTCGTTTCTTTGTTCCCCTTTAATTCTTAACTTATGACTCCACCAGCCTCGGCTGATATTTTAAACATTGTTAACATTTTTCGCTTTAGGAAGAAATAAAAGAATGTTAAACTTTCTTAATAAATATTAAATTCGTATTTACTTTTTATATTAGCGATAATAAATACCAAGACATTCCTTATACAAAGGAAAACGTAACAACAAGTAGAAGATATAAAATATGATTATTGGCACCAGAAGTTGTTTTAAAGTAAACTCGGTTTTGTGGAAGATATGAATTTCCATCCTGGAAATAATAAAATAAGGTCCCGACAAACGAGAAAACAATAATTTAGTCGGTCGTGTCGGAGAACAAATACAGTGTCAACAGATAATAAAAGCAGAGCTGGCTGGTACCCGCCGCGAACCCAATAACATAGAGCCGCCAAACGTATATGAACCTATACCTATACTGCGGACCTGTATAAGGAAAGGATGTCGCCACCGTCCTTATTGCTCAAACTTGGGACCGACCAGATTTGAGCCGAATGCGCTCATATGAAATATCGAAAGCCAAATATGGGTAAACAAGCCCGTTTATTGAAAATAATATTGAGATATTCTATCGCAGACCGCTACAAAACCTAAATAAAACCGGAATGACAGACCGTTACGGTTAATCAACCGTGAAAATCGGCACTCCTAACAGCTGTATTCAAGGACTCAGGAATTTGTCTTAGTTGCCGACTAGCTAACGGTGTTCGGTACATACTTGAATCCCTTTTCGAGATTCTCGGAATTCCACGGTAACCTCACTCAAATTAACTCATTATTTCCTAAAATAGTTTTGGTAGCAGAAATACCAATATTTTCTTAAAGTAATTGAAATTCGGTATCGGTTCCCGAAAAATATTAATTTGAGGA
Organism: Agrochola lota; assembly: GCA_947364205.1. NCBI lineage: Eukaryota > Metazoa > Arthropoda > Insecta > Lepidoptera > Noctuidae > Agrochola > Agrochola lota. Next base: position 10,519,315 of record OX376227.1, on the reverse strand, counting down.
AGTTATAATCGTACATGTGTCGATGACCTTGTTTGAAAGGAAGAATTGATAAAGTAGATAGTTTTAATGTACACTTGTCTAATAATTTGGTCAAACGCATAAACATGATTGATTTCACAATTACCGTATAACCATATTTGGATGTGAAATAACGTCGATCCCGAACAGAGAATAAAAATAACTTGAGAAGAAAATTTGGTAAATCTCATTGACGCTGTCTCGGAGGAAATCACTAGAACTCGTCGTGATGTCGTGCCGTCGTCGAGCACAAACAAACAAAATACGGGAATTCGTAAAACATTTCGTGAACTTGTACGAAAAACAAAAGATTTAATACTGACAGCCTGAACATACTTAGGTAGTATTCTTTGCCATTTTCAGAGATTACACTCATTATTTTCATTACGTACATTACTTTTATCTGACAATGAATAAGATGTTAAATTAAGATCATTAAGTTGGTTTAAGGTTATTTTAAATAATTATTATTGCTATAGGAACATAGATTCTGAACAAAATATATCTTTACAAAGAACAAGAAAGAATCAAGAAAGATAACAGCCTTAATTTGATATGGATAGCCATTCTTATACTTCCGTAATAGTATTTTTTTCCTTACTGAGGGGTTTGTATTCGCGACACATTCAACCAATTATCCTCTCCTATTCCTAAACAGATAATTAATGTTTGTGAAGAACATCACTATAATTATTTATTTATTTACCATTTTTCTCATCCAATAATATCATGGATTATATCTCTTCTTTGTCCGTTCTCCGTATATTAATATATAAACTCTTCATTAAGTAAAATGATCGTTAAAAAATCCAGGCACTTCGGAAGGAAAATAATTATATCATGACGAAATATATTTCATCAAATATGCCAAGATTGGTTGCGTACCATGTCTAAATATTCAAGGATTCCTTAATCAAGTTTAACCGAAATATTGAAATGACAGATAAATGAAACGAGGGTTCTCTTAAAGACAACGGGCTCGATCTGTAATCGATACTGGGCACGAATACTCAACCCTTTAGCCCAATAAGACCCTGGCTTTTGAGCAGGCTATTAACGGCCGATATTATCGGTATACAATAATCATTTTCACGGTATTTATTTCGATAATCCCGTGCTTAACAAAATTTTAATTCAGAATATCAACGAACGTTCTGATTGGTTGCACCGATTTTATTACGGGTATTTCAAAAGAAATAAGTCTAGACGAAGCCTTAAATATACCTACTACGTGTACATTGAAGGTTATTGGATCTACGACCAAAAACAAATGACTAAACATTTTCGAACAATTAAACAAGAGTCAAGTTACTTTGGTCACTGAAAGTTGTTTTAATTTACTTTAAAGATTATTCTTTAAAAAGCAGTGAAGTAAATCCAACTTTGTTCGATTCATTGGTTTTACGAATTGAACGCACATTGGAATCGATTTTGATTGTGCTATTCGGAATCAAAATGCATACCACGTATTAATATTTTTCAACAATCGGTAGCTAAATCTATATGGTTGATTGTTATGTAGTTAGTAACAATTTTACCTCGAATGCGGATCACATGGCCCGGTTTAAGTGCCGCTCCAATATTTGGGATGCACTTGGTCCACAAACGGACCAAACATTTCGATAAATGCTTTTCGGTAATACCTTCACCGGTTCCGATTTGTAGCGTAAATAGTTAACGGTCGCTAATTGTATTTTGTTATTTGATTCATGAACTGTGTAACATAGTACCTATCTACTACCTATGTTTTTTAAATTATTACCATCATAAATATTCGTATCATAAGCCAGTTTTAACAGAAGTAAAAACGTAAGTTCATTTATTTTGATTAAAATTGGAATGGTTTAATTCAAAAGATACGCAGAAATCATGAATAGCAAGATAATCTTCATATATTTATTCATTGCCACGGTTTCCTATTTTGTATAGGAGTAGAGATAATGAAAATCAGCTTAAGAATCTTAATTTATGATAAGACTCGGTGAAAAATCATCCTTTCATGACTACCAAAAGATACCTTTGCATTTTAAACGTGAAAACTTTGAGAATTATGTAAATTATCAAGAATTTATAGAAGTACAGCTTAATATTCGGTTCTTATCTCTAAATTATCTTTCAGTTCTAAAACGGCTGTATCATTAAAAACATTATACAAAAAAAAGCTGATTAATAAGCACATCATATTTTGAATGAGATTAGTCCAAAGTTTTTGAATGCTCTTAAACAGAAAACAGAACTAAAATATTGTAAACCTATTCAAAAACTTTGTGGTACTTCTATCTGAAAGATTGTGTTTAATATATCCAATTTAAATACTGCTTAGTTATAAAGTCCCTCAAATATTCTTCGTATTTAGTTAGTTGAATCTTATTTTAGTTGCAATTCACTTATTTGAAAGTCAATGATAAAAAGTTTCAATTGACTCCAAGGTAGCTAAACGGACCGTCTCTCTACCGTGCTAGTGACAGATCAATACTTCTTTTGAAAACTTCCGAAAGGGATTTAGTACTAAGTTAAACCTGAATTTAATAGAATCGCCGGTAACGAGCAAAGTTTTTGGCCACAATGAATGTAATTAATCGAAAATTTTATTTTTAACTTTATCTTCTTTGGTGATACTGCTTGTCTTGGGTCGCACATTTTCGAGCATTTTGTGTTTGAAAAAGTTTTGAAACTGAGCAGTAATTCAGTTCACTTGATCGACAGACTTTTAATTTTATATTTAGAGGTTAAGTAAAAATTAGGTTGGACCACTTTTCAAGATTAATGTTATTAATCTCATCAACATACTTATTAAAATCCCTTTTCCTGAGTAATATTTAGTGGAAGAAGATTTCTGGAACAGAAATATTTAAGCTGTTTACGTTGCAGAATTTTTATAAAAAGAGGTAACTGCATTAGGTGCCTCAAAAACTTTATTCGTTGATTTTATCAGCGATCATGGTAATCTATTTTATAGATGTAGTTAACAAGTAAGATTTTATTGAAGAAATTGGTTGCTTTTATACAATACATATACACGGTGGCCGGGACATCGACGCGAAAACTTTTACCATAGATTCAGTACATGATTTAGTTGAAATTTTTCGTCAGTTCAAGGTTACGTATGTTCTTCTAATATCATTGAAGTAACAGAATACCAAATTTCAAATTGATAGAATAGAATAGAATATTCTTTATTATGTACACCATAAAAAACAGATATACTCGTAAATGTAGACATTTTACATAGGGTGACACAATGGGCGGTCTTATCGCTAAAAGCGATCTTTTACAGACAACTTTTGGATAGATTAAAGGGAGAAGAAGAGACAAATACTGCAGGTAGTCAGTGGTGTACCATTTACATAAACAATAAATACATACATATATTAAGCATATACTTATCAATACTTATCTTACGCAATTACCAATGTGACTTTTTCAATTCATATGTACTTTCTGATCGGTGCAGAAAAACATCATGAGGAAATCTAGACTTATAGTTAATATAAGTCTGAAATCACCATCCCGTCTTGAGCAAGCGTGGTGATCAATGCTCGTGCCTTCTCTGTATGAGAACAGGCCTTTTCCCTGCAGTGGGACAGTGACAGGCTGGTATTATTATTTATTTATTTTATATATACGATAATAAACATGAAGCAAGAGCAAGAACGATATGTAATGATGATGCTTAAGGAGAGCGGAAGTGTTTTTTTACCAGAATATTAAAAGTGGACAAAGATTGAGAACGCCTTATCGACACGGGTAAGGCATTCTTAACCCGTACTGCTTGTACTGTAAAAATAATTCTCATAAAAGCTGTTGGAATTCACGGCATCTAGAAGCCTCTTTAAATTCCTAATCAGTTAGAATTACACACATCATCACATTTCATCTTATCTCGTGTTACTGTGGCGGCATCTACAATGCTACATGCGAACTACGCATCAAACACACATCACAGACACATTATTAATCCTGCATCGCGAAAGCAGATTTACCACGCGATCAGCATATACATAACTTTCCGACATCAATTGTCGGGCGGTTGCCCGCCAGACTCGACACCAGTCTGGTCGGACGATCCTCCCTTTTCTATGGAGGATGAGTGAACTTTACTCCCTGTTCCTCATACCTCTAAACCTAGTTTAATTTCTTGTTAGTACACTTATTCTGGTCAACCTATCACAACTGCCTGAGATTTAATTATTTAGAATAGTATCAAAGGTGTGATTATGGTTCCAGAAACTAACTACACAAAATTAATTGTATATCAAATTGACACACTACGGCGTTTGGTTGTGTTATACGTACTCGTATAGTCATTTTATGCATCTGTCAGAGAATTACAGTTGTGATTACTTCGATCAACAATACCAACGATCATAATATACGGACTATTTAAGTTGGTAGTCAATTAACGTTCATAAGTGCCTTTTATGTGCCTAATTGAAATAAATTGTTTGACTTTGACTTTGAATTTGGTAATCAATTAATTTCTCTGACTTTACCTAAATATCTTTAGGTAGGTATACCTCAATCTAGTTAATCTACCTATCTTTTTCCCAACTATGTTGGTGTCGGCTGCCAGTCTAACTGGTTGCAGCTGAATACCAGTATTTTATATGGAGCGACTGCCTATCTCACCTCCAGAACCCAGTTACTGGCTTACACGATAGCTCTTGGTAAGACTGGTTGTCAGACTTTTGAGCTTCTCACTATCCCTAACGACTGTCAAAGATTTACGAATGACAGCCGTGACAAACGGCTTAACGTGCTTTCCGAGACACAGAAGGGTCTCAATATTTAATGAATGGTCACCCATCAACGAACCGGCCGCGACTAGAGTAGCTTAAACTTCGATTAACCCATGTGGCTGATATCATTTAGCCATATGAGTCATACATTAAGTTTACCAACAAATTAGACGATAAATATTATTTACTAGCTAACACGTGCTGAGTTTAATGTTTTAAGTGTTAAAGTTTTAGATTTGACTTATTTAGCCAGAAGCAGGTCAGACGAAATAAGACAGGCAATTTAGGACGAGATTAGTAAGATCTGTATTGATAACGAAGACTAATCCAGGCTTTAATAATGTTCATTGTTTTGTTGACTTTATAACTAAATTATTGACCGAGCGAGCGAAGCGTCTCTGCTTCAAGTCTGGCAAATTTTACTTTCGTGTGTTAGTTTGTTGGTACTCCTCTACAGGTCGTATTTTACAACCGATCTGGACGAAACATGGTATACAGATTTTAAGACTTTATATAATGTTTTTGTCGTCGGAGATTTTTAATTGGTTCTTCCTCCAAAAATGGGCAAAAAGGGGACTACTGGATATCTCCGCCATATGACATCCCATTTTAATGGTCCTTTTTTGTTTGAAATGTAGCTTTAAGTTGGTCGCATAAAAATTTAGTAATGATCTTAGGCGTTATGAGCAGAATAGATCCTCAAAATACCGTAAATTACTCACTTTTAGATTTCTACTAGTAGAATCGGCTCTTTCGGTATTGATGGAGCACCTAGGACCACCTTCTCATCACAAAACTAGGCCGCAGCGTTACTTCTGCTAATTAATTTAGTGGTATAGTCGTATATTAATTGTTGCAAAAAAGTTTGTGCTCGCGAAGTGAGACAAAGACAAAGACTAAGGTCCGTATTACAAGAACGTTCCTCAAGTCCAGTTTGACCTTCAATCAGTTGATCACTGTTTAAGTATAGAGTACAGTACTTGAGCATCAGTTTTATTCCAGAACCGTAATCAATCTATACTCAGCTGAATCGAGACTCAAATCGAGCCTCAAGTAGAGATGTGCATCAGCCTGTTATGGTTTACGAATTATTTTATTTACCAACTTGGTTCTGATTAAAGTATACCATAAAAGCCCAATTATTTAAGAAAATCAGCGTTATTATTTTGGTCCCGAATAGTACAATCCCCCATTTATTGAAGTAAAGCTCTTTGAAGTAAAGTTTAGTAATTTTGTAAGCAAAATTGTCAAACTAAAAAGATTTGTATCTATTATTGAATAATGTAATGGCAACATTTTATATTTTAATAATGCCGTGTGGCAACACACTTCAAGGGTTCGTCTCTGTTTTCCGGTTATAGAAATAATCTCCATCTTATGCACGTAAAATTAAACAAGCAATAATCTATTTCTTCCTTTTATTTCGCTTCAATCCACTGCTTTAAATTAACTTGAAAATCTATGGCCTTAAATTAAATAGGTTTTTATTTAAAATGTCAGTATGTCAATTATGTTAAAACATCACTTTGTTGAAGCCGTCGTTGCATAAAAACGTAAACTCATTAAAAATTGCAATTCTGGGGCTATGGGATGCCTACAGTTGTGTGATTGTCTTAAATCGTGGTTTAACATAGGTAGAATTTAATATTACACATCTTGTGAACATCTGTACCTCTTTTTATGGGTTCTTTTAAAAATCTGAGAGGAGCGCTAAAGTTCAGCCTTCTGTTTGAATGATCGTTGAATAAATTATTATAATGATATACCTCTTTAATTATATCCATTTTGATAATAATAATTAAAAAAAACAACAATATAAAAAGTCGACAACGCATGAACAGAACAAAAATTGACAATTTGTCATGAAAATCTATGCTCAAGCGAGGTTTCGACCACACATGGGTGATTATAGATCCAATCACTGCTTGGGTTAGATTCGCGAACTGAGTAACGATCTAAAATAAAGCCAAACTCAGTTCAACTATGATCAATGATCTTTGCTTGAGGAACATTCTAAAATTAAAACTGGACTTAAAACTAGTTTTAAACAGAGTTTTTAACGGAGATCAATACTTCAGGTTTCTTCTGTAATACGGACCTAAGTCTAGACAAAGTCAAACTGGTTGCTAATTTAATTAAGTTGTATAAATTATTATATTTTATTATATGACATTGAATTTACATTCTGTGATTACTTCCTCACACACTGACTTATTAATTGTAAAATTTTAGGAAAATCGTCTATTTTTACAATGTTTGTAAATATGTGAGAACCATGTATTTATCACATAAGTAATTAATTTATCTATTGTAGCTTTTTTGAAATTCTTTTTACCTATTGTGGTATGGTAATACATTTTTTTATTTTGCACGTATAATTATAAATAAAATAATAAATAAAATCGTTTATTGACCAAATAAAGAATCTTTACATTTCCTTAAAAGTAATACAAATAAACTATTCCTGATATTATTGTCATAAAGGAAACATAATTTTAATATTTTTACTTATGGACTCCATACTAGGTCGGGCCTGTCTCATGGAGTCCTTGAGAGTATTTACCAATTTAAAATTTCAGGGTCGATACCGTATTGTGTGTATTACATAATATTTTAAAAATTTAATGTAAAATCAAAATCTTTTAAAAATAAAACAAAATCGTGAAACAACTATGGTTTTACGATTATAGAAAGTTAGTGAGTGTATATATCAGGCAAATGTAGGTATTTATAACTAATGTACCCACCGTATACAAAATATTGTTAAACACTTTAAAAGAGTAACGGTGGAGTTTCTTGCCTATTCTTCTCCATACGAAAACTACCTTTTGGAAGGGGCGACTAGAATCAATTACATTTATTTTTATTTTTGACGTTCAAAAGTGCCTTGCAAGGGTCTATTTGAAATAAATGATTTGACTTTGACTTCGACTTTGGTGTACTGTTCGCAGAGCTACTAGTTTACATATAGATAGGTAGGTCCAAGGAGAGCAGTGGTAGTACAGTGGTAATACCCTCGATTTAAGAGTCGTGGGTCATGGGTCGTGTGCCATGGTCGTGGGTTCGAACCCAAGCAGGCGCTTTACTTTGTGTAATTTATTCCATCACCATTGCTCTCAAAACATTAATGAAAAATGACCTAAAATAAACTTTAAAAGATAAATACCAATATTGTTTTATGGACTTGTGTTTTTAAAAGAAATACTGATTTATTTTAGAAAAAAATGCCTTCACCTCCGTTTTTTTTTCATAGTCGACAAATTTTAATAAAAATTTTTAGTTAATCCGATGAAATAACTCAGCTTTTAGAAATAATAAACAGAATCCAAATCGAGCCAATAACATCGGAGATATGGCAAACTCTAATAAACAAAAAAAAAAATTGATGAAAAATATTAAAGATCACCCCTTTTAAAGTTTATTTTTGTATAGTGCGTAGGTATCTACAAGAAATTTAAAAGATCGTGTTATGTAGTGAACTTTTATGACAGCTGATACCTATTAATATGATGGTGGGTGATGTTCAAATATTTTATACAAAGTAATTGTTTATATTTTTATTTGAGCGCCTGTCTGGCACGACAGGTGTTTTATAGACCAAGTAAAATCAGGGAAATTAATTGTTTAGCAAATTGTCTACTAATTTAAACTATCTGTACATTCGAATCACAACTGTAATTTTTTGACAGTTTTATGAAATGACACGTCAAATTGACGCAATCATGTCAATTTGATAAACAATGCATTTTAGTGTGGTCTTTATAAAACTTATTTAACACTCGTGTCTACGGTTACAGAAAGCCCGATCAAGTCTCTGATCAGTTTATCTCGCTCTCTCATGTTTTCTATTGTATTAGGTAAACAAAATAACAATAGCCAATCAAAACACTCGATACAATAGGAGATTTGGCAACAGATTAAATCGAACAGGGTTTCAGATGCTGGAGGTTATTGTTGCAATACAAACATGTAAAACATTAATTACTGAACGGCCAGACGGCATAGGTTTGAACGCAGATGCATATCAAGCAAATACCTTCTATGTTGATCGCTTAGTCACTGTTTACATATACTATACTATAGCTATCAACAATGAAAACGTGTTATGTGCGTATACTGTGGTAGGATGTAGCTTTAGGATTATCAGATCTCGCAGAAAGGTGTTGGGTAAGGTATGAAAATCACTATCGCGTTATTTTTGGGTTACATAACAGGTAATAGTTTTTGTCGGAAGTAAACTGATCGTTTTTAAGAAAAGGAGGTCACAAGCATAAGGCGAAAGTAGAATAGAAAAAGTTTTATTTCATCAACAGAAACAATTCAAATGTGGAACAATTAATTAATGGTAACATATATTGTATACACTCGCGTACATAGGCAGGTACAATATACGCGCACCTCAAGTCGAGCATGCCAACTCAAACATTGGTTACAAAGTCAACCAAGACTTCGGATACTGTGATTTATTTAATCCAAGTTATTCACTTCGTTTATTAAGCAGAGTCGAGATTAATACTGAGAGCTTAACGTAAGATGTGAACTCGCCATCCCCCGCGCCCCTCCTGCCCCGCGGGACCCCGGCACCCCGCGTGACGCCGACAGATAAGCTAATTACTTATTGTGATTTAGCAACCAGTTCTCGGCAAATTTTTCATCAAATTTTCAGAGAGCAATTCTGAATAATAAGTAGACGTCGTCCACCACAATGGCAGCAATTAACCGGACAATTTAACTTTTTAATTGCGAATTAAGAAACTGGGGAGTGCAAAGGTTGAACACGGCCCGTGAATTTAATTGTGAAGAAAGGTTTTACTGTCCGGCGGGCCGTTTTACATAATATGTCCATACATTGTTCTACGACTTCAATCTGGAAGAGAAAATAATAAAACTCGTTTACTTCCATTAATCTACGTGAAGCTATTAAACAGACAAAGTACAAAAAAATATTTAATATATATTTCCAAGGTTGCTTAACACTGCAGTTTAAAAAGTTGTACTGAGTAGTTTTTTATCGGGTTCTTTGTTTTCACCCATAATCCTAGTTTTTTTTAGTGTCCGTACCAAGCAGAAGGAAACTTTCCGAAACTTGAATTCATAAAGAAAGTTTAAACTTTGAACAAAGTTAAATAAAAACAGAAAAGCTTCATTGTGTAGTCACAGCGCAGGCGGCATTACCTAATTGTGTTCGTTATCTACGTCACTTGTGTCTGCCCGAGAAACAGAGTATTAATATGAAAGCGATTTTAGCTTTGCGTTAATCGGAATTCGCGAATGAGCATAGACAATGTAAACATGACAATAGGAGCAGAGTAAGGGGCTGGTTGGCACTCGTATCGGTGGCGTGCCACTCGTGAGATAACACAGCGCGGCGTCTTTGTGGACGGATGTAAAATTATTAAGCAACGGAATGCCGTAAATGGGGTTTGCCTCTGTAATATCAAGGGTTAGAGGCGACTCGCTCCTAACATGGGGTTTCATACGATTAAGTTTATCGAATTTCGGGCGTAGGTACCTAATTATGTTTCATGATATCGCTGGCCAGCTACATTGTGTGGCCTCGATATTGTGACTTTTTCCTTATTCACCAAAAATTATAATGTATTTTAACGGCGCTGTGAGATGGTTTCCCCTCGCTAACTTTTAGCTCAGACAAATTTTTTCGTGCATATTTCAAGCGGGATTAAATTGTTTCAAACTTTGTCGGACATTCTGTCGAATGCGAGAAGGCTGGAATCGATTGACAGTCGGATGATTCTGTCGTTATGAAACCTCACAGATATTGAAAGTCGATCGTTTTTAAAATATCGTTCGTGTCCAATTGGCAACGAGAATAAAGCAGCCACAAAGTAAACACCATTCAATTTTATTACGGAGAACAGTCTCCTTTGAAAATCCCTCGGTAGCAATCCCGTAAATCTCTATTTGTCGCAACTAAAACAGGTCACGGCGGAAGGCTATTACGTTCCCTAAATGCTGCCGAACTCCCTGTAGAGCGCTCTAATCCACTCCGAACGGGCTGGTGTCAAACGCAGGCCAGGGTTGTTTGTATTGTTTATTGTCGCGACGCTCGTTCGTACGGCAAAGACGCCGCCGCCGTCGCCGGCACAGGAGAGCATGTTTCAATTGATGGAGCCGAACAGTCCCCGGAGTGAACTATTATATTCCTGCCCACGAACGATACTTATCCTCACTTAATGTCCCCTTTACCTTACTTTGAAATCTCAGAGCTTTATAGTGTTTCGAATGTGGAACAAAATCTCAAGTATTTGCCCACACATTTACTATTAAACTTGCATTTCTGTCGAGATATTTACTAGGTAATAGAAATTTGATGTAATCATTGATTACATCCCATTTCAAACCAAAATGCCATATAAGAAAACTCACGTAAGTACCTAACTCTAATAAATGTAAAACGATAGGATTTACCAATCAGGACCAATTAGACGAATGCCTAGCCAGTGTAGCTACATCTACATGTGTACGAACCGCCTCGTCAGTCGCCGTTTTTATGCGACAGTTCGGCGTTCGGGTGTGGATGAATAAAAAGCACTGAAGAGCCAGCAGAATGGAACAAAACACTTGAAACAATATCGCGACAGAGCGGCAATCATTCCTGTTTTATCTCAGTTTGTGCACGCTGCGCCGCGGAAACTGCTCTAATAAAAAACTACCATGTGTTTCTACGTACATACCTACACGTAGTGCACGGTACACACGTATAGGTTACTGCAGTGCTGCACCTGCGTTGTTCCTTGCAGATATGAAGTAAAAAATATTACGCTTTCCTTTTTGTTCACGGTTTTTGAAATACCTATTCTATTTGTCTATTTTAACAAACCGATACGTGGTCGATTTTAGGTTTTTACGCTAGCAGATAAAATACGTTTTAATTCTACGAGTGCGGAACAATATTTTTGTATTTTACGATAGTGCTGTACCGACTTTATTTATTTTTATATCCTTGCCATGCGTTTATTTTCGAAAGCCAATTGAATAGAAACTGAAAAATATCGCACATTTGGGTTTTTGTTCACGCATCACTCACAGGAATAGGTAAATATTTGGACGCTTATTTAGATTTATTCAGGTACTTTGTTTGTTTAGGGATCATATTTTTAAACTAGGTACGTGTAAAATAAATTTCTGATACACGCTACCTTTAAAAAAAAAAATTTTCTTGCAACTTGCTATTGATTTTTATGACTTCATGTAGTACTTATAATAAAATAGTGAATAAGGTTTACAGTGCACTATTTGTAAAAGTTACAATCCATCCCATCTTCTGCCGGCAACACAATAAACTTTTTGCCCCAGTTAACAACTTGAATCAGGCCATTAGATACCCACTCGACGATTATTATAACAATTGCCACCCACAGTGGAAATTATATTAAAAATCCTAGACACATGAGCGTATGAAAAAATAAATCAGGCTTTATTTAACGCCATTCTTTTGACCGTAAAGTCGCGGTCCGACTGCGGGCGACGACGGGTTACCTTTGAGACTCGGGTTCAAGTTAGTTTACTTATAAACTTTTTCACGGTCAAGTGTGCTATATAAGCTATGTTTACAACTTAGTTAAGTAGAGACCCAAGTCGTGGTTGGGGCTTAAGTGTTGGCAAGAAATTGGGCAGATGGTTTTAATGAAATACTATGTCGTAACTATTTCATTTAAGATGAACGGGAATATATATTATTTTATGTTGTATTGCTCGGTCAAATGTTAATAATATTTGTCATTTTTGAGCTGAGTTAAAATTGGTCAATACCGTTAGACGAAGACGGTAATGAATAAAAGATGTGAAGTGACGTTACGCGCTGCTTAATTCCAAAAGATCCATTCTCATTGTAACGCACTTCGCATTCACAAGGCTTTGAATCCTGTTCTCTCGGAAAAGAAAAATAAATATCCTTTATACTCATTTGATTTCTCTTTTTGTTTCAGATTTACCGAGCGGGGCTGAAATGAAACTACAATAAAATTCTAATTTTACGAGACAATAAATAGCTGTTTTAAATATACTCAACGTAGGATAAATAATGCTCTTAATATATGTATTATATTTGAAATTTTGAGACAATATACCTCAGAAGGAGGATTGTTATGACTATAACGCGATGTGAAGCACGACCAAAGAGCTTATTGATATCAAATGTCTTTTGACGTCATGACGGCGGAATCATCGCGGCGTTCAAGATCAGTTTCCATGGAAACCGGCGGCCTACCACTGGTTTCGACGTTTGCGCTCCTCACTATTGTCGCAGGTAAGCTAGTGCGGCCCTCTCCTACATAACATGTCAATCTCCGATCGCCAAAGAGTGGAATTACTTACAACATTTTCGAATGACGTAAGGCAATTACAGCGCCATTATTTTCATGTTTGGTTATCGGAGATTCCCACTTTGTTTAATGTGACGTTTGTCGAAGTTTTGATGAATAAATTAATGCTTTATATATTTAAAATAAAAGAGAGCAGTTGTGACCCAGTGGTAACAGCCGCGACTTACGAGTTGTGGATCGAAGTTCGAACCCAGACAGGCGCTTTACTTTGTGAAATTTATTTCATTACCACTGCTCTCAAAACGGTGAAGGAAAACATCGTGAGGAAACCGGCATGTTCTACAACCAAAAAATATCGGAGACATGTGACATCCACCAACCAACCCACACTGGGCTCACGTGGTAAATTACGGCCTACTCCCTCTCAACGAGAGGAGGCCTGTGTCCCAGCAGTGGGATACATATGTATATTTAAAATAATGAAGCTTGAAATATCAAACTTCAGATGTTCTAGTTTCAAGCCAAAGACATATTATCAGGTTCGAGGGAGAGCAAGAGAGCCTCGTGTTTGACTGTTTCACGAAGCTATTCCCTTTATGTTCGCCTCTGACTTTAATTAGTAATAAACATTGTTAAACTTCAAGGCGGAGAGTTAACGCCCATTTTGAATAAAATTACCTTAATGTGCCTAACGAACCTTGTTCCAATGTAGAATATTATACCCATTACCTTATACGACTGAATAATGTTACCTATTGGCCTATTGGTTTACTTTGGGGCTGGTGCGTGTGGGTCCTTTGTCTGATCTTGACTTTGAATTGGTCGAACAAAATTTAAAACCCTTTCTGTAAGGAAGTTACTCTAGCAATTTGTTGAAAGTGAGGAATCTTAATACTGTCATCTGTGAAATGTAGGTAAACATTTGTAGGTTTATCGTTGCGTTATGCTCCATGAAATACAGGCGCCATTACAAAAAAAATCAGTCATGTGCGTGTCGGACCACGCACAATGAAGGGTTCCGTAGTTTGGATGAATTTATCCCAAAAACAAATTTAACATTGTAGTTGAAAAACATGATCTACATCGTTATACGTCACGGTCAATTCTCCAACTACAAATGTGTGATAAAAGCATAAATGAACGATTTTCGGATTTTTTCCTTTACATGTGCTGTAAGACCTTGCTTCTTGGCAAATTTCATGATTCTAGGTGAACGGGAAGTACCCTGTTGGTTTTGATTTATTTGCGATTTTCAAGTCGCATAATATGTCGTATTTTTTATGGCGTTGACTTGAAGCTTTTTTTTTTTAGAGCGCCGAGGAACCATAGATAGACCTACGTATTTGATATTAATTTCAAATTGTTACTTCCACGCGTTCCTGAGAAAAAGGGTCTTGACAGACTGACGGACGGACAACGAAGTGATCCTATAAGGGTTCCATTTTTTCCTTTTGTGGTACGGAACCCTAAAAGTGGAATCTATTTTGTCCATGTAACCTCAAATGGCTGTTAACATTATCGCTCGCAATAATGTTGTAATATCAATTACAAAATTTACAAGCAAAATTAACAAGCACATAGTTGAGAGTAATACATCTCGCAGTAACAATAATTCTTACTTCGTCCAAAGCTTTTTGCATACAGTTCGCAAATTGGTGGAGGTAAGCTTACAGCTATTGGACAGAGCGAGCAACCGAACACACTAATGGAAAACCTGATGAAAAGCTTAATATCCTGTCGACCATCTCTTCCCGCTTTGAAAACATTAATTTTCCGTTCCTAGTATACAGTAAAGTAATGTTAAATCTGGTGCCCCAAAGACCACTCCAAATATTCGCCGAAAATTCGTCATGATTTACTAGGAAATTTTGTTGAAAATTGTGTGTCGAGGAATGAAAACTTTTATCATTTTCACCGAGTTTTAGACATACGTTTATTTTACACTTTAAGTACGTTGTTTTGTATACTTCATTAAAATGTGTTAACTAATGGTATGCGTGCGGACGATAATGTTAACAGCCCTTTGAGGTTACACAGACGAAATAGATTCCATTTTTCTAGATCCATTCGTTTTCCAATATATGAAAAACTAATTAATACCACGGGAAATTAAATTCAATACTTTAAACAAACGAACATCTTCAAAAACATTACTAAAATAAATAGGAAAGTTTTGGTAGCTGGGACTCGTGCAGCAAATGTTTGAATTTTGCAAGCTCTTGGTGTTCTTTGTATTGTCATCGATTTTATACAGAAATACAAATTTTCAGTTATTTTAAAAAAGCGTTTAAAATGAACAGTACATTTTTACAAAGGTTGAAAATGAAACAAGCTCAAAAACCACCCCATGTAACATTACGTCGGCATGTAAGAACAACATGTCAAGTCACAATTCCATGCACGTTTAGCTTTGTTTCTTTCTGTACGTGTTTGTTCGGAACGTGAGTTAAAACTAGACCGCACTTCACGTGATGTAGCAAATTGTTGCACTTTAACGACTGTCTACAGTGGCGGGCTGCAGTTTAGAAGCAATACCGCCCCAGATTCCCTCACGTACCGGGACGCGCCTCCGACGCGGCAGACGTAAGGAACCCGCACTGAACGCTGCCCTACCGGATTCCAAGTTTAATTGAAAACGCTTTATATAACCTTTTCTTTTAATTGTTTAAGGCTTTCACTTCATCCCAGCCCCGTGCTCTGTGAAATGTTTAATTATAGTTCCTAATGAAAACTCCACAATTTAAATAAACACGTACAATATAAATAATGATGTTTGTGTGCAATGCGAACGATATGCGTTAAACCCACATCGGATTACAGCTAATCATTGGATTAATTGTATGGAAATTAGTGATCGTATGCGTGGTGAATTTAACGCAATTCTATCAGAATATAATTATAGACGTCGATGAGCGTGAAATACTGAATAATTGGATCACGTAATTGAATATGGAGGGCTCGACCGATGAAGTTCGCAATAATTTATATAATTATTAAAATTCATATTCGCTGATAAGTTATTAAGTAAATTATAATTGGGACACAGCACCATGTGAACATTTTTTGAATTTTATTCAAAGTCGTTAATGATATTTTTTTATGTGGTACAAAGCGTAGGTGATTTATGACTCTAGATATAATTTTATCCATCGCTCGGGTGGTGGATATCAAGATAAAGGGGTCGTCGGTCGACAAAGTTCCCCGCGTGGCTGGCGGCTACTGGCCCCGAGTTATTAATTTTCATTTGACTCGGATAAAAGCCTTACTTATTGCTATTAAACGTCTTTGAGTAATTTTTTTTGTGTCATCTTTGCGGACATTTTGAAGTTGAAATATAATTCATTATTGTCATTTTTAGGGTTCCGTAAACAAGGAACCCTTATAGTTTCGCCATGTCCGTCTGTCTGTCTGTCTGTCTGTCTGTCTGTCCGCGGCTTAGCTCAGAGACGGTTAGTACTAGAAAGCTGTAATTTGGCATATGTATACATATTAATCATGCCGACAAAGAGGTAAAATAAAACCAAGAAAAAAATATTTGTTAGGGTACCTCCCCTATACGTAAAGTGGGGATGTTTTTTTTTTCTCTCATCTACCCCATGTTGTGGGATATCGTTAGAAATGTCGTTTAAAAATATTGAGAGTTTGTGAAAACCATTTTTGGATTCAGGGATCCGTTTACGAAATATTAAGCTTTTAACTGAATTTTTTTGCTAGAGTCAAGTGTCCCCACCCCTGCCAGCTAAATGGATGTACTTGGATTTGTGAAAAAAATCACAGCAGTAGTATATACAACGAAATTTTAAAAAAAAACTATCAGAGCTAAGTAGGCTGTACAGGTTAACGAGTAATAATCAACCAACTTAAATTTGCAGTTTGAAAACATGATCTCCCATACATTCTATATGGGAGAACATGTTTTTCAACTACAATGTTAAGTTTGTTCTTCGGTTAAATTCATCCCATCTACGGAACCCTTCATTGTGCGTGGTCCGACACGCACTTGGCCGGTTTTTAAGCTATAAACGCATTACTAATTGACGTGATCATAAGTGACATTTCATTCACCGAAAAATTCCATTAAAAATGAATTATATTTTTCGCCTTTGTGTTTCAATTTCAACTTAAATTTTTGGCTACAAAAAATATTTACTTTCGTTTTAACTCGATAAAGGGATGATGTGTAGTCGGAGACGAGTGACGAATGTTCCGTATCGGGGTGTTATTAATTTTCATTTGACAGTTACGTCGCTTCACTCGCTGCCTCGCGATGTGACGTGACAAAGGCCTCGCCTGTACTACGCATAAACACTGCCTCGTTTTGTTCCATTATCGGCTCATAGTGGACTTTTATTCGGAGAATAGTTTAGCACTTGTAACTCTGTGGGAAACAGTAGGTTGTATTTTTATTTTCATGGAATAGGAGTATAATATAGTGAGGAGAAAACCGGTTACGCAACGTGAGTAAATGTAGCTATATTCTTAATATTGCACATACCTATTGGATTTATTTACCAATCTTCTAAACCTCGGAATGCCTTACTTAAGCTGCTATTAGTTTGTAATAAAAATAACATAAAATAATTAGCCCGTATTGTCCACTGCAGGGAGAAGGGCTCCCTTTCCTTTTCCACTCAACTCGATCCTGAGCCAATATGGACCAATCCCTCCTATAAGCTTCAAGTTCATCCCGCTATCTACGACTGGGTCTTTGGCGATGCCGCTGGACGTTTTCACGAACCCATATTGTAGTGGTCTTAACCCGCCATGCGGCAAACGTGACCGGCACAATGCATCCGACATGCGGCATTGATATTCAACGATATTTTATTATAAACTTATAGCTTTCCATGTTAGAAAAGTAACTTGGTCAAACCTCGCCTCCCGAGATGAACTGATGATGTGAGGATTACGAAAGAGGGAATTGCCAACGTAGTACAAGTTATATCAACAGAAAAATGCAAAACTATTAAAATTTAAACATGTTCTAGTTATGAAGCGAATATAGCATTCAATAATTTCCTCTCATATATTATTTAACTTTATAGCATAGATAAAGTTTTACACTAGAATTCACAACGAGCAAGTTGTGAAAGCGGCGAGATAGAAAATCTTAAGTACTGAGCGAGTGAACACGTAAACAGCCAAGTTAGGACCGTATTACTGAAGCTTCGGGTGAATCAGATCCATTCCCGTTTAATTTACAAGGGTCATATTACTAGCATTGATCCAGAAATCCATTACCCGGCCGAGCGATGAAAATAATAATTTTAATTTTCTCTACGTCTTATCTTTTCGATACACTGCACTCTGAGCAAATGGTTTGTTCGAAATAACACCGAGAAAGTTATATTTCGTATAAATATAAATTTGGTGTCATTTCTAGCTCTTAGCACTATAGAAACTCAGCGTTTTACTACCAATAACTTGCGTTGTTATTTTACAAATATTGCAAAACAATACCAGCAAGCCATATTGGCAATAACTAAACTGGACTGCTTTGACGTTGAATCTTTAACTCTCACCTCAGTCTTGCATTCCACAACTAGAAAGAGTGTTCTCTCTACCAGGGTTGTTTAAGATATCCCCTTATACCGGATGCTGAATATCTCCATAACGTCGCTACCTTTCTAGATACTCGGAAGGTTCTATTTAGTTCCGTTCTCAAATTCGGGGAAACGACTAATGCGAATGTGGGTTGTACCGATAACTCGAACAATTGGTGACAAGTAAACGTTCCGTAGTGAATATACGTATTATGGGGTCAGTAACGGCTATTGTAAGGTCAGAATTCTGGGAAATGTGCATCCACTGATAAATTTCAGCCGCAGAATAGTCCACTTCCACACGTAGACGGCCTATGAGAAGTTATGAAACACCTATACTATAATGTTGGTTTTTCACATACCTTTTTCGACTGAATACAAAACATTTTATATTCTGAACACTGTTTATGTTAATTCTTTGAGCTTAAGCTTTGAACTGCTAACCTTTCTTTGCAGTTTATGAAGCTGAGGTATTTTCCAACCGCAGTGTTTGTAGGGGACGCTACTATACTGGTACTCTATAAACCCTAATATATGACAGTACACGGTATTGCCACGGATCATCCGTATTTTGGCAACAAGCAAAATCAGTACCTACTTCTTCTAGAAGCGAAAATACTTGGAAATGCAGATTATAATTTGGAAACGACAACACTGTTGCATTTTAAAGTATTTTAGTATCACCATATGGGCTGTTGTTTCCAAATTGTTATCTGTTGCATTCCAAGTATTTTAGTATCGCCATATGATCAAATGGTGCTCCCGCAAGGTGGACCAATGACCTGGTGAAGGCCGCAGGAATCTGCTGGATGCGATAAACACAGAACCGGTCGAAGTGGCTATGCTTGAGTGGAGACCGAGAATCGGCAAACGTATTAGGAAGCCCTCAGGCTAGGTGGTGAGAAGATCCTCGTAAGCTGGCTGGATGAGAGTATCGAGAATCAAGCTAAATGGTGTGCAAATGGAGAGGCCTATGTCCAGCAGTGGATGTCTTTCATATGGGCAATTAAACAGTTATTTACCTATATGGCGATACTATAATACCATTATTAGTAAATGCAACCAACTATAATAATAATATCAAAATTCATGCGAACTCGATCAATATATTTGATGTTCCTTAATAGAATTTTCATGTTTGGACATTCGATGATCATGGCAATATTTCAATATTGTACCTATATACCTTTGTAATTGTGATTAGAAGGCAAATATACTTTTGTTTTAATTAATACGACTATACACTGCTTATATTCCTTGTTTACGCTACCCAACTTTTTACTGTCATTTATGTTGACAATTAAATATTTAGAAAGCTTTGTACTATAAATACACATTTTATTGTTTGTACTTCTTTTCTTGAAAAGGTTCTGCCCGCGACTTTGTCCGCGTGATATCTCTTGTTTTCTCATAAAATATATCCTATGACACTCGGCGATAATGAAGTAGCACGGCATTAGGCCCTGATCCCACTATGTCGTGACGACAGATTATCGTGTCGTTTAAAGCGGCGTGGCTTCTGGTGAGGTGTTCACATATAGGGCGACACGATTAACTGTAAATCCAACGATAAATTAATCGTCACGACAAAGTGGAACATCCCCATTTAAATACACGACCCATAACGCTTTAAACGACACGATAATCTGTCGTCACGACGTATTGAGAACGGGGCCTAGGTGAAATAATTTTCGGAATTGGATCAGTAGTTGCAAAGATTACCTCCTACTTACAAACCTTACCTCTTTATGGAATGAGTAAGTAGGTATAGATTTTGATTTGGTCCTATGACATCCGCAATCTACAAAAAACCTTAAAAGCTAAATCTGTTTACAGATTGTATAGTGATATTAATAGCAAAAGTTATATATTCATAAAATAAATATTTCCACAAATATATGAGCAATTGAGAATTAATCAATGTAATGTTATTGTCACAAAATTAAACAAATCTATCCAACAATCCAAAACTTTTCATTACATTTTCAGTTTTCAATTAGTTTCACTTCTAAAATCCTCAACATGCTTATTATGAGAGTTGATTCAAGAGAAGAGGTAGGGTTCAAATTCACGACCTCACAAACTCCCATGGCGGTTACACGAGCTTTTGTATTGGTGGGAAAATATCAATTGAATCTAGAAAAAGTTGATTATCTAGATTCTAGCCGAACGATCGTCTCGGGAGATGATATAGGAAAGTAAGTTACAGTGGAAAGTAGACAGAACCATTTTATTGCGGCAAATCGACGAATACAGAGAACGCTGTGTAGGCAAGGAAAATGCGGAGCGGGTGGGCATTACTTTTCGTCTACATGAATGCGAGCGAAGTCACGGACAAATTCTACTGCATGAAACCATTTGATTTGACTTTTCACAGATATCTCTGCCATTACAAATGAATGGGAAAAAATAATGAAAGCGCCTCCATTTTTGTAATTGAATCGTTTTGTGGTTCGAGCTAAAAAGTGAAAAATTTATTTAATCTCAGCCTCGCATTAGCCGAATTGAACGAAAATATTCGGCGTTCCGAAATCCCACACGAAGCCATTAATCGTTTTGATGTCACAGTATGGGACATTTAGTGTGACCCTTTTTATGCGCCAACCTTTCCCGATTTACGTCCCTAATCGCCGAATACCGAACGCCGAAAACTGAAACTCAGGCGTTCATATGTTGGTCGCGCTAAAACGCCAGCGTCGGTTACTGAGCGCTGCCGGTTCATTGTGAAGGATTATACAAATGATGTTTTGGAACATGAGCTACTGTATTTGTTTCGCAAATCGGCACTTCGCCGCTTCCATACTCTGGATGGTTCTCGCGTATTCTCTTAGACTCGCTTACACTATGCATATCTTTTGTTTGTTATACGTGCAAATGCTATTTACTTAAATGTAAAAACGTATTCACAGAAATTCATTTATTCCCAGCTTTTCAGAGTGAACGTTGGCAATATTGGAAAAATGCTGATATTCTTCGAAACGTTCTCATCATTCTCTTGTTCAATGTATGATGCGTATTAAATGGCTAGTATTACTTTCCGGTAAACAAAGTAGTTAGCTGCGATTTTTAGTTGCGGATGCAGTGATTTATTTATTGAAAGTAGATCAATTGCTATAGAATTCATTAGCATCAGCAATTTCCCCACTTTTGTTTGTGCAAGGCTGACCCAATTTAAACCAATTTGAAAGGCCAATTCGACCTGTATTTCTTCTGATTGTATTTGGCTATCGTTGAATATAAAGCTGATCCAACTGTTCGCTGTATTGTTTATCAAGAGAGCCCCTGCAAAGTGTCAGTTAATTTATTCTAGAATTGTGAGCTGGGTGGATTAGCTTTTCTTTGAAAAGTAAATGGCTAGTTACTGGCGTCGTAGTTACGAGGTTCATGTTTTTCTTTCACCGGTTTCAATAAAGTTTTATTTTGCTTTTAATGGTTATTACTGTGATCTAAATGTGAATGTTGTTTGTATCAGGTCAGCTGCAAGGGTCGGGCTACAGTGAGCAGGAGCCCGAGTTCCTGTCTCCGTTGGAGAACCTGACGGTGGCTCAGGGCAGGGATGTGCACTTCACGTGCACTGTCAACCATCTTGGAACTTACAAGGTAAGAGATTACAGGGTTATGCCATGAAAAATCGGATACCTACTATGAAGCTCATGGAATACAATAACAGCAAAACATGGCTATAAACCGATTCCAGAACTGTTCTAGAGAACAGAGAATAGTACAATAATTCTGTGTTCAGTTAATATTCCCAATTATGAAGAAAGTTATTCCCTTTCAAAACTAATAGTAGGTATACGGCCACACATATATTAAAGTATCGTGTTAATGTGAATTGTCACTGTGTATCAGACCTCGAAGTTTAATAACTCGAACCGTAAACTGAAAACAAAATACATATTTACAAACTTGTAGTTTAAAGTAGTTTGCCCCATTTCATATCAACTTGAGTCAATATTTCGTGGTGGTAACAAGCTCTTACTCTCTATGCAACTAAGTAAGTAGGTATAATAGATAAAATAAATAAAATTGTGATTCTTTCTTTAAGACGAAAGCGTCAGGGTAGCCCGCGAAATACAAACTTTCTTACGTTTTTTGCAATTTTAAGGTCAGTGTCAGTTTGTATGTTGATCTAAATATGAATGTTTATTTAAAGAATTACAATCATAAAAATCAACAATACAATTCTCTAAGTTCATGTAATCAAATTGAATGACTATTTCATGAAATCATGACATTCGAGGATTATGCTAACTTAAGGAGTTGTTTTGCTGATTATAATGATTACATTTCAGTAAATTCATATTTGTTACGGTCGCGAATCATATTTTAATCAATATGCAACTTGACACTGACCTGCAAATTGCAAAAAACTAAAGATAATTTGAATTTCATGGGCTACTTTAGCGCATCCCCCTTAACTGTAATGGGTTTAAAACGTGCATTCCTTTGGCAGACAGACGGATAGCTCTGCTTTGTAACAGGGTTCCTTTACGTACGGCACATTAAAAAACAGTTTTGTATAGAAAATAAATGGCTGATGTCATGAAACTGCTTCACTTTGCGAACTGGCTTAACTTTGACGCGTGTTTAGTAGTAATTAGTAAAGTGCGAACGAAATGAGATAATCTTTATTGTACACCATATAAACTGCAACTTATTGGAAACTAACTCAGTAAGATATCCTATACTATACTGCTTGCGGTGTAGCATGGTGCGGGTGACAGGTGACAGAAAGGGTAAATTTATTTAATTTACTTCAGTTATTACTGATTCCGTATTTTGCGACTATGATACGTCCATACGCGATTGTGTACATAATACGGAATCATTAATAACTTTAGTAAATTAAATAAATTTACCCTTTCTGTCACCTGTCACCCACACCATACTACACCGCAAGCAGTATAAGTCACATAACAATAGGCAACGGCTCTTATTGCTAACTGCTATCTTTTATAGAGAAAATTTTAATTGACTTAAGAGAGCAAGACAACATGTTCGAGCACAGTAGTTCGAATAATAACTTTACTATCTTTTCATTTCCCAGGTGGCCTGGATAAAATCAGATACGAAGACTATTCTGGCGATCCATACACATATGGTGACGCTGAACCCTCGACTGTCCGTGACGCACAACGGGCACAACACCTGGAAGCTGTACATCAGCAACGTGGAGCCGAAGGACTCTGGTACCTACATGTGCCAGATCAATACTGATCCCATGATGAGTCAGGTTAGTTACCGTCGCTCGTAAAAGAATATTTCTAGGAGAGACGTTATCTACACTAAGTAAAACTATGTTATGATAAGTTGCTGAATTAATTACCTACAATGTTGGGGAATTTTATTTTATTGATAGCCTAATCTCGCTTAACCTGTATCAATTACTAGATAAACGGTTTTCAGTTCACAACAGACAAATGTTAACAAAATAATTTATCTTTTGATTAAAAACCTCTATAATACGTATTCCCGGAAAACAACGAGACTAAACCAAGCACCATTCATTATAGAGCAAACCAAAACCATTGACTTCAATAATAATATCATTTTAATATGAATCCATTAGTAAATAATTGGAGAATTCAGTATAATTGTACCTTTGTTAAATTGCATCATAGAAAATCATTTACATTAACATAGTTTAATTAGAGCATCGTTGCTTATCAATAATAGACAGTAATTGTTTCCATCTGAGCGGTCTGTGCAGCCGGCTAATATTAAAATGTATGCAATAGATAGCGAACGTCAGCTTGCATCGAGCTCCTGGACTATGTCACGTGCCGAACGTTTCATCTGATAAATTAAATCCGTATTCTTTGTATTTCGCTTCTACATTTTTCACATATTCTGTACTAGAACGGAACGCGTGTCTGTTCTGTTCTGTTGCATGTTACACTATTAAACTTGCTGAATTTTTAGTGATCTCGCAAATGCGAGAGGTTGCTTTTGTATCATGGATATTTTTCGGTAGTTGCTACCCTCGGCTTTGACTGCATTTTCCGGGATGAAAGTATTTGTGGTGCTAAGATACTTTCTAAAATCTAAGACAAAAACGGTGAAGGAAAACATCGTGAGGAAACCGGTAATCCAAAAAAATATTTCTCAATGGCATGCGACCGGCTTTAAAACTTTGACACCAGCTTAGTCACTAACCACACGAAAAGAAGAAGAAGATCTAGGATAATTTCTCCCTGTGCACAAAAATTAATATCCTTATTTTAAAACTCGTTTTTCTTAGACTGCTGTGTCAATTGATTTTATTTAACCACTCGTGCATTTAGTTTTATGCTGCAGGCGTTAGGTTTCTGTATTATAATAATTATTACACCTTACTTTAGCAACAAATTCATCAGACTTGTATGGAGTATGCATGCACGCACCATTTATCAAACTATTAAAGAATCATGACGTATAAAATATGATTTTCAATAGCGTTCCGTTGCGTCGTCGGGTCTAGTGTATCGGAAATATTGACTAAATTGACAGATTAATGATCTATCAATTCTAAGATAAGAATCTCGGACGTTTCTGCTTGGCTAGACATGGCGATATATCTAGATGAAACATCGATACGTGATTCCATTCTACATGTAGGTTAGGTAGTTTGGAGAAGGAAATTCATATTGAGAAGTGAATTGTAAAGATGGAATATGGCTAAAGTTGATACATTTTGTATTATATAAACGTGTCTTCCTAAGGTGAAAATCGATATGATTATACATTTCATGGTGGTTTAAAAAAATAACTTGGTACTCTTTGAATCTCCTGTACCGTAGACGTTTCTACAGATAAAAGTAACGTAAAAATCTTGACCTGCAGTAATTGTCGACAGGTGCCATTAAAATATTTGAACCTTACAAGAATCGATTCGAAAATCAGTCAATTTCGTTATCAACGCCAATGCACCGTCAAAACATTTTTAATCACCACCAACTCAACATAAAATATTAAATAAAACACCATGACTTCATATTCCTGAACACGTCATGTCAAAGAGTAGACAAAATTGTTACGGCGAGGCGTCGTTCCTCGCATGCCGGTGACGGAGTAACTTTCATACAATATTATTATAACCGGAGGACGCGGCTTATCTGAGCCAGCAATACGCTGCGATATTTTACTGCTAAGGGCTGTATTGGATCGCGGGTTTTTAAAATTTAGAATTTTTGTGGATAGTGCTGGTTTATTTTGTTAAATGCTGTGGAGTTTGTTGCACCACTTCTCCTACCCGGCTAAAACACCAGGAAGTGGCGTTTTGGGGACGGAATTATGTAATTTTTGACGTTTAAAGAAATTTGCTTATTTGGGCTTGTTCTGAATGAAATGATTTTTGTTTTTTTTATTGTATGATCTTTCCTCTCGCTTTCCTGCTATCTGTGCACAGAACATATGTATATACCCTAAAAATCTGTGGGAGTGATTTCCTGAAAAAGGACGGAAAGGTGTAACAGGAACCCGGGGAAGCGCCGTTAAAATATCATTTCTTTTCATTTCTTGTTTTCATTTCTTGACTCTCCCTCTTCCCCTAGTTATCTAGCCCCAAAATTTCAGTACATTTGCGCAAACCACAATAGAACTCTACGTTCATCACACAATTATCTTCTTCATTATCCCACTCAAGCACTGACTTCATTCACTCTTCTTTCTTCTTTCAATCTATCTCCCCGTGGAATGTGCTCCCCCAAGAAATCAAGATGGCAACCAACCGATTATCCTTTAAAGTTAAAGTTCGCGGGCACATTCGTAAGAAGCTGGCAGGGCAGTATCATCACAACGGTAATGTTTTCCCATTGTTTGTCATTCGTGTATTTATCTGTTCTTGTATTATAATATATAGGTTAATAGGTGTATGTATATTCTTATATTTAAATAAATATTTATTCCACAATTTTCGATATTGCACCTGTTTATCCCTGCATCATCCAAAGGTTGACTGGTGGAAAATGACTGGCATTAAGTCCGCCTCTGTACATTTGTGTGCTTGAAGTATTAAATAAATAAATAAATGTGTTACGCTATTCAAAGTCAAAGTCAAAGTATTTATTAGTGTGATTTTTGGTGACACAGTAATTAGGTTATCGTAACTCAAACAACAACCCATTAACTACATACTTTTTTAAATCGACTACATAAAAATTATCAAAAATTTCAATATTTAGAATACAAAACATTGTTATAATAAACTTTTAGAATACAAAACATTGTTATAATAAACTTTTAGGATACAATTAATTATTATAAATGTTTAGAACACAATTCATAAGTCAAGTTTTTGAAGTTTTTGAATTTTCAAGCATAAATATAAAATTATCATTTTAGTTTATTACATTTTGTCAAGAAGGAATTCGTCAGTGGTATATGTAGTAGCATTTTCAATAAAAAAAATATTTAGTCTCCATTTAAATCGTGACAAGTTTAAAACTTCATTCGGTATTTTATTGAATATTTTCGGAGCCATGCAGAGGATATTTTTGTGCATAAGAGCGGTCTTTGAGGCTCTTAGACATAATTCGTGACGATATCCTTGTCTTGTGGATCTATAGCGTTGCTCTGAAGCTTTTTTAAACAGTTATTATTCCGCTTTTTTAAAGTTTCCATTTGATTTTCAAAAAGTAAGTCTGTTATTATTACGTCAACTTTTGCTCAGAACGGTCTCACTTTGGCACAATATTATGATAGCTGAGCGGCGTCTCGCCCGCTTCTCACATCCTTGTATGGAACGTTATTTACAGCACAGTGTTTATTAATATGGCATTGTCGTAGGATTTTCAATTTATTTTATAATGCACTGGCGCCCCGCCCCAGGGGGTCTACTCCCTAAGCGAAATCAGTAGTTTCGTCCGTCGTTACGGGCGCTTTGTCCTCCGTCTCACTTACGGACATACCGTAAGTGAAAAAGAGAGCGTCGCGCCCGTAACTACGGCTGAACGTACAGATTTAGCTTAGGGAGTAGGCCCCCTGGTCTGCGCGGTTTTTACGATTTGACAAAATATCGATATTTATATATTTTATGTTAGTTTAATATGAATGTATTATACACATATATAAACCTTCCGTTATCATTTGAGGTGGTAAAAACCGCATCAAAAACCGTTGCGTAGTTTAGAAGAACAACGCAGTCACATAGACAGACACGAAAAGCAACTTAACGGCGTTTATCCTCAAAGTTGGCAACGTCGCAAATAATTGCAATTCATCATTAATATTCTAGTTCCGTAGATAGCCAAATTTCGTATTTCCATACAGTAATATTGCCAAATTAATCAAAACAACGAAATATTTGACATATATTTGCGACGCTACCCACTTTCAGAATATATGCTCTTCATTTATAATATGTATAGATTTGCACCATAACCTTATTAAATTGTCCAACGATGTCCATGTGAGGGCTGTGACAGCTTTTATGAAGAATTTGCAAAGAAACATAAAGTACAATTAAAAATTTACGCGATTTTTTTATAAACATATAACAAATAAATAATAAAAATCTTTATTGCAGACCGCATGATCCATAAAAAAACACGATTAAAAAAATATATAATAATAACACACAAATTAAAAATAACAAAAATTAAAATCAATAATAAAAACGAAATGAATAATTATTAATTATATACGAATCGTCATCATCATTGATAGCTTTGTTCTACCCACTGTTGAGTAAGTATATATTGTTATAAGCTTCCTCCCTTTTGTCCCGTAATCATTATAATATCATACAGTGATGGGTAGAACAGCGTAAGAACCTCTCAATCCAATAGGGGATCTCAAATACCAAGGTTTCTTAGAACCCTCACAATAGGTGTCACAGAGTACTGTTCTCTGCACTAAGTGCTTGACCCAATCACTTAACGAGAGCCTCTCAAGGCGTTTATCGACCCTCGTCGCTAATAGGGTATCACACCTTATAAGATTGTATTATGCACAATAATGGTAATTGGTATTTGTATTAATGGTATTTGTCTCCAATTAGATCCTCATTGATATAGTGGTCGCAAGCGCTGCTGATGTGCGTGAGGTCCTGGGTTCAATTCTCGGGTTGGGCAGGGTGTTATGGGTTTTTTCATCAGGAATTTCTCGCAATTGATGATGATGATGAGTTGATGGCAATAGGCTCGCCCCCTATTACATGGGACTTAAACATAACCAGCGAAATTTGCGTGTAGGTACCTGCTACAGGTAAACCTCTGCCCAACCCTTCGGGGAGCTAAGGCGTGATGTTATGTTATGTATGTAGATCGGTTATTTCCTATATTTGCATTGAATAAGGCAAGGGAGTTGAATCAAATAAGAACATTATAATTTGACTCAATCTAAGCCCTAGTATTCTGGAACAAAACTCGAGCATAAAACTGGTAGCTTTAAAAAAAAATCTCTATTCAAACCTAGTTTCAGATTGAAATTTGGGCTTGAGCATAATTCTAAAATACGGGTCTAAAACTTCAAGGCTACGCGAAACAGCGATTGATTCCCCGAACGTAAAACAGTAAATACATTTTTTGTAGCCTGAGTAAATTAGCTCGCAAAAAGACACTAAATTCTTTAACACCAAAACGTTAGGCCAACCTTCTTTGGTCGAATTTCTCTAAGACCTCACCCCGTTATCACTGAGCCATTTTCCTAAGCCTTTCGAGAATCTCAGTCTGGTTATGTAAATGACAAAACATTTTACGCGAGTCAAAGCTCTGTGTGTTATTTTGGTGGAACACAATGTCTCTCATAGTCATGCGGGCATTAAACGTAAACATTTTGCTTGCCCGCGGTATAAGTAGATAGTTTCCAATTTATTACGCTTATAAGTTCTAGCGGAAAACTTTTGTTGTACAAGGTAACCCTTAGCGTAGTTTCGTTTTGTTTGCTCTCGTTATCTATCCGATGAGATAAACAAGTACATATAATGGGGTTGTACAAAACATTGTGAAGATACAGCTTGTATGGAGGATAAGTTCAATAAATTGTCGGGAATATTAAAGAATGTTAGATGTTTTTATTTGTTAAATAAATTGTTTATAGATTATTGACGATTTTTACTTATTGACTAATGCAGAAACAATGGAAAGCCAGTCGTAGGTATAGATCCTAAACCTACTTTGTTTTTCATGTAAAAAGAGGATTTATTAGGGTTCTGTACCCGAAGGGTGGAACCAAACGGAACCCTATTACTAATAAGCCTCCGCTGTCTGTCTGTCTGTCAGCGAGCTGTATCTCATGAACCGTAATAGGTAGACTGTTGAAATTTTCACACATTGTGCATTTCTATTACCGCTACAACAAAAAAATGGGGTCTCCATACAAAAAAGTTTTGATTTTGAAAAAAAAAAAAACTAACCGTGGCATGTGGGATGTCATTGTCTAGAACACATCAAGTAGAGAACAAATATAATTTTTATTTGTTTTTGTCTTAAAAAATGATGAAATAGGGGGCCGTAAAAGTTGTCAGTTTTAGACCATTTTTGTACGAGCTCCATCTCAACAACTAAACAAGTTGTTAAGGAGTTTGAAACTTCTGTATATCATGTACGATATACTATATATATTAAAAACGCCGATGCATAAGGTATTTATTTAAATATGGGTGATTTTCTGCATCTGCATAAATAACTTAATTCATAGTATCATTATGAAATAGAAATTTATCTTTGCTATTTTCATTACGATGAAAAATAATAATATTCTTCGTTTAGTACTGACCCCTTCGTGTGCGAGTCCGATTCGCACTTGGCCGGTTTTATTTTTTTTCATCTAGGTATATACTTAAGTATGTATCCTGTCATAGAAGTATATAACAGCCGCAGGGGTCGTTAGAGGGTTAAGCTGCGCTTGCCGCGGTTGGTTCATGAATGGGTGACCATCCATAACTTATCGAGACCCATTCGTGCTTCGGAAAGCACGTTAAGCCGGTGGTCGCGGCAGGCACTCGTAGATCTTTGACAGTTGCTACGGGCAGTCAGAAGCCCAAAAAGTCTGAAAATCAGTCTTACCAAGGGGTATCGTTTTACCCAGTAAATAGGTCGTCGAGGTCAGATAGTCAGTCGCTCCATGCAAAATATTGGTCCAGCTGCACCCGGTTAGACTGGAAGATGACCCTAACATAGTTGGGGAAAGGCTAGGACAATTGATTTAAGTGTATTGGTATATATAAATGCAGATCTTTTTTGGGTAGGAAATTATCAAACAACTTCTCCCGCTCTGGGCGGAGCGGGAAGACGTGTCAGACTCTTACTGACTAAAACCCACCCGTGAAAAAAAAAATGCAGACCTTACCACGGGTTATAAATATCAGTAAAAGCACTAGCCTTTATCCATCAGTGGTTCGATTTATAGAACCGTCATCTTTGGCGCTATAATCGAGTTTAGTTTCACTCCCCTTTGTCACGACTTCTAGAGATCTGTTGCAGAACAAAGCGAGCTAGATATAGGTCAGGAATACAGTATTATAAAGAAAGAACAGCCATAATGAACTATTATATATAATCTTTTTTTTTTGTTCTTCTAACTGAACAGACAGCTGTGCTGCTGGGGAGTTTGTTGCGCCACTTCTACTTCCCAGCTAATGCACTAGGAAGTGGTGAAGGGTGGGCGTTTTGGGGGGCTGTCTTATGTAATTTTGACGTTCGAAAACGGCTGATTCTCAGCCTAGTTTGAATAAATGACTTTTGAATTTGAATTTTGAATTTGAATGCTTTGTAGATTCTATCAATCTGCGATTATAACTTTTATGTTGGTAGGTAGGTATTCTACATTCACGGAACCATTTTTGCTCCACATCCTACATATATAGCAATATTTCAGTAGATAATTAGTAAACAAAGTCATTTACCTTAAGAGCGTTTATCCTGAAAGTGTTGTACCCGTTTCAGGTGTAAAAAAGGTATTTGGAAAGTTTTCAAATACTTTTTTACATTTAAAACTAATTATTCGGTGTTACGATATTAATTATAGCATTTCTTATTCAATATTCTAGTTCGCTAGTTACCCACGTTTCTTATTTCCATACAATAATATTGCCGAATTAATCAAAACAGGTCAATTTTTGACAGCTGTTTGCGACGTTGCCAACTTTTTAGGATAAACGCTCTTAAAAGCAAGCAGCCTGGACTATTATCCTCCAACACATACAAACTGACACTTATTAAGTTATTTACCTTTTGCGGGTAGTAGTGACATAACACCGCCGACGCGCAGGGTACCGGTGGAATTTTGTCAAGTCGTGCGCGGAATGCACGCGCTTGCCAAAGGGAGGCGCGGAATGTCACCGAGACATCTTCATGAGGAGACTTTCAAATGCTTCACGTTGCTGTTTATGTTGCTGCAAAGCGTTTTACAACTACATAGTTGCCTTGAGCGCGATAGTTGCTTTGAATATGCTTTGGCCTGAAATTCCATGTGTAGGATTTTGTGTGTGAGATAATTGTTGGAAGACTACTGGCGCTTAGTTGATAATAGCAGCCCAGGCAGGTAATGGCAGCTCACAGTACCGATTTTTAAATAAATATTTTGAAGTTCATTGTGTCACCCTAATTTCTACACTTATACATATTTTTAATTTTAATGGTGATAATTATAATGCTTAGGTCCATCTATCTCTCCATCCATTTAAAGCTAGTATAACACACAGCTGTTAAGCTCAGGTGATAATTTGGCAACATAAAAACCCTTTTCAAAACACTGGATAAACTATGTAGTAATCATTTTTGTAATATGTGGAAATGACCAGTCAGAGGACTCTGCCCATTTAAACTTAATTCATTCCGTAGCTCTGAACAACTTATACGTTTAACAACTGAAAATTAAAGGGAATATTCTGAAAAAAAAAACAGCTTTTTTCCGT
Organism: Agrochola lota; assembly: GCA_947364205.1. Lineage (NCBI taxonomy): Eukaryota > Metazoa > Arthropoda > Insecta > Lepidoptera > Noctuidae > Agrochola > Agrochola lota. Next base: position 10,486,890 of record OX376227.1, on the reverse strand, counting down.
GACTCATGGTTGCGTTTGTTTTGCTCTTTACTTTCATTACTTTAAATTGCGATTCCTTGCCCAACACGTACTTATTCTTTTAGGTTGAGTTTTTTTTTTTAATGTTTAATAGCTTTTTAGTTAAACTAATGGTTAGTTTCGTAACTAGACGAGTCGTTTGAGGTTCCTTTAGGAATTCTTTCAAGATTCGAAGCTGTGTTCTAAGCTTTTTCGGACCTTAAACTTAATCCTAAGTAATAAAGCTTGAAGATAGCATAAACTAAAACTATGCACACAGCCATATCTCTAAACTTCTCATTATTTACGGCAATACCAACAACAGAACATTTAAAAAAAATCTTTTCACCATTATTATACATTGATATCTCCGTACAAAAGAGACTGCTCACTTTACGTCTCCATGTATTTGCTTAGGTCGCTATTACTCCGGCGCAAGTGAAAAGGCTTTTTATTTACACAAACTGCTACTAACACCTTCTAAGAGTTAAAGTAAAGAATCAAGTTACAAGCGCATGTCTCAACGATGTAAATGTTGACATAGTTGACACTATTAACACTTTATTGCGTAAACAAACTGCTCCAGTTGACTTTCAATTAGTGAGAAAATGTATTTCAAATAGTGAGACATAAATATAAAGTATATCTTATAAACCAGCGAATATTAGGCGTCGCCTTTAGTACTGTCATAAATATTTTATTAGCTACTTAGTTTCCACGCTGAAGTCACATTAGTAGTCACACCACAGTTCCTCATATTATTACAATGTAACAGCCATTCACTCTTTCATTATCCGTGTGACCATTACGTTTAATTTATCGAGTAATTATAATATTTCCATCAACACAACAAATACACACAACGGCTTTACCGGTCATCATTCACGGCCGGTCGGTTTCAGGCAATTAAATAAATATTGACCTACTAATTGTTTTTGCGGCATTGATGGGAAGCTGTGTTGACAGAGGTTGTGATGGACGACCGTGTTTTTTGTAATCCTACCCCTTTTTCGCCCCTCACAAAGATCACATTTCAACACAGTCAAGTGACCACTATACGAAAATAATGCGTTTCTCTATCAATCAAACAAATTACAAACTTCCAAACTTTGCCGTTCAAATAAAACTCAGTTGCGATTTAAATCCGTTTTAATAGCAAATACTTTGCATAACTTAAACAAAAGCAATTTCGTAATTACAAATCAATACGCAGCAGTTCATAAGTCCGTCGGATTGTATTAAATTGTGAGTATTTAACGATTCACAGAGGCTCTAAATTTAATGTGGGTACCTAGGCAGTAGGCAGTTACGTACCTACTCCGAGGGGAAGTCTATACACGAGCGTATAAATAAGCCTTCAGCCGGCTGTTAGCGACGAAGGGTATTTTCAATATGGGTAATTTCGCCTGGAACACAAATACTTTAGCAGCTTTATTGCATACTCCAGGATTAACTCGGTATATGAGCGTTGAAAAACGAGAGCTTCTGGCTTCCAGTTACATACAAAAACTCCTGGTATTTTATCTTAATTACTTAGAAATCTTTGTGTGCGAGAAAATCCCTACCCTTATGTTGTCCATCGTCGCGTAACTTTATGAGCGGATTACTTTTATGACCGGGATTAAAGTCCCGTTTGCGAAATGTTTACAGCGCTGAACTCCGTGCCCAGTTGGACGATAGATACTCTCTTACTATGGGCCGCGATTTTAAAACGACCGGAATAAAATATAAAGAAATCCTTTGAGGTTTTCAAAAGGGCAAAGAGTTTCGGACGATGCAAAATAATAATGAAATTCGCGAAGTGGAAGAATCTTCACAATTAGAAAGTTTATAATAAATCGTTCCTCTACCTCATAGGATAATATTTAAGGAATTTTCATAACGAAAGCTTTGCAATTTAACAGGTAGGCAAAAGGCTTTTTGGTATTTGTAAAGGTCAGTGGCGGAATTACGATGGATTTGTAAAGTAAATCAGGAAAAAAGGTTTGATACCGCAAGAGGAATAAAAATGGTTCGACTGTTGTTTGTTGTTCATTTGGTTGCTTTTATTTGCGTAACGTTTATGTACGTATATTACATAACCTCAAAATTTTATCATTATCGTTTCTCTCGCAGATGTGACTCGGATGTAGGGATTTCGTATTTTATTTCGATTCCATATAGTAGTGTTCACAGAATATAAAGTCACAAAAATATGTTGGGGGTAAATGAAAAGGACCGCAACACAAATGAAGCTGTTACCTCGCTACTCGGTAGGTACACCCGGCGACAGCATAGAATCCCGCCACTGTTAAGGAGCTTCATTCTTGGCACCATAAACACATTCTTCGACACATAGTTGCCTCGTGATGTCGCAACTAAGGCCCGCCGTAACAAACACTTAGTAATACGCTGACGGAGGAATTTGAGACGCTCCGAGGAATCCTTCCTTGTAAAATGTGAACCTATTGTGCATGTTATACAATTATTTCACCTTCAATATAAAGCCGAGGCATTAAAGCGACCGCCTAAAATTCAAGCGCTTCTAAATATTGTGGCAAAGCTTAGCTTCCTATGCGGATTTACGATGCTTACAGGATTATACGTAAGCTCGTTGAAATATTATCTCGAACCATGTTTACTACGAATAGGCATAGTTGTTCTAGTTTGCGATATTCCAGTACATACATATATTGTTGTTGCTTGTATTCTGGAATCTGGCGTCGGCTCTGTATGTACTCTCGCTAACCGGATAACGTGCCAAAGCTCGTTGGAAGTAAAATAAATAATACATAAAAAGAAAGTAAGTAGAAAGCTAGAGAGAAGAATCAACAAGTGAATTATTTCTTAGCCGAAAAATCGGCAGGCGTTACTCAGCATTCTTTTGTTGTGTCGGGCTACAGGTGCGAGCTCAACCAAAGTATTTGCTTTTTCATAAGGGTTTGCCACTCCACAACTGAATATGGTGAAAGCCGTCTCGAGAATACATCAATATTTATAGTGTCTAAAGAGATTTTTCTCTTATTATACAAAGTTTCCCCTTTCACATTTATTCTAACGTTGTGGATTTGGTAACACAATACGTGAAAAGTTTTTTATTCCGAAAAGAGATTTATATTTGTGGTAGCTACTTACGCATTGAGTCGTAAATGCAGCGGTAAAAAGGCTAAGCAGGGGTTTGGGTCAAGAGGGGTTGAAAAAATAGGCGATAAATTGACGGCTGTCGTCCATCATGGCGAGTGTCAGGCGCGGCGACTTTAGCTTCAAATAATTGGTTGGACGCATCGAGTTTCCGCGTGCTAATCGTCGCTGGCCGGAAAAACAGGCTCCGTCCGGCGCAAGGCTTCACGTGCAAATGTTTGCACAGCCAATCTCGTGTAGCCATAAATCCGAGAGAACTATAAAGAACGTGTGTTCGCATGACGTTTATGAACTTAGCAGTTTATGATGCAGTTCGTTCAAGTTTATGGCATCATAAGTAAAATATCACTAAATTATTAATCTGCTTTTAACCCAATTACCTAGAGCCAAGAATTAATTTGTAGTATACGTAGTTACAAGAGTCCTAAATAGGTCAGTAGTTTCAATTGCTGTCAAACGCTCTGCATACCAATTAAGCTTCAATTAACTAACCGAATTATAATGCTAATCAATCAGGTGTACTCACGTACCTGCATAACATAATCAGTGTCTTTGTGAACACAGTGGAAGACCCTTCAAACCTTCTGTTGTTTTATTTAGAAGGAAACAGCGAGGTAAATACACGGGGAAAGTAATGAACACCGTCAACATTGACCCACAGTGACGTGTAAAAATGGGTAACAGTTTGAGCACGTGCAAGTTGCTTGTCCGTCTTCCTGATCGCATCCCGGCTCGCGGCACACGTCAAGACCTCACTCAGCTGAGATGTTTCACCGAGGAAACAAATGACTCACTTACCTGTTGATGCCCAACCTACGGAGCGGAACGAGCCTTTGAATCTATAACTTGGAACGATACTACGTGACTTGCGTAGTTCCCTCTAGTGACAATGTATTTTTATTCCTGTTATAAGAATAGAATGGAAACGCTTTTAGATAACATTTAGTGCCAGCAAATTTGCATATTCTAGTTAATCTGCCAATAAATAGTGGTATTCGCTACGATAACAATATAATACGCACACTGCTTTGAAATCTACGTTATTAGGATTATGTCCGTTTTAGGAGCACGTATAATAATTATTATACCCAGAATTTTGCCTAGATTGATTTTGGGAGTTACAGTTATGGAATTATTTAACTTTTTTTTTCCATCTTAAATGAATATGGTTTATGCACAATCATATTGTCAACCCATCGGTAAATTCTGCATTGATAGCATGCAAATCCTAGGAAAATCAAACATCGAGTTTCAAAATCATAAATCAGGCACGTTTCTACACAGTTAGACTAATGCCCGTATCCCGCAGTTATTCATTACACATAATACATTGTTTATTCAGCGACAATAGTATTACATATACTAATATTTATTTATAATGTGAGGTCGCGCGCTTCCCGGATGTAAATCTCGGAGCCACTCAGTTCGCGGGCTGCACCACGAATTTACATAATTCATGTGACACGAAACTGTCTCCAAGAATTTACACTGCAGAGAAAAGAGATAGAAAACGTACCTAACATTATGTGCTTACATACCTTCTTTGAAAGCCGGACATTAGAATGTGTTGGAAATATCAGCAAAAATGTAACGGGAATATCTATTCAGGGTAAGTTTAAAATGGCAGGAAGTTGAAATTATATCTGAATATTCGGGAGAGGAATGCATCTCATTCAGTGGCGCTCAGTCGTGCAACTCGTGAGGAATTTTGTCAAAGTCCGTGTGTCACTGGTTTCCTGTAGCAATCGTAGATGCGGACAATGGTGTATCGCATTCTTCTATAAGCGTTTTACTTAAACTTTTCAGAAATACAAATTGTTTACGGAAATAACAAATTATCCTTTTAAGCTACTAATTTCGATTATATTTTACGCTTCCAAAACATCCTTTTTCAACAAAACTCAACATCATCCTCACATCAGCGTAAAAGTCCAGTGCCGCGTAAAAAAATAAACAAAAAAAATATAAAAAGTGAAATTGCTCTTTGTCTTTTACCATCAAAGGGTGTTGTTTAAGGTACAAAAATATCCAAGTGGCGATTTTCGGCATCTACCTGGCCCTCGAATACCGAGGTCGGGGGTAACGCGGGGAATTTTGTCAAAGTCAGTCCGTCGAGCCCAGGAATGGGGACAATACGTCTTCATGCAACATTCACGGACCTCTGACCTTACATTATTAGAATTGGGGATGGAACTATTGGAATACAAACTATGGGATTCCTATCCTAAAAGACCTAATCGTTCCTTACTTTCCGTCCAGTTGTAAATTGTAGTCAGTTAATCTGTTAGACAAAGGACTTGGTAAATGGTATCTTAGTTGCTATTGTGCTTAACTCTGGAGATAAACGATGCAATATGATGTTACACTGCAGCGGTGTTCTCTATTAACTAATGTTCAGAGGTTTAAGTTAGCATCTGTTTTGCAGTTTATTAAGAGCAAAGTGCAATATAAAAGATTAAACAAAAGAAAAACGAATAAGAAATTACGTAAATGAAGACATGTATTTTAATAAGAATGCATACCATTTTCCTTAATTTTTGCCGCAGCATAGCAATTAAACAATAACAATTCGTGTATGAAACTAGTATAATAGTCGATTTTCCTCCACCAGCGACGTTCTACGTTAAGTTAGTTGTTTTCTCGTGGGAGCGAGCGCCGTAATGACTGTGTTTTCCTTTGTCTGCAACACGGACCAACTACGAGTATGTCAGTAATGTCCCCGATTAATATCTGTGTGTGTTGCGTGCGACTCGAATACGTTCAAGTTTTTACAGCCCAGTAGCCAGCTTAATTGACTTCAACAAATGGGTAGCATGTACCAATTTGTAGCTTGTAGCAGTGCTACGTGTTCGTAGCATCGGTCGTAGCGTAGCCGCTACGCTCCCATCGTTTAGCCGTCTTGCTACGGACGGCTACGGTGCATTTAATTCAGTTTAACGAGTTTTACTTCATCTCATTCCATTAACAACACATTTTATTCCTACGGGTTGAAATGTTATGGGAGTTTGTTAGTTTTAATGGGGCTGTGTCATTTACCCATTAACTAATGGGTGATCATGAATCAGAATTTAACTGAAAACTGGATTAATTGAGTAGGAAAATATTTGGATTGAATTACGATTAGTATGAAATAGTTTTTATTGTACAGTAAGAGAGAGATTTATGTTAAAATAATTTTATCTTTCCAAGTAAACTATAATAAATTCCTCCCAAAAATTTAAAAAGAGCTTAATATAAGAAAAAATAAGCCTCCGGTGACTTTATCAAAGCCGTGTGTGCTTTATTATGGTAATTAATTGTTAATCTCACAGCAAAATGAACGAGTATATTTTACGTCGTTAATTTATATTTTATTGTAATTAAAATATAAAGTGACAGGCTGTTAAAGTCCTCTGAAGTGTGTGTGATTCGAATAAAATTAAACAAAAGGACACTCACACGGATGAGTAGCAAGAATAGATTTAAGTATGAATGGATGGCTATAAGAGTAGGGGAAGACTAAACCGACGATGGATTTAGTGTGTGAAAGATGATATTATGGCTTGAAAAAGGTTTAATATTGATATGACAGCTAATTAGAGCAGTATGGTAGAAGATGTCAGACTGCACCGTAACGTAATAAAATGGAAAAAGGCAAGAAGATAATGACACAAAAAAGCGAAATAAAAGCTTTTACGACACAAAATAAAACATGTCACAATTTTGTTATTTAATTGGAAAGCTGATGTGAGCTTCCCAATAAACAACTAACAAAAATAAATTGATATTGTATAACAATCTGAACGCCATTTAAAAATATTTTTCAACACATTTGCTCGTAAAGTGGCTTTTATTGAACCGCTTTTAGGTTCATAATGCAGTTTATTAAACACGAATGCTCTTTACTTTATATTACCGCACTAGTGTGGTAATGTGCGTCACAGATAACTATTTACTAGTCGGAGTAACGACGCGGCAGTATGGAATTAGTAAGTACTATCATGGCAGCATGGAATGTGTATTTAATATAAATTGAAGCTTTTAACCAAAAGTGCAACCGCTCAAAAGCAAGTTTTTGTAAAAAAATACCACAAGAAAACCGTTTAGTTATGTAAAAAAAAATCCCATGGGCAGGTCAGTGGATATCGCCTCGAGTGTAATGACGAACACAGCCCTCGTGTATCATAATGTACTATTCTAACTGAATAAGGTTGCTTTGTTTATGAAGTCTACTTATTTTATCTCTTTAGATAACTGTGACTACGAACAGCGATAACGTTTATTTTGACTATGTATGTAGAACACGTTGCCAGTAGGTAATATACAAACTTTTGTGCGAATTTGGGAAAGTTCCTATAAACTTCAATTAGATGGTTAAAGTATTGATATTTTATGAACACCAACAGGATAAACAAAACAGTACAATACTTAGGCGGTTTAATCACCAAAAGCGATTTCTTACATACGGCCAAATGAAATTAGAAATTATGATTTTATTATACTCCATTTGAAATAAGATTAGACATTTAACTAAACCTTTTTTACAGTCTGTTCAACCAAGTTTGACTTCCATTGCGTCGGTGGCATGACAAATGGCAGCTGCAGTAAACAGTTGGTATTGTAACCAATTTTTTGCTTTTAATGTTATCCTTATGCCTACGGTATATAAGTCAGAATCGGTTGAACGGACTGTAATAAAGGTTTGTTTAAATGTGTAATCTTATTTCAAATGGAGTATAGCTGGACCATGACAGGCGTCGTCCTGTCCAATTTTCAATAATTCGTAAAAAAATCACATCGAAAATGCACTTCCCGAATTTCCCAATTTTCCCGGTAAGTTTTAATTTTTTTCTTTCCATAACAACGTGATTCGGACAAACATTTTAACACAAAAAATTGCCATATCGGACCGGGCGTACCCCAAGGAATATCATTTCATTTTTATTATATTGAAGATAATGAATTAGGTGATGAAAGAAATTATACTAAAAGAATCTTCCATAAACAGTTTTATTATAGTTGAATGCTAACAAACGGTAGTAAACTTATAGTTTATAGTATGCTTTTGGTTTGCGTATTTATTGAGGTAAAAGGAGTATAATTATTTTGTTAGTTATAATTAGTTTGTGTGTGTACCTACGTAATGGAGCAAGCAATCCCAAGGGATTAAACATGGTGTGTGTTCAATGTTAGTAACATTTTTGTTAGATGCTTACATTTTTCAAGAAGGTAGGTAGAAGAATAATCCATTTTTCGTCGACATTGAGTTCTGTGCAATAGAAAGAGAGCCTAAATTCATTGATTGGGCAAAATTCCAAGCTTTAAACTGCCAGAATTACTTAATAATAGATGCTTTTATAACCTAGCGCTCAAACCCAAAGCCTAATACTTAATCACTAGCCACACTTGATAAATGTTAGAGAAAGAAAGAAAATAAATTTATTTGCCCCAGGTTAAGGCACACAATATACACGTAATCGTACTCGTTACCTAATGAACATAGGTAAGCAGATTGCCATTATGAAATTAACGAGTGCCACGTGTTTATAGGAGCTACGCTTCGTACAGTGAATTTATACGAAGTTAATACTTTAATGTTCTAGAAACATCTCTTTGTTATTTTTTGGTGGCGAAAGAGTTAAGAAATTGGCAATTTATGCTGCTGCATTTATGATAATACTCATTCTTACGGCATAAAATACAAGTTTCTTAATGATGTTCTTGTTTTAGGGAAGGTATTTGATTTCTTCTTCTTTTCGTCTGGTTAGTTACTAACCTGGTGTCAGAGTTTTAAAGCCGCCCCTGGGCCTCTGACTTGGCATCACATGTCGTCTAGAAATATCTCTCAGGCATGCTGGTTTCCACACGATGTTTTCCTTCACCGTTTTTAAAGCAAGTGATAATTCTACAATACGCACATGAATCCGAAAAGTCAGAGGTGCGTGTCTTGGGTTCGAACTCGAAACCTATGATTTGGCAGTCCGACGGTGACGCCACTAGGCTATCACTGCCTTTTTGGCTATAATAAGTTCTAAATCTTCAGCCGATATAAACAAGCGAATAATTTACGTTCCAAACCTTGATTTAGCATTACTTTACTAATTGGAATGGGATCTCAATATATAATTATCTAACTTATCCCCATATTATTAAATAGCTTCATCAGTGCCTTGTGTACTCCATACCCTTTACCTAACCAATAACCCGAGGATCTTAATTACAACCGTGACAGTTATTAAATAGAAGTTGTAGTGTCGCTCACCCCATAATTAATAACGGTTAGAAGTTACACATACCTATATAAGCCCGGTGACTTTGAACGCTAACGTAGACCTCGTCTATAGAACAGTTCGTACAATGAAATATTTTGGGTGAATAATTAACACTAAGTTGGCCGATTGAATACCGATAAATGCTTGCCAGAAAATATAACATTAAGCTTTTGGAAAAAATAAATTAAAAACGTGCAACTTATCCAGTCGAAAGAGTGGCTGGTGGCGAGACATTTCTGGGCTATTTTCTGAAATTATCAGAGTGGTTTCAGCAGTACCTGGGGTTAAGACTTTAAGAATATAGATAAATAGCCACTGTAAAGTAATAACTTAAAACAGGGAAAATCACTGGCCTCAAAAGACCTTTTTTGTTTTTTTTCGACTCCGTATCATAGTTGCGACAGACAAATATGTATACACGAGAAATGCTAGGGTGACAGTACGATATGTCGATCATCAGTGGTGCGAAGCACATCAGCTCGATGTACATTAGTGCGACTGATTATTTTCACGACAAACGATGGGACGACGGAACGTTTGAACTAAGAACGAAAGATGAATAATTTAAGTTTTTTTCTTTCTTTATTACACTTCTAAATCATCAACTCATAACTATGGGTAAAATGTACACCTTTGTTTTCGCTTTCGTAGAGTACAAATGTCGTGTTAAACCCCCAAACATACTAACTAAGAACCTGCTCCCCAGATGGGCCACCTCTCAGTGGTGATACCACCAGACATCGCTGATGAAGATGGCTCCGAAGCCAGCGCTCCTGAAGGGGGCTCGGTGGAACTGCGCTGCACAGCCGCTGGAGTACCAGCCCCCATCATATCCTGGAAGAGGACGGGGGGACGGAACATTGTGTTCCGTGATGATAATGGGAAGGAAGTTAAAGGTGAGACCCATTTTGTTTTAGTAGGTGACGTAAATTGTGTGGGAAAGGGAGAGGGAGGCCTTTGCCCTGCAGTGGGACAATACAGGCTAGTTAGATAGATTACATTAAATAGGTGACGTAAAAGCATGTGGTAATGGCATTATGATCCAGAAAGTAATCCGACTTCATCATAAAAGAGGGAGAGATTGTCGATTTATTTTATGAGACCATCTAGGTCTGTATATATTTTTTTGTCATTTAAAAAGGTGGATTTATTAAGCCAAGGAGGTTTATATAGTCACTTCAATAACGTTCTTAATTATTACTGAGTTCTTATCTCAAACGTCGCGTTAAGCATAAATTGGCATACCTGCTGGGGTTGCGGGTTTGTCCGAAAGGGATATCGCGGCCCCGGCACACAGGCAACGGAAGGAACACGGGTGGGTTTTAGTCAGTAAAATTCTGACACGCCCCCCCGCTCCACCTAGAGCGGGAGAAGTTATTTGATAATTTCCCACAATAAAAATAAAAAAATGCATAAATTGTCTTAAAATGTCAAATGCCTACATATGGTTTATTCTCGTAATGGCAGATTCTAAAAATGACTAGTAAATTAAAGGCTTTGCATGAGAATATGCATATATTCTCATGCAAAGCCTTTAATTTACTAGTCATGGATGCTTTATACGGGTGAACCAATAATTTGTATAAAAAATCGATTCAATGAAATCTGGAAAAGCTACATTCATTTTACAAAAGAAACCAGAGCTAATAATGTATTTAACAAAGGATTATTATCCTTAAAGCCGAGAAAATTAAGTAAAAGAAATGCTGGCATACAGTCAACTTGACGCAACAGGATTATATATTTTTTCTTATTTATTCTGGTTCCTATTCATGAAAAATAAAATATCACTAAACTTTATCTAGGTTTTTCTATACTTTGAAATAAATGATTATAAAAGCTCTTAAAATATTACCTATTCTTAAAATGCAAACTGAAAAAGATAAATGTTGTCCTATTGACTTGGGCTGAAGAATTTAGATATATGATCTAAATCCTTCCAATTGAGAGAGTTTTAATTTCTTGATAGGCTTACTTGCGACAGTGAGTGATTGAGGGAATTCCTTATTTTTTTGAGTGGAAATAAAACGAGGGTCTTCTTGCATTTTCATGGTGTAGGTAACTGAATATACTTCGAAGAAGTTTTATGATGGTCGGATAAAACATTATATTAAGAACTGTTCAGAATTTCACCACAGTATTACTGTTAGTAATGACAACAAAGCGATTTTCAAAAAAAAAAAAAAAAGTTTGTTTCTTTCAAGTAGCAATTGTTTCAAATAAAATATAATAATCAACGTACCTTTCAAAGGCAAAAAATAAACCGTCAATTTTCCGTTGAATTTTATTCGCATCACTGAGATCCGGCTAAGTGGTAAAAAAGAAACAAGACTAATTTTGCATTCAAAGCCCGCCCGGAGCGGGCGCAGGTGCTAGAGCGGTTAAAACATTGGAGTTTTATAGGATTTATTAAGATATTGCTCTAAGGATATTGGAAAGAAAATTCCAATTCGATATAAATGTACAACGTGCTCACAGAATGACATCTAAATAATGATGGAACGACACGATAGCGCACACATAATCATGCAATATTTATTTATCGTCTCTTACGGGTAAATAAACAAATTATTCACATTGACAGGCGGGACGAGGCGAGGCTCCGTTAAATAAGAAACGCCCTCTCAAATTGCCTGTAAAATAAATTTATTTTATATGGACCATCAATACATATTTTTTGTCCAAAGCTTTAATTAAAACCTACGATTTTGTACAATAAATCATTTTATAAAATGTTCACGTAATATTTAAATTCAATGAGAACATTTTTTTCTGCGATAAAAGCACAGGGCTGTCAACGTTAAACAAAAGAAAGCGACGTCTGATGCTCACGGCTGGAATTCATTTCCGCGGAAAAAACGTGTTCAAAGAACTCAATTACTACTTAAACAAAATATTGTAGCAATCCGGGGTTCGGTCAGGAAATTAAACGAACGGCTTAGTGACCGCCCTGACAAAAGGTTGTTATCTCTTATAGTTATAATGACGTACCCTTTACAGCGCAACGCAACACTAGGTGAAAAGACATAGGAGTTAAAGCAATTATAGGGCTAGTCATTTTAACACATACGCACACTGTTGTATTTCTAATCGTGTCTAATCCCGTGTTGTAATTTATACCTTAATATAAATGCATTAGGCCCAAAGTTGCCGGTCCCCACTGGGCTATTTAAAACCTTTTCGGTGCGGTGTTTTACGAATTTGACCCGTTTTATTTAAGCCATTAAGCGTAAACAAAAGACTGGCGTCCCTCTGTAAGCGGAGGGTGGTTGTAATAGTTAACAGAGTGGTGGAACCGGCTCTGCCTTTGTATTAATTGGACATGTTAAACACGCTTCACTAAATATGTAAGAATTGCCTTCGCTGTAGCTGTCCACGTTTTCTTTTTTCCACTTTTCTCGTTTTCCTCTTTTGCGGCGAAAGCGAGTCGGAATGGAATTATTGAGAATTTGTTTCTGAGCGCATTAGTAACTGTAAATCATTGATTCTGTCGTGATAAGTGCGCCGTTAATTAAAAATTTGTACACTTTTTTCTACATTAGCAAAATGTAAACAAAAAGGGGAATCATTTGAAATGGTGTTTACGCTTAAGCGAGTAAATTGGTGCTCGTAATTAATTGTAATGAGCAGACATAAGGAAGCTACTCCGATTGATGTAATCTGTTCACTGTCTTCTATGGATAAGGGAAGCAGGGACTTGAAACGTTTTTCAAAATAACGTTACGCATAGTTCCGGTAACGCTTATTTGTACTGTTGCACCAGGATCGTAACATATTTAATTCCTTTGCTAAAACGATACTAATAAACGGAACGAAATCTTAAGCTGTTTGATAACAATATTAACAATATATGGTTATTAATATATCGGTATAACGAAATAAAACGTTACCTATTCATACGCAACGTTTCCAAAAAATATTGCCTAATACTGTCTGTAATAGATGCGCACTCTCAAACGAACTTAATGTTAGAATACGACGGTGGCTTACCACCAGCCGGCCGTTGCCGCCGCCCGCACAGGGGTGGCCGGTGGTGGTGGTGGTAGGCGACGACGAAGCGGTGCTCAGCGGGAAAAGTTCTTAAAAATAACGTTACAAAATTTGTAACGTTATTACAAGCGGATATAAGCATAATGTTACTGATACTTATAACATAACTTAAAATATTGTTCTACAAAAATTCTATTCAATAACGCTTTTTTTGTAACGTTATTTTTTGTTCTGGTAACGTTACAAACTTACAAACTTTGGAACGTTATATGATAACATTTGGTGTAAAGGTACAAAATTAAATTCATTTTCAAGTCCCTGAAGGGAAGGAACACAAGCTTTAAGACGAAACATACCACCAGTTACGTAGTTACTGATTTAGCAACACGACAAGGAAACAATAGTTTAGATACAACAACAAAATAAAACACAATATTGCTCTCAACATATGGCCCTGAAACAATAATATCTAGTTATGAAATGAAGTGAACCATATCGGTAGATATAAACGATATTTTATATCTCTAAAGCAAACTTAATTAACTTTGTAATAATAAAACAACGCAAATGTATCGTTAAATTGGATTAACGAAGTATTTAAGTAGTTTAGATTGTCTTTGAGATTATTTTATTTGAGACATTGAGAGGTGATGTAAAGGGCGAATGAATGGATTTTGAGTGTTTTAGGGTCATTGTGAATAAGATCCGAGAGGATTAATCACGAAAATACGTATGATTATCAGCACAAAATTAAATCAGATGTGTTTCCAAATCCATGAGGACAAAGTTGCTGTGTATAAAGTTGTTTAGCAAAAATACAAATCGCAGCAAATGAAAAATCTTTCCCAGAAATAATTAACAAATCAAAATTCAAAAGTCATTTATTCAAACTAGGCTGAGAATCAGCACTTTTCGAACGTCAACTACATAAGATAGTCCCCCAAAACGCCCACCCTTCACCACTTCCTAGTAGTGCATTAGCTGGGAAGAAGAAGTGGCGCAACAAACTCCCCAGCGGCACAGCTGTCTGTTCAGTTAGAAGAACAACAAAAAAAAGATTCTATATATATTCAAAATAATTAACATTACGCAACAAAAAACATTATTTAAATTATTAGCCATATGTTAGCTAGCACACGCCAATATACCAGACAAAATCATCGAGAACAGCTACGCTCAGGCAGAGATAAAAAAAAAATACGTAAACAGAACTTAATATCTAAATAAAACCCCCCAGGCATAAAGGGCGTGCCCGCTTACATATAGTTGTAACTGGAAGTTATAAATGATAAACTAGGACCATCGAGGTAAAATAAATAAACAAACAGTTAATTACTAATAACAATAAATAATATGATCAATTGTCGAGGTCACTACCTAACCACATATTGCAATACAACTCATAAAAATAAAACATTGTGATGAGTAGATTATGTCAACAATAAATTAAATTTAAATAACTTGACTTATAAAGTCAAATAAAATAAACAATTATATAAACTCATATAACAATAATTATTTCCCATACTTAACTACTACATATATCTTTCCACATGAATTACAGCCTAATTACATTATAATTAACGTCCCTCAACAGTGGAGCAATATCATCGTTTAAAATACGTTCAGTTGCAGAAAATATTTCAGCCAGAATGAAATCGGAAAACAATTAGTCTCGGCGCAATAATAACGGGGAATTGCTGAATCAGAGCCGACGTCTAGAGTAACAAGTTGGGTACGACATGTCGCAAGCCAAGTTTATAACCCGTTAATAAAACACAATTTCATACGAACGCCCGCTTTTGATATTGTACGCGTTACGTAGTAACAGTATTTTATGTGCCCCTAGTATAGCAGGGGTCGTATGCTATAATAAAGCTATAAATTATTTCCATTTAAATTTAATTTGACAGCCATCGTGAAATAAATAGCTTTCGCAGTTATGTTTTGATTAAAGTGTGAGGATATGATTTCAGATTTGGATACGATTATCGGACTTTTGCAATTTGTATGAATGTGAAGTCTTTCCTTTAGTGGTGTTTTATTAAAAGCATATCTTTATATATGTACCTTCCTACCTAAAATATTCTTAGCTTTTTCCATACATTTCAGTATTTTTGTAGTACTTATTTGCCAATGTTAGGTTCGTAAAATTCTTGTCCATTACGGAATTTTAATCAGTACAAATGAAAACAGAACTTGATACGGCGGTGTAAAACACAAGCAATAAAGATCGCACTAGAGCTCAAGTTATCATATACCTTCCTAGTTAATTCTCTAGAAGCTTCTTTGCAATTCTTATTACGCCATTGACAGTTGAGACCCTGCCAAAGAATTCTAATAGCATTATTCATTTGTTCTTTTACTCAGGAACCCATAACGTGTCTAGTGAATGAAAAAGGAACTAAAGCTGCGGTTCCCCAGAAGAGCGGCTCCGTCATATAATAATGGCCATCACGAAAATCTGTCATTTTCACCAGTATTTTGCATTATTGACAAAATACGAGTATTTGGACAGCTGTTATTGTGTGAATGTTCACCGCATTCTTAGGAAACAAAACGAAACATTTAGTTTGCATAGTACTGTACTACCTGGTATTATTAAATTTTTGTATAAGTATTAAAATGAAATATATAATTAAATCATAAGGACCTGTTTTCAATTATGATTTACTAATCTGTCTCTATCTCATCTTCAGAGTTGCCTAAAGTACTTTACTTTAGTTGCCTACTCTAAAATAGAGAAGCTGTTACTTTAAAGTAATAAACAATTAATCTCAAGATTATCGTTGTTTGTAGCAATTGTGTAAGTAGGTAGGTTTCAGTGTAAAAGTAAGGCATAATTTTTCAGACCGAAATGTATCTCTTGGGCGTTGCGCACTCAGTTACGAAATTGTTGTAATAAATATGGACCAAGATTTTGCCGCTTTAGTAAATTTATTCATGTAAGACGCGTTTCGCTTTATTCATAAGTTGTGAAGTGCTATATAGTTTGTTTGATGTGCCATATTATGAACGTGTTGAAGTCACGTTTTCTGTGGAATGTTATATCAAAATTATATATAGACGTCAATGTCCTCGGCTTGTATGTCTCTGCTTCTTTACGAATTGTCTGATAGTTTTCTTGTTTTGTTTCGAAGTGCAGCTTAATTTATTGTGTGTGATTTATTAGTTTTTTTTTTAATATTCATAATTTAAGGATAGTCCATATAATATATTTCTCCTAACAATAAACAAGGTGTTTTGACAAGTTCAATGAAAGACGTTTCTTTTCTCAAGTTTTATCAAAGCTGACAAACAAATTGTAGTACCTAAATACGCCGCAATATTTAGTACATTTTATCAGAAATCTTATCGCCTTTTCACCAAAAATTTCTGTAAAACATTTTATCTTCACTTATGTTTGGCACATTACAAATTTTATGACTATAAGTTTTTTTAAACGGCCGTTCAATGCGCTTGTTAAACTGATTTATGTTCTGCAATAAAGAGGCCGTCTTTCATTGATGTAGACCTAGATCATAACTGTTGACGGTGCCTACTGATACTGGCCTGAAGTAAAGGTAATAAACACTCCTTTGGGTCGCTGTCACTTAGGCTATGTGACCTCAAAGTTGGGCTAAATTAGTTCAATGTTCGGCTTATAACTCAGGGTACGAACTATGCTCGTTAAATTCAACACCTTGTCAATTTTGAGGAAATAGATTCAGTGTTGATGTTAGTGTGTATTTTTATTAGATACGTTACTTGTGTTAATTTTGTTGAGCAGCGAATCGGCTAACCGCTACTGATCCAGCTAGCTGTTTTAATACATAACTAAATGCTATGAAGAAGCATATTTATGTCCAATAGGCTTACTTAGTTGAAATGCGATAAAAAGTTAATTTCTCTGCAAAATCGACTGACATTTTCGATTTAGAAGTTCTTTTCATCAATATTAAATTTATGTTTTTGTTACAGTGCTAGAGAACTACGTAGGCTCGACCTTGGCGCTGAAGGGGCTCCAAAGATCTGACATGGGGACGTATTTGTGCATCGCAGCAAATGGCATCCCGCCCACCAAGAGTCGTCGGTACGAAGTCTCTGTGCTGTGTAAGTATAGAATGCTTTATATATTAAGCCCTTTCACCTTTACTTAAGACGGCGGGAAGATGTATTTGCATTTTTTGTGAAGTTGTAGCAAGGGGTCGGAGTTTTCTCCGACGTCTTTAGAACTAAATTTAAAAGCCATTGGAAAACCCCACTGCCTACCCTTTGAATAAAACAAGCGTGGTGTGACTAGCAAATAAGTTTTGCATTATTGTATGAACAAAAAGTACACAAACTTACGTAAAAATATAGAGACTCAAGAATATAAAGTGTGTAACTTATCTCTTTAACAAAACTGGCTGACTTTAAAGGTTTGCGTAAACCTAATTGAGTGGACTTAATTTCGTCCTAGTTAAACTTTGTTGATCATTTCTTTTGTATGGGTAATTAGGTTTATTTACGAGATACAGTTGCGAGGTAATGTTGTATTGTATGCTTAATGTTTTTTAAAGGGCCGGGAGTTGAAAGCATTTTCTTTAACGGTGCAATAGATTTCCGTTGAATTGGTTTCCTTGAGTTTTGTCGACGTTTTTTCTTTCTTTCGTCTACCTAGTGTTAGTGAACTATGATGTCTGGGATTCGATTACTAGAATAGAGTAAAGAGCAATAAACAACTCTAACTACAGATGGCTTTGTTTTATTGTATTAAAACATCTCAATTTTTTTACCAGTTATGAGTTACTGAACCTCACTAATTCGACTCGATGGGTGCCAAAATAACAAATGTACTACTTAGAATTTATTTTATCACTTAAGGAAAACGTCCATTATTCCGCCACTCCATCCGTTCTTTTAATCTAACCCCTCCATTATTTGTGTCCAGTCGAGCCGATCGTGCGAGTGGGGAGTCCAGTGGTTCTTCGAGCGGCAGACATGCAAGTCACCCTCCAGTGCTACGTTGAGGCCTCACCTAAATCACTCAACACCTGGCAGCGAGGGAAATCGCAAGCTGGTAAATAATATTTCGGGAATATATTTTTTTTTCTTTTATCAAGGCCCCATGTTGGGCGCCAACATCAAGTGTTGTTAATTATGCTATCGAAATGAGAGCATAGCTTGTAGTTTTTTTTATTAACATGACAGAAACTGGCAAAAAGTTATTACATTAAAAAATAAACTGGCATGAAAAATTGCTCGTTAAAACTGCCTCAGACTGGGCGCCAATTTGAAATGTTGATAATTATGCTATCGAAATAAGGGCATGGATTGTATTTTTTTTTTAATGAGGTAAATTTATTTTATTTGTCCGGAATAAAAAATAAAAACACACACACACACTTGTATAAAAAAAAAGCTTGTCAAAACTGGCCCACACTGGGCGCCAATAGCTTGATGGATATTGATTTAGAGATAATTATGCATGTCGACGGTTAATTATTTTTTTGAATTGACATTAGAATAATATAATAATCTTGGAAAAATTATAAAATGAAAATAAAAAATACGTTACGTTTAAATGTTAATTTCCAAAAATCACGATTTGAAAAGCATATTGATTAAATTCACTTAATGACTTTGTTTTTATCCTAGGTGGCAAGCTGCTGAACAGTTCAAAGTACGTGATATCAGAAGAGATACTGAACGAGTATGCACTACGAATGAACCTGACTATTAATCGACTGAAGAAGAACGATTTCGGCGAATACACATGCTCGGCGGCTAACGGCTACGGCAAAGCCGAGGGCATCATCACTTTGAAAGGTAAATTAATTTTCTAGTACGGTCATATTAAAGTCATGAATAGTTAATATAAGTTATAGGTTTTGCAGAGTTTTACTTTTGCATTTAAAGGGGCTTAAGGAACATGGGTGGGGTAATTTATAACGTAAATTTTGAATTAGAGATTATGTAGGCCTGTAGCGGATAAAAGACGTTCGACGAACACATTTAATTAATCCATTTATGGATTCATACAGATCTGTACGGCGGTGCCTTATAGATTGTGTTCTTGTTTGTCATCCTCTTTTAAATTAAAAAAAAACAAAACTAATCAAAATCTTCTGTTCTTCAACAGAGACGCCTCAAAGGACCACAACCACAACAACAACCACGACTACAACAACGACAACGCCGCGTCCAACAACGACAACTCTTGCAACAACGCGGCCCCCGAAGCGTCATCTCAAGAAGCAACACGACCGTGGAAACCAGAACACGCTCGACGCCGACATGCGACAAGCGGAGCTCAATAACGCCTTCAACTTCTACAACACCGCGTTTACGCCACCCAACAACACCATCAACGAATACGCCCAAAGAACCGAACGGCAGAAGCTACGCCCCACGGGGTCACCACGACAATACATCGTATACAATAACGCCTACAGAACTGGCAATAAAGCCTCCACATTCTTTTCCATGTTCATATTGCTACTAAAATTTGTTGTATAGAAAGAAATTAGATTTCTGAATTATTTAAAAGAGATAGCATAAACATGTAGTGATAAAAACATGGCTGTTGAATTTTATATGTGTAAGTACGTATTTTGAGGTTGTTGTAAACGTTTTAGTGGATCTCGATGTTAATATTGTTATGTAAAAACGTTATCGGCAGTTAATAAATAAAAATAATGAGTTTCAGCCTTATGTAAATTGAGACAATAAATACGAACTTCTTAAGAGTAAGGCTGTTTAAGCTTGTTTAGGTATACCTTGATTAATGCGAGTAATTAATTGAATGATAATGGATTCCGCGTGCGGACAATGCACAAGCTATTAATTCGAGATTAATGTGCAAAGCACTTTTAATTATTACTCGCACTACTCATAATGGACAGGTATTTTTCTGGAGTTGCTGTTGATAATAACAATTACGTAAAGACAACTAACATTTTTGAAAATATCATTATTATCATATCAGACGGCTATTTAATAAAAATGGAAGAAGAATTTGATAGACTTGGAGAGGATCGAACGTGTCAAAAAAGGTTTATAGAAACTCCGTTTAGCTAACATTTTATTATTCTCGTATTATTATTCTATACAATTCTATACATTAATAATGGCATGATAAATTAGCATAGTAACTTGTATTTATAAAAGGAAAATATGATAATAATAAAGCTAGTGCGTATATAATAATTTGTATAATGACAATACGATTGTAAAGACAATAGTAATTAGTGTTAAGATAAAATTAGAGACCATTGTTATTAACTTATTATCAAAAGTTGATTGATATAATTTGGATTGAGTAGTCATAGTGTTATTTCCCTTTTGTCATATTAAAGTATATTTTCTGTCTAAAGAGGGTATTCTGTATTCATACAGGCACCCAGAACAACGAAATAAATGACCAAGATTTCAATAATTTTAGTAAATGTCATAAGCCTATCTAAGTTCAGGTAATTTTCTTTTATGCATACCATGATTTGTATTTTTAAAGTTTGAATTGGTTCCAAAATGTATAATTTTTTTATAACCTAGTAAAATAAGACGCTTTATAAATGTTAAGAATGTATAATTTTTTTGTATTCTTTCTAATTGTTTATCTGCTTACAAAATAATACACTATTTGTTTCGTAGCATGTTCAATATTTAATTCTAAATAACGGTCGAAGAGTAAATTAGTTATTTTGTAAACAAAAAAGTGTTAGACGATAAAATTGGATATTCGATAATAATAAATTTATGTCTTCCGGATAGTATATTAAAGTAATGTATTCGGCTCATTCGTGTTTATGAGTTATATAAAATATTAGACGAAGTTCCTTTTGGACTTCAGAATAACGTAGTCTTATGTAAGTGACGAGAAAGAATTTATTGTAGGGATAGTGTTACGATGAATATAAAAACATGAATTTTGATAAGAATCGATTCTACTGTAAAAATGTATGAACGTGTATTTAGTAATAATTTATAGAATTGAATATTTAAAGTTGTATCATTATTCAGTTCGATTTAGTATCAAAATATGAAATGTTATAAACCTACTGGTTTTAATTTTACATATTTAGTATTAAAAATCTGGCAATTTTACCAAGGTGATGTTCAATTTAATCTATTTACACAACGTACGTACTATTTTCTTTATACAATACAATTCGATTATACAATAACAGCATTCAATAAATAATATTTTAAGTTCACAGTTAATCAATACTTTTAACGTTTAACATTAATTTCAACGTAATATACATTTTTAACGGTTGACTTTCAGTTTTTGCAATGTAAATATAATTTTATTTCAATGTATTTGTATTTTAAACTATAAAGTCGACTAACTGAAACATGTTTTTCAAATAAATAATGACAATAAATACGACAATCATTGTAAATAATTGAATTCACGTTAAACCAATTTATTAGTACGAAATGCGACTATTTATCAATGTTAACTTTAAGATGTTGATATCATTTTATGACATTTTAAAATAAAAAATATAATCAAAGTAATCATACTGGCCAATGTTGATTATTTCTTTACCTTTGTTCGTTTCCAGGTTTATAAAAATATCTTGTTACTCTATGATATAGTGGAAGTACCGTTGGTTTTTTGGACTTGGGAATACTCATTTACAGAGCATACCTGCGGTAATGGGCAGCTTGAATGTGGAATGACTGCATTCTGAATTTAGTGATATTAATTGAAATCACAAGGTCATCAGGCCACCACCTAGAGTCCACCGTCCGGTGACCAATGACCTTGTGAAGACCGCAGGAATCCGTTGGATGCAAGAAGCACAGGACCGGTCGAAGTGGCGATGCTTGGGGAAGCCTATGTCCAGCAGTGGACGTCTTTCAACTGAAATTATGATGATGAATCCTCATCTGACAAAAGGAACAAAGTCACTTACATGAGAAAAATGCTTAAAATGAACTATAAATACATATAAAGTTCGTAAAAGACGTCACGTTAGCGATTATGATACACCCATCCACTGCATTCAGCTTTTAGGAAGGGCGTTATTTATAATTAAATATTCAGCTAATTGAGTTATGAATGCATTAAATGAATGTAATTGTTTTATACATGAGAGTATCATGTTGTATAATTGTGCTCCTTCAAACTTAGTTCTCATCTTCTGTTAAAATCAGAAAACTAGCTCGACGATTGCTACGTTGGGTTACTTGCTTTACTTAAGTAAACGATAAATTTATCTGTATACTTTTGTTAAGAGCCTTACGAGTAAAAATATATGTATTGTAAAGTCTAATATTCATTATTTTGGTTTGTTCAGAAGGTTGGACGTTGATGTTAAATATAGGTAGAAATATAATAATATTGCTATTTATAGCTAAACCTGTTAGCTAAACCAATACAATTAGGATGCTACTGGCATGATATGTTACCTTTAGGTACTTCTCAAACTGGTCTGAGAAGGGGAGAGAATAGACAAGATATGTGATTTATCGTTATCCTTGAACACCTAGTAGGTAGGTCTACCAATATCCCAAAAAATAGTGAGGAGTATACATCCGCTTGTCTCGTGAGACATAATTTACCATTTTGGATTTGGAACATTATTTACTATTTGGAACATATATGTCAATCCATCACTATGTGTCACAAGATAAAGTACATTGACATGAGTTTACTTTCCGATGTTTTTTTAGGTTTATCCTTATTATTTATTCGTTTATAGATATTTTATACCTAAAGTGGCAAAGTTTTAGCTCTTTGTATCTGCTTATATTATGTAGGCACCTAGTAGTTTCATTTCATGGTAGGTACGAAATTCGTGTGTCTTTCAGAAATTATAATAAAATATGAAGGCTGTATGCTTACTACCTCAGGAACTAGATACTCCACGCTCATGTTAAAAAACTGTTTATTATTAAAATAAATTATCTTTTCTTATCTCGTAATTATCTATTCTCAAACACTTTAAATAGGGAATTCTCCCATAAAACATAAAGGAATGGAATGTAAAGTAGATCTTTGTGGAAGAACACAATGGTGCTTACAACAAGAAAAAAAAAAGTAGTTTGTACTCATTTTCTCTTTATATTATGCAAGAAACATAGTGTCGTTGGTAGACAGGAAAATGACAATAGGTATCGTGTTACTATTGTAATGTATTTCTTGAATAATATAACTATTATGTGTATTTTATGTTTTTTGTAATAAGTCCGACAAATGGCTGCTGCTGGACCCATCAACGATGAAAAAAAGAAGTCTTCTGCTGAGTATATAATGGACGATGGAAGGATCGCTCACACCATAGGGATTGCTGACGCATTGCCTTTGTCAGAACTATTGGAAAACGGGGAAGGCTGGTCAGTCTCTTTGAAATAACTGTTTTCATTATAGTTTCTGTAAATTAATAGTGAGCTTAGCTTAGCGAGCTTATTAGCTTCTTTAGGTAAATACTTTGTAGAAGTCATATGGACCATCGATGTTCAGAAATTCCTACAGTAAACACTGGTTTATCCTAAAAGCTGATCTGGAATGGGGAAAAAGCTAGCTACTTATTAGTATAATCTAATTTCTACATGGAAACAGATTAATACAGATAAGACACTCCGCAGTTTAGGTATGAAGCTGTACGCAGCGGGCCCGTCTTGCTGGGCCAATTCAGTGAGTGTAACGTAGTCAGAAGACCTAAGAGTCACGCGATAGAAGCAGCGGCAACTTCTAGGGAATATAACTGTAGGTGATTAGCGCTGTGACCTGAATTGTACCTTAATGTGTCGTATCAAGAGTCACTTTTTATTTAAATGATTTTGCAGAGTGTCCTATCTGTTTTAATCTGTGACATGGAAGACTAAACCGACTTAGTCGTCGCACAGGACAGAAGTTTCAGCAATGATCAGCGTTAGCAAAACTACTGTTACCTTGTTAACTAACTACTGGAGCTAGGAACAGGTAGGCCATACGTAACTTAATATTCAGACGCGATATGAACGCGTCAGTCAATAGGCATTCATCAAACTGATGGACACGCCATTAAATATGCATTGTACAGCCTACAAGACACAAGATAGGTATCGAAGTTTTGCTTTGAGTATAGATTACTCAATTTTTTTCGTAAAACGTGTATGTGCACGGAATTTTACGAAAAATTCAATAGAAAATGAATGAATTTGAAGATATTAAAGGTGTAATTAAAATAGTGTTGGACCGGAAAAAGGCGCAATTTTTTTTCTATTTTTGCGAACTTACCTATGAGTAGTAAACAGCAGACTTTTTTCGCGATTTCAACACTGGTGTCTTAGTAAAAGTTTTCCATAGTGACACCTTTTCAGATTCAACACCATTTTTGCAATTCCTTGTACCTATAGAACGTTCAGACAAAGAATAAACATTAGGTACTCAATTTTCCACGAGTCTTTCTGTGTAAAAACTATCTCGTGAGTGTGTATTTGGTTCATAAAAGTACCGTTTATTGGTACTTATTTTTACTTTTTTTATCCTAAATGTGGTACCTATATGAAATCGTAAGAAAACTTCTTTTAGGTTAAAACATTTATGAGATTCTTTGAATTTTGCCACTTAATAAACCGAAATAAAAAGAACTTGCCCGCCCAGAGCCGTGTGTGTCAAGACTTGGCCTTTTACTTAGAATATAATTTATTCAACAAGTACTGAATACGATTCTTTAATATTTATGGCTTTTAATTCAACTTGGCTGTTTTATTAGAAATCTTCTTCGATCTTTCTCAAAAGGTAAGCTATGGGAATCGAATTGTGCTCAATCATGACGGATAGTCTCTAATAATGGGCCCAAATAACTAACAATAATTCTTCGACAACAACCCATCTACACACCGCATTTCCTCTTCCCAGATAAATCGATATACTTAATCATTTTAACGCAGCATGCAGCTGGCCCGCAAAATTATAATACGCCGCCGTTATCACAATAAACAAGGACTGGAGACGTCTCAACTTATAACTCAATTATAATTTCCATTGTGATTCAACACGTTATCGCGGAAGACTTGGTAAGTACTCTTGGTACTCTCGGTAGGTACATCGACCACGTCACGTCTGTAACAAGTTCACCAGATTTATTTGAAAGTAATTTTCAGTGAGCATCTGGCAGCGCGGTATGAGAGATTCAGCTGATCAATATTCTGGAAGTCGCTTCGAAGAACTGAGAAATATGTCAGTCTCTCAATCCGAATGCAAGTTATTTGTAAGCGGAGTGTATTATGGAACGTACGGACGGATGATAAATTTGAAATCGATGCGTACGAAATCTGAAGCGGTTCGGGTTAAAATGAATTGGGAATTAGATTGGAGATTTTTATTGCTCCGTTTTATTGTACTTGCGAAATATTAGCTTAAACATGAATGTTTCGCGAGATACGTGTGTAATTTTTTATTGGTTTTCGTATGAGACAAGATGTATGCACGCGTAGCATACCGACCATAGAAACGGGTTTTGTCGAGGGAAGAATAGACAAAATGACAGATTGTGATTACTTATCTGTCATTTTGTCTATTCATCCGTCGACAAAATCCGTTTCTATTGTGGTCATGTTAAGCGTGCTGTCTGATATAATAATTTACGTTTAAGCCAAACAAAAATAAAATATATATTCTATATCTATTATATTATCTTCACCTACAATCAAGAATAAGCAGTTTAATTAAGCGGAAGGAAAACACGTCTGCAAAACAAAGAAAGAAGCTTGTAACAAAATTACTAACAAAATTCAACCAGGTTACTATTAATCGAAACCGAGCCCCCACCGCCTCAAACGTCACTTAACTAAGTTAAAACGTTATTATAACAACCCCGACCTCTTACACTTAGTCCTCGACAGCGTGCAACGACTTAATACTGTTAGTCGGACTATGATTACGTGCAGGGCTCTTATCATATTATCTCCTCGCCTTCCGCCCTTGGTCCTTGAATATACGACCTAAGGCTGGGCACAGACCTACCGATGTATTCTGTAATCACCGTGAACCCAATCACTTTCGAACCCAAGACACGCACCTCTGACTTTTCGGATTCATGTGCGTATTTTATAATTATCACTTGCTTCAAAAACGGTGTAAGAAAACATAGTGAGGAAACCGGCATACCTTCTTTTTTTATCAAATAACTTCTCCCACTCTGCCCGGAGCGGGAGGGCGTATCAGACTCTTACTGACTAAAACCCACCCGTGTTCCTTCAGTTGCCTGTACGTTGCCAAAGGCCACGGTATCCCTTCCGGACATTCCCGCGACCCCGGCAGGCATCGGTCCTAGCGGACCCCTTCCGTTGGGCTGATATCTCTTTGAGGCGCGCCTGGAAAACAACGCGCCGTCGACCCGGGCCTCGTCCTTATCGGACGGCGAGCTACCAATTGCTCACCGTCTGCAAGCCCGCGCCTACGGTGGCCTTGGAATCGGCCTGCGATTCCCAACGCCCAGGGCGTTTCCTGCGGCGGCTAGGGGCGTGAGGGCGTGACATTTGCCTCTCCGTCACGAACTCCGTCTCCTACTTTTCGAGCATTACTGCTTCGCAGAAGGACTTCACACGCCCTCTCGCTCCGTGCCATGGCCTGGATCAAAGCCAGTCGCGAGAGATCACTGCCGCCGATCGCCACCACCGAGTCCTCCGGGCGATCCGCATAGTGGTGACACCTGGGCGTTTCCTCCGGCCTTAGGCGGAACAGGAACCTCTCGGAACAACCGTGTCCGGTGAGGATCTGCGTCAGGCGGAAGAAGAGAACGCCGTGGCGCCTCTCAAGCCAGTCCTCAAAGATCTCTTATTGCCACAATTGTGGCGTGTCCAGAAACGGCATACCTGAAAGATATTTCTCGACGGCGTGTGAAGCCAATTCAGAGGCCCATGGGCGGCTTTAAAACTCAGATACCAGGTTAGTCACTAAACACACGAAAAGAAGACCGTGTAAACTTAGGTGAAGTGAGCTGTCATTCCATCTGATGCTAGAGATCGCTTGGGATTGATATTATTGACAGTTTCCACAGTGAGACATGAACAAAATATGTCGGCTGTAGTGTTCGGGCGTGTACGCACGAACGAACAAAACATGGTGAACACGAACATCGAACACGGAACATTTGGTTCATACGTGTGGACGTAAATTAGCAAAGCGAACACGAACACCATACGAACACAGTTCGATGTTCGTTATTTGTGTTTGTGCTCAACCGCCCCGCTCTCTTTAGATTCTGATTTAAAATTGGATCGCAGCGAACATTTTTGACAAACACATAGCAGTGTTTGATGTTCGTTAGTGGTACGCTCATGCTAACAAAGTGTTCGATGTTCGTGTTCACCATGTTCTTGTTAATTCCTGCGTACACACCATGCCACCGTGTGCCTTTGCAAATTTAAAGTTCACTTAGAACCTCACTCAAATTAGCGTTCACAATTCGAAAGCGTACTCATTTGTTAGAGTCGAGTTTTAATCAAGGATTACAATCCTTGATTGAAAACTCGACTCTGTTCGAATTTCAAAGCATGCCTAGAATCACAACTGTGTTTAGACATACTATCACTATGTGAAAACAATGACGAACAGTATTTTAGTAAATTTATTAGCGAGAAAAACTGTTTTGCTTCACGACAAAAGTGCTCTGTGGAGGAGGGTAGATAAACTATGCATTTTACTCTGGTGTGCACACTACCTATCTAATGCTTGCCAAGACGCATGCCACTATTACTCACATATGAAAATTTATAGCTGTCTCTATTAATTAGAAGCCGAAGTTTCTTAAACAATTAAGTGTCCCTTTACAAATATCGTGAGTTAGTTTTGGTTCCCATTCAAAGTTGTTTACTTGTGGTTTATTTTATTAGCATTGCACGTAAATAGGACGGCATTATAAATAGCCCCTCAATATATTGAACTTATCATTTACGGTTTAATTCACTTTGGATTTGTTGAATGTTGGTCTATTATGTTGTTATATCAATATTGTTTTGTATACCGACGTTTGAAATGGTAAGCGGCGCTTGATAGGAATATGGACAATAGTTAATTTTGTTAACGTATTCAAATGTTTTGGGATGGAAGATTGATATTGTTGTGTTGAAACAGTGACTTGATTTTCTGTGAAATTATGAAACTACAGACTATGCGCCCCTTTTTAAAATATCATTGTATATATCTATTGGGATTGTACTAACGATAATCTCCCTCAAATTATTATTTGAAAATCCAAAATCAAGTAGGTAGTAAAATACATTTATGCCATCGACAACAAACTCCTGTTGCAATCTATCATCAAATCCTGACCAATTTACTCGCAACTACCCCACGTGCACATTCTGACTATAAATAATCCCTAGTGATCAGAATCAGGAAGTGAAACACAACAGAGCATCAGGCAGTTTATCTTCCCCTACTAATCGGACCTCAAGTTCGGGACACAAGTCACTCTGATGTTTATAAGGGACGGCCTAATCCACGTGTCAACTCAAATTAAATCTGACGCTACATTTTCGAAGCTTTAAGCCGTCCATACACCTACCGATCTGTCCGTTGCCGCGTTGCTGTGTTGTTTGAGATTTATTTGAATATGGAATAATGTGGTATTTTAGCACTGATGTTGTGATTCTTGATACTTGCACAGGCACAGCTAGGTAGTGTTAAAAGTTATCAAACCTAGCTTCTGGATAAATTATTTTTTTCTAACATAACGGAATGAGAGTGCTTTTAAGAAGAGTTCATATGAGAACATTAATAACAATTAAAAAAAAATGTTTAGTTGAATACTGACCACCTAATATTTAAGATAAGTAATACCCACAATCATTCACAACTTTTGCAGAAGTGTCCTGCCGAGCACAACCGATCAAATTCAAATCGATTTAAGTTTAAACAATTGCCTGCAATATTGTAATATTGCAGGCAATTGTTTAAACTTTTAGAGATTTTGTGAAGCAGTGCACAATAGACTTGAACTGTAGTTCAAGTCTATTGTGCACTGCTTCACAAAATCTCTTATTTGATATAGTTAAAGAATGATCAGGTTTCCATACAAAGACAATATCTCAATAGGTACGCGGAATAACTGTATTATCAAGTAGGCAGAGAGCGCGGCCGCGGACATGAAATATAACGCACTTACCGCCGTACCTCGTAATATTGCGTTCTCTTGCAATATGAAAATTTATTGCAACGTATGTGTTAGTATAAAAATAGATGACTAACTAAGAAAAATGTGTAGCGCTCTAATAACTCATGTACTTATGCTGCCCCATTTTCGATTTTATGTACGCGTTTGGAATAATAAAGTTGGGCATGCGAAAGCCTATGTAGGTAGGTTAGGTACTTATGACTTACCATTTTAGTGGTCTGGTACTTGCCTACTCTTGAAATGGCTATGTACCATATTTCATATATTTTTGTGGCCCTGAAAACGGTACTTGACTACTCTTGAAAATTATATGTGCCCGATTTGATATTTATTAAGGCCATAAAGTGCTAGCTGATAAATACATACATTCTGGAAGAATCCTCATTAAATAAAAACATATTTGAATGTACCTACTCGATTATACAATTTTATGGAGGTACAGCAAGGGTGTTATATTATTTATTATTAGCTATCTCGTTTAGATACTTCGCTCATAAATAATGTCCTGAAAATTTTTCATATAAACTCTTATTTGCATATAAAACATAGCACTAGGTGTAGAACAGATTACACAAAATATTTACATGTTAACACAAATAAACTAATCGAATTATAATTCAGTCAAAACT
Organism: Agrochola lota; assembly: GCA_947364205.1. Lineage (NCBI taxonomy): Eukaryota > Metazoa > Arthropoda > Insecta > Lepidoptera > Noctuidae > Agrochola > Agrochola lota. Next base: position 10,456,824 of record OX376227.1, on the reverse strand, counting down.
TATCTCTTCTAAAATTATTATTTTTACGTCTCTGTCTGACATTTCTCGGGACCCTGGAGTCCAGACTTTTGGAAGGTGTACGAGGAGCCGAAGCCAACTAGCCGAGCCCCGTTAGATGTGTTTAATTAAATGAGGCACCAACCGACGATTATCCCTGTACGCACTATGCAAGTGTACTCAAGGACAACCCCTGGTTGGTGTAGGACTATTGCAGGATATCGAAACAAAGATATTGGACTATGGGTTTGGGTTACTAAAATGGACTGGTTACCTAGAACAATGGCACCTGCCTGATAAATGGTTTATATATACGCGGATAAAATGGCAGGGGGTGACTTGCACACTCAATTATGGGCCCCCGGAAACTGTCGCTACCACATAGTGACGTAGCGTCAAAGTGGTAACATGTCCTGAGGTGACGTGAGGTGAGGTGGTATTTCCATGGCTACTACTAGCATACTATTATTAGCATCTAACTGAAATACTTCCTTCCTCCGAGCACGTTTGCTCTTACGAATCTCCACTTAAGCCGGCCAATAAAGGCAAGAGAGAGGTGAAGGCTCTATTCCCCGTCAGTGTTTACTCCAGCTAGTCAATAAAGGGAAACCAGAGATGAGAAACAAGACTTCTCCCGGGAGATAGGATCCGTGGGGTCACTACTGCCCGACCCTGATTATATTTATAAGCCTAGCCTATAAGTTTGTGTCCCACTGCAGGGCAAAGGCGTCCCTTCCTTCCGTCCAGTTATCCTTATCTTCAATAATAGCATAACAGTAAATAAATAAATAATATTTTTAGATAAAAGACCTGCAGGTATTAAAATTCCATTTCACAGTCACTGTCAAGCGTATGCACTAACGTCGTGCGGTCACATGCGCGTCTAAAGTCACACCACACTGCAAAACAAACTCTTCTTCAAAGTTCCCCCTCAAAGTAATTCGCTTCGGCTCTCGAGTGCAAAAGTCGCGCTTTATGAACCTAATTAAGTGTCGCATAATAAGCTTCAATTAGAGCGATGCTTATTTTATGACTTATCCCGAGCCTTTGTTTACGTTATGTCTACAGGGTAACCTTACGGATTTGCTTGGCTTGAGTAAATGTGGGTTGAAGATTTTAAGTTTTGTGTTGTGAATATTTTTAGGAAAATATTTAGAAGCTGTTAGCAGTACACGGATCTAATATTTTATAATTGAGCGTATAATAACTAGGGATACGTAATTTTCGTTTTTACGAAAAAGATGCGATGCGATAAATAAGTGCGATACATGCAAAATTTACTAATTAGTGCGCAAAGTTATGTTATCTATACTTTGCCACGAAATTTTGAAGACAATTTTTTTTTACAGAGTTACTCCAAATTACCATTCTTCAATCAGAAACCAAAAGATGAACTCTTAGATGGATATGCTCATTTCCATAGGCAGCTATTAAATGTAGTTCAGCATGAAACTCCCGTCGACGTCATACATATTTTAGTAGCAACAAAATGTAGCTACCCTAGATTTGCACATGCAGCTATACAAAGCCTCCACAGCAATCAACAGTGTAGACGCTGAAATATATTTTAGTATCTACAATATTGTCTTATGAGAGAAAGCAAAGACTTAAGCAGGAAAATATAGAAACAACCACAATGTTGGCTTTTATTAAAGTTTTTGTTTTGGCGAAAAAAAACGAAATTTTGCATTTTGAGTTAATATTTATATTATGCGAAATTTCGATTTCTTATTTGCAAAATATACGTAACCCTACTAATAATCCTACACAGGACACAGTTCTCCTCTCTGTGTGAGGCAGTGGGCCGTATACCAAGTTGCTCCAAAGTGGGTTGGTGGATGTCACATGTCTTTGAAATATTTGTTCTAGGACATGCCTAGAACGCAATATTTTTCTCGACTTAGCAATTGCCAATTGATTGTTAATCTGATTGAATGATTTTACTTTTTACCAAGACGAAATAAAAACTCTGAAGTCTTGCACATATTTTATTATTCTTGATGGCACTGACATCTCGTAAATATCTGTTACCATTGAAAACATACCTATTTTATGATATAATTTTAACTAAAAGCTTCTTTTATGACGCTAGCATACATTCAGATGTAAAGACATTAGGTACCTACATTTTACTAAGAAATAATTTATAGCACACTTACGCACTTGACATTGATAATGTCAGGCATCTGACTAAGATGTGGTGATCAATCATAATAAACTCGTTGTTAATTTTAATTTTGATATAAAAGCCGTATAAGAGCGAATTATTAAATGATAAAATTGTGATATTAACATAAAACATGGTGATTGTATGAAATAAGTTTTTTTTTGCTACAAGCGTAAACCTGTGAAGTTTTCCGAGGTGATGGCATGCTATGGGAAATTGAGCAAATTGTGTTGTTTATAATTATGTTAACGTTTTTATCCTGGGCAGCATATATGTGCACGCGAATTACAGTGATCATTTTATAAAAACTCTTGCAGTCGGAAAAAAATTATCAATTTCTGGGACAAACAAAATTAATTTATTTTTGTTTTGAACAGATAATTTGGTGTTGTTATAATTTCAAGAGATAAAGTGTGCCCACGTAGGTTGTTTTACTAAATACTGTAAAAAACGCCCAAACATTTAGGGTTCAACCCTAAACTAACCCGAACAATCCAAACGCCGAAATGAAACAGAATGTTATTGTGTTACAAATACAGTCGTAGTACGTTAGAGAAAATCAGATCGGGTGGCAGTAATACAGGGCGTTAGATAATGTTTCCTCCCGGGAGGAATCCGACGGTCACAGATAACAGTGGCCGCGACGCTTGCGACCTCGGATTTGTCTCTCGTTGTTACGCTCCGTAATAATATTACGAGCGGTTATTCAGACCTTTGTCTACCGTTCGTGATGTCACTACTATGATGTTTACACATCGAGATTGCAGTTTATGTTATCCTGGTAGCTCGATTTATGGTGCGGTCAAATTTAGTGCGGATTAGTGTGAGTTGTGTTGAGGTCTTTATTTTATTGTCAAGAGAAAAGTTGGGATAGTTAACGCTGTATAGAAGATAACAAAGAGGACATTTCGGTTTCAATGTTTTACAAATTCTTAATCGGCTGTTTTCTTGTCGACTTACGACTTTATTTGGAATTCAATCTCTTAAATTAAATTACCAAGCTACATTGCGTTTCACAAAGATTTACCCGTATATGTTTGAATTTGCGTAACTACATAGCATATTACGATGCTCGTAACATATAAAATAAGGATACTCTTGAATGGTAGCAGCGGAGCTCCATTCAAGGTTCGTATTTTTCTGTTAAGTGCTTATACGGAATCCTTCTTTTTTCCAAAAGAACAACTCATAAACTGAAGAGTATCCATGTCGTATTTCCTCAATATAGTATTATAGTATGATAATACGGCGAGTCGGTCACATGAATCACAGGGCTCTTCCCAGGCGAGTCTTTGTATTCAGTTTGGTGGATGACGATAACCTTAATGTAAGCGCCGTCACGGCTGGTGGTCCGAAGAAGGATCGCTTTTGTCGTGGTCCCTTCCGCGCGCTCCATTCTTTTCTCTTTATACCGTTTCTCACTTGAGTAATTCGAGGACAATAAACATTTATTGTGCCCGTTTATTTGACAGACGATGAAGAAATATCGAATGAGTGAGTTTGTTATATTTGGCCGGTGGGCATTCTCCACAAGTTGTTTAACGACCGCCGTAATACAAAGAGCGCTGGCGTTTTTTGGCGATTTTTTCTCTAAAAGTAAAGGATATGAAAATTATCCGGTCACTTTAAAGCCCGAACGTGAATTTGCGAAATGTGTAAGGAACCCAGTCGCTCTCGGGGGAACGCTCTCGACGGGAGACATCCGCATTCGTTTTTGTGCGTTCATTTTCTTGCGAAGAATGGATTTTACGACTTCCTGTTTTAATAATTAATTGTTAGCTTGGTTTATTTAAATACGAAAATCCCGAGTGACGTTTTAAATTATGTCGCTACTTATCCACCAAGATTTATGAAACTTAAAAACGATAAAAGTATATTTCAAGCAAAAATATTCCTAAATCAAAAATCAATCACTCCAACACAAAGGCCAGTAAAAGCCGTGGCCATAAAATCAGTCCTCGCAGTTCCATTCTTAACACCAGCTAATCATCTTAACAAGGCACATAGGAGCGAACAACACGGGCTCGGCACCCCTGCATTTGTATTCAGTTTGGCAGACTACGATAACTTTAATCCGGGTAAAGTGTCACCTTGAGTGGCTTACACAGAAAGAACCTTTGTCTGGGAGTAGGGTACTCTGACCTTCTTATTTTTTCCGTCAGGTTTTCCTCCATTGTCACGGGGTAATGTAAAACCCAGCCACTTAAAAGGCGAGCTTTTCGTCGGATTGGCGGGACCTAGACTATTGCGGCGCTCTGTACAGCGACTCAACTTGATGGATTGTGATGGAGAGCGTCGTTGATCATATTACACGTACTTGGTCATTTAACGTTGCGATATATCGGCATGGTCAGGAGATTGAAAAGACTATTTATTTTCTTATTTGCACTGCGGACGAGAGACATGACTCGGCGAAAAAATATGGATGGGCCCTCTTAAAATTGAATTCCGCGGGAAGTTTTTGCTATATGAGTTTTATTCAGCCCGGTACCCATGCATGAAGTATGTTGTAGGAGTGTTTTATAATGGTTTGAGACACTAGATGACGGTCGAGGACCTCGTGACTAAGTAATGACAGCCGCACTGGTCGATCCATTAGATTAAGCTACGTTTGCCGGGGTTGGTCCGTGGATGGGTGACCTTCTTTACATACCGCGACTCCTCCGTGCCTCGGAAAGCACGTTAAGCCGTTGGTCTCGGGTGTCATTCGTGGGTCTTTGAAAGTCGTTACGGGTTGGCAGAAGCCCGATAGTCTGACAACCAGTCTTACCAAGGCGTATCGTATTACCCAGTTATAGGGTTGTGGAGGTGTGATAGGCAGTCCATAAAAAATACTGGTATTCAGCTGCATCCGGTTAGATTGGAAGCTGATCCCAACATAGCTGAGAAAAGGCTAGGCAGCTTGATTGACACTACATGACGGTTGTTATGGGTGCTATTTATTCACAGCTGATTAAGTCGTAATTGCGGAGACAAAGTTTTGACTAAAGGTGAGGAAATGATAGGGTTCCTTTGTAAAAGTTGCAATGTACGTGACAAATCTTCTAGTTTCGACTTCGGATTGAAAACTGCGATAGAGTCGGCCCCGACGTGCCTCGAATCTGCTATTAGCTCTCCATTTAAAAATAGGTGCACAGACTTATAGGTATTATATTAGAAATGTTAGAGTTGGTGAAGTAATGTAACTTTGTTACATTGTAGTCACGTTTCATGCTCTTCATCTTGCGTAGTTCCGTTACAATGCAATTACACTACCAAGTACTTATCTGTATTAACGCAATTAGATCAGCCAGTGAGGCGGAAACTAACTGAACTGAAAGCTAGTGAAATGAACACAATCGGAATCAAAATCGTTTTGTCTTGTACCTACACAGTGTTGGTACAGTCTCTCACGGAATTATAAACACGCGTGAATTGTTATAGCTGAAGCTTGCCGTTCCATCAACTCTATTTTATAGGGGTTCACTGCATTAACATGCCTTAATTATTCGTCGTAAGATCTCGTAAGTGAGGTAATAGAAGATTAAGGTGCGACAGGTATTAGACGTGAAGTTATTCGAAATTCACGTTGTCAGTTTATTTTTAAGCCGCTGTAATTCCATTTATAATTTTTTAACATCATGTGTGTCAACGTTAATGTTTACAAAATACAATAATCAAATATAGAAATCATTTTTGGTCGCGTCCGTACCTGAATTTCAAAGTTATCCAACTGTTAGTCAACTCTTACTGAAACTAAATCCAACTATTGTTTACATCGACTCAAGTGTAAAGATATGTTGTCTGACTCGTTTATCTACTTATACGGAATTAGCGAACATGCTAGAGTACAAATGAAAAGGTTTTTACGCCACTGATGCGAGGACCGCCAAACACAGAAAACCTTTGAAAAAAATGTAAGCTGATTTACCGTGGCTGGCCAGGGGCCTCTTGTGCCCGCTCGACCGGCAAATAAAGGCGACCAGACAAATGCTCGCAAATTGACTCGACGTTTTTCACTGTATTCCATATTTTTTACGCAAGGAGAGCATCTACGTAGTTGCTGAAACGTCAGAATGAACGGCCTGAACATAATTAAAAACATTCGATGTTTACCAACGTTAATTAAATTTTATTATTAAAATATGCCTTTTTTGTAAAAGCGTCTTTTTGTTTACCCTTTTCCTATAATCTAAAAATGATCCATTCTTGTTTTTTTCCATTTTTGCGTAACCTTTCTACACGTATTAAGGCTTTACTCTTACATTGAAATCCGTGGCTAGGCTGGACCGTAAACAATTGAAATAAAGGACTAATAAAGCGACCATTGAGCGAGCATTATGGTGAAATCAAATAAGGAAAGGGTCTTCATAAAAACCGCTTCATTACTGAGGTTGAAGGTATTAAGTCGCTACAACGACCAAATAAAGCTAAGATTACAAGTTAACCTCATGTTAGTCGGAAACCCCAATGATAAAGCATCTCAGGAAAATCGAGCTCGAGGAGGGTACACTAATCCCTCTTTAGCAAAAACGCTTCGTTCCAAAAAGTGATGGGCGGCTCACGAGGGATGGATCTTCATTACCCAACCATGTTGTCAGTTAAGCCAAAGGGTCTCAGGATTACATACTACTTAATAAAACTTAAAAAAAATGAGGACGTAATGCCTTATGTTGGCCTCCGGGGTTTTAGTGAGAATTTTTCGCATTTTAGTTCAAAGAAAGTCTTTGATAAAGAGGAATGTTGTTAAATACACGCATGTGCCTGGAGAGAATATTCTTAAATCAAAGGCTGTTATTGCTCGCAAAAAATGTTGGGTTATTCTGTTATTACGTTATTTGGCCTTGGCCAATCGAAGCATTGGAGTCTGGGCTACGTCACTACTGAGTTCAGTGCGGCGGAAAAATCTCAGCTATCGATAAAGTCACCATGACTCTGTACGGTTTGGATTTTTTGTGCCTGTGAAAATTATGTCGGTGATTACTTAATATTCTTTTTACGGAACTTTTTCTTTTTTTCTTAAGGGATCTAGTCTATTTATAGTTTTCTTTAATAGCTACAAATATATCCAATTTTGCGAATATTTATGTCTCAGGTTTATTTTTGTACCTAGATATGTGGATCCTCTGGGTTTCCAGACTGCGTACGGCTATTTACGTGTGATCACCTATTTTGATTACTTTGTAGTTGTGTTCAAAGAGATAAAATGTCTGACGAAGAAAGTCGTAAGTTATTTCTTTGAAGTTTTTTAACGACCCTCGTTATCTCTTTTAGAGCAAGTTAAATTTAAAGGGACTAAGATTAAGTACACATGACGCGCCACATGTAGTAGTAAGGCTTGGATTAACTGGGATTTGGATCTAAATGGTGAAACCGACGTGGTAGTTTACTTTACCAGTCTCTCTCTTACGAGGGAATGAACGGAACCCGTCTGGCTGCGTATAACAATAATTTCCTAAAATAAGTAATAAGGATATTAATGTCCCAAGTTTGTTTTGCTTTGTTTCTACGAAGTACTACGAGCAGAACATCAAAGTTTTCATGTGATTAACAAGGACCCCCAGCAAGTTACCTACATCTGCCGGCAGGATTTATCCATTGAAAACACGTCACCAGAGGTTTACAATAACGCCCACGCAAAATCTCATTACTGCAAATGAAACATTATTTGGTCGTCACGGCAAGTACGTCGTGTATGGCAAATTACTAAAGTTTCCACTGATGTACAGACCTGACCCACTTAGTACGTTACATCACAATGGAAACCCTTTGTTTCAAATTAAGTGCACATAACCAGATTTTACGGCAAAATCGAAACCATAATGGCTTTGAGAATATATTACGAGTACAACAGCACAGGTGAAAATTTACGCTTACGATTCTCTTCAATAACGAGAGCATATCATTTTTCCATACAATAGCGCCATAAAAAGATTCACGGCAGTGCCTTTTTCGTATTTACCTTTGAAAATTTATATTCCCACTGGGTTCAAGACCGCGGCCGACCGCAATAATACACAATGGGCAATCGAATTATCATATCATTATAGGCAAGAGAAAAATCCTAAAACTTGCTATTTTTACGTCACCTACGCTATGGTGTATTTTTGTTGAAATGGGAAACGATACTTTTCGTTATTGTTGCTATTTGTGTAGTCTTGTGCGATAGGATTTTTGGAGTTATAACTCTGAATTCCTTATACGTGTAAAACTTTATTCTTATGTTTTCATCTAACTTTCCAACCCATTACTTGAATTAAAAATAGTAGGTACAACCGCGGACATTTTCGGTGAACCACCCTTGTGCTCTTAGTGATAAGGTTGAAAAGTTGTCCACCGCTAGTGTCCGCGCTGGTACCTAACCGTAAAGCCCAGATAGTCTGTTTTAGATACCATCTGCAATGTGTATCTCATCATCAACTGGTTGGCTTGAAACATGACGCTGCTTCACAAAGGTAATCCTTCTTGTTTTCAAAGTTACCCAGTTTTTTGCTTATGGTCCAGTCCATCCAACATCTGTAACGCTGTAGCTTGTCCCACTATTGCTTTCATTGTCTTCTACGCGATCACGTCATTAACTATTGGTAGCAAAACTATTTTGTACACAAGCTTCGATGTAAAGCAGCAGTTTGTTGATATGAGTCGCTATTTCTTGTGAGCTGCGTCGCTTGAAACATTTCAGCTTCAGTATAGGTCCTACAGCTTGTCATCAGCCGTTGATGGCACAGTTACTTTGTAAACATCGACGTCTAAGCACTTTTTGCTAAAGCTTACACACTCAACTAACATTATTGTTATAATAACACTTGATTTTGTTCCACCACTGTCCACTATGCCTATTATTTAAAAAAAGCCCAGTACACGATGAACGCAAACGATGAAACAAGGCGTGAAGTTTAAAATATATTTAAAATATTTGAACTCCAATACCTATAGTAATGGAGTTCAAAACAAGTAGTAGTTAGTGGAGTCATGTGCGATACATTAATAAATCTAATGTAATTACACCATGTAATTATAATTTATGCAGTAAGTTTACTGGGAACGCATTAAAATATTTTTATAGCGAACAGAATTAATATTATTAATGGATTGAAATAGGTATCAGTATTACTATTAAATATAAAATACGTTAATTTTGGAGTGCTCGGTATTTTTGTGTGTACAGAAACAAAAGACACAATTATATAGTTTATTTCAATTGGCCCTTATTGGCCTTTGAGAGGAGCAGGTGGCTAAGTAATAACAGCCGCATGGGTCGATCCATCAGGTTAAGCTATGCCTGCCGGGGTTGGTCCGTGGATGAGTGGCCGTCTTTACATACCGAGACTCCTCCGTGCTTCGGAAAGTACGTTACGCTATTGGTCCCGGCTTGTCATTCGTGGACCTTTGATAGTCGTCAGAAGCCCGAAAGTCTGACACCAGTCTTACCAAGGGGTATCGTATTACCCAGTTACTGGGTTCTGGAGGTCAGATAGGCAGTCGCTCCATGTAAAGTACTTGTGGTTGGATTCCAGTCTAATGCAGCTGAATAGCTACATTAGATTGGAAGCCAACCCCAACATAGTTGGGAAAAGGCTAGGCAGATTGATTTCAATTGGCCCTTATTATTAAAAACATACTTTGGAAGGTCAAGAAAAGCCAAAAAAAAAGAACTGTCCATTCCAAAACATAGTTTTCGGTTCGTAATAAGTTATGAATAATAAGCTGATAGTTCGTTATTCTAGTTTATTTAATTAATTATTCTTTTTGATACACTATGATTGAAGGTCCTTATATCTGTTCCTTTTGAAACCGTCTTTTATTATACATCAGCATCCGCCTACAGCAGTCCACTTTTGGACATAGGTCTCTCCATTTGCACGCCATTTAACTCGTTTCGGCACCTGTCACCCCACCTTCGAAGATCGTCCCTCGACCTAGCCTGAGGGCGTCCTAATATGTTGTGTTGTGTCTCCACTCAAGAGCTCGTCTACCCATTGATTCTACGGCTAATATGGCCGGCCTGTATTCTGTGCTATGTCGACAAATTTGCTTCTCTGCCGGATTACCTTGTTTCTATCCCTCAGTGAGATTCCAAGCGTAGCCGTTCCATGGCTCGTTGAGCGACCTTGAATTTATGGACCAGCTGTACCCTGAGTATCCACGTATCTGCTCCGTAAGTCATAACAGGCAGGACTCGCTGATTGAAGACCTTGTCTTTAGGCTGTGTGGAGTTTGCGACGAGAACATTCGACGAAGCTTCCCAAAGTCAAAGTCAAAGTCAAATTATTTATTTCAAATAGGCCCTTGCAAGGCACTTTTGAACGTCAAAAATTACAAAAAATTGAATTGATTCTAGTCGCCCCTTCCAAAAGGTAGTTTTCGTATGGAGAAGGATGGGCAATAAACTCCACTGTTACTTTTTTTAAATGTTTTACAATATTGTGTATATGTAGGTACATTAGTTATATAATTATGTGTGAAGACGATGCATCTCAAAATAAAATAATAAATTACTATATCACAATAGGTAAAAATAATTTTAAAAAGAAAGCAACAACAGATAAATTAATTACTTATGTGATAGATATAGATGTATCTATCACATAAGTAATTAATTTATCTGTCTAGTTCTCACATATTTACAAATATTGTACAAATACACGATTTTCAAAAAAAAAATACTAATAGTAAGTCAGTGTGTGAGGAAGTAATCACAGAATGTAAAATGAATGTCATATAATAATAGTTTTCCCAAGGTAAACGTATTCTCGAACATAATACACAGTTTACAATTATTTCGACTAGATTTAAGTTTGAGGCCAGAATTCTATATTGAAACGAATTTATTTTGCTGTTGTGTATGCATGTCAGTAATATCTTATAAAGTGATAATGATCCGTCCACAAAATAATCCAGCGAGTGAATGAAGGCATGCTTCTGACAATGAGTAATGAAGATTTCATTTATTATAGCTATTTAATTTAGACGATTCAATTTATCTTCATCTCGAATAAATAAATCATAAGATGACTTTTATAACTAATGCTTCAGAAAGTCTTTACATGGATTTATTACGGATTCAATTGGAGGTTATTTCTTGGATGTGAGTTTTTAGGTTTATTTCCTATTTTTAGGGTTCCGTAGTAAACAAGGAACCCTTATACTTTCGCCATGTCCGGCTGTCTGTCTATCTGTCTGTCTTTCTGTCTGTCCGTCTGTCTATCCGCGGCTTAGCTCAGAGACGGCTAGTAACAGAAAGCCGTAATTTGGCATATGTATACATATTAATCATGCCGACAAAGTGGTAAAATAAAATCAAGAAAAATTTATTTTTTGGCGTACCCAAAAAAAAAATTGAAGAATAAAAAAACATAAACAAAGTAGGGATGTTTTTTTTTTCCTCATCTAGCCCATGTTGTGGGGTACTGTTAGAAAGCTCTTTCAAAAATATTGTGAGTTTATTAGGACCATTTTTGGATTCAGGGATCCGTTTGCGAAATATTAAGCTTTTAACTGATTTTTTTTGTTAGAGTCAAGTGTCCTCCCCCCCCTTCCAGCTAAATGGGTGTACTTGGACTTGTGAAAAAATTCACAGCAGTAGTATATATAACGAAATTAAAAGGAAAACTATGAGAGCTAAGTAGGCTGTACAGGTTAACGAGAAATAATCAACCAATTTAAATTTGCAGTTTGAAAATCATGATCTCCCATACATTCCGTAGGGGAGAACACGTTTTTCAACTACAATGTTAAGTTTGTTCTTGGGATAAATTCATTCCAACTACGGAACTCTTAATTGTGCGTGGTCCGACACGCACTTGGCCGGTTTTTTCTTATCTGGCTGGATTGGTTTTATTGGTATCTATGTTTATTTGTAAATTATAATAATGAAGTAACCTTCCTCCAAAGTAAGTAAGTTCCTTGTTATTGTAACGTAATTGTATTGTAGGTAGTTTTAAACCTTAACCCAAAAAATTTGATTCCCAAATAATTTGTACCTGTCCTAGAACAGAACTGACTATAAAGTCTGGAATAAAGTAAACGAAAAACTATTCCAACCACTAGTTCACAAAACCCCGATTTTCACAGAGGCCCTCAACATTTTATTATCCCCCGTACATCAAATGCTTCGCTTGAAATGATGTAGTTAACACTGATGTGGGGAGCATATAAATAAAGAAGGCTTATAAAAACCTAAATAAATAGCCACCGCTGTGACTGACGATATTATAAATTTGTTCAGATAACATTGTGGCTGACATTAAACCACCTCTGTCTGCCCCTAGGCGGATTTTGTGTCCCTAGCATGAAAATAACGTAGGTATGCGTATGGTAACCATATTTGGCTTTATCTCAGGTAAAGCAACAATCAGATTATGTTTAGTTCATAATGTGTATAAATCTGGGCATGTGACTTTTTCAATTCATGTGTGCTTTCTGAGTTTATCTTGAACACTACTGGTGAAGGGATACATGGTGAGGAAACCTGGACTTATAGCTACCTAATATAAGTCATAAATCTCTATGAGAAGATGCCTTTGCCCAGCAGTGGGACGGTAATAGGCTGGGATTAATATTATTATTATAATGTCTGGTAGATGTCCATAATTGTTTTTTTTTTTTATCGAAATGTTTTAGGCTAAATGTTTGGTACATAAAACCCTAAGTGCGATCACCTACTCATATTTCAAAGGTTGCTTAAATCCATCATGGCTTAACATGGCTTGAAGTTTAAAATTTTATGTGCGAATATACCGACGAAAATCCTTATGCTCTTTCCCGAAAATACACGCATGAGTACTTTATACCATTTATTTGTTGAAGGTTGAGTGTAGTTATGTAAAGAAAATATAAATAAAACGGAGCAGTGGTTTCTGAAAGGCTAGGGTATAGGTTCGCTCGAGTGATCAAAACTGTGAGATCTGTCAAACACAGATTGCTTCGGAAAGGAGTTGGACAGGCGAGCAATATCCGTGACCAACCGCGAATACGAACATAATACGTGAACAAGTGAGTGCTTGCACAAAGCCGAACTAATATGAAACTTTGTTATGTATTAAAATTGTTTTGTGATGCCGGTTTAAATTGAACGCATTTGAAGCACGTTCCGACTAGGAGATTTGAATTTATGAGAATAGAGAACAGAAAAAGAGAGAGTAGAGGTAGATTAGTACCTTCATAAGTAGCAATAATTGAGTACCTTAGGAAAATGGAATTATCAATGCTAATTATCGTCCCTGAATCCCATTGTAAAAGAAACGTGTAGAGTACACACAAGTTATTGGTAAAGACAACTCTTTGGTAACACGCAAAATGTTATCTGGTTATAATCCGATAATGTGAAGATGATAGTAAAATCACCGATTTCCAATAGATAGCTACAGAATTTAAGCGCTGATAAAAACAAAAACTTTTTTAATAAAACTTCGTTGAGGAAATGCCCGCGGAATATTCGAGATTCTTGTGCTGATTGTTTTATAGTTATGGCTCGTAAGGGCGAGATATGCCCCTCATAAAATACACTTTAGAATATTTTAACACGTCCCTACAGAATAGAGGCTTTTTATTACTTTTTAAATTGACAATTTACCTTAGAATAACGCATTATCTCGTCTCAAAATAAACACGAGACAAGTTTAATGTAACCTTTCTACTTTTTAGAATCATGAAGTTCTTTTGTTCCATAATCTCTTGGATTATTGCGGCTTACATTAAAGTTTTATTCTCACGCCATTTAATATTGAAACAATAAAATTTATTTCATCTTGTAACTTGAAAACAGCGTTTTTTCACGATCCTTTATTATAAAAACACTCTAAGTCGCTTGTCAGAGTTGTCACATCACAACAGAATTAAATGAAATAAGCTTCGGATTTTCAATAGCGGCATTTTCTCCGTGTAGTCATTGTCAGCTATTCTCATGCCTTGTTTGGCGTGTAATTGAATAAGACGATTGCCATCACCAGTCGCGAGGAAAAGAATTTAATAACATGCGATATAAACATGCCCTCGAATACATCGCACTCTGCCAGTTAAACGACACTTCTCCGCGTCGGGGACTCGCTTGCCGAACGCCGTATTTCCCGGGCTATTCAATAGTTTTTTTATTTAAATAAAATTCCAATAATTTTAACGCTTACTGCTCAGTGCGTCGACACAGGGAGAATTCATTGTGTGAATCCCGAACACGGCAGATATGCATGGCCACAGGAAACAATTCTAAAAATAAAGGCAAACGTTCGGTTGAATTATTTTAAAAGCTGATAAAGGAAATATGCAATCAAAACGAATAATTGTAATTAACATGCATATTTTTGTGAAATGTATTGAGTTGGTATTTTATTTGGTGAGTGAGCGCCTTTATTCGTGGCCCATTGGTTTTCAACGCCTTTAAACGCTCCATAAATCGTCTAATATTACACTTTTACTGTCACATCTTCAGATGTGCCCGTTTCCTTTATAACAGATATTGTATATACTTATCGATATGCGGAATAAATTTCCTTTGGCATGGCCTTTTGAGGGAAATTAATAAATGGTGACCGGACAACACAATTGAATGAAAAGGGATATAAACAATGCGAAAAAAACCCATTGCGGAATAATTTGTAAAGATAATAAAAAATCTCTATAGACATTTACGAGCAACGAGGTGGACGTAATTTGTTTTACGAAGCAATTAAATGTATAGCTGGAGATTGAGTATTTTAGGTAGGTCCTTCAATTGACTGTGATAGGGAATTGTTTATAGATTGACCGACTGCTCATAGAAGAGAAATGAGATAGACATGATGAGGAAAGTGAAGTCTGGTGTCAAACTCAGTTTGAAGTCGGTCTATAACCACGATGTTTTTGCAGATATATTTTCTTTCAAAAGTTGTAGAGGAAGTAGCTTTATCACTAAACTAGATTTAATTTTACCCTGTAACTTCTCATTTTAGAAACCAAATGGCTACTGCAAGATTAGGGGTTGAATCTTATTATATTTAGTTGTAGAATTTGAAATCTATTATTACATGAAAAATATGAAGTAAAATTTCATTACTGATTCCAGAGACGCGTTTCAATTCAATAAATTACGTCATCATATAAGTCTTTCGATACTCGTGAAGTATGGAATAGCACATTTTCTGTAAACGTTTTTATATAGAACAGGAGTGCGTTGGGTCAAATGGAACGGCCAATAAATCTGTTAAAGTGACAGTGTGGGGCGATAACACGCGATCGTTGGTGTGTGTATTTGATAATGGCTGCCCGACACCTGCCGTTGAAACCGCAAAAATGTATCTAGAGATACCGCTTCAATCGTTTCGAATATTCACCGAAACTCAGTTCCATGTTCACTTATCGTTTTTTTTTTTATTGATAGGTATCGTCTATGTAGTTTTCAATTATTTTTCATCAAAAAGCATGGATGATGAAATCTTGTTTTAAAAAGTGTCTGCTAGGAAATAATGCGAATTCTATTTTGGAGCTTTTCGATATTCTTCGAAACCAATTGGAAAGTAAGAACCACTGAATAGTGCCCGAAGCTCGGAAAATGTATGTAAAGCTAAATAAAGCAACTGAAATATTCATAAAAGTAATTTTCATTGCGCTCTATTCAGTTGTTCTTACTTTCGAATTATCTTCCAGGACAATCACAGAGTAGGTAAATGCAAACTTTCTTGCAGAATTTTTGTCATTATTTAGTTATTTTTTGCTATAAGCATTCATGTGGAAAAATAAATCCCATGTGATTACAGTTAAATGTTAGACTTTAGACTAAAGATTCTTTCAGTCACTGCATTCTTGCCTATCGCTAAAATTTTCACTAAGGTTCATTCTTGAATACCATCTACATGCTGGCAGTCGAATAGACTAATCCGAATGCGGAACGTTCTCGGCCATTCACATCTAAAAGCACCCATGTCTACGTTCACATCTACGAGCAATAGCACCTAATCCAGTTTACTTTTCAGCTTTCAGATCGTTCCTATAAAACCGTAAAAAATACAAAACGCCTACATTTCCTACAATCGAACCTAGATTTGCTACAATCGGCTCTCTTGTTCCTTAGATTCATTCAGCCCAGAATGAATGAAAGTATAGCGCTGATTGAGCGACATAGACAAAAGACTTGCATTATCCTGTAAGTGGCGTGATCCGCTGAACGCCTATTCGGATCTCTTTATATCGGGAGACTATCCAAGTACGCCGATTTTTCACGAACGTGGGATAGGATCGTATAAAACAGTCACGTCTTTTTTAGTGTCAGTGGCTTCGCTAGGACTCGATCCTTAACAATATCATAACCAGGGTAAAGAACATCGTGAGAGCCCCCGTACAACGGCTTATTGAATTTCTCAGTGAAAAGGGTTCAGTGACTGTAAATTCTTAGTTTCATTGCGACTTTCCTTGTAATCGACTTTTTATTATCCCTTGAAAGAGAAATTTACATGAGAATTGCTTTGTTGCCTTTTTAGTCCCTATATGATATGCAGTTAAGAAACTTGCTTATAATAAATATAATAATCGTAAACTTTGCTCAAGGGGGTCTTTTGTCTAGATAAGTTCTAGTTGTTCTTGTCTTATTATAACGTAGAATTTGCTAGCAAATTAAACTGGCTTTCGAGCTTAAGAAAAACTAAAAACTCGCTGTGGATATTGAAAAATGTATTCCTAATATTAAACAAAATGCATTATTCGCTTAGCAAATTGAATGAATTTGGAACGAACAGCTAAACCATAGGAGTCGTTAAACGAATTTCGTGGAAATCGCTACAAACTGGAGCGACGCGACGGGAGAATTTTCTAGAACTTTGTTTTGTTCTAACGGAAGTAAGTAATTGATTTTAATTCCACTGCTAGTACGTTGAAACGCAACCGAGCGTTAATGAAAAATAATTTTCTCATCTGAAATTGCAAGTTAAAGAGTAAAGCGAACTACGAGGACCAGGCGCACTAGCTTACAGAAATATTGTCCATTAAAAATTCTCCTTTGCTAAAGGAATATAATAGACTTGTAAATGAGTATTTTCTTAGTAATTTGTCACTCGTAAAACTAGCAAGCCCCTGCACTTTGGTAGTTCGTGCTCCTTTTGATGAGACGGGAATCTTAGGGTTTTCTGATGCTTTATTACGTTTAAATTTCCATGCTAATGGGAAGAATGGAGGGGAAACTTAGAGGCTATCAGCTGCCTGTCATCCGATGCAAATAGCTGGTCCCGTGGGTGTCGTAAATGGCGAGTAGGCTTATGCAGAAAGGATCGGAAGCAATTCGGCTGGGCACTAATAACGGTATGAAATCATGTTTGGCTATTCCGTTTTGCAGAAAATATATAGAATATTTACAACCGAATTTCTGACAGAATTTGCTAGGCACTACGTGTACTGACTGGAATGGTCCACTCAATCTATGTGGTTTTTTCCTCAAAATACCATTTCAGACACCAATACTGGTGTTATTGTTATTAGGTATATGGTCTTCACATGATCTGACCAAGATTATGTCTAGACTTTAAAAGTGACTGTTCTTCTTCTTTTCATGTGGTTAGTGACTAACCTGGTGTCAGAGTTTTAAAGCCGCCCATGGGCCTCTGATTTGGCTTCACATGCCGTCAAGAAATATCTCTCAGGCATCCTCTCATGTTTTCTCACGATGTTTTCCTTCACCGTTTTTGAAGCAAGTGATAATTATACAATATGCACATGAATCCAAAAAGTTAGAGATGCGTGCCTTGGGTTCGAACTCGAGACCTATGACTTGGTAGTCTGACGGTCACACCACTAGGCTATCACTGCTATCAAAAAGTGTGTCTGTGACCTCTGAGTTTGTTTCGGCCGTTCTTCTCAAAGAAGTCACAAAGGAAACCCCGATTTCATCTAGTTTTTAAAATATGATTGACGTGTATGTATGTGTGTGTACAAACCTATGTATATACTTACAGAAATTAAATCATTTATCATTTAGGAATGTCTCTTTGTCTACTGCTGAGTATGAGGTCCTGGGTTCGATGCACAGGTCGGGCAGCGTGTTATTGGGTTTTTCCATCTGGATTTTTTCAGTACCAGCCCAGAGTCTAGATTTGTGCCCGGTTGATGGCAATAGGCTCCTTAGTACATGGGACTTAAGAATAACTGGCGAAATGTGGATGTACACCTATGCCTAAACCTAAAAAAGTTTGAATACTAGTTTATTCAGCTTGTAACATTTATGTAGATGTGTATTTTTTACATTGTTATAATAAGATAGTAAAATATAATTTATAAAGAAAAGGTTTAAATGTCGATGCTTAAAGATGATTTCGAAGTGTGAATTTTTTATATTTCCCTCATTGCATGATTGCTAGAAATTCACATTACAGTCTTGGTCGCGTCTTCTTGTTGAAAGATTGAACTATCCCTTATTGTTGTGATTGCGATAAGCAGAAGTGTAATTAAAGAAAGGTACAGAGTGAAATAAACTAATTATCCTTAATAATATCGCTTGTAGACTTATTTTTACCAGTGATCTAACTGTAGGTATGGCATAGTACCACACGTTATTTGTTTTTAATGTGTTTTTTTTGGGGTTCCGTACCCGGAAGGTGCCACGGGACGCTATAGCTAAAGCTCCGCTGACCGTCCGTCTCCGAATAAAAATCAAATAAAGTTAAAAATTATACACGCTATACACGAAACGTGTTATAGAAATAGGTAGTACTTATAATATTGTACGTTCGTACGGAGCCCTTCGTGTGTGAGTCCGACTCGCACTTGGCCGCTTTTATTAAAATGTATTGACACTACCCCACGTGTATTTTTTGTTTATACTTATCTAAATAATCATTTAATTGTGTTTTTGTGTGTTGTGATTCGGAATAATAATCGAAGAACGTAATAATAAAGCTGTGCCAATTAATTATAATTACTGTGATAATGGGACCGTATCTATTTCGCTTATTGAATGATAATTTGTGAGTAATTACAATAATGATTGCCATTTACTGCATGGGGCCACAGCGTTTAATAGTATTTGAATTAACTGATGCACAATCCTTTATTAGTCTGATTAGGACTCATTTGTAGAATGATAAATGGTTGTGCAATTTTTTTGGGAAGAAATAAATAATTTTATTGTGGCATAAGCTAGGTTACAGAAAAAAACTGGCTAAGTGCGTGTCGGACCACGCAAAATGAAGGATTCCGTAGTTGGGATGAATTTATTCCAAGAACAAACTTAACTTAGTAGTAGAGAAACATTTTTTCTCATACGTGATATGCGTTACGGTCAATTCTCCAACCGCAAATGTAAGTTTGTAATCGCAAAAGAATATTTTTTTAATGATAAAATTACAAATTATACATTTTCGGCCTTTTTCCTTTAGTAGTGCTGTGAGACCTTGCTTCCTGCCAAATTTCATGGTTTTGATTTATTTGCGAGTATCAAAATATGTCACATAAATGGCCGTATTTTTTTATTGCGTTGACTTAGAAGCTTGATTTTTTAGAGCCCCAAGGAAACATAGATGATTATATATAATATTATGAACATATTTGATATTCATTTCAACTTCGCATTCCTGAGAAAATGGGTCTTGACAGACGGACGAACAAAGAAGTGATCCTGTAAGGGTTCCGTTTTTTCCTTTTGAGGTACAGAAACCTAAAAAGTGTAACCCTGACTTCAGAGCTAAGGTAGACCTGTATTTCAGGAGCTGAAATAAATCTCAACTCTCCGAGACGAGATCGAACCCAGGAGACATTTGCCCGTCATAAGTAAGTCTTTACTTCTCGATAAAGCACTGAAATGGGACGCAAGAAACTTAACTACCTTCGTCCTTCGTTGACTAAGTTTCTTAATTCCGTTCTTGAAACTACTAAGACAACGTACTACGTAAACACTAAAAGTTCCCATTAGATCTTCAGGTCTCCGAAATAGATTGATGAGTCCGTTTGACATCGTCATTAGGTCTCGGTCAGACCCGAGCGTTTTTCGTGCGGACCTCTCGGCCCGGATAATTGGACCGAATGTTTTCGTTCGCTCAGTCTAATGACTGGCAGTTTTGTTTACCAACGGGACACGCTGGCTTTTATTGAGCCGTTTGCGTTTAGCCCCCGAACAATTGGTGACTGGTTTTATACTTTTTAAACTTTCGACTCTGGAAAATGTTTCGTCTATTTTTGATGTTCGTTGGGGTCTATTGAATAAAAGTTGTGGGCTTCCGGCGTTATTTAATTAAATGTATCCGGTGTAACACAATTTAATAATTTAGTCAACTAAACAGGACTCGCTTCGGTTTTTCAAATATATACTAGTAGAATTAGCGTAGCAGAGACACGTCAATTCTATAATATTTTTTCTTGCGATTTAGTTAAACAGACATTCTGATCACTTATAGTCTTCTAGCAAAACTTAGTGATTCAAATGTACATGAGCATACTCCGATGGCGATAATTGGACTCTTGGCCACTAGCCTAGCTTTACTTAAGCATAGATATAGGTGCCTACAATGTTACCTTCTTACAAAACACAATCTTTTATTTTCTTCTTTTCTTTATATATAGTCAACCCAAGTCTAAGAACATCCTATGGATCACTTTCCTTTTCCAAATCAGATTGCAAAACACCACTTTCCACTATGTGTTAACCATGACAATCTCAAAGCTTTAAACTACTCTGCGAAGAAACTCTCAATATCGCTGATACACTCCAAGTGAATTGAAAATTCGTACAATATGTACTAGCGGGGAGTATGTAAAATCCGAAATAAGGATCTCTTCTCGACTGGTACCAATCTAAGTAATTGAGCGGTACTAAAATATGTATGCGTCTATACTTACATGTTTTTGCGTAGGGTCGCGCGGGTCTCGGTATCGATATATTTCGCTGTCCATCGATGCGTCACTTCGGCGAGACCGATAGATTGATCACCGCACTGAATGACGTCCTCATTCCGGCCCACTGTACCCGGGGTCCGACCGCCATTTTATACATAATATATTTTATACAAATGTGAATATTTTAGGCTTTATCATCTCATTGTATTCTAATTCACTCTTTACTTTAAGTTAATAAAAGTTATGTACGAAAATGAGATAATAATATCACCAAACAAAGACCGTTTGTGTAGGCACTACTTATTCCTATAAAAGGGGTTTTTGAGCGATTTCTGTCGCGTTAGTGAATTAGCTTTCTTTGTGTCACATGAATACAAAACAGTTTTTCTCCCTTTAAACATAAATGTAAAAGCAGTAGCTTAGTAACTTATTTACTTCCTGTTTCCTGAAGAGAGTTTTAATCTAATAACCTGGTTGCATTTACGAACTTGTTCTATATTTTAACTCCGTTCTGCTTACAAAGCAATATCTAATAATTGATTTATCGACTAGACCTGCTACTTTTTAGATACTTATCAAGTTTAACTTTGTTGTTGTCTGACTTGTGCAATTATCCTAATGAATCCAAAGCCGGATAAGGTTTTTCCAAACAGACTTTTGTCTAAAGAAATCGGTTTTATTTAAGATCAAGATAACGCGACGACTTACCTTCAGTTTGTTTTTCTTTTTATTCCGTCGTGACGCCCGCCTTCGCTATTCATCTGGATTTTAAGATTATTTTTGATGTTTATTGTTTGGTTTGTAAATTGCGAGTGACAAAATGCCTCGATCTCGTTTTGCCTGCAAACAACGGGAGACAAGCCTGAAGCCGGTATATAACATTGAGCTATAAATGTCCATTTAGCTAGCTAACATCGGTTTTGTTTGAATGGCTTTTGTGAAAAAATTCTCGTCGACCGCTAACGTTTCGTATGACATAGTAAATCCCATTCTAGTGCAGAGGCGTCGCTTGCGGCAAAACTGTCAGGAGCGTTTTCAAAGAATTATTGTCGCATGACAGCATTGCCCGCGCGGACGAATGTTACAAAATGTCGCAAATCACAATGGCCGCGTTTGTTTATCAGCTGTATGCGATTTATTGGGAGTGCAAACGATCGTGACTCTGTGCAGTTTTGCGAATATTTATCGATTCCTTGCTAAAGCGTTATGAGCAATGCAGGAGGTAAGCGAGGGCAACGTTTTCAGGAACCGATTTATTAACTTCGCAATATCGCTTGATAGTGTGAATACTTAGCATTGAATATTCAATACTCAATACTCAATTATTTATTGCATTCCATATGTATTACATACATGGTATAACAAAGTAAAATACCAATATGGACCCTGTCGGGCACATCAAAATTAGGAGAGAGGAAGAGGGCTAAGTATCAATTTAAGCAATTCAATATTATTATAAATTATTAGATGTGTATAATTGGGTGTATAATTATATATTCATATTTAAACATATATATTATTAGGTTTGTGCATTTATGTATAGTTTATTAGTTATTTTAATTTTATGTAATAATGGCGGTAATTATTATGAAATTCTTAGAAGTATTTTCATTATTATTAAATTATGATATTATTTATGCACTCATATTTTCATATTTATATTTGATTTCTATGTGAGAAGAGGCCTTTGCCCTGCAGTGGGACAGTAACAGGCTGGATTATTATTATTATTATTATTATTATATTCCATATTAAATTATATATATTTCATAATGTTTGGTGTAAGAGAGAATAATTGACAACTCAATGACTCATTCAATATATAAGAACTGTTTAGTACTGGTTTTTAAATGATATCATCAACTACTCCATTCGAAGCTACACCTTTTCTAAACGCGGTGTATGTTAAGTTACGTAGTTGGTGGCTATCAGCATCCGGCCGTGGCGCACATAAGCACACCGGGGGCTGCCTATGACATTATTAAACTCAGGCGCATGTCTGCTCGAGTGACGCTAAAAAACTACGTGACCGCGTTGCACAATTGAGTTCCCTCTGAAAAATCGTCTGCCCAAAATTCAGAGCGTATCCTGAACGAATAAAGAAAAAAATAACTACGGCCGCGTGGGCCACTCGGCCGAGTGTCCCGAATAAATTATGTTGATGAAACTTTTAGTTTGAGTGTTATACCGCACCCTGGCATTCGTTTTAATAATCATTAGATATGAATCCTGAACTTTCGTAGGTAGTTGACAAGTTAACTAGAGCTAATAAGTCTGATGGCTGTTTTTTCCTATCTCTGTTTGTTAAAGTTTTATACGTAGATTGCGTTAGTGTCTATAGTCAGAGTTTTTTTTCATAAAAACCTTTTATTAATTTATTGTTGTTGTCCATTCAAAGACTAAAACCTAATTTTCTACCTTACAATTTTAAAACCACACTAAAAGGTTCTTAAAAAGTAACAGGACTCGAGGGTACTGAAAGAATTTTAATAAGTTTCCAACTTGTACAATCGGGAACAGGGATTCAGGGTCTATTAGACATTATTTTAAAAGGAACTGAACAATATTTTCACGTAATTTGGAGGCCATTTCAAACGAATTTTCGGGTCACAGCTTGTCATTTATGATTGTGCGGGCTACGAATTACTAAGTAGATTTGGAGTTATTTTACATTTTGGGATATTTATTTCAAATTATCATTCGTCGTAACACTTCTTAAATGTAAAAAAAATAAAAGAAGGAACATCAGATTACTTAAGGGGGATGCGCTAACGTAGCCCGCGAAATTCAAATTTTCTTACGTTTCTTGCAATTCAGTGTCAGGTTGTATCTTGACTAAAATATGGTTCGCGACCATAACAATTTACAGAATTATAAACATTTAAATCAGGAATACAACTCCTAGTTTTAGAATAATCCTAAAATGTCATGCTTTCATGAAATAGTCATTCTATACGATTACATGAACTTAGAGAGTATTGATGATTTTTATGGATATAATTCTATAAATAAATATTTGATACGGCCGCGAATTATATTTTAAACAACATACTACTTGATACTGACACATACAAAAAACGTAAGAAAATTTTAATTTCGCGGGCTACCCTGATGCTTTCGCCTTAAGTCTTTCACAGCTCATCAAATGGGTAAATTGGAATGTTTACGAAAAGCACCAAACTTGTACAAAATAATTTAAAGTCGGATCATTATCGCATCTTAAAATTCACATATACTGTGACGTTATCGTAAAGTGGAGTATTTCAGTGACAGGTTGAATCAACGTATCGGGACGAGATAACAGAACGGCCAGTAAACTCCACGTCGAATAAAATGATTAACTTTATACGACCTTTTCACGGTTATTAAACCCGCCCATTGCCGGCACTCCCCATGAAATGAAACTGGAGACACATTAATTCAAGTGCAACACGAAAAATGCATTAGCGGCTCGGATCGACCATTCGTCATTGTCCTGCAATACCTATCTAGTTCAGGATAGGTCAATGGAATCTCTGGATATTGAATTAGCTTTAAAAGTAAAGTCGATCAGTTTTTGAATGTGGATTGATTCTTTTAGACCGGTCTGCATAGGTTTTTTTACTTTCTTGCTTTCAGCTTTAACGTAATGGAGTGGATAGAGTTTAAAGTTTTGTTTAAGTACGGGGATAACTAAAATAAGTTTGAGCTAAACGCCAGTTTAATATATAATAATAATATTATAAATGTGAAAGTTTGTATGTTTGTTACCCAATCACGCAATACCGCATAACGGATTTGGATGAAATTTGGCACATAGATATTTTATAACCTAGATTAACCTTTTTATCCCGGTAGTACGTTCCCGAGGGATAGTAAATTTTCGACCTCCACGCGGGCGAAGCCGCGGATGAAAGATAGTGCACAATATTTTTGTCGTTAACATATTCCCAGGGCCTCATAAATGCTGACTTCCGGCCACCGTAGGCGCGGGCTTGCGGATGGTGAGCAATGGGTAGCTCGCTGTCCGCTAAGGACCAGTCGTTCGATTCTGTAAAAATATCACCGTGAAACTGCTGAAGCTTAGGTGGAATGAGCTGTCAATAGTGTTAATCCCTAGCATCCTGCCGGTCGATTCTGTGGCAGTGACAGCTCATTTCACCTAAGCTTCACGTTAATATTTTTACAGAATCGACCGACAGGCCCGGGTCGACGGCGCGTTGTGTTCCACGCGCGCCTCAAAGAGATGTCAGCACCAACTGACGGGGTCCGAAAGGACCAATGCCTGCTGGGGTTGCGAGTTTGTCCGAAAGGGATATCGCGGCCCCAGCACACAGGCGACGGAAGGAACACGGGTGGGTTTTAGTCAGTAAAAATCTGACATGCCGCTCCGCCGAGGGCGGGAGAAGTTATTTGATTATTTCCCAAGCTTAAAAAAAAAAGAAAAAAAAGGGCCTTATAAATGTTTTTATCATAAACTCTTTAGTATTTTACGAACCTCATATATTCAGCGCAGCCTTTTGAAGTCGTTGTTTGCATATAAAAAGTTTCAGTTTAAAATCAATACATTCAAGTAGGGTTTCATAAGGACATTTATTTCAATATTATATTTCATAAATTACACATTTATTGTCAAAGTCAACGTAACGTTAGCACAAGATTTCGAGATAGGTTTAAAAACAATATGAATATCGATCGATAATTTGAAATTCCTAACGATATAACTAGTTGCTTAAATTGTAAGTTATTCTAGTCAGTTAAATATTTTAATCGATTATTACATATTATCATTACATTTAACATTCAATCCGGCTATTACAATTGATATTTTAATATTAGTTCCTATTGAATTTCCTATACTTTCTTATAGTTTGTAAGTTTATTTCTGATAAAAGACAATGTTCTATTAATGAGGTCCAGTAAAAACAGAACTATTCACAAAAAATTATAAAAAATTACGTTACCATAAATTAATATTGTTTAGAATTGTAAACATTTTATGGGAAACGCTTAATAGGGATGATGACTTAAATTTTATTTTTAGTCCGTCATGGAGATTATTAAAAAATATTGGACACGTATTTTTTCTTCTTTTACGTAATCTAAAGATTATGGCCATACATTGAGTTAAAATGTGCCATGACGTCACGAGTATGTAGATTTTATACTTACTTGTGACGTAGCGACCCCAACTCCCCGACTTAAAATGCGTTTTATCTAAGTAATTTTTATTAATATGATAAAGCAAAAATTACGTGTCTAATATCTTTTTATTATCTGGCTGACGGACTAATTAGAATTTCTTATTTTTTACCCAGGGATCATCCCTATCATGAAAACCAACTATCAGTAAATTCCATTTAAGTAATAATGAATCACAAAGCAAGTACTTTAGCGGAATTTCTATTAAAAAATAATTAGGTTACAAGTAGTAAATAATTTATATACCTTTTGTCTTTTATGGATAAATATGTACATCAGCTCAAATCATGGTTTTTCTCAAGTATACAGTTACAGAAAAAGGGGTTTTCTATGTAAGATTTTTTCTTGAAAAATGTTATAATAATATTGTTAACAGTTCATTTACATATCTTTGAATATCTGTACAATAATATGGCACACGCTACTCATTGTTTGGCACAATTTGTATAGAAACGACGAAGGTTGTCGAGACATATATTTTTTTTTGAAGTTCTTCTGATCCGTTATTTGGGCACG
Source organism: Agrochola lota (assembly GCA_947364205.1). NCBI lineage: Eukaryota > Metazoa > Arthropoda > Insecta > Lepidoptera > Noctuidae > Agrochola > Agrochola lota. The sequence goes on along the minus strand of OX376227.1, from coordinate 10,430,198 downwards.
ATTTTCTTTTGTTTTTGTCATTGCCGTGTACCTACTAACCATAAGCGATTGTCGCACGAGAACGCGATCTTCGCGCTCGTTTATATCACTATGATATACTTCTGCGATCAATCAAGTCGCATTATGTGCGTCATTATTCAGGTAAAGGATCGCTTAATCGCGTATTCGCGAGCTTTCGGTAAGGACGCAGAGTACGTCAACTCTATACAAATTCTGCTTCTATATAATAGTATCAACATTTAAAAAGTATGTAGATATCGCAGCACGGTGAGTAGTAAAGCGTACAGCTGTGGCGGCAGATGTTGCGCGAGGAAGTATTGATGCGCATGCGACGCGGCCGGGCGCGCGCGGTGGGACGGCAAGTTGCGTGCGCGCTGCCAGGCCGCGCCCGAGACCATCGGCTCCTCGGCACCGAAGCCGTTCATGCTTAGTTCTAGTCCTGTGAACATTTAAATAAAGTTAAGGCGACTTAAGTTTTGGAGATATTTTGCAAAGGACCCAATCAATCTGCCTAGCTTTTTCCCAATTATGTTGGGGTCGGGTTCCAGTCCTACTGGATGCAGCAGAATATCAGTATTTTAAATGGATTGCCTATCTGACCTCCATAATCTAGTAACTGGGTAACACGGTACCCCTTGGTCAGACTGCTTATCAGACTTTTGTGCTTCTGACTATCAGTAACGACTGTCAAAGACAGCCAGGACTAACAGTTTAACGTGCTTTCCGAAGCACGGAGGGGTCTCGATAGGTATGTCGGGGGGTTATGAATGGTCACCCATCGACGGACGAGACCTCGCTAAGCGATGCTAATAATAATAGTTTCGTGAAGCTTGCGATGGCTCTGTCATGCTATTACAAATTCTAGGTGATGTTGGTGTTAGAATACTTTTGAGAATGATATTATGCCCTTTTTTTTTGTTTTTTTGGCGTTGCGAAATTATCAAATAACTTCTCCCGCTCTGGGCGGAGCGGGAGGGTGTGTCAGATTTTTACCGACTAAAACCCACTCGTGTTCCTTGCGTTGCCCGTGTGCCGGGGCCGTGATATCCCTTTCGGACAAACTTGCAACCCCGACAGGCATTGGTCCTTACGGACCCCGTCAGTTGGCGCTGACAGCTCTTTGAGGCGCGCGTGGAACACAACGCGCGGTCGATCCAGGCCTGGTCCTGACTGGACGGCGAGCTACCCATTGCTCACCATCCGCAAGCCCGCGCCTGCGGTGGCCGGAAGTCGGCTCGCGATTCCCGACGCCCGGGGCGTCTCCTGCGGCGACTAGGGGCGCGAGGGCGCGAATCTTGCCTCTCCCTCGCGCGCTTCGCCTCCTCCTTCGCGAGCATTACTGCTTCGCAGAAGGAAGTGACGGCCTCCCATGCGCTCTCGCTCCGGACCATGGCCTGAACCAGGGCCGGACGCGAGAGATCGCCGCCGCCGATCGCCTCCGTGAGGACATGGCGGTGCTCTGGCCAAGCAGGGCAGACCTCCACCGTATGCTCCACCGTATCCTCCGGGATCATATTATGCCTAAGGTATATATATTTTTCGTTGATAGTCATAAATAAGATACCTACTGGCTATCTTATTACGTAACATAATTTCATATACGATTACGACTAATCTGTTACATTTTGACAGGTCAACAACATTCGTTTCGTTATTTACGTTGTTGAGCAGATTTTTTGCAGCAATGGATTAGCAATTTGTTTCAAAACGATTCAGATTCTGATTGATCGTGTATTTCGCTATTAGTGTACAGGTAACCCCCCACGAACCATGTGATACAACGACATTGATTAAATCTTGGACATGGGGGCATTAATTCCGACGAGTATCCAGTTCAGTCTATTGGCTACTTTGCCGAACTAACGCTACGTGTGTGTTCTTAGCTGCAGCAGCTACACGAACTAAGACGTATAATGATATTGGCCACTTACTATGCAAACTGACTTGGCTCTCCATCTTTCCGAGCGCATTGACAGAGGCGCACACGTAAGTTCCGAAGTCCGCCGGCGCTAGGGACTTTATCGTTAAGTTTATCCACAGTGAGTACTCGTTCATTATAGTTTCTGATACACGGAGCTTCGGGTTCTCGGTCAATTTGTCGCTTAATAGCGCTGTGGAACGAAAGGTCTGTTAGTAAGTGAACTTAAAGAATATGTTCATTAGTATGTTATTTTAAAACTTTAGGTATCGCTTTTTTAAAGTAACTAATGTCTTATAAAGTTTTGTCTAGTTTTAAAATTATTTGTGAATCATGAAATTGTGACACTAATATTTTTTGTTTATAAGTAAGTGCATCAACTTTTAATTTATATTGCATTTAAGTGATTTATGAATTATTGTTATTTTTGAATTTTTTAATATTATTTTATGCAGATTAGTTTACAAGCAACACCAAATTACAAAATTTGGTGTTGCTTGTAAACTAATCTACCTCTGTGATCTACATGTTTAATATCACTTAACGAGAAATAATAGTAAGAAGAGGTTCTGAAAAGCTTGGCTTGAAAGGAAAGCATTTTTGAAAGTCTCTTTAAATTTTTTCAGGTGTGTGCATAAAGTTACCCTGATATCTCTCAAGTATTTTGTTTCGTAGAGCGGAAACCGTCACATTTTGACTTTTAAGAAAAAGAAGGGATAATACCTTGTTCGCTGTAAACACGGTTTTAAGGCGGCACTTTCAACGGATTATTATTTACTTAGCGATATTTTTGTAGGAGAAACACCTAAATAAATTCAAAGGTCTTTCGGGATTAAATTCTTAAAATGTCAGTAAAATACAGTAGATAAAAAGCCTTTTTAGTTATTGTCTAGGTAGATGTACAGAACACCCTCTTAAATTTCACCTGTTAGGTATGTTTAAGTTTCATGTAATAGGGAGTGACCCTATAGCCATTAAACAGGCACCAATTCAGACTCCGGGCTGCTACTGACAAATACCGGATGGAAAATTTCAATAACACTTTTTCCGACATGGGAATCGAACACAGGACATCACGTTTTACAGTCGCGCTTGTAAGATACCAGTCCATATACTTCAATATACTTATCTAAACTAATTCCATAACAATAAAAATGCGAAAGTAGCATTGTCTGTCTGTTATCCTTTCATGCCTTAGGCTGAACTGATTTTAATGAAATTTGGCACACAGGTAGACCCTGACCTGGGTTATGAGCTGGGAGAGAACGTTCGTAGGAATAATTTTCGACATCCACGCGGGCGAAGCCGCAGGCACAAGCTAGTTAATAGATAAAAAATACCATTGGGATATTTACAGTTACCGTCTTCCCGGTACCAAGAGTTCATAGCTTTGGGAGAGGCTTCGATGAAGCACTGCAGTTCCACATCACTGCCGAGCGGCGCTCCTACTAGTTGGTTGGTCACCTTCACTTGTGGTATGACTGTTGAGGAGATAAAATACATTGAATTAAAACTACTGTTCCATTTTAGTAGAGGAGATATTTAGCTAAATTAATACTGGATGACTGGTGAATTTAACTGGTCCTAGGATCCGTGGTAGGTATAATATAAACGTATCTATAGTAAAACAGGACGTAAATTATATACACATATCTCTCGCAATCTAATCTAACTCTTTGAATAATTTATCGTAAAACATTCAAATTCTAACGTGCCCATATTCTAATATACCCAGTTTTTGTTCATACTCAATACAATTTACGAATTACATACAAAACGGCCATAGAATAAAGTTTACTGAAAGCGATTAAGTTTTTATTAGGTACGTTTCCAACGAAAATTGGTTTTCGAATACTTTTGTTTTAAACTGACATACTTTAGCCGTCAATTGAAAAAAAAAAAAAATCATTCGCTCAACGTGTGTGCCAGATAAACAAGCTTTTAGTTCAATTTAACAGACTCGTGAATATAGACTTAAAGATACGTTGAAAAGGGTGAACAGTCAATTCCATTAGAAATGTTTATCGAAATGTATTCTTTTAACGAAACTCGAAATAAAAAAGAATGTATCTTTCACTTGAAGTCTTTGAAACGTTAATGAGACATCTCCAAGGCACTTAATTTATCGTCAGTCAAGATACCTATCTTTTTCTTGAATATTTGACACACGATGGGATAAACAATTGACTTTACGTATTGATACAAATCGAAAATGCTTTATCATGTGCTAAAGTTCAGTGGTCTCCCTGAAATTTCCATAAAGTCCTGCTTATTTAAAAGCAAATGAAACTAGACAGATAAGACAAACAAAACTGCAACTCTTTAGCATTTGCCATCCTTCATTCAGTCCCGGTAATGTCTTAATGGTGTTTCGTATTTTCAAGACGATCATTAACTTTAATTAAAGTTTATTTTGAAGGAAGCATTTTAATCCTTTCAATCTGTAAGTAGGTATCTGAGGGACAGGAGAGTATTTTTTCAACTTTATATTTGGTAAATTCAAACTGCGGTAAATAAAGACCCTTAAGTCCAAAGTAAAACATTTAAACGGAATAACTTCGGTAAAACTTGGGCGGCTGAGTTTCTTGCCTTCTCCTCAACGCGAAGTAATCGAAAGGGCGGATCTTTTGACATTCATAAAGTGTACTTCATGTACCAATTTTGGAGAAAAGGAATAAGTATTCCTTGAGATACAATGCCTTCTCAAAATGTTTGACTGCTGTTGGGCAGTTTACGAATTGGGAGTGAAACAAGAGAAAATTAGATATAATATAGATTATCGACGGACGATCGAAAAGTCGTGAGTTCGGGCCCTACGCACTGAATTGCTCCTTTATAAAAACCAATTGGCTGCCCTTTTGGGCTGCAATTCTATGCACGCGATGTTTAAATGTTGAATTTCAGTTGCTTCTTTTTGAAATACAAATACGCCATTTCGATTCGTCATGTGCTTGGAATAATGTATTAACAGCGTCATTTATAAAATCAGAAAATAAACGTCTTCTGCCAAACATGCTCTCTATAACTGCAATAAAAACAGTATTATATTTTTCATGTAGTGAGCTAATTTTCGTCACTTACAGTGTACTTCGACGTGATACCGCCGGCTGACTGTAGGCGGGATGCCGTTGCTGGCAATGCAGTAGTAGGCCCCCATATCTGTCCTCTGAACGTGGGCCAGCTCCAGGGTCTCGCCTTTGTGGATATCCACAACTGCAACAAAAGGTTTTATTAACATTTCTTCACTGCACAAGAATATCAGCTAAAATACCTCTTTCATTTTCATCGAAATAAAAAGAGACGGCTACACAGTCATGGAACCTTTTAGTTAAATTATCTCTTTTAGTACATTTATGTGTAAAGGGGTTATAATGTTATGGGTTAGCTCATCGCTTAAAACGTTCTCGCGCCAAGCCGAGCCAGAAAAATAACCGGGTAATGCATTTTATACATTTATCTCATTTCCACGTAAAAACGAGAAAAACGTAGCTAAGTAGGACGCTTTTTAAAAACCTTTTTATTTCAGCTTCAGTAAACAAATTCACGATCTTACGCTGAATTATAAATAACGTAATCAATGCAAAAGGTTAAAACACACCAACAAAAATAAACCACATATGGGAATATTTTATGCGTTAAAAGGCTTTTAGGATCGTGATAGGGATCTACAGAGGAATTCACTTACACGGATTTATTTTAAGAAATAGGAGAGTGCCATTCATGTACTTGCAAAATGGAATACGTTATATGCAGGAAACTATTGTTTAAATCACAAATAAACACTGAAAAATTTCATGCTGTTTAACACGAGAGAAAGATTCTAGAGAGACTTTTGCCCAGCAGTGGGACAATAATGGATAATAAAAAATTAAATAACACGAGTCTTAATAAAAAAATATTTTGGACAGGAATACTATTTGTTTAAATACGAGTATTATCTACGATTCAAAACCAGTGAAAGGCAAAACAATTTTTTGAATAAAAGCGGAATTCTCTTTAACCAACGAAACCGTCATGAAAGCCGAACCATCCGAACCTTTGATGATGAGCCTAGCATGACATGCCCATAAAAAATGAAGGAGCCTTTTTTCACATCTCTTTTTGGGCAGTAATTAGCCACTTTTAGCTAGCCTGGTGTACCTAGAAAGGGGTATGTTTATTTCTTGTTTTCTTTATTAAATTTGGACGAGCACCACGGATTATGAAATGTTTCGGCCAGACTTAGGCCAACTTAATATTGTGACAGCAAAAATAAAGCTTCACGGGAGTTTTTAATAAACGAATAAATTATCCGTAAAAGAGCCCGGAGCTCACTTTACCGGAGTATTTAAAGTAATCTGAGCATTATTTGTATGTGGTGTTTTCTTAACTTTATTTCCTCGGAATTCGGAGTCGTTCGAGCGCGAAAAAAATATTCCGGCGTACTAGAGACGAGATGAAGCGTCGACGTGGAGTGCGGCATTTTCTCGTTTCACGGAAATATCGTCCATTCTGAAATCGCTTTTGAGTATAAAATCTTTTATTATGCGAACACGGTTCATTTAACGCGGCATTAAGTGAATTTGTCGAACATCGTATTTTAAAAATGAATGGGTAAAAGAGCTGTAAAATATGGAGGTAGCGGGGGGAGGGGGGAATTACGAGTCCGTGCCGAGGTATTGTGCTTAAGTTCCTCTTAGCGCAGTTTACCGATGATTTAATAAGCCTCCGTTTATTGCGGGAACTACCCTAGGCCTACCTACACCTAACAGCCGGCAGATATTGAGAACTATTTATATCGAGGCTACATTTTCTTGGCATAGTTATGCGATATGCATGCATATTCATAATTAATCGAACCTGCAATTAAAATATTTATGTATTTATTCATAATTTTCCCATGCAAAACGAGTTTCAATACGGTAAAACAAAGTGAATATTAATTAATATTTGCTCACTGACAATAATTTCTGGGAAAGCGATACACCTACAATCCCTTAAAATTTATAATAAATAAACAGTGCAATTTTATTGAAGAGATCGATTAACTTCAAATATATTACTTTAATGGTAACTGATACGTATGAGCTAGTTGAAGTTTTATTGCACAACATTTTGTTTTCATTGAGGATGTTATCTATTTTGTTCAAAAACTATTTCGCTAATTCGCGGTGGACCGACAAGTCAGTGTAATTAAGAGATTGTACAGCAAAAGCGGACAGTAACGAACTGTGCGTTATGTCGGACGTGACATATAGAGTGGAAGGGGAAGGGGGGGTGAATTAGTCGCAGTCGATGCGTGAAACCGGACATTAGCGATCACATTACGGACACATCATCATTAGCGGCTTGAAAAATATGTACCAATACCAGTAGGTACCTACTCACGTACCCTCCGAAATGAAAGATGACATTTGATTACATCCGCGCCAAATTCCTAACGGTATTCCCGATCTATTTTGTGTCGCCACGGATGTCATCTCTGAATTTAGCTGTGTAGAATTTGACACTAATATTGGTGTAGTTACACCAATATTTGTGTCAAATTCTACATTCTCTGTCCGTCGCAGTCACATGCTTGCCATAGATTTACTTTGTTTTCTATTGGTGTGCTTTTTCAGATTATTCTAGCATGGAAGAGGAGGTACCAATACACTCAAGCTCATTTTTTGCCATGTTTTACGCAAATGTTGGACCGATGATGATATGGCGACGCTTGGAAGGGCTGTGTCCATTGTATAGCACAGACTGTCTTTCGGTTTATAGATTTTCAAACAAACTTATATCTATACCATACATACTTAATATCATAAATGAGAAAAATACACTGTCTCTCTCATCTCTCTGTCTGTTACCTTTTGACGCCTAAGTGCGAATTTCATCAATGAAACTGAACGCGTTCAGCACATCTAAACCGCGTTCAAGAGCTGCCAGTGTCAATATTCCACAGAAAATAATGACACTCACAGCCCCTAAACGTGGTTAATGTACTGATCGCGTTGAGTGTCATTGGTGAAATAAGCCCTAAACGGCAGAACGGATTTGGATCAAATTCGGAACATGGAAGGTACATGACCTGGGTTAGGACATAGAATACATTTTATCTTGGTAGTACTTTTCTGTGGGACAAATTCCGATCGCCACGCGGGCGATGCCGAGAGCAAAAGCTAGAGTTCCACAGTGAAAACTTTATTTCTGCAGTTAAATCTAAATAATGCTAATGATTTTATTTTACCATTATTCACTTAGCATTCCGATATTAATCCAAATGATATTCTTGTGAAATTGCAATTTAATTCAAGCAACGAGTAACATAATACCAAGAAACTATTCTATACTTTGTGAAAGAAATTTCGATTGCACTTAAGATATAAATGCCATTGGAAATGTTACAATGTTAAACCATTATTTAAACATTCATGATGGCAACTGCGAATGAATATGAAAGTTTTGTACTAAACCATAACTTAAGAATTTGATTCGATTATCTAGTTTCACTAATTGTAGTCTAGCTAAATTGAATTCAGTATTCTAAACAGGTAATTTTAGTGAATTTTACAACTCTTGACCACGTTAACAAATGCACAGCTTTATTTTTTATTTCTTACTTGTAATTGTATGCTTAACTAAACCATCTTATAGATAGCACTGTATGAAACAGCCTTGTTTGTTTATGCATTTTATAAATTAATAGGTTTTGTTTATTTAAAAATGTGTGCATTATCTAAACATGTTTGCATAGCATTCCACATTAATTAATGCTACAGCGTAGCTGCGTAGGCGATGCCATCACAGCTACGCAAGCTACGTCGTAGCAGGTAGCAGCTACAACTTGATACCAGTACTTGAACAAAAAGGCGTTCATGTTATAAATAGTGGTTTAATTTTAAACAATATCGGCTATTTTCTTAATAAACTGCTGATCTCTTGGGTTTAAAAATCACCAAAACGGGTCTGAGTTAGTTACATTAGTCCAAATCTAGATTATTTTTAAACTTTGTTACATTTTGTCAGTCTCGTTGAAATTCATCTGCAAGTGACGTTTTAATCCGAAAAAGGACGCTGCCTCTGTCGACTGTAACATTCCAAACGTGACCAAAATAAAAATGCTATATTAACTCAATCCTGTAATTTTCATAAAAAATCAGACAGCGAGATAATGCGAAACATCTATTTTTATTTTAAAAAGGGAATTCTATTTTGGGTTTAGTTGAAAGTTCTTTCCGGTTTTTGGCATAATAAATGCGCTTCGTAATTTTTTTATTACCGTTAGATTTGTAAAAATCAATATTTTAAGTAATATTAGCATTTATTTTTAAACGACATTCAATAATAATACGAGAGAGGGCACGAGCATTAATAACCACAATTGCTCAAGCAGGGTTGGTAATTCCAGACTTGTTTTCCTTCACCGATGAGGAGCTCGTAGCTAAGTAACAACAGCCGCACTGGTCGATCCATCAGGTTAAGCTACGCTTGCCGGGGTTGGTCAGTGGATGGGTGACCATCTTTACATACAGAGAATCCTCCGTGCCTCGGAAAGTAGTGTCCAAGATGTTTATCTTGGACACTACTGACATCGGTGAAGGAAAACAAGTCAAGAAAACAGTCAGTGTGGGACCGACATATGAATTGAAAAAGTCACATTGGTAAGTGAATCTGACTCACTAAAACACTCGTCCAACTAATAAAATGATCCTAAGTATTAATTTTGAACAGCTCTAATTGTATTAAGCCTCGTGCAGACTGGCGCGACGCAACTCTTACATAACAATTTCTAAGAAATCTTCACTGTAGAACAGTTACCGGCGTCGCGTCGCGCCAGTCTGCACCCCAGTAGTAGTGTAGTCCCATTAAAAAAGTAATTAAAACCGTTTTGTTGGACATCAAATAAATCGCAATGATGGCACAATGAAAATGGTCTGTTATATAATATTCATTAATAGTGGTGCTTGTGTACAAACGTCACTTAATACGAATTCATTGTTTAGATAACACACAGAATGTTCACAAATGGTATTACAATTACATTGCGTTAGGTCGAACATAGACGAACGCTTTCAATCGGTCGGTAACACGATTTTCGTCTGTAAACCGTTGACTATGATTGGTGAAACTCGGGCTCCGACTTTTCACTTACTCAATGCACACATTCGTCATGCATTGACGTGTGTTTAATTGTGTATGCTTTTCCTTTCTCCGCCGAAGGCAATCGGGTAGGTTCGGACAGACTTGTATTTTATACCGATTTGATAAAATCAGGAAAATGTATTAAAAAAAATTGACTATCAACTAAAATTGTCCGCATACTGTTTTTCTTTTTTTGTAATCTGATTTTCTAGTGTCTTTTCGTTGACTATTTTTGACTGAATGATGATAAAATACTAAAGAAGTATTTGTGGTCACTTTGTAGAATTTTATCTAACGGCAGCTAGAGTTCTTGATTGTCAGGCCTGCTTCAAAGGCGAATAGGTATTCGGAACATGATCTTAATAATAGTGCTCATTCGTATAATTAGGTCTTTAGTCACCTTTGACGTCACCCCATGAATAGAGAGGGCGCGCAGAATGCATAATGGAACCAAGCGACAACCAACATATTGAAATACTTGAAGTAATCCAAAACTGAATTATTTCTTCTTCTTTTCGTGTGGTTAGTGACTAACCTGGTGTCAGTGTTTTAAAGCCGCACATGGGCCTCTGACTTGGCTTCACATATAGTCGAGGAATATCTCTAAGGCATACCGGTTTCCTCACGATGTTTTCCTTCAACAAAACTGAATTAAAAACTACATATAAGTAAGATCATTTCAGCCACAAGACGTCCAATGCTGGACATAGGCCTCCCCCAAGCTTCTATTTCTATATTTCACCATCCTACTACTTATATACGCATATAATATTGTAAACGCGAAGATTTGTGAGTATGTATGAATGTATGGATGTTTGTTACTCTTTCACGCAAAAACTACTGAACGAATTTGGATGAAATTTAACACACAGATGGTTTATAACCTGGATTAATACATAGGATACTTTTTATCCCGATATTCCTACGGGATTGAGACTTATGCGGGTGAAACCGCGAGGCGCAGCTAGTAAATAATATATGGGATACACGTAAATCTAAACACCTGTAGGTAGTTCTATTACTTTTTGATTATCGCATCAGACTGCTTTATAACCATGTTCCAATTATTATGGGGATACTAAAAGCATCCGTGAACAATATGAGTTATGTCGAGATACGCCCATAACTCACCCACTTACTTTATGGGTATTATAACCCATAACGAATTATCCATCAGTATGGTGCTGGAAGCCGTTGTATCGCCTCTTTGACTATAATATAACATCCATCATGATCAAATTCATGGTTAACCAGCATAATGGTAGCGCAGCAGGTCGAGCAGTCAGGAGAATTAATTGTTAAGATAATTGACAGCCTACATCAATTTGGCGCAGTATGGCCATTTCACACAACTGTCATAGAATGACAGTTGTGATTTCAAATCACAACTGTCATTCTATGACTAAAGACCTAATTATACGAATGAGCACTATTATTAAGATCATGTTCCGAATACCTATTCGCCTTTGAAGCAGGCCTGATAATCAAGAACTCTAGCTGCCGTTAGATAAAATTCTACAGAGTGACCACAAATACTTCTTTAGTATTTTATCATCATTCAGTCAAAAATAGTCAACGAAAAGACACTAGAAAATCAGATTACAAAAAAGAAAAACTTTTTCAAATCAAGAACATAAAAAAACAAAGCTCGAAACATAAAAGGTTATCTTTATTCGTGTCCCGTTTTATTGCTAATTTTTATTTTTCATCTCCCGTATCAGATATCTTCAGGTTTCATAAAAGCACTTAAGTATTATGACCGAAGACATCCGATCACTTTTACCCTCGTATGATATTAGCATGAAATGACTATGAACATTTTACCCTTGACCAGGAATGAAAATTGAATGGCGCGTACTTATCTTGTATGATATCATATGTATGGAGATTTTGTACTCATAAATTCTTTAATTTGATTACTTTGATACCTGGTACTTTTAATAGAATAAGTAGGTATTCTTTACAATCATTCTTTATGACTTTTTGAAAAGGTTAAGCCCACCCAGCTGTAGCTATTGTTAACCTACAAAAGATCATGTGAGACTTTTTTGAAATCATCACTTATGTGCCCACTTCAATCACCACTATGTTTCCAAAGTTTGGAGAATATTTGCTTAAACCCTAAGTCGTTAATGTAATGAATAATTAGGATTCAAAAGTTTAAATTCACGTTCAATGATTAGATACTACCTAACTAATAAACTTTATGTATTCCCAACATGCGAAACTTCAGAATATAACATAATATAACAATCCACTTCCACTATGTTATCAATATAACATAGTGGAATATTATCAAATAACTTCTGCTGCTCTGGGTGGAGCGGGAGGGCGTGTCAGAGTCTTACTGACTAAAACCCACCCGTGTTCCTTCAGTGTTACCTGGACGTTGCCAGGGGCCACAGTATCCCTTTCAGACTTTCCCGCGACCCCGGCAAGCATCGGTCCTAGCAGACCCCTTCCGTAATGCTGACATCTCTTTGAGGCGCTTGGAACACAACGCGCCGTCGACCCGGGCCTGGTCCTTATCGGACGGCGAGCTACCCATTGCTCACCGTCTGTAAGCCCGCGCCTACGGTGGCCGGGAATCGGCCTGCGATTACCGACAGCCAGGGCGTCTCCTGCGGCGAAGTCTGTCTGCCTGTCACCATTTCACGCCTTTACGGCTGAACGGATTGATGAAATGGTACACACGTAAACCATGGCCTGGGTTAGGACATAGGATACTTTTTATCTCGGTACACATTCCCTCGGGATTATTTCTGACATCCACGCGGGCGAAACTGCGGGCAAAAGCTAGTACTAAATAAGATCCTAATTATTATTTTTAATCCTTTGACGTAAGGTTTAATGAAGGTTTTTTGTCTGAAATATGGTTACGTTTCACTAATAAGTAACAAGTAAACGACAGGCCGCACGCGCGATAATCTGGACGGGTTCCTGGAATAAGGGACCAAGAAACCCTTTGACACAAAGGCAGATCATTCTTGTTACATTGTTCGACTCATTACGGAAAACAACGTAGTTTGTTGTGAAATATTTGAGATATTAAGGTATCATACCGCACAATACCCGGTTTTCCTAAATGTCACATTAATTAATTGTTTATCTATTTTGCTAACCACAGAGGAAGAATGTGATGTAAATTTTATAATAATCGTACAGACTCATGAATGTAATTGAGAACTTTCCAAGAAATAAATATTTAATTGGTTAACCACTGGACATGGCGACAACAAAGCTGGTTATTGCCGAGATTCCTTTGGTTGGCGACAAAAAAACCAGGGTCAAAGGATAATTCTCAGCAGTCAAGTTCACATTTTTTGAGACACTAACATAAAAAATCAGAAATCATTTTTTTAAAGAAATATGCAAATAACAGACTTGTTAACGGTAATATATTCATTTCTATGACGTAATATTTATTTTACTGGAATTATCCGCGTTTGGTCGATTTGATTATTTTTATTAAAAATTTTCAAGCGGAAGAAATACCAGGAAAATTAATTGTATCGTTTAAATCAAGTGGCTATTCGCCTTTTCCCACTTCTGAGATTGTTTGTTTTGGCGCTTACAAGATCAATTAATTAAAATATTTCCGGAAAATGGAAATATTCGGAAAATCAGCCGACAGCCAGAGACGCGCATTTGCTCTGGTCATAATATAAATTTCTTGTTTTTATCCCGCTTCAGGTCGTTTTGAAGCAAAATATTGAATACAATGGCTTTTGTAACATAAGCATTGATATAGGTATTCGGATTTCTACGTAAGCGTGCGTATAAACACAGAAAGTACTTATTTTTATCACTTCTACATTATAATGCGACTTGAAATCTAAACGATCTCTCCGCTAGATGCAATAGTAGTGCTTGACGCCAAAAGAGATTTAAGTGACAACTTAAAGCGGTTCTCGAATAACCGATCGGCGGGACAGGCTATTAATACTTAAGAATCTCGTAATCCCGTGAATTATTACATTAGTCTCGACGGAGAACTTTATATTGGAAACATATTTAATTTTGCCTAAAATAGCTTCAAGCGAGCCTTTAGGATTATAATATATATATAATTATATATATAGATAATTCTACTTATAATATAATAATATTATTATGGTGATAAAATTTTGGTATTCATTCGACGTTTGTGCATAAAACATCCATCCCGGTAACCGAGACCTTACACATAAAATAAATTATTGTTGGAAATCCGACCGCCGCGATGTATCTTCGATGTTATCGCGCGGCTCTCACTCGGCCCTGGTTATGACATTATTAAACTACACCGTGCCGATCCTCTGACGCTAAAAAATACGTGACCGCTTTACACAATTTTTCCACGTTGAAAAATAACCTTCCACAAATTTAAGACCGGCACTGACAGGCGCGAATAAATTATGTTAATGAACACTTTGGAAGCGCATTCGTTGATTCGCCCGATTGGGCAGGGGCTTTTTCTTTAATTTACATAATAACCGGGCGAGGGCGCTGCGGTCGCATGCAACCGTAACCGATAGTTACGGTTGCATTACTCAGCAACTTCCCGGAAACTAAAACTAAAAACTGTCTTATAATGGGGTTAATGTCTGTTTTCATATAAAACAGAAAGGAAACGTCTGTATTTACACAAGTTCGCTGCAAAACATGAACATTTAAACTTTTGCTCATGATCATCATGAATAGAATCATTAACTGTGTGGAGACGGTGATACAGCACCGCGTAATCAAATTAATTTAGTTAGTTATACCACTGCTACTTGTTGAATCAAGTTAAGGCGAGTTTCGTGTATACTACCAAGTTAATTAAGACATCCAACAGTTCATTTGCTTTCATAAAGGAAATAAAATGAAGAAAAAAGAAGTTTATTTAAGCCAGTTGCATGATAACGTGTTTGCGGGGAGGTAGTGCGATTATTTTGCATGAACTAAGTCCCCTAAATGCAACTTACACGCTAAATCCATTAGGCTTATGTTCGCATTGAACTCGGCGCGTGTGGCTGGGTAAAAATAACAGTTTATTTACTGAGCTAACGCTTTCTAGGAAATTAAACTGTATACGGAACCCCATAACCGATTTGTAAGCGTTTTCATAACGCTGGCAACGCATCCTATTACATTATACTTGCCTTATAAATTGAAGTACGGCTATGAGCTCATTTCTGTTAAAGAAAGTGAATACTTTACGTCTACTTAACGTGTTTCTGAAGTTTAAGCGTGTTCCTATATAGACGTAATTATTATGACTTAAAAACTCTTTAGCATAATCATGTTACGGTGATTGTTATCAGAATTACAGATACTTTATATGTGACCACTGGGTTCGAACCCAGACATGCGCTTTACTTAGTGTAAATTATTTCATCACCACTGGTCTCAAAGCGATGAAGGAAAACATCGTGAGGAAACGGCATGTCCTAGAACCAAAAATTCGAAGACATGTGACATCTACCAACCCGCACTGCGCCCGCGCGCTTATTTTATTTTATTTATTATGGCCCAATCCCTCTCAATTATAGTTTACATAGTAAAAGTGATAGAAAAAAAAAAACATTGTCACTTTCAATGTTCTAACTGGCAGAGATTCGCAGAAACTGCATTAATCTTACATTTAGTACAACATAATCTATCAACAAAAGATTATGCCAAGACCCAGATATACTGTATCCCAGCAGTGACATTTATTTATTTATTACTTCAAGCACACAAATGTATAGAGGCGGACTTAATGCCATAGGCATTTTCTACCAGTCAAACTTTTGGTGATTGGACATTGCAACAACATGCTGTTGTGAACATTGTAGGCTGATTATGTTTGTATGTTCAAGATTATTTTTGAGATTCTTGTGAGTTACTCTATCGTAACAAATAATCTCTTTAGGCCATAAATATTAGAACAATAAACAACTTTCATCGTAAATCTTTCTTTGCTTTTACTACGGTATACCTTTTCCATGAACGAAAGGTCTACCATAACATAAAGGTACAATACCATGGGAAGGAACACAGCTGATGTGTTTTTCTTTCATTAACAGATCTGTTGTTAAATTAAATGATAGTTTAATAGAGATAAAACTAACTTTACCTTTCTCTATCCCGGAACTATGGAACGGAAGATAATGATAATATTAATTATGTTTCCACAAAAGGTATTATCTTCCACTCTAGTAAATATAATATAACCTAATATAACATCACGCCTGTAATCCCCGATTGGTTAGGCAGAGGTGTACCTATAATACACCTACATTTCGCCAGTTGTGTTTAAGTCCCATGTAATAGGGGTAATAGCCTATTGCCATCAGCCGGGCTCAAATCCAGGCTGCTACTGAACAATTCCAGATGGAAAAAACCCAATAACACTATGCCCGAGTCGGGAATCGTATCCAGGACCTCATGCTCAGCAGTAGCGTTTGCGACCACTAGACCAACGCACTGTGGATCGAAAAAAGGCTCTCGAATAACTTGGAGCTTACATTTTAAAGTGTCGGTTTTTGCTTAAAATGGCTTCTAATAGCCAATATTATGCATAAATATATCATAAGATCAGGTAGGCAAATTACCTGCTGAGGTTGCGGGTTTGTCCGAAAGGGATATCGCGGCCCCGGCACACAGGCAACGGAAGGAACACGGGTGGGTTTTAGTCAGTAAAAGTCTGACACACCCTCTCGTTCTGCCCAGAGCGGGAGAAGTCATTTGATGATTTCCCAACCTCAAAAAAAAAAAAAAAGGTAGGCAAATTAGCCACTTATATATTTTTTGCAAAAAAAATGTATAGAGCTAATGCATGCTCTCTACGGAGAGATTAACCATTATACCCTTGCAACGGTGATGTAACTATTTATTTATGATTTTTTGACGTACCTACTTGATTTTTTCACATTAGGTGCCGTTTTTAAAAAAAAAAAAACAGCACTTTATCTCTTTATATATGGTATACCGTATAAGAATTATAGACCGATCACATGTTTGTCGACGGTTTATAAACTTATTACATCCATTTTGAGAGCGAAAATTAACACACACATTGACAATAACTCGATTATGTCTGCCTCTCAAAATGAATGTAGTATGTAGGTTGTATGATGTGTCCGACCCAGTTCTCGAAAATGACCATGTTACGTTGTACTGGGATCGGTCTATCATTACTGACAGGACTATTGTTGCCAATAAGCCTGCTATAGTGGTGATAGACCGATTAGCGCGCCGCGCAATGATAGTCGATGTGACCATTCCACATGACGGGAACCTCGTGAATGCTGAGAAAGAGAAACAAATAAAATATCTCGACTTAGCACACGAGGTTGTCGACATGTGGAATGTGAGCTCGGCTATCATTGTGCCGATTGTCGTAACGGCCAATGGCCTGATTGCCGAAAGCCGCGACCAACATCTCTCGAGGCTGTCGTTAGGCGGTTGGATCAAGGGCCTGATTCAGAAGGCAGTACCCCTCGATACGGCTCGCATTGTGAGGAGGTTCCTGTCTCTGCAGTCCTAACCACCGGTAGCTTGAACCCTGCTCCCGACACCGGCGGACCTCTTTTTTTAATATTTTTAAATGTTTTTTTAATATCTTTTGTAAGAAATATTTAAAAATTTAATTTTATATGAAAGAAAATAAATAAACGACATAATAATAAGGTTTATTCATGTAAAAAGGTAAAATAGTAAATACAAATTTGTTTAAATCTACGAAAAATTATATTGTGTTATGTGCCTGAACTAGGTCATTCTGTATTTCAGGCAGTAGTGGTGTTTGTTTAATAAAAAAAAATCTTTAAAACTTATCTACATTTCCAACAAAGGTAGGAACGCCACGCGCCACCCCTGACCAAAACCACCAATCAACCTGAACAATACAAACATAAACATTATCATTCTGTTACAACTTAAATCAAAACATATTTCCACAAATCCCATCGAATTTCTCCCTACATAAAGGTCGGAAGGGTTGAAAGATTCACGCTGAATTTGCGACTAAAATAGCTGACTCAAACCAAAGCCCTGTCAAGCCCAAATTGGATGAATCACGTGACATTACGAATGTATCGTATACATTTATTTGATAAAAGCGTACGCAGAACGTGTCAGGAATGTAATAATGTGGGTATAATAGCACCGCCAATCATGGCCGTACGTTTAATATGCGTTACTACTAGACGTCATCGTATTAAATTAACATGATGTTACAACGTTTAATCACGTCGGCTTAGGACTTCCTAAATTAGTTCCTTATTCTACGTACATCAGATTCGAAACGAGGTTTACTGAATGTAATCTCAGAACTTTGGTGTACCCGTTTGTGAATCGCTCAATTGAGCGAATTCCTACGAACAAGTGTATCGTATATTGTTTTGGTATGGATTTGCGTTCGTCTTGCTTGTGGGTATTAGGATAGGTCCCGGTGATTTCCAGTTCGGTAACGGACGGGCTGCACTGGCTATATCTAATGGCGTGATTTCCACCTTTTCCATTTCTGGTATAGTTTCATACACTCGCTCGACATCCTGCATCTAGTCAGCCTCAGCGTGACAAACGGGTACCGACCATATGCTGCACCAGAATGCACTTGTGGCGGTATCATCTGGGCGGCACACGTCTGTCACATTTTGTTCAAGCCGCTCCCAAGCTCTATATACCCACCTCTCATCGCTCTAGAACATGCGATTCTGCGTGTATCTGTCAACCCGCCGCTTATACCGCCGAATTCGGCTTGCCCATGCGCAAACTTTCTGCTTCAGGAAGTCGATGCGCTCTGTGATACGGGACATGTATTCTTGAGGACTGATTCCAGTCCCCGAGAATGCCTGCCTTACAAAGCGCATCACTCCTGGTCTTGTATTGCCCTCCCTGAAGCAGTATAGTATGCCGATGTGTACCCTGGTCCCATCAATACGTCGCTCGATCCTGTACTGCCAGGCTGGTACAGCTGGTTCTGGTCGAGTAGCTCCATCACAGTTTGGGAACTTGACGTTAGCTAAACGACATGCCGCAACAGCCGCACAATACAGGATCGAGTGTGTATCAATGAGATCCTTGCTGCTCTCGAAGAAATTCTTAAGCTGCGAGTCCAAGGCACACACCAGCGCCCTATTTTTTCTGTGCATGGGTAAGCGTGGAAGTCGGGGTCTAAGTTCGATCGGGGTGTGCCTATACTCGCGAAACGCATCCTCCACTGCGCTCCTCAGTCGGACGTTGCACTGGCTACTTACTGTGTCAACCCTATCATCATCCTCTGCAACACCATGATTGAACCGCGGCGGGATTGTATCAGTATTTGACGTTTATGCCACGGTTTGTGCCGGAGTTGATACGATATGGTTGCTCAGTACCTCTGAGGGCAGCCTATCAAGTGCGGCATCGTCCAACCTATGATTGCGTTGGATGACACGCACCTGATCCGACAGTCGTTGGGCCGAGACGTTGACGGTTTTCTCTAGTTCCTGAAACAGAGACAGCATCCTAACACGGTACGCAGTGAGGTTAGTTCCTCCCTCTGTAGACCCGTAATATGCGCGCATGACGTTCTCATTCATAGACTGAGTCCATCTCATGCGCTGCACACAACCACCGGCAGCGGGGACCCGGCTCGGGGCCGGTTGGCCCCTAAGTCCCAAGCTTCTCGGTGGCCGGCCTCTCCTTTGCCGACGTATAGGTGTTGGCGACGTTGGCGGGGAGAAATACTCAATAAATAAGTGAAATTATATTAAAATTTAAAAAATCCCCGACACAAATATTTCCTGATTTTTCTTTCCTACTCCATCACCAGACCCTGTTCATCATCTATCTATAACCTATTCATTGAGCCCAAACACGATACCTGTGCTGTAAGTTGGTAAGGTTGGTAAATTTTAAATCGACCAGACTTGTGGAAGACGCTCACATTCATTCATCATCTACAAAAGAGCTGATAATCTTCAAACGGCTGAACCGATTTTGATGAAAACATGTCTAAGAAACATCGCTTGAAAACCAGCTTTCAAATGGAAAAAAACCGCATTCAAATCGGTTCACCCGTTTAAGAGATACGGTGTCACAGATAGACACACAAGTTTATGCCCCTGGCTGGAGGCTTTGAGTGTAGAAGCTTAAGGCAGCCACAGGAAAGCCCGGTTAAGCAGCTATGACCTTAGTGGTCACCTGCGAGATGTAGTTCAAAAAAAAAAAGATAGATACACAGACACATAGCGGTCAAACTTATAACACCCTTCTTTTTGCGTTGGGGGTTAACAAATTGACTATTAACTTAAATTGTTCTTAAATTCAAATCACAAACAATTGTCCTTCATTGATAGTTGTATGAAATGTCGTAACGTCAATTTAATAAACAATAATCCATTTTTCCCGACTATACCTCATTGATACCTAAGCGTCAGTCAGTGATGTACATCTACCTAAGTAATTATTTATTCTAATGAATAACATGATAACGAACTGTAACGGCCACAAGGTCGATTGAAACTAAGCACAGTTACGTGCCATAGGTTTGTCGGATTAACTAATACGCCCTAACTGCGGTCACGTTGGCAAACGCAGCTTGCTTGTAGCTGTTCCATGTAATTGTCTTGTGTGTTATTTGTTTAAATAAGACGGTATTAGACTCGATACATAATGAATCATTATTGTGTAATTATAAATTAGATTGTCTCCTTCTATTACAAAAGACTGAGTCTTCACGACTGACGAGACATTTGTATGGGTACGAGACTCCTGTAGAAGTGAGTCGAGCAACCCACTTCACTGATTGTCTAAAAACTTTACAACGTAAGATACTAGATCATGCTAATGACGATTAAGCAACGATAGTTAATTGATTCAGGCGTGACTTTGCGGAAATCTATACATATAAAATGCTTTGTCCTGAATGAATGACTGACTGACTGACGGATCAACGCACAGCCTAAACCGCTGATCGTAGAGACCTGAAACTTGGAGGGTGTGTTCTTTGTATGATGTAGGCATCCGATAAGGAAGGATTTTCCGAAATTCTAACTCTAAGGGGGTGAAAAAGGGGGCAAAGTTTGTATGGGACAACGTGATTCCTTAAGTTAATAAACTTGAAACTTGGCACAAAAACTACTAGGGTTGCATGGATTCAAGATAGTATTTCAATCATTAGACGTTGTGCACAATTTCTGAGCAGTAACCTAACAAAAAGTACTAGGTTTGCATGAATTCACGATAGCATTCAATCATTATGTTATGCTACTAATAGGATTTGGATGAGGCAGGCAGATAGTTTATAACCTGGATTAACACATAGGATACATTTTATCCCGGTAGTACGTTTCCATGGGATAATTTCCGACTTCCACGCGAGCTAAGCCACGGGAAAAAGCTAGTCCATTATAAAATACAATAGACGAAACACAAATACAATTCAAACAATACAATATTCTACACCATACCATCACATCTCCTGTTCTCCACATAATATCATTATTTATTTAATATTCGATTATTTACAATAAAACTAATAGGTTACCTTAATTTACAGTGACATGAAAAAATAACAATACACAACAAACGACAGTTACGCGGATTAGGTTACTAAATATACGTCGTCTGTTGTTATTTTTTTTTTTGATTATGCATTCATTAGAGTAACTTAAGGCCAATTACTGGTAGGTTAATTAGCATTCGGTAGATCAAGGGACTTTCTAATAAACGAACTCCAATTTTTTTATACTAATCCAGATCTTACAAGAAAATCAAACAGACATAATTACAACCACATAAACAACCGTCAAGCCTGACAAGAGGCCACCTACTTAATAGTTACAAACTCCAGCATCAAATTAGTATGCAAAAATTAAAAAGCGTGTAAAATATTTTAAAAGTCAACTGTGTAGGGTCTGAAGCGGATATTTCAGTTAATTCGTAAACTTCATACTACTTTGCTCGCTGGCACCGAGTTAAGACGATAATTAAAACACTTTGCCCAACTTTTAGTACTGAATTTCTAAAGTACAGCAATCAAGTTAATGGTTCAATCAAAGATCAAAACAACCCTATCACAATAAATATATAATCCCGTCCATTTGTTGAAGCCAGATGCTGTGGATTGCTTCGATATTGTTTTAAATATTTTTGCTTAGTTGATTGGAATTATATTGGAACACTGTTAGTAATTATTTGTCAAGATACGTTTCTCTATTTATTTTGATCAAACTTTATGATAAGATAGGTACTTTGTAAAGGTATTTTGGCCATAAATATTTTTTTCTTCCTCATTAGGTGCTTTTCTCCTGGCCTAGAGGTGCTACATTTCTATGTAATTATCATTGCTTCTCCTTCTTTTCGAGGATATAGTAATTCAGGAATTGTATATTATGTTAGATAGATGGTCAACCCATCTGATCCGTTTCTTAATGAGCCTAACTCTCCCTCTTTTATAGCAACAAAAAATGCTCGATAAAAAATAAACCTATTTGTTATTATTTGTTCAAAGAATAAAAGATATATTCGGTCAATGGCACTTGATTTGGGGGCATGAACAATTTACTCGAATTTTGCTCCGGCCCGAGTTATGGCTACGAATACCTACAGAATGAAACAGTGGCGCCTAATTAATACTATTAATCTTGTTTTTCTTCTGTACTGGCTTGTATCTTTTAGGCGTATACAAAGATTATACGCCGTTTTTATACCAATAGTTCATATAACGATGTTGATTTGGGTAGAATTTCTGCCCACATTACAACACAAGCTTTTTGAGGTAGGATTTTTTATCAGAATAAAGAAGCCTGTAAATTGACGTAGCCCAGAGTTTCAAATTTCACGGCCTGTCGGCAACAATTATTTGCTCGACCGACAACAAAAAAAACGCAAACCTAACACCTATAATTTTACTCTAACAGCTACTAGTCTGGAACTAGAAACTATTTGTTTGCGCCCTTTGTAATCAATTTGTCGCACATACGGACACATAGACGAGGTTTATATGTGAGTAAATATTATAGCATTGACAACAAAGTGCACGTGTTGTGTAATACTGCGTCAGGACGTTTTTAATATAAATTTAACGCTCTGCCAGCAGTAGTTATACGCCATGCTATTATTACTGCAAGCATTATTCTCTATTTGTACTTGGTGAAGCTTACAGCGCCGGACAAGCTGAGGGATGTGACATCTTGACGTTGTATCGATATTTAAAATTGAAATTAAAATTAAACGTTGCGGTTTTCTGTTGGAAATTTCTCCATTATGGCTCGGGATTGGAACCGTGCCCGGTAAATGGCGATAAGCTCGCCCAATATCAGATTGGGACTGACCTAATACTGTATTGGCAAACGGCGTCTGTACGTTTCTGTCTGCCCTTTGGGAATTACCTACTAAACTGGGGTTGAAATAATTCATTCTATGTATTCTGTCTACTAGATTATAATTAAAGGCACTTTGACAAACTAAAAACTCAAGAAGTTTTGATTACAAAGGAATCACACCAAACGAAAAAGTAGGGACCTTATTTAAGATTTATTAATAGATAGTTAGATAGGTACTATCAGTATTATATTAACGAAATCGGCTCACAATAAGGCTTCAATAAGCAAAATAAATTAATGAATGGGACCAAGTATTACGATGAATCTTCTAAAACCTAATTAATTGGAAAGGTCATCTGTCTGGAAAAAGTGTGTCTATAGCTTATAGAGAATTAAGCCGTGATAGTGGACTTAATAGGGATGATACCAAATTTTTTTTTTTAGTTATGAAAAAATATTGGACACGTATTTTTTCTTTTTTTACGTAATCTAAAGATTACGTCGATACATTGAGGTAAAATGTGCCATGAGGTCACGAGTATGTAGATTTTATACATACTTACTAGTGACGTAGCGACCCCCACTCCCCAACTTAAAATGCGTTTAATCTAACAATTTTTATATTAATATGATAAAGCAAAAAATACGTGCCTAATATTTTTTTATTATCTGACTGACGGACTTATTACATTTTTTTTTTTTACCCAGGCATAATCCCTATTATAGTCACATTGTATAGAAAATCAATGGTCGTGTCATTTGTATACAAGAGGACGTGTGGGTTTAATGTAATAATGTCAGCCTGATTGCACCCTCGTGAGCCAAAAGTTTCTCCTCCATACTGAAAAGGAACAACTATTGATCTTTTGATCATCATAACGCTTGATTAGTTCGCGTTGGCTATTAAGGCGACGATAACCTTTTAATGATGTTATACCGAAGATCACGTCTAAACGTGTAGTGTTAATGATTTGGAAAAAATATATGTTAAATTAGAACATTTTCTTAATAACTTAATATATGAATATTTAGATTATGATTATATTAAAGAGTGTTTTTTTTTTTCAAAATATATCTAACGCGGATAAAAAACTGAGAATCACGTAAAATCTATCAAGCATATTTTTCTGAAACCTTTGCCATTTTGAAGATAATTTAATTATTGAGCTTTTAGTATACGTGTTTTATTAAAATACCTTTTGTTATATGTATAATAAATTAATAATGCCTCTAATTTAGGAAAGCGCTCCTTGATGGGCGAGTTCTATTACTGGCTGACGTACGACGCGTTGCGTGAGCTCAGTACAGAACACGCAAGCTAACCACTCAAGGTCACTTCCATATATCTGCGTCTTAAGTAAGACCGTTATGACGTCATGTCTGGGTATGCTATAAGCCATTTGATCCTTTGATTGAAAGCATTGACGTAACACGGTGACAAATTTTCACCCCTGTAGCTCCTTGCCCTTATCTGATACGATGAATAGAGACCCACTCAATGTCACAGGTACGCATTAAACCTTTGAATATCTACAAGAAAACGCTAAGGTCTAGTTGAGTTGCGGTCAAAAGGTCTAGAATTCCTTTCTGTGGAGCATGTAGTAGGTATTACTTAGTGCTTACAAGGGTTTAATCCGTTAGTGCCCTAAGAGGGGCTAATCCGTTGCCTTTGGTCTGGAATGACCCGATCAGCGGTTTTTAAATGAAGCAGCAAATTCGATAGAGGTCGGATAGAAAGAGGTTGTTTTCGATTAAATATTCGAAATAGGGCCATGTATAAGCTGTGGTTACCTGGTAACTACAAAGTATATTTAAGAGGAGGCATAACATCATGTTAATTTCGAAGAGCGTACCACTGCAAACCAGATTTTGTTAAAATACCTATATTTTCAAAAATTCTCAAGAGTTTTCTAGGTAAATATCGTTATCCAGTCTCGAGAATATTTCAAGTTGAAATCTCAGTAAGTTGCTTAGGTTTCATGTGAAATTATTTTCAGAAAATAATTCAATCACCGATCGTTCGATTTATATTTCAACTCCACTCGCAACGTAAAACATCGACATCTAATTGTCCAACAACATCTAAACGGTTCAGCTGTCTTTAATAAATAGCAATATTTTTCTGTCTGTAGTAATAGAAGGTTGTGTCAGCTAACTTCCACATTATTCTCGCAATTATTGCTACGACTTTGTCTACCCTTTATATTATTTGCTTTGAAGACAAACAAGTGGCTCGTCTAACGTTTACAAGTATTATGGAAGGTTGGCATTATTAGTTTTTTTGTATTATTGCGTATCAATATTGTTAAAAGACTGTTTTTTCTGTTTACGTCTCAGTGACTTGTACAATAGTAAGTATTTCTTGAAGCGAGAATGACGTCATAAAGTTAATCGTTACGGTTATTGTCTTGAGGGTAATGGTGGAAGACTGTTCCTTCATAGGAATAAAATTAATGTTTAGACTTGTAAGCTCTGGTCATCCCATGTGGTGTTGCTGAACAAAAGATGATGCTAGTTAAGAGCGTTTATCCTAAAAATTGGCAACTTCGCAAATAGCTGTCAAAAATTTACCTGTTTTGATTAATTTGGCAATATTACTGCAGCAAATACGGAAAACGTACTAGAAATTTTAAAATTATATTTTAGTCTACCTACTCTAATATAAGTCTCTTCCTTTACCTATTTACTAATAGGGTCCACTTTATCTACTTTAATATTATTTGTTAATTTATTTAAACATAATATATCTTACATAATCTAGTTTTAAAATAATATACCCAGATAGTTACTCTTTAAGTCATTGAAAATTTTATGTCTTCTTTTTAAATGTTTGATGTAAATTGATTGCCTGAATCACATGTATTCATAAACCTAGATCAGGCAGGTCTACATTACAGTTAGAATTGAATTGTCCTCGATTGTATACGTAATTAATCTAAATCATAATTTTACTTTACATGAATACATTTTTATTTGATTTTAAAGTTTTTGTTTTATTTTTGTTTTATTCCTGTATGGATGTAAGTAATGTGGCTAACTAGCGAACTTTGATGTTGTACCCGTTTTAGGTGTTTAAAAGGCATTTGGAAAGTTTCCAAATACTTTTTTTACATCAAAAACTAAATATTCGGTGTTACGAGATGAATTATTGGGTTTCATAATCAATGTTCTAGTCCGCTAGTTAGCCATATTTCTTATTTCCATAGAGTAATATTGCCAAATTAATCAAAACAGTGATGAAATATTTGACATCTATTTGCGACGTTGCTCACTTTCAGAATAAACGCTCTTATGGTGATATATTGAAAAAATGTGCTTTTTCTTTATTGTGTACCTTATTAAGTGTATGGAATAGGGATTCAATATTTTGGTGTATGTTTTTTGACTATATAACCTCATATACTGAAAAAGGGATACTTACACGGCAAAATAAAATTTTCTCTGTACAAAGAAATTGCAAAGTTCCATCAATATTTATGTTTTTTTGAGTATCGGCGGTTATGCTGTTTACACCGCTGGAAAATTATTAAACTCTTTTTAATATTACGACATTTGGGCAGTGAAAATTAATAAAAATCACATAAAAATAAACTGTAAAAGTTCAACACTTCTTTTGATTTAGCTATGTTACTTATTATACTTATAATATAATAATATCAGCCTATTATTGGCCATTGCAGGGCAAAGGACTCTTCTCATACAGAGAAGGCACGAGCATTGATCTCCACACTTGCTCAATACGGGTTGGCGATTGCAGACTTATATTAACTACAAGTCCAGGTTTCCTCACGGTGTTTTTCCTTCACCGATGTCAGTAATGTCCAAGATAAACTCAGAAAGTACATATGAATTGAAAAAGTCACATTGGTACTTTCCCGGATTTGAACCCACAACCTCGTACATGAGAGGCGAGGCCTTAACCACTGGGCCATCATGACATCTACTATACATCATCTGTTTACTTACTTTTACAAAACTACTCCACAGCTTACGATAAACCTTAACTGTATTCAGCATTTAGAGAGTAAATAACTATGCCAGACGAGATTATGTACGAAAGTAATAAACATTCTGGCATTTTAAGACGCAACATTCACTTAACAGACGGATCGTAATAATCTTAACTGAACTGAACACTGGAAGGAGTAAACGTTAAACACTGAACAATTATCAAGTCGCTTAAGGTAATGTTTTTCGTCGTGTCTTTATGAGAAATGGTTATTGTAATTTTTTGTAATGCACGTTTTTAAAGTGAGTATTTTCTTTTCAATTTTTTTTTAGACGTAGTTCGCTATCGCACGTTCTTGGCGAATAGGAGCAAGACCGAAAAACGTGTAACATTTTGACGGTCAAAATGTTACACTTTTGTAACGCATTCATTCGCCAAGTGCGTAAGATCGAACGGAACCTTGTTACAACCGGGTGTCCCACAACAGTCTTTTATATTTTTTCCGGACAAATAAATGTTTTGTTATAGATTTCAATTAAACAGTTAGGTATGTATTTTCACTCTTTAATTAAAGAACGTTTTCATACTTTCTGAAATGTGACGAAAGGTACCTCTTTGTGTGGAGAATAGAATAGACCAAACTTCAGCCTTAAAACACTTTTCACTTTAACCTAAGTATTCAATGTAAACCACGCAATGAGCTTCAATTCTAATATAGCTCCTAAAGAAAATGAGGTACCTCCAGAAACTTCAAATGTGATACTACCAGCACTCAAATTAATTGAACCGTGTCTTACGGCTTTATTTAGGAAAACACTCTTCATCTCATTTCACATTATCGTTACGAAATTATGAACACGAAACAATGAATTTTGTAAAGTCATAATAACATCAAAGTACCATGGATGTTCCACGTTAAAGGCTCATTTACACCAGCATTGTATCTCGCCCGTCGAGAGGCGAGAATACCTATGCGAGTTTTGTAAAATTAAAAACTCGCCAATGATTGTGTATGAGATATTTCATGCGGTTTTTTCGAACTGTTATTTGAAAACTTTTTACTATTGCTATAAATTTTCAAAAGCGAATTTCGTCTTTAGGCATGTCGTAGAGCATTTTTTTTTTTAAATTTTCCTTCCGGTAATAGTTGCGGGCGAGAAAATCTCGTCTTGTAAACGATCCTTTACTCGAAGGAAGTAAGGGAACAACATGAAATATTGTGGTGTTGCTGACTCTTACAGGAACAAAGTGGTGGGGCTGACAAATGTGGCAGTACTTTAGTAATAATAGCTGGCTAACCGTCGCCTACGGCCACTGTAAGCGGCTTGTATTCACTTCCATTAAGTCTTATGGTTGCTGTTCATTGTGCTACATTTCAACGTCCATAGAAACGTGGAAAAAAGAAACCTAATTAAATTAAAATTGGTTACTCAACAATTTGCAAGTTAGTTATAATTTATTTAGCAAAAACTTAGCCTAGGTAATGTTACCTAGGCTAGTCTTCGTCTAATATTATTCGGTAGGTAATTTCATTTAGAAGTCAATGTATCAAAAGAGAGAGGGGAAAAACAGTAATCAATAACCTCGCGATATTATAAACAAAAAAAAATATTACCAATTTTTTTTTTTGTTTAATTTATGCAGTCCCACTGCTGGGCAACGGTCTTCCCAAATCCTTCCAGGTAATCTATACATATTATAAATTTAAGTCGCTATTTGTTGTCGTGTGTATTTGTCGACTGTGTTGTTCTTTTAAACTGCACAGCGGATTGTGATACAGTGTTTACCATCATTTAGATAATTTATTCCGGAGAGTTTGTGTTAACACATTAATATTAAACTTTTGCATCATAAAGAAATCTCGATATTTTGTCAAGTCGTAAAAACATTGCGTAACAGGGGCGGGTCGCTAGTTCATATATAAACCAATTATAGGCATGCAAACGCAGCATAGCGTCAACTACTGTTACTTACAAAACATTATTGAGATACATTATAGTATACCTTGGTAACACCGAATAAATAAAAGCCGAATAAATTCAATATAACAAAAACATCAGTAGTTATTACTTCCTGAAACTTGTTCGGAATGATAAACAGACAATAGACCTACATCATATTTTTATGACCAATCAGCGAGAAAACAAAGGTACAATTGACTACATAGGCGTTTGTAACGATGCGATCTTTCATCTATGTATCTTGTACAGTACCTCCGCAAAAAAGACATGTAGAAATCTAAATATTGGCAGCAGTAGTTCCTTGTTCAGATATTATACATTAGACCAGCGGTTCTCAAACTTTTTGGCGCCAGAACCCTTTTGGAAAACGAAATATTTGACGGAGCCCTAAAATAATCAAAGCCTGGTTTTACGTGTATTCTTCATTAATAATCATAATACTTGACATTAACATTTGCATCTAATGGGGGAATGAAATAGATTTTTATATTTCATCAATCGTTTGATGTCAGGCTTGATTGAAGAGAGTTGAAGTCGCATGTTAGGTTCGGTATCCACTTTGTTGCAGTATTTTGTTTTTTTATGCTGCATAAGTTGAGTTGAGAATCCTTTCGCACTGTTTGTAATTCCGGTCTAAGTTCAAATAGCCTTGTTATAGATTTACGCCGAGATAACTATCTCACTTCTGTACAGCAGTAGTATTTATATTTGCTGCCATAATCTTTACACAATATTGAAAACAATCGGAATTGAAGTGTAAAAGTTTTGACGAAATTCATTATTTTTACCGCTTCCTCAAGAACTAATTTTGGATTTGGCGGCGTTTGCTTAATTGCTGTTTTTCAGATGTTGCATAACTTGATCCAAGTTTAATTTTTTTTGACGTTCAGCAGTATCACGAATAAAAAGTAAAGCGCCTAGTTGTAGATCCATTGTATCCTGCATAGACACGTGATTAAACAAATGCCCTCAAATCTAAAATTAGTTCTAGAGGAAGCTGCGTTCAAAAAAGCCTCTGCGAAATACTGGTCACAATGAACCAGTATTTTTGAGTAACACTACAGTAGACAAAAGAAATATTGCTAGCATCTAGCATATTCCACAATAAATAATAATGCAAGTTACCTACTTTGCTTTGCCTGTATAAGTGCTTACTTAAGTGTCTCGTGTCAAAAACCTTCAAAACTTTTCCGAAACGTGTAATCATTTTCTACTTTTGAAAAATCTTAACCCTCATTTTGCACATAACAGTACAACGGAGACATAATGCTTTAACATCATCATGCTTTTGCATCGATAAGCAACTCCAAGAAAGACTTGGAACTTGTTATCTCTACGACTAAGACATTTTACTTCACAAACTTAAACTTTTATCTGCAATTTAAATTTAATATAAAAATCAACTTCTATTTTCTTCGGCGTATCTATTTTACTCGAAGTTCTCGGATGCACTCAAACGATTTACGTAGTTCACATCAGAAGTAATTTTATTTCAATTGATTGGTTAACAAGAACAGACAAGACATGCTCTGAATGTAGTTTCCTTGCAAGGAACCATTCAAGAAAAAAATGTAGTGATGCTTTCTAAAGTGCTTACACTACCTCATAAAGTCATATGCGAGTAAGGAGATATTTCAGCTTTTATGGGAACATTCGTTTTACTAACATTCATAGTGAAGCTTTTAAGCATCTAGTTTTAGTCTCGATCAAGTGAAAACAATGACTAACTTTAAAGTAAGCACCTATTTATTTTATGGATTCGATAAACACGCTTGTTTTTCGAAAATTAATAATCTCGATACTTTTATCTACACTGGATCTTCGTTTTATACCGTAAAAACGAGGCCGTAAAACAGAATAACCCTGTGTTTTTTTCATCAAGTGCTCTACTCTGGTACGCTACCGAAATCGAGTTATAGGGTCAACTCAAACGAAGCCTGAAAACATATTTCTTCACCTTCAAAGTCATGCATTGCAGGTGCTACAATTATTGCAACTAACTCACACCCACAATTCGTAAACAAAGCAATGCTACTTTATCAACATTAGAACGGAAGAGAATGAAGACAGTGGGTAGTTTCAGCAGCAAATTGCAATTACCGTTATTGCGGTAATTTGGAGGCCCCGACCCGGCCGGCGCGGCGCACAACTACTAACATCTTGGAACGGTTACCGCTTACAATTTATAATAGAACATCGTTGTTCACTTTGGTGCAATACCTATATTAATACTATGTTTTTTTAAATACATATTGTTTGTCCAGACCTGAGCAGGTATAATGTCCAAAGGCTACGGTGACCACGTAACATTAGGAGGGCTGACGGCTTGTTACCCATCCTAAAAAAACTTTCAAAACCGGAACAACCCGAGAGGGTCATCAACGTCACCAATTATTCTAATAGATAGGTTAAAATAAACTTATATAAACTGACATAGTTAATGTCAGTTACTTTTGAACCAGTCAATCACATTGCAATTATTGCTAGCGGTGCCTTTAATTCCACATTTTAATAGACCTCTAATTAATGTGTCTGCACGATAATGATTACACTTAATTACTCGTATGTGAAAATGACGAAAATTAATTCTAACTTTACGCGTCAACTAACATTACAACATCGATAGACGCTTCTAACAAGTTTTCTGAGACAAGAAAATAACAACTTTCTCCCTTAATTTGTGTACCAAAAGGTTTTAAATTACACGTTTTCAGGGAAGTATTTTGTAATAATTAAATCTTACAAACCCATGAAACTGTGTTTTACGCGAGCCGAGTAATGGGTAAAGTTTCATTGCGAGCTTTTATCTAATTTATTTTTATTGTTATATGAGCCAGTTTATGTCCCATTTTATATCCTTTGCAGTAGTTACAATCAAGAGTACTGAGCGTGATATGTTTTATTAATACGTCACTTTACCTAGGTTTATCTGTCTGTATGTCTTTTTGATGTGTAACATCTTTCCTGCAATATGTGGTAGTGATTTTGTGAAAAGGGACGGAAGTGTGTAACAGGAAGCCGGAGAAGCGTGCGCTATTTAATCTGACCAATGAGCGCGCGCGGTGCTAGTTGGCCTTCGAAGCCCTGCCTCTTTTCGGACCACTTTCATTTAAACCCCGATTTCTCGCTATTTTACTATGAACCCCATGTAAAACTGATAATTGTCACTATTTCGTAATCTGTATAATATTTCGTATTGTTTCTTAGAATATACAATAAAACAAGCATGTTTACACTAAAAACAAGTTTTGTTATTTTCACCCATTTTTTCAACGGTTTTTAAATACTTTGATATATTTTTTATAGTAATCTTATTCTTTAATATTCATCAAGTTAAATACATAAAGCTTTCCAATTACGTCATATTTAAAAAATAATATAAATATACATATATTTGTTACAAAAGGACACTTAGGCGTCGAAGTATTCGTCCGCATCGCTGTCATCCGGAAACGTGCCCAGAAGACTGGCAGCATTGCCACGTTGAATGGCAATGCTAATTCTTTGGCCAAAGAACAAGCCAGCCCTCTGGTCGCGTGAAGTGTCGACCAGTCGGCGAGAAATTTCCTTAAAAAGGACACGCGCACTCGGACCCCATGGCCCGAGCGTTTCGACCCCAAACGGTTCAAAACTGTAGTTACCCATGAGGTTACAGTATTTGCGCCGCTTGAGGGTCTCAGCAGCCGCTGCAGCGGCGCTACTTTGATATATAGTATATGTCTCATATTTTAGCTATCATAGGTCTATTTGCTCTCCTCCAAATTGAAGAAAAATAACTGTCTTCAAAAAAAAAATTGCATTACTCCGAGTGTTAATTAAATAAAATTCAATTTTCATTAAAAAATATTATTCTTCGTTACGAAAAATCTTTTCAAATAATACCTGAATAATTTTTTTCAGGATATGTTAATGTTCTTATAACCACGGCGAGATGTCAGATGTTACACATCTTAAGCGACTACTGTTAGGCCCACTCGTTTTTAGGGTTCCGTAGTAAACAAGGAACCCTTATAGTTTCGCCATGTCCGTCTGTCTGTCTGTCTGTCTGTCCATCTGTCTGTCTGCGGCTTAGCTCAGAGACGGTTAGTAATAGAAAGCCGTAATTTGGCATATGTATACATATTAATCATGCCGACAAAGTGGTAAAATAAAATCAAGACAATATTTTTTTTTAGGGTACTTCCCCTACACGTAAAGTGGGGATGTTTTTTTTTCCTCATCTACCCCATGTTGTGGGGTATCGTTAGAAAGGTATTTCAAAAATATTGTGAGTTTGTCGAAACGATTTTTGGATTCAGGGATTTGTTTGCGAAATATTAAGCTTTTAACTGATTTTTTTTGTTAGAGTCAAGTGTGTCCCCCCCCTTCTAGCTAAATGGTTGTACTTGGACTTGTGAAAAAATTCACAGCAGTAGTATATATAACGAAATTAAAAGAAAAACTATCACAGCTCGTAATCAAATTTGCGGTTTGAAAAACATGATCAGCCATACATTAACATGTTTTTCAACTACAATGTTAAGTTTGTTCTTGGTATAAATTCATTCCAACTACGGAACCCTTCATTGTTCTTGTTTTTTTCTAATTTAGCTTTCTCGTTGATCTGAGAAACCGGTGACTGAGGAAAAATATTAAAATTGTAGATAAAGTACCTACTAACTAGACGAAAGTGTTGAACTTTTATGTTTTACCTTCATGCAGTAGATAAACTAAAGACCCTTTCATTTAACCGATAGACATTCCATGAAATTAGGGAAAGCTACAAAAGCAACACTGATCTAACACATTGCCATTGATTTACAGCGTCAACTATACATATGTATAAGTTGTAGGTACATCAGTACGTGCGTAGTTTGAACGAAGGTGGATAAAACTAGAGTAAAACCCGAGCAGCTGAATCGCAAGTGACAATAAAACAAGGTGGTAGGATTTAGATACGTTTGATGCTATTGAATTTTATCGGCGACTGTACCCGAGCAACGCAACGTCAGAAATGTACTGGATAAATGCAACCGTGTCCAATAATATATGTGACACTTACAGATTTATACTGGCTTTTGCCGACGGTTTCGTTCGTGTAAGGGACTATTAATCACGCAATCCCCATTGGATTTTGTGTTATGATGTATGTGTATTCGGTAAATGAAAATTGAGAACATAATATAATATTATGGATAAGTCTATCATGCACTTAAGACTATTATTGAGTGAAGACAGTAAATTAAATAATGTATACGATAAATATTTACCTCGGTACTAAGTAATATAATAATACACCCAAGTTGGTATCGTTTCTTGTTAAAACGAAAATAAAATAAATGCACACCAGTTACTGGTAAAGTGTACTAAAATTTCCTTGCATTTTTCATGAAAAAAAAAGACAAAGTACTAAATATTTTATTTCATTGTGATTCCCTCGCACTGGTATTATGTTGCAGTGTCGAGGGAATTGGTGAATTAACGATGCTCTCAGTAGCGATCCGTCACTATGGGCGCATTTTTCAGACTTTCAATCCAATGTTTTATCACTCCGGTACAATTTATATTCCTACGGATTCAAGTTCATACAATCATTTCCGATATCTCTCGTGTTCCGCACCAATGCACCTCGTATATTATTTGGAACTTCTTGAGGAAAACGTGTTACGTTCAAGCCGTCCTTTACAATGATTAGTACAACAACATCTAAGTGCTTAGAAGATAAGACAACGCAATAACTTAGAAGGAACCATCAACACAACAATTGTTTAAAGCAATTTAATTTTTTAAATTGAAAATTCCTTGCCTTCCCATTCTCCTAGCTCTTGGTTGTGAAAAACTATATTGCTTTTTTTATTAAAAATACGAAGTGTTCCAACGAGGGGCAAACTGCCACTAAAACGTTATGGTTACTGCGGTGACATTCGCACGAATACCTAACTTATAAAATTGGTAATCCCCTACGCAATAGCCACCCTTCTTGGGTACCCGATAAAGTATTACCTACGATGTATTAAGGATTATTTCGGTCCTACGCCGATATTGTTTAACGTTATTCCGACTCGTTTTTTGCTTTGTATTTCTTTTATTTCTCCCTGTTTGGGTGTTTGTCTGTGGATTTTTATCGTTGTCTAGTATTAGAGGAGACTGACGGAAACTGATAAAGTACGCCTATGTATAGCAGCTACTTGGCGCAAAGTAAAAATACTTGATAATAAAGTTATCTCGTTATCTCGTGAAGTACAATGCGTAAGTACTTGGAAGAGATATTGATATTGCGTTCCTAAGTACCAATTGTAGGGAAATGGAGTTGGAAAGAGATTGGCTAAACTGCGATATCATTACGTAAAACAATAATGTAATATGATTTAGGAATGATTTCTCAACAACTCACAAAGTAACTTTTACTTTCAATAATGTTCTCTGACATAT
Organism: Agrochola lota; assembly: GCA_947364205.1. Classification (NCBI taxonomy): domain Eukaryota; kingdom Metazoa; phylum Arthropoda; class Insecta; order Lepidoptera; family Noctuidae; genus Agrochola; species Agrochola lota. The sequence goes on along the minus strand of OX376227.1, from coordinate 10,394,588 downwards.
TTCTCGTTCACGGAATAGTTTCACGTACCTCTAATGTAGGTTATTGTTGATCATAATAACATAAATAATGGTTACGATTCACGCAGTGGCGTCGATCGTGGAACAACACATTTACATTAAGGAGCCAATAGCTGCACTGAACGTTACGCGAAATTTCCATTTGGTATGTAACAGTTTGCCGAGCGGAATTATTAGTCAATTGTTTGGATACCACGCTATTGTTACAGCATAAACGTAACGTTTGTGTTCATTGTCTGTAAACGACTTTTGTGTGTCCTACGTTTAGGGTTGAGGTACTTACGGCCTAAGTACCTATGTTCAATTGCCTTTAACTTAATAATTTTAGAAGATGATGTTGTATTACTTACCTAATCAAACCGCATTAAGTAACTATTAGGTATTTGTGTGCATTAATTAATAACTAACTTAGCTTATGGCTACTCTTTTACAGGATTACCTAGGCTACCCTCAGATTTATTTTTGTGGCTAGACTGCCGCACATAAGCAGTGGTCCTTTTTCTACGTAAAATTATAATAATGTAAAATACGTGCCCTTGTGGACACGTCCTAAGACAACAACAGAGAATATACACCGAATGTACTTTGTAGCCTACTTTTTCTAGGCTTCAAAGTACCTTCAGTGTATATGCAACTGTAATAAACAAGTTCACAATATGAGTTATAAAGTAAACGCAAACGAAACAGAAAAAGCGAAGATTCAAAAAGAAACTTAATTTACAGTTTCCTTTAAGATGCAGTGCCCTTTCAAAAACCGGCCCGCGGTGATGTTACTTTACATCTCGTCTTAAAAAGGCAAACAAAAAGTTCATAAAAATTCAGTCGAGAGGCGGTTGTCCTTTTTTGGTCGAAGCTCCGCCAACGGGACGATGTAAAAGAGTCCGACAGAAACTTGTTTGAAGAAGTCGATTTAAGTTACGAAAGGAGAGTACCTAAATTACATTTTTATCACAAATTTTCTTAAAACAATAAGAATATGGTGCGTTCAGTTATTTACGTATTGGGACTACTTGGGGAGGTAATGGCTGTGTAGATATGTACCTACATTAAATAAATTAATTTCATCAATAATGCAACTGGCTTTTAGAAACATAGAAGATAAATAAAGTGTCTTATTTGATCAGGTAAGGAACTACAAAATACCTTGGTCGAAGTTCGGGCTCGGGTTCCGAGCGAAGACAAACAAAACTTCAGACGCCTTATCAACTTTCGCTTCAGTGATTAGTAAATAACAGAAGCTGGATACATGCGTAGGCCGGGGTGGATATCAAATTATATCCGTCCCATTGAAATTTGAGACCCTATTATTGTCATAACAACGATCCCAGTCCGCAAGCGACAATCATTATTTTCACACTTAACAAAGTACTCCTCACATAAAAAAGCGTCCATAAGCATAAACTCCGCGAATTATTCGATTCATTTCAAAGGAATCCTACTAAAAGGAACGCGAGACTAACTCAAAGCTTTTATATCTCGTTTGGAGGCGCCTTATTGTCTTCAGCGGTATATGTATTAAAGCTTGCTTTCTCTTGCGTAAATAAAATCCATTGGAAAGAGAAGTGCTTGGAAGCAAGTGCAAGGGTAGGGGGCGTCTAGGTGTAATGCCTCATGCGAGTGCCGGGGACAATGCAAAGTAGATTGAATTGGAAAAAAGACTTGAACAGAATGGCGGCTTTCGGCACCCGGGGGAAAAGGAAAACTCGCTCTGAAGGGTTAACAATGAGAGCGGTGTCCATAGATGTTGCCGCTTTGCAGTGTTGTGAAATACAGCTCACGGATTCATTTTCCTATTACGAAAGAGTATTGAGGAAAAATTTGCTTAAAATATTCGTCTAAAATAAAAGTTTTATAAACAGGTCACACTCAATACGCGAACTTTTACTTCATAAAACAAAGTAGGTATGTACGTATAGGTACATCTCTTGTAATAGATTTGTATTGTATTTTAAATCTTCCTTTAACACTGAATTATTTTCGTGGACACGGTTTTCATTTTCATATTGGCATCCGGCGGTAAATCGGACAACATCCATTTTGCATTGCATTACCATAATTTAATTGAATTAATCTATTTAAGCTGCGTACGCAATATTGGATTAACTTTATTATTGAACCTTTTATACTTTAAGTTTATGAACATTATGGGACGCCCAGAAAGGGAAACTTTAAGCCATTTTTTTCCGTGAAGATTATAATGTCGTTGTAAAAAGCATAGAGCATTAAAAAAGCCTGGACAAGTGCAGATCCTTAAATGAACCCTGGAGTCTAGACAGCCAGCCCTGCCACCACACATGAAAATAAGTTACATAATATACTTCATCCGCGAGAAGAACCTGTACTTATAAATGGTGAAGTACAGTTACTTAGTTAGAGTCCAGTATATCAAGGCATTATTCCAATAAAGTTATGTGGAACTGAATAATACAATTATAACTGAATATACTACACGGAACTTTTCTATTACAAGTTGCCTTTGCTCTCATTACATTCGCGTTATGAACTGAAAGAGGCTCATTTACACTTTAAAAAAAATGTCGGAATAGAATGAAATGAGAAATTCTTACATTGAAATAACTAGTAGCAGTACAGAACAACCTATGAGAGGTGTTTCAAGTATTTAGTAGTTACAGTTGCGGGGTTTGGCTTTGCCCGAGTTCTGTTTAGACTACACTCGACGAATGCCAATAAATGTTTTTAACGCAATTAACTTTTTTCTGAATGCATCTGTTTAGTGGTAAATTATCTTAGCTTGTTTTTGTTACCTTTTTGTAACTGTTATCTTGTTTTGTTTTTTTAAAAGGATCTATCAATTTAATATCAACATTTTCAATGAATCTTGTATGATATATTATGTGTGGACCTAAAACAAAACTTCACAGAATGCCATTTTAGGTCAATTTCTTCTGATACTAAGTTTACGTATCATTTTGCCAGAAAAGATACATGTAAATATGTCGAAAGAACACAGGCGTTATTCTGAGAAAACAGATTATAAAGGTCTTCGGAAGTATGGCACTGGATTTGAAATTTTTCTCCCCACTGTAAGAAAAATAGGTAGACAAAAGCAGTATTATATAAGCTGCTTAACATCTCACGTTAGTAGTGCTCGAGGAATGCTTTATATACTAAAGCTTTAGTGCTATACTTGACACCAAACACTGGTCTTGTGCACAGAGTCATAAACTACTTACATGTAAGTAAGTGTTGTATTGTTAGTTTTTAAGTACAGCGAGCGTTTGAAGGGAAACGAAAAACTCAAGTTATTTTAACTTAAAAGTATATCTTACCGATTTTATTAATTGTTATAAAGGCAATGCAACATTTGCAGCAGCAACGCGACAGTAATCATAATCTATTATACTTTTAACATAACTTTCTTTGTGTAACTACTACATTTTGTAATGTAAATAGTGGCAGGGTGAGGGAACCTAACCTTGAGCGCTCAAGGAAAAAATCAGGTAATAAATATACCATCTAAGATCACGCAATAAACAAAAACTGTTATTAACGACGGTAGAATAGGTTGGTACAAGCGCAAATTAGGCACAAAAACAGCTAAATCATAAATATGCCATGATTCATGTCAGAGGGAAAATTATTATTTATTATGCCGTTTCTAGTTCCTTATAAAGTGATAATAATGATTAATTAATTAATTTATCAAACCAACGTATCTGAGTTATCTAATTCATATTATGACATGATCTATGTACCAAAGTGGTCAACAATGCTGGAAGGGAACAAAATCTGTGACACATTGTGATACGTAAGGCCTACAGCTAAGCAGTACGAGAATTCAGGTCAAGCAAAAAGGATTTTAGCCTAGATTCAAGAAGAACTGGACAATTGAAACTTAAATAACTATCGGACTAAATGTCATTGTTTCTGTAACAACCATAACTACAGACAAATCCATTGTTTCATTGATTTTAATCCCCGTCTGTCAAGACGTAAATCGGATCTGAAATTGTCGGTATTAAGTAAAGAAAAAGGAAGCGTACAAATCACGATATTTTCCGCGTTATTGCAGCCGCTGGATGCGCTCGTCTGCGTCTCACCGGCGCTCTGCACAATGAAGCTAATAGATTCTATCTCTTTACAGTAAATTTTATTGGATAGTTTCATGAACAGTCTATCTAGGCATTAATCTATCTCTCTTATAACTATCATAACAGGTTTCATGACCTTATGCAATAGAGCGCTCTCTTAAATTGTAAATAATTTTAACATTTATGTGCATTCATTTTAATATGTATTTACAATTTCAATTGTTTATACTATTAAACATACCTTTGAAAAATATGAGTAACTTCAACAACAACAACTTTATTTGTATTGTTAATTATTTCTTATGTGTTGACGGTTTTAGAATAATATATTTAGATAAGATATTATTAATAAGGATTTTATGACATTGTATAGAAATTATATAAATGTAATTTATAACATTTTATAAGGTTTTAATCGGAATCAATGACATTGTTTATGGTATTGATTGGAATTTATGAAATTGTATAAGGTATTAATTGGAATTTATGACATGGTATAATTTTAACTATAATTTTGCATACCTGAATTGGTGCAACACAGTGGACTGCGCATTCACTTGACATCTAGAAATGTATGATTATGTATTGTGTTGAGCAATAAACATTTGAATATGAATTTGATTTTGTTACATTCAGTGAGTATCTAATCAACCCTACAATAACATAGTTGTTATCCCAATATTAAAACTGTATTGCTTTAGTAACATTGCAACCGCCCGATGTCCTGGATTAATATTTGAAGTACATGAAGTGCCGCTAGCGGCACTTTATCCCTATCGGGTAAAGTGCCGCTAGCGACATAATAGTGGTACTGCCTCGGCCCGGCTAGAGTGCCGTAAGCATTGCATTGTCATTGTCACTGTCACTGTGTCACTGGAACTTGTTATATTGTTTGATTGTTAAGGTTAGTTCGCTGTAAAACACCACATTCCCTAAATGATACATTCTCTTGTGCCTAAACGGACCCTGTCGCGTTGTGTGATCACAGTTTTAACCTAACCTACCTTTCAGCCATTTTAATTTGCTACTTATTTAATTTTTCGTAAATTCAGTCATTGTAGTGGCTCTTGTTATAATTATCTAAAACAAATACGATCAATCAATACAGAGGGCGGCGAATTAACCTCAACAATCAAATAAAATAACAAGTGACAGTGACAATGACAATGCAATGCTTACGGCATTTTATCCGGGCCGAAGTCGCAACACTATTATACCGCAATTAGCGCTATATATAGCTATAGCCGCTAGCGGCACTCTATACACTTCCATTAATATTCTCGAGTTACAAAAAAATGTCGCAGCTCAAAGTAGAAGTTACGTAAAAAAAATAAGTTGGTACATTCAAACAGAAGTTTTCCATGATAAATGAATAAAAAGCAGTTTGAAAATTCAAAGCTCAAAAATTATAAATTTAAGCAACTAACAGAGCTAAATTAACGACGGCTTCTAACTTCAGAGTACCTTATTTTTATCAAAAACTGTTTTCAGCTAGATTATTTAGTTAACTAATTGAAACACATTGCTCCCTTCTTTTTCTGTCTTTTCTGTTGTTTTGTTAAATATTTCTGTATCTGTATGATAGTTGTGAACATAGCTCATTTTCGGTTTATCTTGGATGTAATTCAACTAACGGTATCTTACACGTCCTTTAATCATTAAGTTCTCTGCTGTAAGGGACGAAGTATATTCATAATAACTAAAACTGTATTTGATTTTTGTTTTAGTGCCGCATCAATAAAAAAAACTGTTTAGTATAATTATGAATATTTAACAAAGAACTGGAGAATATTTCCGTCAAGCTGTTACACCAAATATAATTCCAGAGAAAGCTATTAACACTTTTAGCCGACCTGGTAATTTAATCTAAAACTTAAAAGTCCGTGTTTCCTTTAGACCAAAAGAGAGACAAACTCTGAGGTAATTTTCATTCCCTTCTTCGTTTACGTAATAGAGTTGATTATGTGAAGTGCTTTTATGTTTTACATTGCTATTAACGTTTTGGCTTTATTGTCTGTTTGTACACACAACAAAGAGTTGAAGGTAACATGTTTTATTTTATGACTGTACCACGGAGACATAGGGCATGTAAGAACTGACAAAGCTTTTTGACAATGCACTTCACTTTCTATGACTCTTTTATAATTCAACTGTATTTGGATGGCTACCAGCTGCAATTTTTATCTAAAGAAAGATTTATTTTCATGACTATGATTGTAAAAAAACGTACTTTATTCAAATTCAAATATTTTATTTCAGATAAACATCCATATATTGTTAATAGTAGTATAACTTAGCCTAGTGTTAGTATTAAATTAAATTAATAAAAATAAACAACAATACAACATAGATTATTTGGATAAGTATGTGTGAACAATTATCCACTTTTGTAAGAGGAGAGAGTCCCACCGGTCTGAAAACACATTCAGGATGCCATTGGAGGAGGAGCGCAAGCGCGCCATCATGGAAGCGCATCGCTTTACTTTATCAAGCATCACTTTACTTTATCAACTTTATTAAGCATTGGGATTTTAAAGTAAAATTAGCAAGAAAACTTTTTTGACCCTCATTTACACGATGCAAGTTTCTTGCCTGCGGCATACAATGACATTGAAGCAACAAATCCTAAACACTGTGTAGACGGTGCAACTTATATTTTTGCAGGCAATTAAATCGCACCGTGGAACTCAGGCTTTAGTATGTATATCAATCTCATTCCACCAAGAAGTTATTAGTCCAAAGATATGTAGATATGATATTGAAGTAGCGGGAGGAACCATGAACCAGCACAGTTCATTATGCACCACAATACCGACTGTTGATTACTTCCGAGCAAGACATGCCGCTATGGCGTCTGCACTGTCTTTAATAAGGCGAAACTTGTGTTCAGTTTGATTCAATGTGTTTTATACTTCACAAAATGATATTATATCTTCTAGTATTAGATAAGATTTACCTACATTAAGAGTCATGGAAAGACTACCTGGACGCGAACCGCAAGGGCTGGTTCGAGCTAGCGCGGGGAAAGAGTTCCTGGAAGGATTTGGGGAAGGCCTTTACGCAGCAGTGGGACAGTAAGTACAAACAAAAAAAAAAGGTTCTTGGCATGTATGTAAAGTCATGAAAATTAATTGTTAAGGAAATTGATTACCAACTTAAGTTGTCCTATAGAAGTATGAGGAATAGGGTGTAAAGTTCACTCATCCTCTATAGAAAAAGGAGGATCCTCTGACCAGACGGGTGTCGTGTCTGCCGGGCAACTGCCTGACGATTGATGTCGGAAAGTTATATACATGCTGATCGCGCAGTAAACTTTGCTTGCGCGATTCAGGATTTGTGTGACATCAGGTCCTTGATACGTAGTTCGTTTGTGGCGTTGTAGATGCCACCACAGTCCGAATATTCAAATCATCTTCCAACATAGAATTCACGTGGGGTGTCAATTTGCTTAATCATTATTTTTTATATTATTAAGAGTATCCAGTATTCTGGATACTCATAAAAGAACAAGAAATTAAGATCTATTGTCGTCTAAGATAATGCCTCATGATGATCTTTATGTCAATGTTTTATATAGAAAACTCTACGAGTATTTACGGATGAGTAATTCGTCACTAGGAGCCTGGGGACAGTCTTAAGCAAATAAAGGAGCTATAGCAGCAGTGGGTAAGTCGGGCTGTGGTAGATGATAATGAAGATGATAATGATATTGATAATGATGATGATAATGATGGTGCTGATGATGATAACGATGATGATATTGATGGTGATAATGATCATCTTTTAAAAGCAATCTTTAATGGTTTAATTGAAACAACAATGTTCCAATTCTGACCATTGTACTTAATTAAAGTTGAAATTGGTGGAATTAAAACGTTCCAAACCCTATAAAAAAATAACATTCCAGCATCAAAATAATATTTCGCACTATTTTATTGGAAAGTACCCACATAACACTACGTTATAGTGGCAGGCTGACGGGTACATGTACATATTAATAACACATAACGAATACGGCTTCCAGAATTAATGCGCATAGTGCATTATATTTGGCTATACATTTTTTTATGATATCAACAGTATTATCTGCAAGGCTTATCATTTGATTTAAATTATAGTTATTTCATGAACTCAATGTGAATTTGATTGATGAATTAATTTTACGTCACGGTGATTTAGAGCGTTTTTTTGTTTTTAAATATTTTTAAAGTAGTTTCTGCCACCGCCTTCGCCCACTATGCTACTTAGTAATAATATAGAATTCTACTGGTGAAAGATTTTTTTAAATCGATCCAGTAGTTTTTGAGTTTATTCATTACAAACAAAGATACAAATCTTTTCTCTTTATAAGATTAGTGTAGATGTGCAAAAAAGTCTTATGTTATGTCATGATGAAGTCAAAAATACGATGTTCGTACATCAACAGCATAAAGACTAGGAATCTCTTCGTGCCTTAGTGACTTTAGGTTGACCAATTACAGCTACAACAACAGAAATCCAATCAAACTCCGAAACAAAGATAACTCGATGTCGCCGTCGCTACTAATAAGATCAGTTTTGATGTCGACACCACAGCTATGCGGGACTTATTATATTCAAGAGTAGGTACTACTTACTATCTTCTCTTCTAAACAAGTGAATAACATAGTAGCGTATTTTGACACTATCATACATTTTATTGGCGGTAAATTCAATCCATAAAAGATAATAAGTATTGCGATGCTTTGCGTTGCTGAAACTATTGCTTCAAATAACCCAACGTCTACAGACACATCAAGTGTATGTAGGCGAACCTAAATACCAACAGAATTCCAAAAAATAAAAGCGACGTTTCAAATATGTACAAGACCCACTAGCCGTGATACAATAAACTAAGTGGGTACTCATATAAACACCGACAGGTCAGAGATCAGCATAGCTTTTCGTTGTAAATTTTACACCGGTTTGAGAAGAGGCACCGGCGCGGCATCGTATTAATTCCAAAAAATACTAGGTAGTTTTAGAAATGTCCTATTTTCACCTTTGTCAATTTTTGAGTCTACAACAAAAAACCAAAAATAACGTAAACTCACCTTTCCTCTCCCTGCCACCGTCATGTCTAAACACTATAGGTCGGTTGTGTTCGCGCCGCCACAACACGGTCGGCGGTGGCACCCCGGTTGCGGTGCACGTCAATCTTATGCTGCCGCCCTCTTGTGCCGAGCTGCCCTCCGTCACGCTGTCCACTATGTCCGGCGGGATCACCACGGATAAATGACCCATCTGACAAAATAATTGTGCTTGTTAGGCTTTATTAGTGGCGTCTTTTGTTTGGTAGATAGTGGAGTGAGAAGTGTGACTTGATGTTTGCTGAGTGATGGATTAGGGTTGCTACACTGTGCGCTAAATTAATTATTTTGTTTTCTTTTTGATCGTAGGCAGGTGCGATTTGATGTGCTAATTACTTACCTTTTAGTACTCAATAGGACACTGTACTGGTCGCATTCATGTTAACCTTTCCATGGTATTGTGGTCTTACATACATATATCCTGGAATCGTAACCTAAACTCTTTCAGAAGTTGGGCCATTGTCACTTATTTAAATTTTAATTAATCAGGACATACCTACATAGGTATAACCAATGTAAACGTCGGCTAATTTCATAAATCCGACTGATATTGAGTTTGCGGTGAAAATTAATTTCAGCCTAATTTGATAAACACCTAAATTCATCACCTACAGTTCTGTAGTAATTAACTACTTAAATATTTGAATAGGATTAGCTACATAGGATTTAATGTAAAATTTATGAACCTAGTCCGCGAGTTTGAAAAATAAAATAAAGCGCTGTATAATCCTTGACGCCGTAGCCGTAGGTAACTAGTTACACTTAATTCCTACTTAGTGTTGTGCATGTAAGAATTAAGGCAGCATCACAGCATATATTTTAATTATTATAATTATGTCGCTTCCATAAATCAGAAAAAAAGCAAATAATTCCATCTTTCCGATATATTTCATAGTCAGTCTTCAGGTAAAATTCTTGAATGAACAGAACCCATTTTATTTCTCTTGAGGAACGGAAGTCTTATAACATACATATATATATATGCTTGCCATACTTTAACTTTATGTGTATTGTAACTTCACTGTAATCGATTTTTGTGCTGCACTTAATCAGGCGTTCAGTCGTCCTTGCAGAGTTCCATTTTAATTTATTGGAAAATGAACTAAGTGCTTGTAGCACTCGCTGCTTGATTGAACACTTCTTGTTATTTCACAACTTTACAAGTATTGCTATGTTCACAATGTTCGCTTTAAAAAGGAAAGAAATGCTATCTTGTTGACAAATGTTACATTTAAGTTTTAGAGCGCTCTCTACGGAATAACTTGTTACTTTGTAAACTCAGGTACGTCAGCTTAGTAGGTGACAAAGTGTAGCTTACCTGACTCTTCATAGGGTCTGTGTTGACTTGGCACATGTAGGTGCCAGAGTCGTTGGCCTGCACGTTGCTGACGTGCAACTTCCACGTGTTGTGGTTATTGTAAGTGACGCTCAGTCGCGGGTTCAGCGCCACCATGTTTGTGTGTATTGCCAGAATCGCCTTCGAGTCTGACTTAATCCACGCCACCTAAAATAATATTGCCATTATTTCGCAGTTCTATTAAAGCCTTATTGGATTCCTTATAATCTGAAGCGACAGTATAAATATTGACTATGAGACAATACAGACAAAATTGGCTTCATATTGACACTAACACAGTACACATTTATAAAACAGACGCGCCATATGAAGTTTAATCAAAGTCAAGAATATTTGAAACACCCGGAAGCTAAATTTAACAATGCAATTAGAGCGGGTGTCTACGAAACAAAACGGTTCTGTACCGTTGCATACGAGCGTGAAATTTCATTTTATATCTAGGATTAATGTCATAAATCGCTCGCATTTCCCCGGAGCTCCCGCGAGTTTTAAATCGTTTGTATTGTTCACAGTGAAGACGAAACTTAATGTGACTTAAACGCTGTAGCGAATGTAAAACTGAGGGTACGACACGTGAAATTGTGGAGAGTTTCGCGGGAGGAATGCACGGTGTCTCATCCGCGCCGCTCCCGAGCATTTTTCATGTGACATCTCGCTTTGTTGCGGTTGGAAAATAAATTAGTAACAATTTCATTGTTTGTGAGAATTATTTCCGTGGAGTTTCAGCGTAAGCGCGGCTAGTGCCGCCGGCTGAATGCGAGCACTTGTCGCAACTACCACTTTTTGTTACCGTACAAGCTTTCATAGTTAGATGTTTACATACTGTTTCATTTGAGTTATAGACACAATTTATGTTTTCCAGTTCTTGTGTTTAAGTTAGTTCTTGTAATTAGCTCTGGCTCTGAAGTTAATTTATTCTTCCGTGTAAATTAATGCACCTAAAACCCACACGAGTTATAAACCTAATTTTGGTTTTAAATTATAAACATTAAGTACAGAACAAAGTTGCAATGAGTCCATAAAGGAATTAGCAGTTCTTGAACCTATTTGACTGCCTCGTTGGTCCAGTGGTCACAAGCGCTACTACTGAGCATGAGGTCCTGGGTTCGATTCTCGGGTCGGGCAAAGTGTTATCGAGTTTTTCAATCAGGAATTTCTCAGTAGCAGCCCGGAGTCTGGATGTGTGCCCAGTTGATGGCAATAGGTTCGCCCCCTTACATGGGACACAAACATAACTGACGAAATGTAGGTGTACTATAGTTGTACCTCTGCCCAGCCCTTTGGGGAATACTGACGTGATGTTATGTTATGTGTGTTAGCGGAAGAAATAGCCAAAAAAATAAGGGTTTCGTAGTAAGTCAAAACCAAATATTTACGTACTTATGTGCCATTATAATCATTAAGATTTAACGTGGTTGCAAGTTAGGACTTGTCGCCCTGCGGACTCTCCGTCGGCTTATCGGCCCATCGTGCTGAGAGCCAGTTAGGCTTCCGCAGAGGGCGCTCTACGGTGGACGCCATCATATGCGTGCGGGCCCTCACGACGGGCGATGCTGTGGCCCGGGGTTGGGTCGTCTTGGCGGTGTCTCTAGACATCGCCAATGCCTTCAACACCCTGCCCTGGAGTTGCATCAGGGAGGCACTCCAGTATCACCGGATGCCGACCTGCCTCTGTCATGTGGTCGAGGTCTATTTGACGGACAGGGCCGTCATTTACCCCGGTCACCAGGGAGATTGGAACCGGCGAGAGACGTCGTGCGGTGTGCCACAGGGATCGGTCCTGGGGCCGCATCTGTGGGACATCGGATACGACTGGGTGCTGCGCTGCGCTGACGACACGTTGGTCCTGGCGCAGGGGAGGTCGCATGAGGCGGCGGCCGAACTAGCGAAACGGGGGGTTGCGACAATCGTTGACAGGATCCGGCAATTGGGACTCGAGGTGGCCCTGCACAAATCCGAGGCTATGTGTTTTTATGGTCCTCGGAACGCGCCACAGTCGGGTTCCCAAATAACGGTACGAGGGGTTTACATCGGCGTCGAGTCGACGATGAAGTATCTGGGACTCGTCCTCGACAGCCGGTGGAACTTTGTGCAGCATTTCCGACGTTTGGCTCCTAGACTGGAGCGAGCCGGATCTGCCTTGAAGCGGCTTCTGCCCAATCTAGGGGGTCCAAACGCCTCGTGCCGCAGGCTCTACGCGGGGGTCGTGCGGTTCATAGCCCTTTACGGGGCACAGGTGTGGGCGCGTTCTTTGAGGCTGCGGTCAGCCCGCCGGTTGAACGCGTCCCAAAGGGTCATGGCCATCCCGATGGTCCGGGGATACCGCATGGTCTCCGGTGAGGCGGCGAGCCTCCTTGCCGGATTGCCACCATGGGATCTGGAAGCAAGAGTCCTCGCGCAGACTTGGTAGTGGCGCGAGGAAGCGAAACGCCGGGGCGTAACTCCGCTGCCGCCAGAAATCACGGCACAGCGGACAGAGCTCCGGCGGAATCTCATGGCGTCATGGAGAGTGCGATTGTCGCAACCCCGTGCTGGGTCAAAAGAAAGTGAAGGGGCCTCGAACTACAAACTGCCTCTAACTTACTAAACATATTTTGGCCACACTTAGTTTTTTTAGTGTAATTCACTGTTTTGAAGTGCATTACCGACTAACATAATTAAATCTTATTAATGTCTAACGGAATGTAGTATGCTGGCGAATCTAAAACTGAACTGGAGTGAAATGAGCTTGAAAATTTTAGCACCTCGGATTGGTTAAGTTTTCTTTTGACTATTAGTACAGAAATAGGAGTTACTTTGATGCCTAATGCAGAAAAGCTTTAGAATTAAGAAAGATTGATACGTTTGGATGTATATGATATGGCCATGGGTGCGCTGCACCCACCATTTACCTCTCGTGGGTGCTGGAGCTCGCGAGCACCCACGGAGTTGGCGCCAAGGAAATTAATTGTTAAGCAAATTTACTGCAAACTTGAATTGTCCGTACATTCAAATCGCACCTGTTATTTTTGACAGTTCTATGAAATGGTTATAACACGGCGAAATGGCGTAGGGTGTTCTTTTGCTTTTAATTTAATTTCCCTGACTGTACCAGTAAAAATGTAAAAGTTAAAAAAACTTGCTTCCCATAAATTCGCGACATAGTTACAACAATCAGTGTTTATAATTAACATCTACGTTATCCTTACATGCGCTGATTTGCATTGTAATCAAATAAAGTATGCATCGTTTATTACAGTCGGTGCTTTACATGCCGACTTGCAGTCGTAAAATACAAGAGTTTTTATTGTTTTTGTTTGACTAGTACTAGTAGCTGAAATTCAGTTACAACTGTATTTTGAAGTATCACATACTTATGAAAAGAAGACTTTTATTCACATGGCCTTTATAGGGAAACTCATGATGGTTTGGAATCATAAATATATTAACGCTAGTTTGTTGGAACGAAGTTCTTTAAGTGTAAACTGGTAGAAATCGTCACGTAACGAAAAAGCGTTATGCCCGAAAAAGTCAGTTTCAAGTTACTAGATGGCTCTGTATTAAAAAACAAAAACACTTGAAACTTGAGACCATACTACTAGCCGTTCACTTCGAGTTGGCCGTTACCTCCCTTTCCGCTTCCTCATACCGCACAAACAAACACACGAAACAAACGATGATAGCAAACTCGCTTTAAGCGGGTCTGCCTTGAGGCGCGGTGTGAGGAAGCGGTAAGGGAGGTAACGGCCATCTCGATTTGAACGGCTAGTAGATGACTCTGTATTGTACATAACATTATATACAGCGAAAGGAACTTCGTTGCAACCGGGTGTCTCACGATACCTCCCGACTTTTTTGTTATTTCATTTATTATTTTGATTTACCTACTTAAATAAAATTCATAAATTTATAACTTTTTAGTTCCTCTTATAACGAAAATTGGTTTTTAGTGCTCACACTAAAGAAGGATTTTGAAAATTCATCCCCTAATGGACTTAAATAGGGGCTGAAAGATTGTATGGAAGTTCGTCATTTATGCCAAATGGATTTCTAGTCGTACTAGAAAGCCGTTTGATTTAAAACAATTCTTGCCCATCAAGGCTATGCCGCATGTCATCATCTTCCTGACCTTGTACCATGTTACGTGTGGTCGGCGCAACACGCTTTCTTTTCCCGCTCTCCCCTGTCAACCGTCAAGCTCCATCCATCCATCTTTTCTTTGGCATTCCTCTCCCGCTCCATCCATCAACATTTATATTCATCACTTTTTTAGTCACATGCGTTTCATCCCTCGTCATCATATATACACTAGATGCAATATCTGGTACGGTTAAATTAAATAAATAAATAAAAAGTCAAAGTCTGTTTCTGAGACCATGAAAGAGTAACCATTTATAGTATTTATGTAACCAATTTTACAGGTAACTAAACGCCTGGAGCAGTTAACTGAGGCACTTAATCATTCGTCTATTAAGATGAATGTTGGCGTTCGGTGTGCTCAACTTGTGTTTATAGTTTATGCTGTGTGGCAGATAACGTTACATGACACTGAATTAGCATTATTGTTTAATTACAACTTATAATGGCCAGTGTTAAACAAAGGCCATCTAAAAGATTAGTGCAGAACAATCTAGAATTGATAATGTTGGTTTTTACAACCAATACTGTATAGCACTACTTAGAAAAAATAAAACAGTTTTTAGTTTAATTTATAAATCATGTAAAACGGGGACAGAAATAGAATAACAATTATCTTAAATTAGGTTGTATTGTTTTAGCTTTCCCTCGCAGTGAAGTAGAACAGCAACAAATTAATGTGTTAAGTTTTAAACAAGATGTTCTGTTTTAAAAAAGTAACATATTTACGGGTTGTGCAAAACTTTTTTTATCCGTGTAACCATTTATGTCCAACATTAAAAAACGCATCAGTCAAGGTTGCTGTGTTTTATTACTTGAAATAAATAACGGCAGATTTCTATATTAAAAAATATATATTTTGCAAAAACATCCTCAGAAGATAAGAATGGATAATTTTATAACACTTTATCTTTTCTCTTGTAAAAAAACAGTTATTTCAGTATTTTTTTCTCCTGGCAAAGAACATGATTTCTCTGAATGTAGAGAGCAAAATCCTTCATAGATTACAAACTTTATGATGGATGAAGTGTACATTTCAGTAGGATGCAGCGAAGTGTGGATCACTTATTTTATGCTCGGCTTGTCATCTGGTGCACGTGGGGTTTTGTTAAAAGTATGTCTCTTATAAGCCTATTGTGACTCTTCTCTTTATAATTCAAGGTAAAGGTATACTATTTTTTATTTTATTGGTGCTAGTATTTTATCCAAAGTTCTTCAAAAGTTGAGAAGTTTTGACATTTCAAATCAAGTTTAGCCTAGCTCCTTAGTCTAGCTTTTAGAGAAATAGACATCTGTGATGAATAAACAGCCAGACGTCTGAGTTAGCGATGTTCGATACTAATGGTATGAATCCCTAAAAGTACCTAAGTAAATACATAACTTTTGAGACATCCGTTACTCTACTATTTGTTCTGTAACTTCTAGACAAGTTTATATATTAGGTTTGTGTGTCTATTAAATTTCAGCCAGCAATTTGATAAGAAATTAAATATTTAAATATTAAAAATACAATATTAGCCAATGATAGTCAACCCATCAGATGTATTTGTTAAAAAAAACATCAAACATAGCTACGTGCCCAAAATACAGTAACATCATTGAATTGTTATTGCATATGTCATAGTCTGATGTACAAATGGCAGCATATCGTGATCTGCCTGGCCATTTCACGATATGCCGCCATTTCATGATTTGACCATCTAAAATCCGCCATATCGTTCAACGCTCGTTCGACGATTTGCCCAGTGATTCCTGGGCATATTGGTCACGTATAAAAAACATATCCCTGTCTTTGCTGCCGCGCAGTCAGGAAATCATTCCTATTCGACCTATTCCTACTCGAATAATTCCTCGTTTAGGAACGAATACTAAATAGCCAAGTAACTACAACCAACGGTTGGTCATAGTTCTAACCTAACCCATTTGGTTGGGGAAATGCAAGTACTCTGCGATATGCCCAGTGTTCAGCTGGGAATATCGATAAATATGTTGCTTTCGTCGATCCGCCCGACTTGTAACATCGTGATATAATCGGCCAAATCGTGAAATTGTGGCGCATCGTGAAATGACCAGGCAGGTCACGATATGGATGGCCATATCGCGTCGTCTACGATCGGACCACGATACATACAGTCATTAGCTAACTTTATCTAAACGTTATAAAGCGTTCAGCAAAGTAACATTGCCTTTTAAAACTGTAATACGAAGTGGTCCTGAAACTTTGGAAACAAATCCACGAAACAGTCGTCTTGTACTGCGCTTTTCTTTCAAGATAATCCTTCAGAGTTTTTATAAGATATTCGAGTTTCTCCTCTGAATCCGTGTCAAATCCTTTCAAGCAACGATATGCCACAATGCACTCTTCGAAACGTTCTTTTGTAGCCAATAAGCAAGGAGATTTGAGCATCCATCCCCGTTATAGTGTAAGCGCGACAAATACTCGTACATATGCAAAAGAGCCGATATTTTTCCTTCGGAAAATGTTGTAAGCCTGTACTCAAAAAATTCAAAGAATACCTATTTCTCTCAGCAAAAAGTGAACGTACTCGAAGTACCTAGTAAAACTCATTGTTAAAGTTGACGGTTTATAAATACTGAGAATCACTCAACAATAGGCTTAAAATTTTGGTAACATTTTAAATGTTATAACGTAACTTCTATTAAATGATTTTTCGATCCCTAAGCATCTACTAACATATTGCTTAGCCTATATCTGGCTATATATATACATCACAAGTCTGCACCACACAGTACTCGATATTAATATTGTACGTTCATATTTGTGTTTGGCTCTGAAGCGCTGGGATTGGTTAAACATGCTCAAAGTTAATGCTGCTATTGCAAATTTTGTTTTAACCCGTCCTGGGATTACTTTCGTCGTGCTCAAATCTAAATGTTTCATCGCTTGCTCAAGCTTGTCTTTAAATAGGTCATGGGATCGTATTAATAAAACACGTATTGTTTTATAATTATCTCATCATTTATTCCTAGAAATAAAACTATGTACAGTCTTTTCACAGTTATTTTACCTCTGATTGACAGTGAACTTTATTCAGGTAAAAATAAAGTTGCAGTTAGCTTGCTGCCATTAACACTGAGACTGTACTTATTTTCATCACGACGGGGGCTGTCAGCTATCCGAGCTGACTATCGAATCTTTTCCTATTTTAAATATGAATTAGTGGTTATCTCTAAAAGATGCCATCTATACATATAAAATTCTTTGCCCTGAATGACTGACTGACGGATCAACGCACAGCCTAAACCTCTGATCGTAGACACCTGAAACTTGGTGGGTATGTTCTTTGTATGACGTAGGCATCCGATAAGAAAGGATTTTCCGAAATTCTACCCCTAAGGGGGTGAAAAAGGGAAGCAAAGTTTGTATGGGACAACGTGATTCCTTGGTCCAATCTACTTCAAATCATGCATAAACATTCTTTAACAAAATTGATGGAAGACGTGTTTCGTATTTTATTGAAATTCATCCCCTAACGGGTTTAAATAGGAAGAACGTTATTTTGGGAGTGATTTGCTTCGAAGTTGATATCAATACTCCTTAGTGCTTTTGATTTAAATTAAATTTCATTTTGACACATGTTTGAAAACTCAATTTTTGAACTCACATAAAAGCTTGGTGCAATGCAAATACTCTTTAAAATTGGAATGTCTCGAAATTCACCGTGCTATATTAGTACCGCATTTAAAGGTTTCTAAGATTTACAGAGGTTTGTATTTATTCCTAGGATTCCCCTAACACCATCAAATTACCCCTTCGAATTCAAGAGAGTGCAGTTTCCCATCAAAGTCTGCGTCGCAATGACCATAAACAAAGCTCAAGGTCAAATTCTTCCTGCTGGGGTTGCTGATTTGTCCGAAAGGGATATCGCGGCCCCGGCACACAGGCAACGGAAGGAACACGGGTGGGTTTTAGTCAGTAAAAGTCTGACACACTCTACCGCTCCGCCCAGAGCGGGAGAAGTTATTCGATAATATCCCACACTCAAAAAAAAGGTCATATTCTTAAGATAGCCGGAGTAGACTTGAGGAAAAGCTGCTTCTCCCACGTCCTGTTGTATGTGGCATGCTGTGGTTCTAGCATCCGAAGAAATAACAAAAAATATTGTTTACAAAGAAATACGGTAGGTGTAGTATTTCGATTTCGTTGTAAAAAGATAATACTCCCGTGTAACTTTCACCAACAAAAGCCGAGCTTCGTGTTCATAAAATATAACAAAATTTTATTTTATTTTCATGTTTATTTAACCTTTAAATCCCTACACTATAATGAAGATTGTTATATTTTATAAGTATTCAAACATTTTAACAAAATAATTTATATGTTATTATAAAAAAAATTATAACAAAAAAAATCCTGTTAGAACCATTTTCGACTTTTACGCGGACGAAGTTGCGGGCAAAAGCTAGTCTATACGTATAAAATGCTTTGTTCTGAACGACTGACTGACGGATCAACGCACAGCCCAAACCGCTGATCGTAGAGACCTAAAACTTAGAGAGTGCGTTCTTTGTATGACGTAGGCATCCGATAAGAAAGGATTTCCTGAAATTCTACCCCTAAGGGGGTGAAAAAGGTGGGCAAAGTTTGTATGGGACAACGTGATTCCTTGGTCCAATCTACTTCAAATTTTGCATAAATATTTTTTAACAGAATTGATGGAAGACATGTTTCGTATTTTATTGAAATTCATCCCCTGACGGGGATAAAAAGGGGTAGAAAGTTATTTTGTGGGTTATTTGCTTCGAAGTTGATATCAATACTCCTTAGTGCTTTTGATTTAAATTACATTTTATTTTGACACATGTTTGAAAACTCAATCCGATTTTATTCAAAAAAGGTTAAACTCACATAAGAGCTTGGTACAATGCAAATACTCTTTAAAATTGAAATGACGTTAATAAAGTTTTCTTTTTATGTAGGTAGTAGAAGTTTAATTTAGTATGTATTGTTTTTCGCAATTTTCTTATATTTATAAATTTGACTGTGTCTATTTTTTTTAATGAGAGCAGAGCTGGTTAACATCAATGGGAAATTAATAAACTTTTCTATTGTACCAGTAATGGGGGATGGCGCATGCCTTTTCCGTAGATACAATTTCTTATTTGTTGTACGGCACACAAGAACGCTCAATGGATATTCGTAAAGAAATTGTGCTTAAAAATCCTATAGAACCATTTTCTATTTCTACGCGGGCGAAGTCGCGGGCAAAAGCTAGTTACTTATAAAATATTAGAGACGGTTGGATGAGAAAGCAATCTAGTCATCTAATTGCGTAACACATTTTCGTAAATGATTAAGACTAATATGTTTCATTTTGACAGTTCAACAACATCATTGTGCTATTTACGTTTTTGAACAGATTTTTTTTCGAACTTATAAAGCATTGGATTAGCAATCTGTTTTAAATAGATTCAGATTGTGATTGATCATGTATTACGCAATTAGGTACAGTACGTATATGTAAAATATAGTATAGTAAATATATCCAAGTTTATTTCTTTACACACGAAACTTTAAATTATGTTACAATGAAACTATTTTGGTTTAATAGACTGAACAACTCGAGGCTCAAGGGTTCGCGGCTAACTACTAACAGCCGTACGGGTCATTATTTAAGATTGAGCAACGATTGCCGACGTCGGTCCGTGGGATGGTGATGTCTGTGAGTTGGGGTGTATAGGTGACCATCGACGACACATCGAGCTCGCTCGAGCACCCTCCGTGCATCGGAAAGTACGTTAAACCGTAGGTCCCGGCTCTCATTCGTAGATCTTTGACAATCGTTACGGGTAGTCAGAAGCCCGAAAGTCTGACAACGGGTCTTACTAAGAGGTATCATGTTACCCAGTAACTGGGTTGTGTGGGTCAAATAGGCAGACGTTCAATGCAAAATATTGGCAATTCCAAACAGCTACATCTGGTTAGACTGGAAGCCGACCGCAACATAGTTGGGAAAAGGCTAGGCAGATGCTAAATCACAACAGCATCAGAGGTGACAGTGGATTTTTCAATCAAGAGGCCAGATTTGTGAAAACGTTTTTACTCACCCTATAATTAGATAGATGATTGACGACACACGTAAAGTGTACGTCCCGTCCTTGTGTGACTGTGTGGTTCTCCAGAGCCTGAAGAAACTCAGGTTCCAGCTCCCCCTGGATCGGCATCTCACCTGCGAGTATCGAAATATTAGAATTTTAGAAGCAAATAATAAAAATAACAGTATAAAAGTAGGAAACCTATTTCGAATAATAGGTATGGTTTCGAAAATATTGTTTCGTAGCACTATAAAAATCGGTTTTGAATCGTATGTGTAATATAGTTATTGTTTTATAATATTTATTTCAATAATGCTTCATTCATTGCGAATTTTCTCGGAGCAGCTTACCAACATGCTGAACCTCGTAAAGTCATTAATTTAAAAAACTATTTCAATTGCAATACTTTGATTTAGTGCAAATTGTTCTCGAATTCCCAATAAATATCATGAATAATAACGAAACAATTTACGCATATAGAAACCAAAACAATGTACGCAATTGTTGAGTAATTAATGCAATAAACCAAACTATTGGTTAATTAACTTTTTCTGAAGTTTCAAGTCTAACGATCCGACTTTATTATTAATTAACTTAATTTTATCAAGAGGTCTTGTTACAACTAGATACTTAATCTACCTCAAAAGGTTTTCTTATAAATTATTATTTAATTATTTACGAAACGAAAAATAATTTTGGTTAAAGCACCCTCGGACGTTTTCAATATTAGTTATTACAGTTTGACACTGGGATTAGTTACTGTTATTGTTAAAAGTTTTGAAAGCAATTTCATAATGAATAAGGTCTCACCAAATTAAACATAATTTCAATATACCTACGTACCTAACCTACCTACCTATTTTAAAAATCATTTACGCATCAGACAAGTTTTGTTTTCTCTTTACCCGACTGCCATTTATTATTTTTATTTGTAAATTTCTTTATTAAAAAAAAAAATCTAACTGAAGATACGACATCTTCAAAACGGCTGGATGGATTTAGACGGTTAAAGTATAGATATATTCGTCTTAGAAATCCAAGTGATCTTAGAAAGGTGTTTGAACAAAACGGCGGAGTTTTGGCGTGAAATAGTAACACGTTAATAAAAAAATTAAAAAAAGAATTCTATCGAGTAGGGTATCAAAATAAAGGAAATTAAAAGGGGATTATAAAAATAAGAGTTTATAAAAGTTATATGTTTAAATTTAATTTTAATTAAGTTTTTGATAGCGTAAAAATGGGCTATATAAAATGGGTTTGTGTCGGACCAGTTTTTGTTCATAAGAGTGTGCCGGGACACTAAAACAACTAAAATTACATAAATAATTTCAAAAATCCGACTGGAAAATCACATCATTTTTCTCTTTTCAGTTATTAAATGTGATTATTATTTTTTATTTTTTTATTTTATCTATTTTATCCCACTGCTGGGCAAAGGTTAAAGAAACGTGGAAGAGCTTTTCCAGTTTTCTTTAAGTTGTGCATTCTCGTTGTGTTTTCGTTTACTATGTGAAAAAATTAACTACATCTTAAATGTAATTTATTCCCATTATCTCCTTCCACCAAGGATTGCCATGAAGATAGTGTTAAGCTTTTGTGCAGTTAAGTTCTACGTTTAAGTGTTGACAACTTTTTAAGTAGGTGTCTTGTATACTTTAATTAGCAACTTGTTAACAACTCTTTTACTATCTTCCTCATAAACTCCTTGTAAGTTTAAATCTTAGGTTTTTTGTTATCCGTCAGAGCTTCCTTCTCGTTAGATAACACTTTTTATTATTTACCTATCTGTGATTATCTGTATTTTAACAAACTAGTTTTCTCAACGCTTATCGCTCAGCGCTTTAGCGCTGTAGTGCCGATTTTTTAATTTTTGTAATCATTCTTTATTTCGTCCAAATATGATGCCGGAAAATAAGATCATGCACAAATACGAGATTTTGAAGTTTCCGTGCGATTATAATAATGAACATTTAAAGCATAAATTAAATTAGGATTTATCGAACAGATTTCATACATGTTGATTCATAGGACGATTAGAGCAATGCTCTTTACTGTTTTGTCATTACAAAACATTTAAATGGCCCTAATTTAAAAATATAATTTCTTCTTTGGTCTAAAATATTAAGTTAATATAATAAACATACAAAATTCAAACAAAATCTATTACCGCGGTCATATCTAAGCACCCAGTTATTTAGAGTACAGTCACCGGGTATTAGCCGCGCACTCTAAATAAGGGTAGGCTTTAAACCGAACAGTGGAGCAGTGTGGATAAAATGTAACGTAGCATCGGTCGGATTTAGCGGAACAAGTAAACTCTACTAATAGGGGTTAATACCTAAGTGTTGTGCGAAACAGGTGTGGGTCGGGGGAGGTTTTCTTACGAAAGCATTAGCATATTCCGTGATTTTAGAGAGGAGACGTGATTTTTGGTTAGGAAGTGAGTTCGTAAAGTTTAGGTTTATTTTGGGATGTTGAAACAGGATAGCGGAAATAGTAGATACAGCTACTCTGAAGATAATGGTGAACTAAGCGATTTATTTAAAAAATGGGAGAAGCTTTTTTCAGCAGCTCACCTACATTAGAATTCATTACAATAAATTAATTAGTAGGTAGGGGTTATTTTTATAATTCTTTGCTATAAGTATGGGCCTATGATGAATAAAGCTGTAAAACGAATAATATATGTATATATATATACGAGTATATGAATAATTAAGTGTTTTTATTTTATTTATATTATTTTCTCTTCTAATCTTACACACGTTGTCTACATCTCTTTAACTACTTTCCTATCGCAGGTATGCTGGAAGAGATTTCTTTAGAAATAAGCATCAGCTTTGTACGTTTTTTTCTGTTCCTTTCTTCTTGTCTATTTATAATGTGTGTACATAAACTGTTAAAAATAAATAAATCAATAAAAACTAAATAAAAACTATTATGAAGATAATGTGTAGCACCTACCTGAGACACTCTCTGTTAGCAGGATAATACCTATATCTACCGAAATTATAACAAGAATTACTATTACGAAAAAGAAAAACAGTGTCACTAAGCTTAGGTCCCATACATGCAGTAAAGGTCAACCGACTGGAATTTATTTGTATAGTACTCTCGGGCAATGGGGTAGCTGCACGAGTTATTGTCCTGTGGCGCTTAGAGACGCAGAGATACAGGTGAATTACATAAACTGTATACTAACACTTCGTCGTTTAGTTCAAATATTTATTTTTCAAATGGAATGTTCTTATTTACGAGATTTTAGTTCTTCTTTTGTCGTATCGGCACGAGTTATAGGTATGAGAGAATCTCAAGCTATGATAAAAATATGACCTACTCAGCAAGGATATTGAAAGCTTTGTTTAGTTTGAAAAAACATGACATAATGTGGATGCAATGTAGAAAAGGAAAGAGAGGCTAACGCAAATTAGGGCGGGCGTCAACGCAACGCAACGCATTGCAAAAATCCTCCTTCATCGCTTTCAAACATTTTCTATGATCCAACGCACAATACAGACGGCCGCCGCACAACACTTTTTTGTATGAAAATGCGTTGTGGTGCTGCCCGTTATGGCTATAATGTCTTGAGACTTCAAAGGGTTTCTTGGAACTAAGTTCTTATTTTCGATCTCTCACCGGAGGTTAACTTCCGCAAACCGTAAACAGCGGTTAAAGTTCCTTTTACCTGTAACGGTATAATATACTCTTTCATGGATTGAAAATGGAAAATAAATTATACATAACTAGCAACCCGGGGTGGCTTCGCACGGGTAGTATGTGCCGTAGTGTCATATCAGTCTTGTATCGAGCAATTAAAATGTAACTGATGTTCATCCTACTTGGAGTATTTTACATCGTCACACTTCAGCAAATTTGCCCAAAACCTTAATGTACCAAATACTTAAACCTTCCGGGTGGAAACTGTATGGAAATCTGTTCGGTAGTTTTTGAATTTATCGCGTTTAGACAGACAAACGCGGCGGGGAGGTTTGTTTTATAATATGTGGTGATATTGATGTTAAATTACGTACCTGTAACAAATACACTAAAAAACGTGGCCAGCCACCAGGCCGCTTTCGTCGACGACGGCGAAAACATGTGTCTGTCGATGATTAGTCTGAAACAAAAACAAACAAACGTAAGTTACGAAATAAAGATTTCATCATTTTATTTTGCGACTACAATTACAGCGTAGTTATAACAGATGTGCCTGTTTCTGAGCTTATCTTTGACATTACTAACATCGATGAAGGAAAACATCGTGAGGAAATCTGGACTTACATATAGTTAATACGACGTGCCGCTATAATGGTGACGGGTAGGGCTAGTTGCCAGTAATCATATACAATATAATAAGATAAAATAATTTGTAAATTGAAACATAAAAAAATTCAAACGCTTGTCGACATAGGGCTCTCCGTTTCTTTCCTTCAATTTGCCTTCTCCTTGCACGTTATTCGTTTTTATTTGATGCTGATGTTATGATCCGTGACCCCGGTAAATGACCTTTAAAGTTCTTTAAGTACAGGTTGCTCCAAGGTGCTATTTAGAAAATTGTAAAAAAAACAATAAATGATAACATTTAATGAAATTAAAATAACCTCATAACACGAAAACTTGAAACCGTGTGTTAAATTATTGTCGCTATTAAAGCGGCACGCTATTTAAGTCTGAAATCACAAATCCGTCTTAAGCAAGCGTGGTGATCAATGCTCGTGCCTTCTCAGTATAAGAAGACGCATTTGCTCTGCAGTGGAACAACAATAGGCTGGTATTATTATAGTTATATCAGAACGTTTGGCAAGACATCAAAAAAGATTTATAGTCGTTCGATGATTTATTGCACAGGCTTTTCTGGTGAAAGTTATAAATTGGAGCTTCCAATCACACAAATATAATGCACGTGCGTTTTCTACGAAAATGAAGCATACAAAGAATAATCCAGCCATCTGCCTATTTACTTAACGCTTTACATACGGATGGTGATTTATTTTTGTATCCATGTGTACTTATATTTTCATGTTGATCTCGAATGGAATGAAAACAAAGCTTACGAATTTGTCATTTCAACGTGTAAGTCGATTGTGGAAAGGTGTTCGACATTGTTTGTGTGTGCTACAAAGATATGTTAGGTACGGTGCCGGCAGTAAATTTTACATCGAGTTTAAGTAAAGGTGGATTTGTATAGCTTCATCTCTGTCTCTCATACAATGTGTGACAGTCTGTTTTTGAAGCTCGATAGTTGTTCATATTTACACTTGGGTATTTATTGTGTTATTATTTAATTACCCAATATGAAGGGTCGATTGTAGGTCCCATATTTTTTTCCTGCCGTTCGATCACCTTTCAGTCAAATCGCCAAGTCAACCGCCTCTGTGGCCTAGTGGTTAGACCGCCTGTCTCAGGTCAAAGTCAAAGCCAAATCATTTATTTCAAATAGGCCCTTGCAAGGCACTTTTGAACGTCAAAAATTACAAAAAAACTGAATTGATTTTAGTCGCCCCTTCCAAAAAGTAGTTTTCGTATGGAGAAGAATGGGCAAGAAACTCCACCGTACTCTATTAAAAATGTTTTACTATATTTCTTATAAGTAAATACATTAGTTATATAATTATATGTGAAGACGATGCATTAAAAAAAAATACAAATTACAATAGGTAAAAAGCAACAACAGATAAATTAATTACTTTTGTGATAGATTCATGGTTCTCACATATTTACAAACATTGTAAAAGTAGACGATTTTCCTAAAATTTTACAATTAATAGGTCAGTGTGTGAGGAAGTAATCACATAATGTAAAATCAATGTCATATAATAAAATATAATAATGTATACAACTTAAATTAGCAACCAGTTTCAGTTTGACTAGATTCTAGATTATCCTATGGAGCAGGACCAGCACGTTTCCAAGCATTCTTATCTTGGATATAATCCTCTAATTTGTAATATGCTTGTTTACAAAGTGTACTTTTAATATGAGTTTTAAATTTTCTTTCATTTAATTGTAATATATCACAAGGTATTTTGTTGTAACATTTAACACAGTACCCCATAAAGGCCCAGAGGTCCCGGGTTCCATTCCCAGAGGGGGCAAAATTTTTTGCTTGGTTTGGTTGGAGGCAGGGCTTTTTCTAAGTCCGCCTGGTTAGCTACCACCGTCTTATCTAAGTCTTTCGCCATAACAACAATGTTATCAGCATTGTTGTATTTCGGCAGTTAGAGGTAAGATAGCCAGTTCTTCTGAAACCCGAGAGACATGCCAAAGCTCAGTATATGATCATTATTCTCCCGTCCTAATCCCAATTTATTCAGGGTCGGCGCAGGGTCTTTTTTTCCATACTTCTCTCTTAGTCGATATCTCGGTAGCCCTTTCTAGCCATATCTTCTTTAACACAGTCCATCCATCGTTTCTTTGGTCTTCCCCTACTTTTATAGCCATCCATATTAATACTCAAAACTTCTATCTCAATCTCAGCATGTATAAGATACGAACATTAAATCCCTGTTCACATGAATAAGTTGGTACAACTAAGCAGTTTCAACAGGGTACGATTTAACCTCAAGATCTCTCGAACCAAGTCAAAAAGCCTTAGGAGTTGGACGATGCTTGTTTCAAAATTATAGGTGCAAGAACAGCGGTCTGGAGCAAGTTAGTGCAGCACGTGACTTCACACGGTTGCGTTGAATTTTGCGCTCAATCCGGTAGGATATCATCTCTTGAAGACAAGTTGAGCTGGGTTTGAATGTAGGATTTACTTACTTGTACTTTATAAAATGGGTTTCTATTTAATAAAAGCATCATAGGTACTTAACAATAATTTTGTTCTCCTCCGGCCCCAAAATACTAAATATTTGCTTTGTAATTTGTTTTGTTTTGGTTGTGCACGTAATTTAATTTAATTTAAAACAGGTATTTGTTTTAATTTGCCTTTTATAATTTGGTTTGTTGCGTTTAATTAACAAATTACACTGTTATTACCTACTTCCAATGTTCATCGCTACGAGATCTGAAGATATGACAATATTGCTGCAATCATTCAGAATATTCCGCGAAATAATAGGAAACGCCACAACAACCCTCAAAGGAGATGAGTTGATCCCGGCGTTGATAATTTGAGTTTTATTGAAACAGATGGTTAGAAAAATTGTACTTTCAAACAAAATAATTCATTGTAACCAGATAAAATAGGTACTCTTTGGAGTCTTCAACTTTTAATGTACCTGGCTGATGTATTTTCTTTAGTTTGTCTTTACCTTGCCAATCTTTGATAGTGTCGTTACTGACAGTATTAAGCTGATACAAAGTTTTTAAACATCCAGTCTTGGCTTTTAAGACAGTCTGTCCTGGACTAATGGAATTAAAAACTTTTAAAGTTCAACGCTTCCCTTTATTGTTTGAAACAGTAGTTAAATTTAATAGTGTACGTTTTGTGGAAAAAAGTCTAAAAACTCTTGTGTCTCAAAATGTCCCAGACAGAAGAATTCAATTACAGTTTTAATTGATTTAAACACATTTTAAGAGTAAGAAACTAGGTAGGTAGGCGGCGGTGTAAAGAAACTGTCTCATTTAAGACTATATAGTTATTATATTTTTGGGACCTATGAGAAAGAGGGCTTTCATTCGCTAGCATTTTGGTGTTCAGTATATATTTACTAGTGGCGGGATGAACTGATGCAGTTTATTCACGAGTTTTATCGCGGCGAGGTTGTTAACTGCGGTTAGAGTCCAACAAAAGTTATAGGTAGCGAGTCTGTATTTTTTAATTATAAGCCGGTTTAGTCGGTCTAAAGCAAATTCTGTTGTAAATTCGAATAGCTTTTTTATTCGTGTTCTTACAAATAATGTGCTTTATGCAAGGGTAGATTCAAATTTCGTAGTAAGCCGGTGAAGTGTCGAATTTTGCATCTCTGACATTAAAGGTCGTTGGAAACATACTAGAATTTAAGGTTTTAAAATAAGTTCAACGCTAACCAAAGTTTTCCCAAAGCTGAAGATATTGGTATTGATAAAAAAGGATCTTACCCACTTGCCTAAAGCATTTTTCTTCCTCAACATTACCGACGTAGGAAGCATGTGGGTTCACTGTTTGAATCCGTAGTCTCAAAGCCTATACCACGTTTAAATATTTAAAGGTGAATTTCATGTATAGGATGTTGTTTTTCCGTAAGTGTACATCACACTCTTTCTTTACATACTGAATAGACAAACGCCCACGAATGCTGAAGTAATCCATTCCCCTTGGTAGACGGTTTCAACTGGTAAAAGATAAGCACTATGTTAAAAATATTCTGTTTTGCTTTAACGTGTGAACCCGCACTTTGTAAGGTTTTCTTTTGTATTAGAGTGTTATCTAGGTGTTTTTTTAAAAGTGGTTAGCTTAAAGAGTTATTTGTTTCGATAAGGATGCTTGTTGCCTACAAAGTATAATCTTGCATAATATTTTTTACAAAAGTAAAGATACAAACATATTTTCACTATTGGTTTTAATCAAACAGCTAAAAATGGGCAAATACCTTCAAAGTAGTCATTGCTGTCATGGGCACATTTTTTGCATTTTGCCATCCCGTCTTGCAAAGTATTCGAATCGAAGTTCAATCTTGGAATACTAAAGATTCCTACGTTTCGAAAATAACATAGTCTTTATTCAAGTCAACATTCCACATGTTTGATATGCAGATATCTATTATGTGTATTAATTGGTAGTTACCTACCGAAGGGGAGTCGAGGTATCATATCGCCGGACGCTGATTGGCAGAATATTTGTTAGTTACGAGTAAGTAGCTGACTGCCGACACTGCACTTATAGGAAAACTCCCTACAGGCATGTTAACTTCATCGGGGCTTTCGATTGAAAAGTCGATTTTGGCAAATATGGATATGTCGCAGTAGGATGGTTATAGCTATATACTGTAATATAGTTATATGAAAGCGGTTCATAACTGTCTTACTAGAAATTTAACTATGATACGAGCACGATCTAGTAATATAACTATTAGGGCGCTCCGACCAAATAGATTAGGTTAGATTAGAACTGTGACCAACTACGTACGTCGAAATAGTTCGCAATAACAAAATAAGGGCACTTGACAGCTATGAACCGCTTTCATATAACTATATTACGGTATATACCATATCCCTAGGGATATAAGTATATCACGGCTATAACAATCTTACTAAGACAGATTTATATCTGTCTCCGTAAGATTAACCGGAAGATATGATACATAACTTTTGAGTTGGGCCAAGAAAATAATACTAAGTACTAAGTCCTGACTAATTGTTTTGATATCATTTAAGATTTAAAGAAGGAAAGAGTTTTTAGAATTAAATCGACCAAAACGGAGTTGCGTGTTAAAAAAGTGCTACGCTTTTGCTACGGCAATTACCGAGTCGTAATGACTGTGACGATTATTGATATAGCTCTCTAATACGATTTCTTCTATTCTGCCATATACTTCACCAGAATTGCGGTATTTGTGACCGCGCCTTTAATCACACAATAGAAGGAATCAAAAGAATTTCTCGAGCTGCATTTTCAGAGCGGCCATTGCTCTAAGTAGAAATGCGTTTGTTTACGTCTTGTAGTCACAATGCTGCATTGCTGTAGTTGAAATTGCAGTAATATCAAATGTCGTCGTTTCTCGCTATCAATTCGTTGCGGACACGTTAATGGTCTATAGGACTAAGGATTCCTGGCTAAATGGCTGTTATATCTTTTCAATCTACGAAGTTAAGCTGCGACTGTAGAGGTTTCTGCAGAGGATGGGTGACACCGTACTTAAGGCTGCCTGTCCACTGGAGCGGAGAGGAGAGGAGCGGAGTAGTGGTGTGCCAATATTAACCAATGGAATTGTATAAAACCTCCGCTCCGCTTCAGTGGACAGGGATCTGCGAACTAGTTTAAAAATTCATACAAAACCGGGAAACGGAGCGGGGAAACGGAGCGGAGAAGTGGAATGGAGAACCGGAGCGGGGAATTATTACTCGTCGCGTGAACTCAGTCTAGCTCCGCACAGTCCGTAACTCCGCTCCGCTACGTCGCTACGCATCAAAGGACAGACACTGTCCGCAACTCCGCTCTACTCCGCTGCCATTCCCCTCTCCGCTGCCTCGCTCCGCTTCAATGGACAGGCAGTCTTATTCAGCGTTTTCTTTAGGGTTTATGGGAGCGAGCTACCAATGTCACCGTGACGACATATAAACATAGTGACGTAGGTAATATAAAAGTAGGCACCTACTATAAAATGATCTAAATCTGTTCCCACGGACAAATTGTAAACGGTGTTGTGGGGCATATTCTAAGTACATAAATAAAGAAACATACACACATAATAAAGAATTACATTATTATATTGATATACCACTTTAACCCATTCACTATAATGCATATTATTTCCAATCTGTATTGTTGCTCGGAGCAAAGCAAGGAATAAACAATCAGCAATAAGTTTTGGTAATATGATAGATATAATAAAGTATCTGCAATAAAGAAAACAGCAGTACCTATTAGCAAAGATAATAATATTGCTAAACAAACTCATCATGGTTTTGCTCATCTACATATCGTTGCAAACGCAGTCAACGTATATATCACGTAATAGCGTAATAATGCCCAAGGCACTGATACAAGCCAAACTATGACTCACTAAGTAACTTATTAAGAAAATCGATGCAAATATTCAAAACTCAATTCGGTATTGATGCAAATATTCAAAACTCAGTTCGGTATCGATATATAGATACATTGACTCACGCTCTTTTCCAATGGGGGTAGGTAGAAACTACATCGATATTACGCCATAATTAGTTTGTGGAACAGATGATAGTCGCTCTATGTATTTTGTAATTTTGCTGCATAGCTCATCAAATGGGCAGACATCAAGGATAAGACAATATTTTACCAAGGAGTTAAAATTGGTATGAGTAGGTAGGTGAAGACAAGCAAACAAAAATTTACAGTAATGCTTGTAAAAGCTACCGGATTACGCAGGACGGATAGTGCCTATCAATGATGGAAAACACTTGAAAAATAAATGAGAGACAGTGCCATATTCTCTCTATTCCGAACTTTACTCAATTCAAAAATCAATCCGTGAACACATAGAAACTTTAATCTCGCTGTTTCAATATTGTAGGTACGAATGAAAGAGAATATAGATTGCAGCAGGAGCATATTCCGGTGTTACGTGTGAGTCGAACGACAGATGTGGGTTACTATGACGTTCTACTGGGCTGTGCAATCGTTTTTATAACTGTGGGATATAAGACAGTTTTTTTTGTAACTTTTGAATTTTATTTTACTTTATGCCTTCTAAGATGACTATTTCCATGGAAAATTGTTATTTGTTATGCAAGGCTGCAAAGTTGTTTTTTGGCGTGAGTACATGTATAGAATCGTGAGCGTAGCGAGGGTATCAAAAGTAAGAGCCGCAGAATAACTTTGTTGCCGAGCGAAAAATACAACTTTTCACCTCACTACAGTGAGGAAAATGTTAGGTGCAAGAAAAACAGCTTAAATAATATATTAAACTAGTGGTCGCCCAGAGGTCGAAATTCCACCATAGTTCATTAAAATGTCATGATTCTAAGGTAGCCATCTTGTGTCAAACGCATGGTAGTGTGTGTAATGTTTTTTTATTCATTTAATTTATTTCTAATGTATATTATATAAAAATATTAGCTTTCTGCGCTCCTTCTCCATATAAATTTTAACTGAGCCAAATTTCATACTCCTCCGTCCGCGTAATTTTCGTAAAAAGGGGTACAAAGTTTTTGTTTCACGTATTAATATAATAATATTATTTAGAAAACTCAATTTGGAATTATGTACCGCTTGCACTCACTCCGATAGCTTCGTCGCTGCTGGTCGCGATTTTATAAAAAAAACAAACCTAAATGATGGAAAATTAATTGAATAACGAGAAGATTTTTTTTATGTCATCGTGCTGTGCTAGTGCGATTATTCTAAAAATGAGATTGGCGACCTGACATGAAATAAGTATTAATGCATTTTCAGTGGACTGGCGGTTAGAAAATTACTGAATAGAAAGATTCGAATTTAAAAAAACTCTTTCCACGCTAGCGGATAAAATACACTTTTGCACTCAGATTTCGAATGATATCTTTCCGAGGTTGTGAGGTGGAAATGTGTTTTCATACGTCTTTTGATGCATTTTTGTCTGGTAATATCAATAAACAGCCATCACCAATCCGTCTGCCATGCGAAGTGGTTATGGAAATTGCCCCTTTGAATATTAAGTGTCTGTAGTGGTTATTGTGTGGCCCATGTTCAGCGGTGAATGTTTATGCCGTGGTAATTTTATTAGGATCATGATAATATGGTCATGGTCGTATTTTTATTTCCTGATCCCCAAGATACAGGCAAACGCTTCGTTTGAGGATCACCAACAAAAATCTGCTATTGAATACTGTAAAGAACGTACCATAACATCAGACCTGTAAACTCCGAAGGGTTAGGCAGTGGTGTACCCATAGTACACCCACATTTCGCCAGTTATGTTTAAGTCCCTTGTAATAAGGAGCGAGCCTATTGCCACAAAAGGCACAAAATTAGAGCTGAATACTGTACTTGATTATTCATACATTAATTATAAAATTAGGACAGTAAATAACAATAATACCAGCCTGTTACTGTCCCAATGCAAAGCAAAGGCCTCTTCTCATACAGAGAAGGCACGAGCATTGATCACCACGCTTGCTCAAGACGGGTCGACTTCAGACTTATATTAACTATAAGTCCAAGTTTCCGCACGGTGTTTTCCTTCACCGATGTCAGTAATGTCCAAGATAATTTCAGAAAGATTTCATATGAATTGAAAAAGTCACATTGGTACTTGCCCGGATTTGAACCCACAACCTCGTGCATGAGAGGCGAGACCGGAACCGCTGGGCCATCACAACAGTAAATATTAAAATTTATTAACAAATAAAATTAGCTTGTATTCCTCTTCTACTTAATAACTATGGTTAACAACCGGTTTCTTGAAAATAAACAGCGAAGCGCATTCTAGGCCAAGTAATCATTCTTCTAGACTTGTGGTTTACTGCTCACTCTAAACCCACTAACGTTAGTGGTGTACGTGACTACAGGTTTCTAACTCGTGTTTTCCTTAAAGCTTTACTTGTCCATTTATTGCTTAGATACCTAGTGTTTCTTGTTAGTATTCACTGTAGAGTTTTCAATAATATTGTTAACTGTGGTTTGTATTTGGAGAATAGATAAACAAAAACCGGCCAAGTGCGTGTCGGACCACGCACAATGAAGGATTCTGTAGTTGGGATGAATTTATCCAAAGAACAAACTTAACATTGTAGTTGAAAAACGTTTTCTCCCGTACGAAATGTATGGGAGATCAGGATTTTCAAACTGCAAATTTAAATTGGTTGATTATTTCTCGTTAACCTGTACAGCCTACTTAGCTCTCATAGTTTTCCTTTTAATTTCGTTATATATACTACTGCTGTGAATTTTTTCACAAGTCCAAGTACACCCATTTAGCTAGAAGGGGGGGGGGGGGGGGACGGACACTTGACTCAAACAAAAAAATTCAGTTAAAAGCTTAATATTTCACAAACGGATCCCTGAATCCAAAAATGGTTTCGACAAACTCACAATGTTTTTGAAAGTCCTTTCTAACGATACCCCACAACTTGGGGTAGATGAGGAAAAAAAAAAACTTCTTGATTCTATTTTACCACTTTGTCGGCATGATTAATATGTATACATATGCCAAATGACAGCTTTCTAGTACTAACCGTCTCTGAGCTAAGCCGTGGACAGACAGACGGACAGACAGACAGACATACGGACATGGCGAAACTATAAGAGTTCCTTGCTTACTACGGAACCCTAAAAAGGGTGACCGATGATTATTATAAGTTATTTATGGGTAATCAAGGACCGTCGTCGGTCTAAAGAAAATTGTGGGTAGGTATACCTATACAGGGTGACTTGTAATTTAACGTATTCCTTCTAGGACGTCATAGCGTGACCCCGTTTTGTACCACGTTAGATAACCGATTAAATGAAGATGTATTCCCCGTCATTTGTACGCTTAACGCCATAGTAAAATTTTGAGATAACTGGTGTCAACGTTCAAATACTCGTACATAGATGATTTTTGAAAATAGTTAATAAACTTCTTACTTTATTCTATAACTATTTGATGTTTTAGAATATTTAGTTACATCGAAAGGTTTATTAAAATATTAAGTACCCAATGGAATCGCATTGAAGGCCATTCAATTTGAGAGTTTAGAGAAAAGTTATATTTTGTGACGAATCCTGGGAAATTTTGAAAAGAACATAAAAGTTGGGTTTCCTCGAATCCCATGAATTTTCGCCTAGGCTTTATGGGGTGCTTATAATGTTGCAAATGGGTCAAACTATCTCGTAGTAGAAGGAATACGTCAAATTACAAGTCACCCTGTATAAATTAGATCAGTGTGAATCAATACTCGTGTCTTATAATTTTTATATTTGATTTTAATGGCAATGTCTACTCATTATATCAATAAGTATAAAATTTCCGTTTCAATTAGGTATGCCTGAACGATAACTATAGACTATTATGTTTGTTGTACTGTTTGCATAGAAGACTACTACTAATAAGTACCTATTTATTTAATTAATAACTCGACAATGTAACAAAAAAATGGGTTTTATGGGCGCAAGACGCGTGGACTCTTTTCACCCCACCTCATAAGACACACATGCTAACACAGTAGACACAAAACTCCGCCATCAAAACCGGCCCTCACTCACCAAAAACACGCACCAACCAATAATCCTATTCATTCTCACGATAAAGTCGGAGCGAGCAGTTTTCATAAGCAATCGTCGCGTTGGGCCGCTCGTCGGACCCACAAGATTCAATTACGCGGGCGCTGACGTAGCAAGAGTAGTGTCAGAAGTTTAACCAGCGCCTGTCCGCGCCTGCAATCGAAGGGAAATACGACCGGGGACCTCCAGAATAAGTATGAGAACTCTTTGAGTTATTGTAATATGGGCCAGGGTGGGAACTTGGGTGGGTCCAGTGATTCAATTTGACAATTGTTTTTTTCTTGTTAATTTTTTTTCTATAAGTTGAGGTTTGAGAGTTGTTGAAGTTAATTTCTTTTTTAAGGTTAATGCCATACAGTTTCCAGTAAACTAACTTTACTGTTTACACTATACAAACTAATCTTAAATGGATACTTTTGTCGAGATATACCATAATCACCGAAACAAATTCTAATTTACAATTAACTATATCTTTCATTCATTACGGCGTGAATAGACACTTCTTTAAAATCTGTAAAAAAAATTGGCACACGTATTTTTTTACATTCCTCTTAGGTATAATGATAACCTACTTATTTAGAGTTTCATTTATACCGACGTACTAAGACAGCATTATATGAGATACATCGCAAATAACAACGTCGACAAATCCTTCCTATATAAAATCTACCTATATTTGTGTGATGCTGAAAGTTTTGCAATTACTGTCTATATGCAACTTGAAGCCGTTTCAGGACTACCGCATCTCGTATTGCTCGCTTCGAGTTCCTTTCCACTTAAAGATAAATACGTTGGTATAGTTCATAATATATGCACGACGTAAATATGTACCTACGTTTTGGATCTTTATAGTCTGCAATTAAAACTGTATTCAGCTGAGATAGAAAGAAAATAATGCAAAAACATTTTTAAAATAAGAAAAGAAAATCACCTAGAGAACAATTTAAAAACTGTTTCAAACTCTGAAACACAATTTCCCAACTGAATCTCACGCTTCAAAAAATTTTCAAGTCGATTAATTCTCTAACCGCAAATCGATGCAGGAATGTAGTTTCATTTGATCTGAACGGCGATCAGTTAACATGGGCCAAGAAATAAATATCCCGTGTGGGAGAATCCCGGAATCCCAGGGGAACTAATTGCAGCCCTAGCTGTATTGATGGCACACTACCTACCCCGGGATCAATGTAAATTATCTATTCCGGATCCACAAAATGTGATTATCGTCCATCATTCTTGTTTTATTTCATTATATTTTTGTAATCGTCTAAGCATATGGGAAGGAGTATAATTAAAACACACATTTCATGCGTAACTAATTATAAATGGTAATAACTTTAGGTATATTCGTGACACCCGTGACATCAGAATAAAGGCAAAAAATTATTAACCTAGTAAAAGAGTAAAGCACGTAAACCTGAAGTACGTCTTAAAACCCCTGAACCAATTAAAAATAATATCCAGCAACAAATAGCAATAAATATCCCTAAAAGGAAAAACCATTCGTGTCCTACAGACGAACAAAAAATAAAGCCCTCTTTAATCATTACAAAATTGTTACGGATGAAAATCTTACAAAGGATTACAAAACAGAATACGAAAAGGATCTTACAATAATTGTAAAGAAAAAAACTGAGGAGAATTATTATAGCTAACGAAGGTCTCCAATTAAAGGATTTAAACCTTGGAAGCGATCGCCACGCGGGAACAGAACTGTAATTAAAACTTTGTTCCATAAACTATGATTAAAAACTCCAAGGGTTCGTGTACGATCCATTTTTTATTTTTTGTTTGAAACTTATGACTTCGAACTTCATCGTTTTATATTGTTGGAGTGTAATGTATTATTAACGACGAACAGGTGAAGATAAGTTATCCCTTCTCCGTGATATTATCTTCTGTTCCTTCCCTCTACTTTCTGTTTCAAATGGTGATTTAAGTTACTGGTAATAACCGTGCGTAACCACTAGGAAGCTGCAGTGGTATATGAAAGATTGAGAGCATGTTTGAATGATGAAAGATTCTGATTATAATGAACAACAATTTTTAACGAATTCTATTTATAATAATTATAAGGTCGGAGTTCACGAATACTTCATAAAGCGTCCGTCGTTAATAAAATCCTAATTAAGTTTACAAAATAATTCTAATGATGATGTCAAAAATCTCTCAGTCATAAGGTTCTTATATGCCTTGCTGTGAGAAAATTTTCAAAGTTCCTATAGAAGATTTATAAAACAGTTTGTTAGAAGCAACGAGCCGTTTTAACGAGTCTATTAAATTTGTTGTTCAAACACGGTTTCTTTCATTCGATGTTTAAGAGCATAACGGCGTAATAAATTCTTGCGAGGCTTACCTTAATAAATCCGGTTCGACTCAGATTCTCTAGCCGCCATAAATTGTTAAATAAATCGTTCGAACAACACGGAACGGATCGCCTGTGGACGATATCAAGTTGTAATTTGGGGACCAATTTTAACGTCCGAGTACTTTTAAATGAGGTTTAATGAGGCTTCAATGAAAATCCCCGGGAAAAATACGAACGATGGTAAAGAAAAAATGTTGCCAGAGATGTTCCAATGCAATATTGTCTACCTGAATGGGTTTATCCGTAATCCTTTTATGATTAGATACCTGAGTTCACTTACACTTTTAAGTTTTCCCGATAGCTATTCATTTTGTTCTCGATCTTATTCCGGGTTTCCTGCCTTGGTTGTGCAGCGTAGATCGAAAGAATTAATAATAACAACGCATGAATGCTATATGACCTCTAGGGTTTTCGTGATAGAGTAGGTAAGGTTTAAAGATATTTATTCTCAAAAAAGACACAAAGTCACAC
Source organism: Agrochola lota (assembly GCA_947364205.1). NCBI lineage: Eukaryota > Metazoa > Arthropoda > Insecta > Lepidoptera > Noctuidae > Agrochola > Agrochola lota. The sequence continues at coordinate 10,356,235 of OX376227.1, read as the reverse complement.
ACGAGAACAGTGTCTAAGCTAAATTGTAAATATTAATTTTGTCACAATCGCCACTGCATCAATTAGCAATGCATTCAATTAATTTAGTTTTTAGGTAAGGTGTTATTTGCGATTAAATATTGAACTAATTGAATGAGTGTATTTTTTATACATGAGGGTATTTTGTTGTAAAATCTTCAAGTGTTATCCTAATTTCTTTGCCAAACTTAGCTCTCATCTGTGGTAAAATCAGAAAACTAGCTCGGTGAGTGCTATGTTTGGTAACTCATTTTACTGAGTAAACGATAAATTAGTCTGCATGCTCTTTTATTGCGAGCCTTTTTTTTACCGGTACAGTCCCACTGCTGGGCAAAGGTCTCCCCGTACTTTTCCACTCGTCTTTGGCTGTTGCCTTTTCCGGCCAATCAGTCAAGAACGACTAAATGTCGTCGCTCCAGCGTTTCTTACGCATACATCAGCGTTGCCTGTCTTCGAGCGTACTGTTGTGTTACGAATTCGAACCGTTAGTTTTAGAGCCATAGGTTAAAATAGGCATGGCATTATACTTGTCGAGGAGCTTACGCTTTAGTGATATTAGAAGGTCACCCTTCATTGGCGCCTTCATGGACCAGTAGCTTTTCCAGGCATTTTTTAACGCGACGGTCAATTACTTTGTCCTGCTTGTTTTAGAAGGAAACTAGCTGGCTCAGGTATGTAGATAAATTAGTCGACGTAGTGTATTTCCTGCCCATCGAGCTTAAGCTCATGTTAAGCGGCATTGAAGACGACTTTAGTCTGTGACCAATTTATTATCAGTCCAATCTTAAGACCTTGCAGGGCTCTTCGAGCATTTGTTGTAGTTGATCTGCGAAACGGAGCCTCTGTTAGTTATTTCAATATTTTCTCCAGCGTAGCAGTAAAAAGTTTAGGAGAGAGCGAATCACCATTCGGCGCCTAAAGAGTCCAGTTTAATATTACCCGTGCTATTGTTGTAAACTACTTTTATCTACTCTCTTAACGTAATATTCGAATTATAAACTTCAAAACGAGTTTTTTTCTAATACGATACAGGGCAAATCCAAGAAGTTAATATCACCAAGGAGTTTTCATCTATTTTTGAAATGGAACGTTAGCGGCGGACAGCATCCCAGCTCTAGCGCATGCGTGGTGATGTGAAGGGTGCTGGCGCCATTGAAACGTTTTGTTGAACTGAATTTCGTGCGTTTTGTTGAACTGAATTTCGTGCGTTTTTTTTATTCTTGGTCTTTAACTATGATCTTTTATTTAGTAGGTTCAATCCCAATGTATGAGAGGAGATAAAGTAGTGTACGAAACTGCACATAGCTAGGTATTAAAATACTCGTGAGATACTATTAAAAACCTCGCCTACGGCTCGGTTTTTAAACACACACTCGTATTTTAATACCCTCTTTATACAACAGTTTCATAAACAATTCTATATAAGTTTTCTCTACATCTTGGTTAATTCGGCAATATTATTTTGAGAGTATTGCGCTGCGCTTGATGCTATCAAAAGCCTTTGCGTAAAAAAGTAAATGAGTGGTAAAATTCTTATGTTCATTATTGAGGTTTCTTCATAAATTGTTCGTGTTTGTTTTAAATACGTGTTGTTAAAGATCCAATAGAGCAGTCAACGATAGAAAAGTATTCAATTTTAAACCAAGATATTTTTCGTAAGATTTTTGCTGTATCACACACATTTATATTCATGTTATAAATTAAACTTGCTTTTCATGTCTGTGTGACCGCTTTTTTTTCCTAAACTGCGCAACGGATTTGATGCAGTTTTAACTAATTTATTACGGAAGGTTTATGTATATAATATATTAATATTAAACTACATTTTATAAAGAAGTCCCAATGTTTTGTCAAGTCGTAAAAGCCGTGCGAAGCAGGGGCGGTTTGCTAGTTGTTAATAATCAATGTTTCATGTGGAGGCATCATTTTATTTTTTGCTTTAAATAAGACATAGCATGTTTAAAAAATATTTATCGTTAACAAGTTATGTTCAAACCTTAAACCTTAAACGCCCCTATACGTATATAGGGGCGTTTAAACCGTCTTGAGCCTGGGGAACTAAATCATGAATGTAATATCTGAAATAAAATAAGCAAGTGTCATCTGCGTATAGAGTTAAATGACCATGTACACACGGCTACACATCAAGCAATACATATCCAGTTAATACTGATCTCAGCTTATACTGGAAATGTATAGCTTGATGTGTAGCCGTGTGTACCAAGTTTAAATTCATGAATATTTTTTATATAGATTATAAAGAGCCGGGGACCTAAAATTGATTCCTGGCAAACTCCACACGTAATGCTTCAGTTCATATGTCAAAGAAAAAAACTTAATAAGTTTACCTTAATAATAACCTTAATCCATAATATATCTATAAATCTTAAATAATTATTTAAAAAAAGGACCCAATTCTTGGAAACTAAGAACGATTTTTGTAATAACACTTACGAGCTAATATCACTGATTTCAATAATTTTATACTACGCTCGAGTTATGAAAGAGGGTCAACTGACGGATGTAAGCTCAATAAAGTTAAATTAATAATTCTGTAGAAAAATCTGACAGCTGCTATCTGTAATTTTGTAAAATAAATATGACAGATACACTTATTTAGAAACAACCTTTTGGGAGGGGAAATCAAAATCCATCTAAGGAACTCTTGCAGTTTCGCCATGTCCATCCGCCTGTCTGTCCGTTTGGCCGCAGCTTAGCTCAGAGACTCGTAGTACTGAAAAGCTGTTATTTGGCATGGGTATAATACATATTAATTACGCCAACAAAGGTAAAATAAAATCATTAAAAAAAAAAATTGTTTATCTCCCTACACGTAAAGTTGGCATGTTTTTTTTTTCTCGTCTATCCCGTGTAGGGTGTCGTTGGATGGGCCATTCAAAAATATTGCAAGTATGTGAAAACCATCTTTCGACTCAGGGATCCGAATTATAATATTAAGCTTTGAGGCGCAATTTTTTGTTAGAATCAAGTGTTTGTGTGTGTCCGCCAGCTTAATGGTTGTTTTTGAATATGTGAAAAAAATCACAGCAGAAGTATATAATTATAGATAGATAGATAGATAGATAGATAAAACATTTATTCAGTGCATACAAAAGACACACAAAAGCACAATTAAAAGATAACAAATTACATGAATATACATAAAAACATAATGCCAATATACAAAAAATAAAAACATAAGTACTTAAAGAAATGGAGTGACATTATGACATATTTTGTTTAAATGAAAAAAGGAAAAACAAGGTGCGGTGTGCGTCTCAAGGTTGCACCACATAGGAGTCCAGCTCAGCACGTGTCAGGCAAATATACCTGACGCTGATATTCTGTTGGATCCCAGCAGTGACATACGGACGTCGAGCAGACGAGATAAATTGGTGTTGTGACAAAGTGTTATGCGCGTGAAAAAAGTAAGTACACCCAACAACAACTTGCAACTTAAATTATGAAGTATTCTACAGTAAAGTTTTGCCTTTGGAAACGTTCTTGTTCATTCATGTGTTGATTGTATTGTTGATTACTTTATTATATATATATAGTCATATGTTTAATATTGAAATAAATAATCTTAATATAATTATAGTAGCGTGGGTGCAAATAAATTAACGATTCAATGGCTAATAAAGAAGTTAAAATTAAAATGATAACAGCTACAGGCTTTACAGGTTATTTTCATGTAAATATTGATATACTTAAGTGCCCTTTACAAATGTAAATAAGCCTTTTCATTATACCAAAAAAAAACAGTTGAAATTCACAAAAAAAAACAGAATTAATCAAGTAACCTTTCCTTTCTTTGCTGTTAGTTAAAACCATTATAAAGCATCCTGAATGACATGTCATGAGCGCGATGGCAAATCAAGCTATATTCATGAAATAATGACATTTGAGACTAACTCTAAATTAGGGAGTTATATTGATGATTCTAATGATTATAATTCTGTAAATACATATATTATTTGTTACTGTCGCGAATCATATTTTGATCAACATACAACCTGAAATTTTCCAGCAAATTGCAAAAAACGTAACAATATTTGTATTTGGACTCCCTTAGCGCATCGCGCTTCACTCACGCGGAGGTGAGGCACCGTCGCGCAGCACGTCCCTGTGTGGCCTGCAGTTCCTGAGGCACAGGACTCAGAGTCGAAATGGCGCACTTACTAATTATTGTTTTCGTAATTTGAATTCTACTTTTGTAGTACAATAGGTTATATTTGAAGAGCACACGACTGCTCTGGACGGGTGACGAACAACGACTTTTTAGGTTATCTTGTGAGGTTATCGTTGTCGGGCTCACCGTATCATATTTTTAACGGAACAAACAAACCAAAACAAACTCACATTAAATCAAGCATCATCCTGTTTCAACCGCGTCCGTAACTCGTTGCTATATTATAGTTTATGTGCCACATAACCGACTATACACACATTAAGAGACAGCACACATATTTGAACGTAGTTTCGGGTCAGTGAAGCTTAGCCCGACAGTCCGTTGACAACTTGTCGGCTAACCATTATTCATGACAACAATTTTCCCACGTGTCACCAGCAGCCTACCATAAATGATAAATACTTTTTTGTTTTAGCACACTCTGTATAAACAGTCGCTTCTAAAAATGGTGTAGAATTTTTTGAAAAAAATAAATTGTAGTTAAAAATAAATGTAGGTTTTGTGTCGCTGACAAAGGTTAATGGTAGCTAATTTGCTGTTTAGAAGTCTGCCTGGCTGTGGATTATTCCTATATTTCTATACAATTTCATAATAGAAATTGTTATATTTTCTGTGTTTTCGTTCTAAATATCCAAAAGTCGGCTTACTGACACAAAAACATAAAATAAACTAAGCCTATCATTACCGAGGGAATATAGAAACAAGTTTACTTCTAAATAACATGTGTACGTACAAGTTGAATTCATCAACTCGTAGTTATAGTTACAAACTGTAATTTAGCTCAGACAGTTATACAGGAAGCGCTTGATCAATTAAGTAGTGACGTGTCATTCGAGTTCGTTTGGTGACAAAGCACTTAAGATTTGTTCACTAAGACACTGTACCTCTCACATTAACAACAACAAGAAACTCCTCAGTGATAATGAACGAGGTTAGTTTCAGGTCGTTTCGGAATACAATGCGCCATTCTTTATAACCATTAATTTATATTATCAAAGAAAAACTCAATGGAAATGAAAATTGAATTTCCGTGTTTAGCACTTCCATGGTAGACTCCCGTCTGTTCCCTTCCAGTTATCAGTATAAATGGCAGCTATAATATCATATTATTACTCGCTCACCGTCCTCTTATTTGCAATATCCGACCTGAAGTAGGATTCAGGATATTTAAATATAATATCTTCTTAGCACGAAATGACTTATAAAATCAGTGCAAGGCGCGAGCGTCAGATATTAACAAGTTGCTTTGACGACTAAACACTGCAAGAACAATGATTCAGAATGGCTTTGACTCTTTGTCTTGACAGTAGCTTGTCTTGAAACAAAATATATTTGTGTAAGCTGGATACGAAGCTCCTCCGACAAGTCTATATAGCAATAGATGAAAAACAAACTTCAGTAGCTGAAGCTAAATTGGAAATTGCTCCTAAAATACACATAGGTACATGAAGAGATCGCATGAGGCGTAGAGGCAGCGATCTTCGCTTATTTTTACGTTAAAAACGCACCTGTTCGTTCAAAGATGTAAAAAGCTCTTGGAATTTTTTTCAGGGTTCTCCAAAACATATTGACAAAGGAATAAAGTGCGTACATAACAGCGCTCGGTGGAACGGAACATAAATCCGACTGGACGTCTATTGAATAAGCCACAATTCTGCATGGACACTCCCCATTATTACACACCGCAACGTTCGGCTTCGTCTATTGTGACAATCAGAAAATCCATACTGAATCAATGCCACAGAAATAAAGGTGTTATTGGTATTTTTGTACGGCTACTATTATTCTGTGGGCTTAACGTATTTTAGCTTTGTTTTGTTTGAGGTCAAAGAACGAGATATGACTTGCAAAAAGCATGGTTTTTGGCTATCCTTTCTGGGAAAAATATGTTTGAAAATGTTCAGTAATGTCCCGGATTTAAAAATACCACAAAAACTTCGTCCTCCATTAACAAAGCCATTATTGTAACTACTTATTTCTTTGTGGAATGAAAAATAGTTCAGGTTTTTTATGGCCCATTAACGAAGCAAAAATCCTAACTGACATCAGAGAAGACAACTTACTAAAATTGTATCGTTTCATGAACGAAACATTCTTCCCCCTAAGCGTTGTTACTTTATTTCCAAGTTTCGACAAGGATCGAGATTACTTAAGAACTTTTGATACTTTCCAAAGACCTGAAATGAATTTGAAAGTTCATTCTTTATGCTCAATTATTCTTCGGTTTTATGTGATGCCAATTAATTGTTTGTACAAAGGAATTTAAGTTGTGCTCATTATAATTATTTTGGACATGTTTTTGTATTTGTAACTGAAAAGCAAAAGTCCTAAGCTGTCAATATTTCTTAAGATTTATTGTTAAATACGTTATAGATATGTTAAAAATACAGGAATGCGTTTGCGTTCACTGTCTTCGTACCTAACAGCAAAAAAACTGTACAACAAAAATTAAACAGGACATAGATGATCACAGAGTTCTTAATGAGAAGAATCAGAGAAATTGTAAAAAAAACAGTATCTGGCTTTGAAAAATAATACAAATATAAATCATAAGTCTACCTTTAAAGTATAATAAATTAATATAATGTTATTTTTGTTAACCAAATAGATTCTTTTTTCAATAAATAACTGTTCTAACGGTAATACCACCAAAAGGACCAATGTGCTCAAGTCGGTACAAGACCGGTGTCAAAACCGCCGTTCATACTTCCTAAGCTAATCATCAAATGCCAATGTTATTACCGAATCTAATTAGTACGTATTTAATCTGAGGTTTCTGCTGTGGTCGGTACAAAGACTAGAATGTTATACCGTTAAATACTTTAGGTATACCTATCAACCTACTCATTTAGGTAGGTACAGTTTCGTAACTGTACCTACCTAAATGAGTAGGTTGATAAATATAACGCAAAATTCAAAAACGATTTTTTCGTGAAGTGACGTGATTGTGATCTTGAGAAATAGTACATTACTGCCGCGGCGTGCAAAAGGGGCATTGATGAACGAAGGTCAAAATGTGGGCCGAGGCGAAGCTGAGGCACGCATACGTGCGTCCATAAATACCTGGTTGCGGTCAAGGGTAGTATAGTACTTTTCTCAAATAATGCGTGGAAATCATACTAAGTAAATTAATTATAAATTCCAGAATCAATGCCGAACAACGATAAATTTTCACGCGCCAATATGTTCATAGTTTTCATACAGTGGTACCCAACTGATAAGGCGCGTCGTGAATCTTCGTTCGCACAGAAAAGAAAGTATGGCCCCGAAGATTAACGAAAGAATGCTTAAAACTTACAATCAACCTTAGAACACTACTATAAGCTTCATAATACACTGCAGCTGTTAGTTCCGTCTCACTGGCAAGTCACGCCCCTCCGCACAATTTCACTTCATGCCAATTTTATCGGGCCACCAGTTTTCATCAAATATATATTTAATTAAAAATACAGGTTATTTAAAATATAAGATTTATTTAATAAACAAATAGGTATTTATATATAGAAAAAACTTAATCTAAAGGCCGCACTCCTGCTATCCCAATATCACTCTGAGCGTCGCTACTATTACAATCACTATCACGATTCGAACTATCCGATGAAGATGATGTATCTTCGTTGGTGTTTATCAAAAATTGGTCCAATCTATCGTCGATGGCCTCTTCCAGTGTCATAAATTCGGCTTCGCATTTGATGGCATGATCTACAACTTTTCGCCACTCGTCTGGCCCGATGGATGCGAATTTTTCAGATAAAAGACGCTGCACTTCGGTCAAATTCATGGCAACATTGAATTTGCTTACGTGACCTTTCACCTGCGACCAAATGTTTTCTATTGGATTGAAGTCCGGATGATATGGAGAGAGCCTTAACACTGTGTGGCCGTGAGCTTCCATTATGGTGTCAAGCGAGTACTTTACATAGAGATGCTTATAGCGTTTAATTATATCGTATAATTCTGGCTTATACGCTTTGATATTGAAAGGTATGTTTTTATCTTTTAACCAATCCTGCATAATCTTTTTTGCAGAGTTACCGTTCGGTGCCCTGTCTTCTAATGTGCTATGGTATGACGCATTGTCAATGACAAACACAGAATTCGGTTGGAGGTTGGGAATTAATTTCTCTTGCAACCATTTCTGGTAATTTTCTTTGTTCATCTCACTGTGATAGTCTCCTGTGGTATGAGCCGATTTGTACATGAGCAAAGCATTTGGTATGAATCCATTAGCACTACCAGCATGCACTATAATCAACCTCGGTCCCTTCGAAATTGGTTTTTTTATGCCTTTCTCTTGACCGTCAGACCAGGCTTGTTCCTTGGTGTGGGTCGAATGAACATAAGTCTCGTCGCCATACACTATAGGTCTCCCTTCATGCCGATACTTTTTTATTTTTCTTAAAAATCGTATTCTTAATAGCCTTACTTCATCTTTTTCCGCCAGCAACTTACGGTTCGTTTGCGTTTTCCTAAACTTAAATCCTATCTCTTTTACTATTCGGCGCAGAGTTTCTCTGCCCCCTTCGAAGTCGATATCTCTTTTTAATTTCTCCAATAGCGCTCTCATCGTGACTACCTGTTTTTCTTCGCGGTGAAAGTCATAAATTTTCCTGCGTATGGCTTGGTATGAAAAATCGTCCAATTCCTTACGATAAGTTTTTTTCAATTTACCCTTTTTCGGCGTTCTAAAAGAAGGCCCCGCAGTGCTTTCACTCGTATGTTGATCCTTCTCCTTAAGAATTCTTGTTATAGTTCGTTTTGAAATTTGTGTAGCTTCGGCCGTTCGGTCAACAATTTTTAAAAATCGATCTTTTATAAATGTTGTGTTCTTAGACTCCTGAGCTTTTTTCTTCATAAACTCGTGCACATTGAAAATTATTTCCAGAGCTTGACTTTTAAGTGGTTGCCCCCTTTTTAAAGAACTCATTTTAAATCATAAAAAGAAAACACTTTTGTTGCCACTACGTGTACTTTTGCCTGCTACGCGTGCACTCGCTCAGAAGTATGACGGCTGACTAACATGCCACGCGGCGCTCGCAAACATGGCGGCAGCTGCCGACCAATAGCGGTACAGGAAACAGAAGCGCGGTGCGTGGAGCGTGCCTATTGGTCAATAGCATTTCCCGCGCTTTGAAAATTCATCTTCTGCGCAGGTACATCGGTAAGCCATATCAGTTGGGTACTATTGTACTAATTTATTCGACCGCCTGTTCTTAATTGTTCGGTTATTTGACCGGTACAGCATTTTCGATTTATCTCGAAGAAGGTTGTCAAAATAATGCTCGAATTTCTAAGTATGTTTGAGAAAAGACCTATGCCATAACATTTCGAAAACCATACAATTTCTATCAATACTTTAGGAGGAAACCGCTTTTGAATCTTGCGTAATTGTAATTAGTGCTCGTGACTGTACACCATTGGATCGGAAGAGTTGAGCAAATTTCTAATAGATAAATCATTGTCATTTCCTGAATTGTGAGCATGTCATCTTGTTAAATGGTTATTTTCATACGTCACGTCCAATAAATATTTAAATATGTACCATAGCATGTGCAAGTAAAAACTGACTTATAGGTGCTCAATTCTCTTATTCCCTGCATGTCCATAATAAATATAATGATGGATATAATATATTATTTCTCCCTGGCGCATTCCTCTGATATCGCTAAGAGTATTCTCATAAACTATTAAAACGATGTGAAGAGGCTTACCATGAGAGCGTTATAACGAAAATTTATTTGTATCTGTATCCTTGTGATCTTACTTTGTATACTTTTTCCGTAAATATATACTTTTTTGTAAACTGTTTGTATACTTTTTTGTTTTTGGTAAAATTTTATCTCCAAATTTTGTCTCTTAAGCGATATACTGAACTTGTGTGTAAATATTACCTTTTGAACTGTCGTGCGTGACAGAAAAGACGCTCTATTAAACACATTTTTTCTGAAATTCAATGTGTCATTTAGCGGCCGGCTACTGTCATTACGGTCACATGAAATCAAACGGCAATGATTCGTCGATGAGTAGAACCTTACACGTAAAAGAAAATACGTTGTTAATTAATTGCTAAGCATATTGATACATTATAAAGGTAATTGCCATTTCATTCAAGTGTCAAAGAATAATAGTTGTCATTTGAATATTGACAATTTAAATTGATATTCAATTTAAAAAGTAGTGAATGTATGTAAAATGTATATCTATGAACTAGCACTAGACATTAGAAATAATATAAACAAATATGAGACGCTAAAAAGTACAAGACTTGCCAGTACGCTTCGTGCAATACGCCATAGAACGGTTATGTTTGACAAGAGTGCATTTTGTATGGGCCCTAAAATATATAATAAATTACCTGATAATATAAAAGAAGTAAATAATTTTATATCATTTAAGAATAGATTAAAGACTTATTTAATTAATAAAGCTTATTATAACGTTAATGATTATTTGAATGATAAATGTAATTAAATTTTTAAGTTAAGAAATAATAATAAAATTATATTATACATGAATGTCGTAAATACCCCAATAATTATATTTTCTATAGATAAGTGTATGATTAATATTTGCACACCTATTAAGGTAGGATATGGTTAAAGATCTTCAGTTTTATGTGTCACCTCATGTACCTACCCATATTCAAGCAAATAAATGTTTTGATTTTGATTTGATTTGAAGTATCTGTACCGATTACCTACTCTATGTCCATGCAATTGGTCTAAATTCCCATCTGCATGTAATTGCCGATCGCTAAGTATTCGATTATATATCCTGAATGAAAGCTCCAGGTTTTTAAGCGCTAGTAATACAAACAAACCATTAGGATTATCTATTACCGCAATATTATAATATTAGATTAACTGAGCTTTTGGGCTAATATTGTTGCCTGTATAGTAAATTGATATTTGTAAATGCGGTGGCATTTAGTATGGATTATTATGTTTAGCTTTTTAATTCATTTCTGTTGTAAAACAGCATTAAAGTTTTAGTTCGTATTGGACATAGGCGTACTAGAACTAGTGGTCGCCCAGAGGTCGAAATTCCACCATAATTTATTTGAATGTCATGATTCTAAGGTAGCCATCTTGTGTCAAACGCATGGTAGTGTGTGTAATGTTTTTTTTTATTAATTTAATTTATTTCTAATGTATATTATAGTAAAATATTAGTTTTCTGCACTCCTTCTCCATATAAACTTAAACTGTGCTAAATTCCTTACTCCTACGTCTGTGTAATTTTCGTAAAAAGAGGTACAAAATTTTTGCTTCTAATATAATAATAATAATTATTAGTTTGGACTAAGATTCACAGCGAAACAATGCCTAAGTATTATTCGGTGTTTTTTTATTTTGCCATGTATGACTACACAGACGTTTATGGTGGTCCTGCAAAATATATATTTACGTCATATTGTACCACTAAAAACAACGTGAGGTGCGAAATTAAATGCTGCAAAAAAGAACGGGTTAAAAAAGATCATCATGATACATCGTCTGCGCACAAAAAATGTTATAAATGACTGGTATATTTTACGTTTTATATTTAATAATAAAATACCTGAATTCTGAACTAAAAGTAAGGTCTGCCAAGGCTCGATATAGCGACCTACTGTAACACCTAAGTATTGGTTTGTACACTTTGCCTCTTTCTGAAATATTTTTCGTCTTGAAAAGTATATCACTTTAAAAAAAAAAAGCACTAGCAGTATTAAACTCCCCTGCTAAGCTGAAAGGCGCTATCTCAATCGGAGTAAGTTCTGAGAAAATTTACTTTTTGTAAATTAAAATTAAAGGAAACAAATTATGGATAAAAAAAACTTCTTAGTGGTTTTTATAATGTCTTAAGTTTAAGATAGCGCTATTTAGCTTATACCATTAGATGCGAAACTGTTATAGCTATTGAATGGTATAAAAAAACTAAAAGGCTGTATATCAGAGATAGCGCCTTTCGGCAGCTTTCTGCAGTATAGCAGGGCAGTAAAGGTAGTATTTCTAGAAATATTCAAGTACCTATTTACTATGTCAAAAAGCATTAAACCGCATATTTTTGACGTCTGACAACCTAAAATTAGATTTCAGACAACCTAAATATTTTTAGGCATACCAAATTTTATCTGTTTTGAACTGACTATGTACCTACGTTTCCTATCCCAAAACCAAGTGTGTTATTCTTGACATTATTTTAGAAAATTAACAAATCAACAACGAAATTACGACACCTCTGTGGGGAGAACTTAATTAACCGAGCTGCAAATAAGATAAATGAACTGTCAGAGTCGCTAATGCGCCCACTGGATAACGGACACACGGTCACACCGGCTGGCACACATATCATGTTTGGGAAGGCACGTGTTTTAGTGATGCGTAATTAATTTCGGCTTACGTTACAAAAAATAATTTCAGTTTTTTTTACCTGGGAGTAGGCTAGTATGGACTAAAAAAGGCTGTGTTATGAAAGAAACTAAAAAGGGAAATGAAAGAAACTTGTCATGTTAATCCGCCATGCCGAGGTGCTGGGGGTAAAGACATACCTACCTAATTATTGCTTAAACTTAAAATAACACGTAAAATAACATCACGCCTTGTTTCCCCGAAGGTTTGGGCAGAGATGTACCTATAGTGCACCCACATTCCGCCAGTTATGTTTAAGAGCGTTTATTCTGAAAGTGGGCAACGTCGCAAATAGATGTCAAATATTTCGCTGTTTTGATTAATTTGGCAATATTATTGTACGAAAACAAGAAATGTGGCTAACTAGCGAACTAGAATATTGATTATGAAATGCAATAATTAATATCGTAACACCGAATATTTAGTTTTAGATGTAAAAAAAGTATTTGGAAACTTTCCAAATGCCATTTTTACATCTAAAACGGGTACAACATCAATTTCAATGTTATAATTGCAATTCATTATTAATAGTCTAGTTCGCTAGTTAGCCACATTTCTTATTTCTATTTAGTAATATTGCCAAATTAATCAAAACAGGTAAATTTTTGACAGCTGTTTGCGACGTTGCCCACTTTTTGGATAAACGCTCTTAAGTCCCATGTAATAGGAGGCGAGCCTATTTTCATCAACCGGTTACAAATCCAAAATCCGGGCTGCTGCTAAGAAATTCCAGATAGATTAACATAATAACACTTTACCCGACCAGCGAATAGAACCCAGGACGTCATGCTCAGCAGTAGCGCAAACTTAAAATAGTTTGAATTCATTCAGACTTTTTTTCATTAATCCACTTTATTACAATTATTTATGTTATTCAAGGAATATTTTAGCAATAGTTAAAAATGAATTATTTTCATATTTTACGTACTTAATTATAAGTTGTCCTAATTTAATTATAAGTTGTTCCATTAAATATGCTCTTTCATAAAAGTGCCCCCATCTGTAAAATTTTTGGACTACAGTTCCAAAATCGAAAACAACGATGAATATACATATTTTTGATGGAAAGCGATCCGAAACCCGATTTCTTTTTTTTCCTGTACCTGTCGATTGCAAAGTGCAAACGAATCAAATTCGCAGCATAGCTCATAGCCTGCAATAAAAGCGTCGAAAAAAGGTCTATGACACAAAAGTTTTTTATTTGTAATTTAAAAAGACATGTTCTCTTGTTCAGGACTGTTCCATTCAATGATGGACATGTAAAACACGTTTGATGTTCACTTGCGAAATAAAGAGAAAAAAAAGGTTTCATTCCGATTTTCACCTTTGTCTTCAGTCCGATAAATCCCAAAGCTAGAGGATATTGGAAGAACTGTAAGTCCGTGATTGAAGCTTAAACTGATGGGCATGCTTGCTGAAATTGTAGCTGCCTATTGAACTATGAAACTGATAAGATAACTTCGACCGATATGGATTTTAAGGATATTCCCTATTGAAGGCGAATAGAAAGGCCCGCTTAGTGGTATCGACTGCCTTTTCAGGACGTTATCATCGGTTTCCCTGGTTCGAAAATTATATTCAAACCTTTCAAGTGGATTAATATTGTGTGAAGACAATAATCATTTGAAACAATCGAAACATCGTAAGTGAATTTGGATCGAGTTTACTGCTGTTATGTGTTGCAACTATCATTATTTTTATGTTTTTTCTACACTAATATTACAAAGAGAAAATATTAATATTTTGTTTGTAATGAATAAACTCAAAAACTACTGGACCAATTCTTTCACCAGTCGAATACTATATTATCACTGAGTAACATTGGCTTTAATTTATGCGGGTTAAGCCGCTGGCGGAAACTAGTAAGTCATAAAGTTCCCTGTTTTACAAGCACGTGTGTGTTGCGTGTGTGGGTCACGTCATGTGATGATGACGAATGCTAAGCTATCTCATTGGTCAGAAACGTTATTGCAGCGCGTTTCACTCCGAGTTAACATCATCCATTTTTCACACCGAAGGCACATGTCGATGGAAACGTTCCGAACATGCCGCAAAATATTTCGTGAAAAGATTTATTACGTCATTAATTGCAGTAAAAGCTGTAATTATTGTGGTTTCCGTAAAAGGATTTTTAACGAACTGAAAATATTTTAATAGATTTTGAAAATAGCTTCTAATAAAGTGATGTGACGTGATAAATCGAGCGTCCAGATACTTGATTAAGTATCGCAATATCCGTGTTTTATCCGGAAGGTCGGATAATATTAAACGGATACACTTTCATACTTATTTTAAATTGAGTTAGATATTCTACGCTTTGTTTACTAATAGGTAATAAATATAAATATTATTAGTTATAATATTATTAAATTTACCACCTTTTTATTCCACATTCGTTGTCGAACAAAATACTCTTTGACATTAACAACCACCTAATTTAACAACAAGTTTTCTACAATGTTACTTTTTACAATTTAAAAACTTTTCTGATAAATCTACGAATCAGATTATTATCCTCAACGTATGCCATTTATTCCGCGTCGAGCATAGGGTTGAGATTTATAAACAATTTTCTTAATTAATTACGTCATAGGATGAAAGACGTTTTAATGAGCCTCTTGTCTATGTTGTTGCTTAATGGAAAACCAATGCAGTACTTGTATTAATTACGTTATGATTTTTTTATAGTGTCATCCTGTAGGTATAAGTTTCAGAATGATACATCGTGTTTGAAATAAAGTTTTATCGAAACATTTGATTTGACGTTTTCGGAATCTCTAAATCCAAATAGTTACCTACCTAATAATTATCACTTTGTTGGAAACAATTCTATATTAATGAAGGTCTAGACAATTAAGAACAAAACCATGTTTTCAATGTATCCTTTTCCCGAACGCGTGTAGGTACTCGTATAAAGGGTAATAGGTACCTAACAAATGTATTTATTCATCCTAACTTATTTTATAATGAATACGAATGTCATTTTGTTATTTTGTATGTTTGTTACGCTTTCACGGCTAAACGGCTGAACCGTTTTTGATGTATGGGGATACTTTGCACCCTGGGGAAGGACATATGCTACTTTTTATCGGTATATTGCGTCCAAGTGGCAGTAGAACACTGACTCCTAAGTCACAGGTTTTCTTAGTTTAGGAGTCAGGGTTTCAGCTTATGTACGCCTTAACTATTGTGAGCTTTGTTAGATATTATGCATATTGTAAGGATTTATATCAATAAAGTATTATTATTATACCACACGAGCGAAGCTCCGGGCGAAAGCTTGTAACATAATAAATCTCAAAGAGGACTATTTCTTTACATTCAATATTCATTCAGCATATTCAATTAAGCAACGAAAGCGTTAGATTGAGCCAGCATATGGTTCAATTCGTCGAGTTCCTTGAGTTTTAAAGTGCAGAAAGTTGCGGTGGATTAATCGTTCTGATCGATCCAGTGTGTGGTGCATGGCAGCCGGATTACATTCATTCATCAGTCCTCGGTTATGTTTTAAGGAGCTCAATAATCAAACTGGTCGACGTCGATTGAATGCAATCTTCGTGCTCCTTTATAGGGATATACTCCTCCACACCGCATTTCGGCAATGGCGGCCACCAATCTCAGCGGAGACTTGCCATTGACGCGGGAGATATTATAGTGCACAAGTGTGTACGCAGACACAGGCGTACTCTCTCTTCCCTCACTCACACAGTCCGATGGGACGGCAATCCAATACGACCGGATAGAGATCAGTTGCAGGACCAATGGCTTAACTTGCTTTCCGAAACAGTGTTGCCTGTACGTTGGCAGGGGCCACGGTATCCCTTTCGGACGTTCCCGCAACCCCGGCAGGCATCGGTCCTAGCAGACCCCTTCTGTTGTGCTGACATCTCTTTGAGGCGCGCGTTGAACAGAACGCGCCGTTGACCCGGGCCTGGTCCTTATCGGTCGGCGAGCTACCCATTGCTCATCGTCCGCAAGCCAGCGCTTACGGTGGCCGGGAATCGGCCCGTGATTCCCGATGCCCAGGGCGTCTCCTGCTGCGGCTAGGGGCGTGAGGGCGCGAACTTTGCTTCTCGCTCACGCATTCCGCCTCCTCCTTCGCGAGCATTACTACTTCGCAGAAGGAGGTGACGGCTTCCCACGCCATCTCGCTCCGTATAATGGCCTGGACCAGGCCGGACGCGAGAGATCACTGCCGCCGATCGCCTCCACAAGAACACAGTGGTGCCCCGCCCAAGCCGCAGACCTGCACCGTATGCTACACACTTTGCCCGACCTGGGAATTGAGTCCAGGACCCCATGCTCAGCAGTCACGCTTGCGACTACAAGACCAACGGTGCAGTTATCCTTATAGATACTTAGCAACTCAATGTCTGACATTAACGCAGACGGAATCGCAGGCACAACTAGTTTTAATATAAATTGATGAAACTATTAATAGTACTCAAACATTTACGGTTATTTCCCTTATTTGAGCAGAGAATATATACCACGATGTGGTCTGAGGGAATTGTGGCCTCGTCGGTATAAATAATAGGGATTATTATCTGTGATTGCTAGTGGAAAATTTTGATTTATAAATTCAACACTGTTAAAGTGTATCGTTTATGTGAAAAACTGGTAAATTTTTACTGGTTTTACGTATACTATTTTTACAAATTTTCGTTTTGTTTTGTGTGTTTATAATATATTTTATAGTTTCCTGAAAATGTATGCAAATATTTAAATTACAACATTTCTAAATTATAACTACCTTTTTTTTTTTCTTTTTTTTTTGAGGGTGGGAAAATATCAAATAACTTCTCCCGCTCTGGGCGGAGCGGGAGGGTGTGTCAGACTTTTACTGACTAAAACCCACCCGTGTTCCTTCCGTTGCCTGTGTGTCGGGGCCGCGATATCCCTTTCGGACAAACCCGCAACCCCAGCAGGCATTGGTCTTTCGACCCCGTCGAAATTATAACTACCTAACAAAACTATAAAGCAAGGGAGAAAATTAAATATTAAACGTCTCTTACTTTTCAACATTTAACTAAAGCTACAAGCATCAACAAAGAACAATATCAAACAAATGCGATCAACGTTCCAACATTTCTAATGGACCATTTCTATGAACGTCCCACGGCGCGATGCAGCAACGCAGGATTGTTTGCGTGCAAAACTTCGTGGACGTTGCAATTGAGAGCGCGACAGGTGACGAGAATGGGTGTCGCTCCCCGACTACCCACTGTCACATTCACACGTCCTTTTTGTTCGGTTTTACCCGCAAACTGCCAATTCCTTGGGTTCTATGGCTGTTTCATTGCGTCGTGCGTAGGATAATTTGGTTGTAGAGCGTTTAAAAGATAGTTTTTGTGTTTTTTATTTGGCAGTGGTACGACACGGAGTGACATTTAACATTGGGTTCTCGCAGAAAAGAGTATTTTATTTACTGAGTGTTTTTGTAAGTTTTCTGGAGCGAGCTTTCTTACTTGAAAAACATTTATGGAAATTTTGCCTCCCTTGTGAATTACGTAATTAGTTTTATTTTCCATCACACGTGTTTAACAAGTTGGAGAAATCTTAATAGAAAACTTGTTTCGTCAAAACTTGATACACATCAGAGCTCAGCAAAATAAGCGTACCTACCTACTTATAAACTTTAACCCAAAAGTATACCACGAAGCCTTTAATAATTTTAATGAACAGAAACTTTGAACACAATTTATTTATTATTTTAAAGTCATTATATTTAAGTTTAAAAACAGCCACTGATTTTGACACTTACGGAACATCGTATTTTTCCTGTAAACCCGCACATTATAGGAACCTAATTTATCATTTTCCAAATTCTCAAATAAATTGATACATGTTCTAAAAGGTAAATAATATAACTAGTGATTTTTTTTGAAAAAAATGAAAACCCTTTGAAAAGAAGTCGTTGATGCAATTCACATGTTATGTTACAAAATAATTTGGGTAATTAAACTTGGAACACCAACTTGACATAAACAAAACACGTTCATCGGTACGTCGTGTGTATCCAGAGCACACACTAATGAAATAATTAGAAAAGTTTTACTCCCGAAACATTAACGAGGATTGAAAACGTACCTGTATCTTCACTACAGAATTAATTAATCTACCCACTTGCAACCTTGAAAAACTAACAATTGTTCGAAATTACCCATTTCAGAAATACGCAATACGTTAGTATTTTTGAGGGTAATTAGTTTTTAGGGCTCAGTACCTAAAGGATGCCAACGGGACCCTATTACTAAGGCTCCGCTGTCCGTCTGTCCGTATATCACAGGGCTGTCTTTAAAATCTTTTGAACCTTTAAGTGAACACTTGACATTTTCACAAAGTGTTTACTACTATAGTCGCTCTAACAACTAATAATAAAAATAAAATAAAGTAAAAAATTCAAGGGAGTTCTAATGCAAGAAAGGTATTTAAAAAAAACGTAGTATTATTATATTGTAGGGTGATAAGGAACCCTTCGTGTGCGAGTACGACTCGCACTTGGCCGGTTTTTCGTGTTGCTATACACATAAAATATATATTGAGTAAACATTTACCTGTTTGCGATTATAATTATAGTTGTTGCCATCAAACGCAAATCGGCTTTTTGGGTACGGCACTTAGCAATGTCGGTATGAACTTGTAAGTCGTTTTCCGTTGGTGGTAAACGAAACGAAAATATTATTTAATGTGTGTGTGATACAAGTAGTAAAATGCCAACGAAAAATGCCGAATGCCGATGTGTGTGTAGTGTTGTAAATGTATGTAAATGGCCTATTTTTCTTGAGTAGTTTTGGAAAATTATT
The DNA here is from genome assembly GCA_947364205.1 of Agrochola lota. Taxonomy (NCBI): domain Eukaryota; kingdom Metazoa; phylum Arthropoda; class Insecta; order Lepidoptera; family Noctuidae; genus Agrochola; species Agrochola lota. The sequence continues at coordinate 10,336,826 of OX376227.1, read as the reverse complement.
TTTCAAGTTGGTGTTTCATTTTTATTTAGATTTTCTATGACTGGAATAAAAACTTTTTATTTTGTTGTGGTACAAAGTTATATGGTAGGTATCATTACTTTATTTAGTTTTGTAAACGTAGGTACTTTTAAAGATACTGAAATGGTGAAAATAAACAAAAAACGAATAAGACACAGAAAGGGGATACAAAATCAAATCACATGTTACGAATTTATAATAAAACCGGCCAAGTGAGTGTCGGACCACGCACAAAGAAGCGTTCCGTAGTTGGGATGAATTTATCGCAAAAACAAACTCAACTCTGTAGTTAAATATCATGTTCTCCCATACGAGATGTATGGGAGAACAAGTTTTGCAACCGCTCATGTAAGTTGGTCAATTAATACTCGTTAACTTGTAAAGCCTATTTAGCTGTCATAGTTTTCCTTTTAATTTCGTTATATAAACTACTGCCGTGACTTTTTTCATATATCCAAAATTAGATGACATATATTATATCCATTTAACTGGCAGGGGACACACACACTCACGTGACTCTAACAAAAATTTGCACTTTAAAGCTAAATATTTCGCAAATGGATCCCTGAATCCAAAAATAGTTTTCACAAAATAACAATATTTTTGAACGACCTTTCCAACGACATACCACACTATGGGTGACTATAGATGAAATAAACGTTTCTTGTTTACTGCGGAACCCTAAAAAACAGTTGATCGATTACACGTTGTTTACATAACAAATTCAATAACATTAACATACCTTTTACAAAGAACCCGTCTCAAGTGGTAACAAAATACGAAATCTGGTAAAGTTCTGAGTTCGATCCCTCATTCGTGCAAAGTGATAATGTGATTTTCCTGTTGGAAAATTCTCAATTGACCTGGGCTTGGACCGGTGTCCGATAAATGGCGATAGGCTCACCCTTTATCACATTGGACATTAATACTGTTATTGGTGAACCCTGCCCTTTTGCCGGCTAGAGATGCGACTGTGTTTTTAAAAAGTTTGTGGGAAATCTTGTCTTCAGCGATTATCCCTTTTATTTATTTATTTAACAGTTTATGTACACACATTATAAATAGACAAGAAGAAAGGAACAGAAAAAAACGTATAAAGGTGATGCTTATTTCTAAAGAAATATCTTCCAGCATACCTGCGATAGGAAAGTAGTTAAAGAGATGTAGACAACGTGTGTAACATTAGAAGAGAAAAGAATATACATAAAATAAAAACACTTAATTATTCGCTAATTTATTTATTTATTTATTTATTTATCACAAACACAACTATCATTACAGGCAATAATCCTAATGCGGTAGCGTGGTCTTTAACTATAAACATACAATATGAGAATAAACTCACATACATACTTCTAAAATAAATAACCCTAAAATATATATACTTAATTATAATGTAGTATAAAATAATAAATGCAAAATATGCAACTATGACGTAGTGGACAGATAGTGTTCTTTCACTCTTCTTTTAAAAACTGCAACAGTTTGGCAGTCCCTAATGTCAGGCGGAAGTGAATTCCACAACCGAACCGCGTGCACGCGGCTTTAATATGATGTTGAAGATAATTTGGGGTTTCTGATTAAGTTTTAGGCAAATGATAAAATATATTTGTTCCTGTAAGTAGGTTTGTTGTACCTGTGGTTTTTACTAACATTTTCACACGTTTATATTTTTTAACTTGATCTGTTCGGCTAGATTTATAGATCGTTATGGCAAGCTACCAATAAAATAATTACCTACACGAATTACCAATGTGCCTAGTTATTATTCCGTTCTCGGAACGGAACCATACCATACCATTTATTACCATTTTTTTTGGTAGTATTGTTATTTTTATTGAAGTCTAGACATACTTTTGATTGCCATTTATTAAAATAGAGGACAAACTTTATTGTTACATTTTCATTAGTTATACTCGAAAAAATAAAAATGTCAAATAGTCTATAACAAATAGGTACATAAAATCCCAATCCTGTTTTTTCCATCCATTATTCATTCCATGGACTCAGCGATCATTGTGCCGATAGTCGTATCAGCCAATGGCTTAATTGCCAAGAGCCTCGACCAACACCTAAGGAGGCTCTAGTTGGGCAGCTGGATCAAGGGCTTAATTCAGAGAGCGGTACTCCTGGACACGGCTCGCATTGTCAGGAGGTTCCTCTCTCTGGAGCCGGTAGCTTGGACCTTGTTCCCGATACCGGTGGGCAATTATTTTTATATGCTTTAATACTTTTTTTATATTCTAATATTTAAAAATGTAATTTATAAGTATTTAAATGAAATAAAGAAAATGAATAACCATTTAAAATGAATTATTTATCTCACTATATCTTCACTTCATATCTTTGAACAGATAAGTGATATAAAAACATAACTTATAGCTACCCTACATCGCATTGTAATATATCTAAAACGAGGACACGACACGTCAGTCCCAAAACAAGCTACAAGTTAGGAATTAATCATTCTGATACTCAATTATATTCCGCCGTACTCTCCGTATGAAGTTTTCTGTTTGCCCTCGTTAAATACACCCGAATAGGTTTTCTCGCATGCCGTTTATTTGAATTTTCCTTTGAAATTTACTTTCTGGGTTGTATCAGCACTCGCAGCTTCACCTCAGGCTTATCGTTTTACGCAAAGCCACCATACATAGCGTCCGTAATGGCGTTATAGTTTACATAATCGTCTTACAGCACCATAGTGGTGATATTTAAACCGAATCTTGAACATTTGAGCTGTTAATGAAAATGAAGATTCGTAATTGTAGTCTGTGAGAGCGGTTGGATGGAATTAACTGGAATGCGGAAACTTAAATGTTTGGCAGGTTAGTTCGAATAAGAATTAACAAACAATTCGATATTTTAGAAACTAACTAGCTGCCCGCCCCGGCTTCGCACGGGTAGCACTATGTACTTATCTATGGCGCACCTACCTACCTACCTACCCTACCGACCCAACAAACCTACCCTACAAAACTCAAAGCATTTATTTCAAATAAACCATTTACAGGCACTTTTGAATTGTCAAGAAATCGGTCAGTCAGAAATATGAAGCTAGTTGCCCATTCCAAAGCGTAGTAGGTACCTATGGAAAAGAACGGGCAAGAAACTCCACGGACACTCTTTTAAAGAAATTGTTACAAAAAATTGGTTATATCATTCATGTTGAAATTAAACATGTGAGAACAATGTAAAAAGACGTACGTGCACGTTCACAAACCTACCCTACCTATCTACCCTACCTACCCTACTCTACCTACTTACCTACCTACATACCCTACCTACACCTACCTACCTACGTACCCTACCTACCTACCTACATACCTACCTACACCTACCTACCTACCCTACCTACCTACTTACCTACCTTAGGGATATGAAAAATAGATAGTAGCCGATTCTCAGACCTACTGATTATGCATATAACATTTCATAAAAATTGGTCAAGCCGTTTCGGAGGAGAATGTTAAGTGGACACGCCACAATTGTGGCGATAAGTCCCCTCTTTGAGAAGTGGCTAGAGAGGTGCCACGGCGTCCTCACCTTCCGCCTGACGCAGGTCCTCACCGGACACGGCTGTTTCGGGAGGTTCCTGTTCCGCATAAGGCGGGAGGAAACGCCCGGGTGTCACCACTGTGTAGATCGCCCGGAGGATACGGTGGAGCATACGGTGGAGGTCTGCCCTGCCTGGACAGACCGCCGTGTCCTCACGGAGTCGATCGGTGGCGGCGATCTCTCGCGTCCGGGCCTGGTTCAGGCCATGGTCCGGAGCGAGAGTGCATGCGAGGCCGTTACTTCCTTCTGCGAAGCAGTAATGCTCGCGAAGGAGGAGGCGGAGCGCGCGAGGGAGAGGCAAGATTCGCGCCCTCGCGCCTCTAGTCGCCGCAGGCGCGGGCTTGCGGGCGGTGAGCAATGGGTAGCTCGCCGTCCGATTAGGACCAGGCCCGGGTCGACGGCGCGTTGTGTTCCACGCGCGCCTCAAAGAGATGTCAGCACCAACTGACGGGGTCCGTAAGGACCAATGCCTGCCGGGGTTGCGAGTTTGTCCGAAAGGGATATCGCGGCCCCGGCACACGGGCAACGGAAGGAACACGGGTGGGTTTTAGTCAGTAAAAGTCGGACACACCCTCCCGCTCCGCCCAGAGCGGGAGAAGTTATTTGATAATTTCCCACCCTCAGATAAAAAAGAAAAAAAAAGGAGTATGGTAAGTAACTAACATTGTGACACGAGAATTTTATATATAAGATTATGCGACAAAGTGATCGTTGGCACGACAAGACGATTTGTATTTACAAACTGCACCATTTTAGTGTAACTGTTGGTTGTATTAATAATGTCATTGTAAACTAAATACATTTATTAAATATCTGATGGTAATTTATTGCTTAGTCATTAATGCACCACAATGCAGGCATTAAACTAATCACGTATTTGATACATAGGTATATAATTTATTGTAATCCTGTAATCTCCAATCAATTTTGGATGCCGTATAAATTGCGACACGACAAACTGTTCACAACAAATCTGACCACAACCAAACGCATGGATTGTATTTGGTCATAATGTTTGGTACTGAATACTCTATTAGAATAAGAGACAATAGAATCCCATAAAAACATGACATGTAAAAAAATGCAAGTCTCGCAACGCAGTTCTTGTACCGCAAAGAGATGTGAGATCTAACGTAAAACGAAGTCTGATAATGTATTGAGTATCTATTTGTCATCTTTATTTCTTTAATAAATAGAATGACTTAGCTATCGCACGGCAGCATTATCACATAAGAATAATCTAGAGAAATACTTTTTTTTTTTTTAAGATCGGTGAGTCAGTAATGTAAGTGCCAAAATTAAGGAACTTTGACATGCAATAATTCTAAAAGAGGACTTAGAGGACTTAGTGAGTATTCATTTTATGTTTTTTGGGAATATACCTTACACTAAGTCCTCTTGTTCACTGAAAATTCAAACTTCTAGCTTTATCCACAACTTAATTACAGGGGGTCGAAAATGTCCTGAATTGCTTCGAGAAAAGATGTTACGGCTGTGCCTTTGTGTTTGTACTGCTCGACATGGCCGGGGGCACTGCCGTGCCCCCCGATTTATTCCTAAAGGATCTAGTGCAGATACCCTGGATCTTTTAAGACTCACAGAATACGAAGTACGGCTGCGTTTGTAAGTTTAAAAATTGCAATGCCCGGTTTGACTCGCTCAGGCATGAAGGTTCGAACAAACCCTTACTTAGTCCACCTCTTTACCTTCTATGTCTTCCCAAGTACGCTACATAACTATTATATGTATGGACTTTAGTAATCAAACTAGAGTTATAACAGAACCACGCCTCTGCCTCCGCACATGCGGAACTTTCGCATGAAATCGTACCTCCTCATACGCATCCGCAAGTTTTTAACAGACAAACAGAAGACTACTTAATGGGGTGGAGATATAACTTGAAGTTTCAAGTTTTTGCTCCTCATCTCCGTTATGAACCATAGAAGCGCTGAAACTGTTTTTTGTGAAATATATTGTGCCCGTTTTGATTAGGTAGATCTTGACTAAATTATAAATTAACATTTTTCTCTTTTTTTTTCTATCCCCGCCTCCGCTAAGATGATGTCCGTTACCATTCCTAAATCAAACACAACAAAAATTTTACTAGTTTCCACAGACTGCAGGATATCGTTCTGCGTTCCGTGTGTTGATTGGGTGGCAACGGTGTGCAAGTCAATTTAAACATCGAACGCTTGACCGCAACTTACGTGCGCACTGCAAAACAGGCTGTTTGCTTTAACTAACAGAGTTGGGAATGGGTGATAACCACCATCACAAATAATTTTCCCACTGTGTCTTGGCAACAGATAGTCGCCTTGTTTAGGTTGTTTGTGTCGACGTCTGTAGTATTTAAATGCTGTTTACATAGTAGGCACCTATCACGTCTCGATTATCTGTCATCCGGGATCATAATTATAAGAATGCGATTAAAGCCTTGAAAAAAACCAAAGGAGTTTTATGTTATGTCAAATAACGTAAGACCTGATTACAAAACTGGCGCCTTATTCTTGACTTTAGTACTTCGGACTTCAATGAAGCTGAAATGTTAACAGTCATTGTCTCAACCTTCCCTTACCGTACTAAAGTTCAAATAATTCAATCGAGCTAAATAAAAGGCCAAAATGTAAGTGAATAGAAGTCTAACACTAACTTATACTTAGTGAGTGGAGGTACAAGGCTGACTTTAAGTTTAAATGAGACTACAAATGTTTTTTGTCCTCTGACCAACACGACTGCCTTTGACCGTTTATAAACTTTCGGAAATGGACAAAGGTCACTCTGAGAATTGCGGGAGAACCTTCATGTTTAGACGTTGGAGTGCTGATATTAATATAAACAAACCCGATTTTGACGCAGCGTTAGTGCATTGCGCCACAATTATTGTTGCTTTGTCAAGACAAGTTACGGCTCCGAATTGTAACTGCATTGATAGTATCTGTTTTTCACCTGAATAGGTATATGAAAGCCAGCGCAGTGATACCTTCTATGTTATGGGTTTTGGTTTCCGCACTTAGTCCTTCAGTGGACCATTGTGCGTGACAGTGATACCTTATGACAGAACCACCAAATACTGTCAAAACAATGACGTCATAAAAAAAAATGATTCCTCATGTCCAGGAATATCCGAAAATACTCTAATTATAACTCGGAAACTATCAAGAATTGCGGAACATACATGGGTATTTTCGGATACCCCTGGGCATGAGGAATCTATTTTTTTTTATAACATCACTATTTGGACCTCATGTTTATGACATGTAGAAACAATACAAAGTGTTTTTTCTCTGCTGACCAGAAATTGAACGAATATCTTTACAAACCCTATAAATAATGTTTTATATCCAGACATTCGGTGAGTTGCTTGCTTTGTTCGTGTGGCTGTTTCAACTTTCAACGATGCACGTCAGCACTGTCTTTACTTGTGCCTGATTCATGAAACAGCTTTCTCATGCTTGACTGGCATACTAGTCAAATGAATCAGTTTGAAACACAAAATCAAAATGAATTTTCATTTCATTTTAATTATCATTTACTGTAAATAAGTTAAGAACAATGTTATTTACTTAAACTATTAAATGAGCAATATTTGTATAGGTATATATCTATATATATTTGTAATTACGTTCTCGAAAACAGCTTTAACGATTTCGATGAGAGTTGCAATGTACGCGTTTACGGGGGTGAAAAATCGATCTAGCTAGGTCTCATATCGGGAAAATTTGTTTTCTCTATTTTCACCCAAGCAGTGCTCGGTCTAGAAGTTTAGAACAAGATGGCAACCTTAGAATAATGTCATGGCAGCATGGAATTAGTTTTTACTAAGTAACATGGCAACATGGAATTCGTATGAATTATAGTATTCTATTGAATGAGCATTTTTTTTTACCAGAACAGGCTCGGTCGCCCAGGTACTTACAAGTAAAAAGAGGTAGATAGGTTATATGTACGTGCTTCACAAGCGGCATGTCAAAACTTGTCTAGTTAGCCAAGTTACAGCTAGTTGTCCTTTCCTGATAATTACAACATCGCTGACAGCCGTCCTCTCGTACTTCCACATGTCATCTGATATGGTGAAACATTGTGTGTTGTTTTTTTGTAAATGGAATGTTGGGTTGATAACCTATCTACATAGGTACGTCTTTCGAATAATATTCTAGACCTAGGACCTAGAATAACATTAATCAAACTTATATCAAATATAATTAGCTTACATTACCTACAACAGGACGTCTCCCGCAAGGACACTCTCATTCATATAAATCGCCCAACATTAAGTTTGACAGAACCAATTAGACACATTCAGAAAACTTTTTATTTATCCTATTAACATTAATTGGAGGAGCTTGTGGCTAAGTAATACCAGCCGCACGGGACGATCCGTCAGGTTAAGCTACGCTTGTCGGGGTTGGTCCGTGGTATCTTTACATACCGAGACTCCTCCGTGTCCGTTGGTCTCGGCCGTCATCCGTGGATGTTTGACAGTCGTTACGGGTCGTGAGAAGCCCGGAAGTCTAACAACCAGTCTTACCAAGAGGTATCGTGTTACCCAGTAACTGGGTTATGGAGGTTGGTCCCTCCATGTAAAATACTGGTATTCAGCTGCATCCGGTTAGACTGGAAGCCGACCCCAATATAGTTGGGAAAAGGATAGGCAGATTGATTTTAACATTAATTGGAGATACACCATGATAACGAGAGATCGAAAGTTTAAATTGGGAATGACGCGTATGTGAAGGCGTTGACCACAGAAAATTCGCTTATATAAAAAATTTAAGACAAAGAGACAACAATTTATTTTTTTACGCTAGGACGTTTAATGTCTTTGAAAAATATATGGTAAATCACTTCAGGGAGTTTGGATTTGTTTAAAAAGACATTTTTTTCCTGATAAATATGTATAAAAGGTCAGACCTAAAATAAGACTTTTCTTTTGGACTTTAATAAGTATGTAAGGTTGTTGACCTATCTCATGGAAAATACAGTCATCTAGGGAAATAGGTTACCAGACATTTAACTACCTACAATTTCTTTTTACACCACGCTGTGACCCATCAACAATTTCTTGCCCTTAACGCAATTTATGCAGGGTCGGCGCCGCATGTGTCTTTCTTCCATTCTTCTCTATTAGTCCTCATCTCAGTAGACATCCCCATTCTAGCCATATTATCATCTTTCACATTAATAAAATTAAATTCTTATAAAACTTGAAATATGTAAGTGGTGTGCACACCTGTAAGTGACAAATTCACTCTAGATTTTAAGTTTAATTGTTACAGCACCCAATTTTTTTTATTAGTGAATAGTCGTTGGAGTGCCATAATTAAATAAATAAATAAATGTTTTTTTTATTCTGTAAATAGGCTATCGGAATCAACTATACACGTCGTAATAAAAAAATAAAAAAAATAGCTGGATGGAGTCGACAATACCTATCTGACTATCACTGAGAAGAAAGACGAAACAAACTCAAGGGTCTTTTAAATTCCAGACATAATCTTGATCAGGCCATATGAGGACCATGTAGATTAGTGTTTGAAATGGTCTTTTGTGGAAAGAGCTCCACAGGTTTGAGTGGACCTGTCCAGTCAGTGCAAGCATTTGTCTGTAATCGTGGAGCTCAACTCAAACTTAAGGACAAATTCCATCCACATTGCTACTCGAAACTTTCCTCACGACATTGTTGTGACCTACACATTTTTAATATCTTAAGATAAAGCTCTATTTTCTGTGCTTAGTGTTCAGACCACAATGGGAATGGCGACAAGTGTGCGACACTTATGTCGCAATGTGTTTCGCTTTGCTCGAACAGGAAGAGAAGTAACGTCGAAGACACTGCAAATAAAATGCGAAGCGTTTTCTTTCCTTAGTGCACATTGAGTGCTTAGTATAGTAATTCGTTCAGAGGCTCTAGCACGAACACATGACGTAAACGTAACGTACATTGGAACGATTTTTGAAGTCAAAACTTTTTTAAGCGCTTATTGCGCCCTTTCTGAATAATGATCGAAACTGAACCGTGACGCTCGGCTTATTGGTGATTCGCCCGAATTTACTCGCACGAAACGGGCGAATCTACACTTTATATTATTTTTGCTTGAGGCGATTCGCACGAAGTTAATTTATTTGTAGGCGAATCGACAACTCTAGAAATCGATTCACCTACAAATAAATTAAAAAATAAAGCCTTACGGTCTGGTCGGTGACGCCGAATCCGGTATACTCGGCTCCATTCGGTTGGTGAGGCTGAATCGTGTATTCTCGGCGCTGAATCGCATCTATTCGGCTCCAGTTGTAAGTTTGCAGTTAGATCGTGTGGTCATAACATAAGCGCACACCCCCTGTGAAATCATTAAAGATACAACTATCCTATAGCATTTTGTTAAAAATTTCCACCCATAGATGTCAATAAAATCTTAAAACTAAGTAAATATTATGTGCGAAACGAGTATTTTCAATCCTAAATTTATTCGATATCACGTTAAGTTTACTCCGTGCGTTACGCCCAATTGTATTCTTTACTGCAGTCTTTAGATGAATTCACCGTAATAATGTTTAAGTACCGAGGCCCTTTTTATCCAGGAAAAAAAACGAGAAACTGTCATGACTTTAATCTTGCCACTCTGAGATTAGTCTGGATGAATAGGCAAATAAAAAATATAATAAAAACACCAGGATTTTTACAATGTTAAAGTTAAACGTACCTCTTTAGCAGAGATTAATCTTATTCGTCAGTTTTCATAATTAACTACGTATATTACCTAATTTAATATTGCTTTTAAGTTAAATATCGTGTGTATAAAAGCAACTCCTGCTAACGTTAGTAGATACTAAACCTCCAAGTTTTCCGTTTGCTTGTGTAGAAAAGGTAAAATCATATAAGGAGCCATTTCATAAAAGCGTAAAATGTTTGAATATACTTTTAGAACATCTACTTAATTTTACTTCAAATAAAACATGTTATATGAAATTTTATGAAAGCCACCTAGAAGACAATGGAATATAAAACAGAGCTTGAACTTTTATGCTCTCATGACACTTCCCGGGTATTAGAACTTTCTATTCTATTCCTCAGAGCAGCTTAAGATAAGATGGTAACGGTGGCGTAGAGAAGATAAGATAGTAACGGTAGCATGTTGAGTACCGACTAAACTAAAATATTGCTAGCTCAGAAATGACAGACATTTATAGGTCTCCCATTAGTTTTGGTAGTGTTGGGAATCGAACCCAGCACAACACCTTGCATGGTTACTACAAAGCGTCTTTCGTCCTTACGGGTGGTATGTCTCTTAAAGCTCTGCTTACAGGAACGCTTCTCAGGAGATAGGACTTAGATTGACCGGCTGTCGCTGAAAACCAGCGCTGGGGCTCTGTCTCGCATAGGGTCGCAGCATTATGCTGAACGATGGCCGTTTTGCGTGGATGTGACGCATATTTTCCCCCAAATTGTTTATTTTCGTGTTTTGTTCTTACCTTGCGTCATGTGTACCGCAAATAAACGTATTATCTTTCTTTATTTTTTCTTTAGATTATTAATGTTCATAACACTTAGTCAGTTTTTTAAATTACATCGTTTTTCCTTCTCCCCATTTTTATCCTCCAATAACCTTTGTATTTCTGGTACGATAAGATAATTCATGCATATTATTATGTGTCCTTACTCGTGATACAAAGTATCCATTTTTGTATTGTAGCGTTGTTTACGCTGAACCAGAGATGCTAGCAGGCAGGCGAAACAGAGATTGCAATTTGATCACAATATGGTTCATAATTTCTCATACTTATTCTACTATTTTTACTTTTCATTGATTGCTAATTATGAGGAAATGGCTATCTGCCTCACTCAAATAAAAGCTGGTTTAAACTCCCATCCTCTTATTCCTGTTCCCTCAGAACCCCTCAACTCTTCCACTGTCACTCCTTGTGTTTCCATTGGACGGCCACTTATAATTCTACTCTCATCCATAGGTAAAGGCAATGTGACACACTTGGAGTGCTCAGTCCTAAGCGTTTACCCGGACAGTGGTGCGAGTCAATGAGGTGAAACCAACGATCACTTAGAGGGCACGCACTCATATTTGCCCCCTTCCAGATTTTTGAAGTCTACGCGCCAACCCGGGCAGCGTGTTGGGAATCGAACCCAACACGACACCTTGCACGCGGTCTGCACGCGCAGGCATCGTGATTAGCGCTTCATCGGTACCTATAGCTGAGGCGCGACGCGATGGCAACACGGCTCGGCCCGATGTCCACTCGCTTCCACGGACTCCACCCCGGCGGACGATTCTCCTCTCTAACATAATATTTAATTGTTTATCCGTGACAGTTTATAATTTGTTGTAAGCACAGTAATAAACCATTGCCGTGCCGTGCAAGTGGACTGTATTTTAATACAGTCCACTTCTTTTATTGCTCACCGCGCTAACAGGTAGGCATAATTCTAAAGTGCCATCTAAAGATTTTTAGTTCAACGTAATTGGTCAGGTGTAATTTTCTTCCATGAGTTTCTATTTTGAAATACGGCAATATTTTCAGTTCAATTCCGTCGCTGCCCAACAGCACTGTGGCCAATGTATACAGTTGTTAGCAAAAATGTAAGGAGGCAAAGTTTTCCACGAATCTATTTGAATTCCACTAGTCCAGTGTCAAATGCGCTCACCCACAAGTTTGCCTGACGAGAAGCAAATATTGACCCTTCTTGTTCACTTCGAACCCTTCTGTTGCCTTTATTTGAGCTTCGTATAAATAAAATTGACCATTTTCCTTGAGTCACACAGATTTTCACGATAAACTGTTGTTTAGTTGAATACGTGGGATATTTTCGTGCTAAACGCTTTTATATTTTCCCCGTTACACGTCCTTTAGTAGAGGCGTAGATGGCGTAGAGGAAAATATAAACTATATGAATTGCTTATCTACCCACTTAGGTTTAAAAGCCCGTTGAGGAAGCGTCTCGTGTAATGTATTGTTAGGTTCGTTAGGGCTTCCTCCAACATTCAACGCTGACTTCGCAAAGATGGTAAAATCTAGACGGCTACATAATATAAATATGAAATTCAACTAAATATGTAATTTTAAGTTGGGAAGTTAGTGCTGCTATGCAAATATTATTCATCTTATTATTCCGTTAACACACATAATTTTTAACTTATCTTTATCTTCATTTGGCATCCTTGAAGTAATTTGATCACTATATTTTAAGCGGTATCAAGCAGTACCATTTACCATCCATGTTTTTATTCCTTCAGCAGCAAAGTACTCGAAGAAGCGAGTATTAATGGACTTCTGGATGTATCAATATTAATATTAAGACTGGCATAGCGAGTAATTCAATCGAGGTGAACAAATAGACCCAAGACTAAGTGATTTGTTAGGTAAAACGTCTTTCTTTTCAGGTAGAATAATAACGGTATTTCATAAAGCTGTTTCATGGTTCTAAAAATAGTATAGATCCTGCGGAATATTATTTCATACTAGATTTTGCCCGCGACTTCGTCCGCGTAGAAGTCGAAAATGGTTCTAATAGGATTTTTTATTGTTTTTTTACGTTATTACTTTTGTTATAACATATAAATTATTATGTTAAAATGTTTGAATACTTATAAAATATAACAATCTTTATTATAGTGTAGGGATTTAAAGGTTAAATAAACATGAAAATTAAATTAAATTTTATTATATTTTATGAACACGAAGCTCGGCCTTTGATCTGGTGAAAGTTAGGCGGGGGTATTATCTTTTTACAACGAAACCGAAATACTACACCTACCGCAGTATATCTTTGTAAACAATATTTTTTGTTTTTCCTTCGGGTGCTAGAATCACCAGGCTACTCTGTGCGCTTACTCTGGAGCATGCCAAATACAACTGGCCGTGGAAGAAGCAGCTTTCCCTCAAGTCTACTTCCGCTACCTTAAGAGTTTCACCTTGAGCTCTGTGTATGGTCATTGCGACGCAGACTTTGATGGGAAACTGCACTCTCTTGAATTCGAAGGGGTAATTTGATGGTGTTAGGGGAATCCTAGGAATAAATACAGACCTCTGTAAAGCTTAGAAACCTTCAAATGCGGTACTAATATAGTACGGTGACTTTCGAGACATTCCAATTTTAAAGAGTATTTGCATTGCACCAAGCTTTTATGTGAGTTTTCATTGATGTTAACCAGCTCTGCTCTCATTAAAAAAATAGACACAGTCAAATTTATAAATATAAGAAAATTGCGAAAAACAATACACACTAAATTAAACTTCTACTACCTATATAAAAAGAAAACTTTATTAACGTCATTTCAATTTTAAAGAGTATTTGCATTGTACAGTCACCAGCATAAATATATGACTATGGGCAGCGCTGCAAAATTATCTGATCATCAATTGAAGGTATAATTATATATCGATACTTAGCCGGTAAAAATATGTGATGACTTACAGCCGGCATAATAATCGTTTGCCAGTAACAGCATAAGTATCGGATCGGACCGAGTAAAAGTATCTGATAATACACGACATCAAAATTATGTGACATGTCATCAGCACAAATATCTATCTACTGTAAACGCATAATTATCGGATCGCATATAGACTGCATTAATATCTGACGCTATTTACAGTCAAAAATATCTCAACATTATACAAGAATGAACTTTATATGCCTAACCATAGAGTCGTAATTTGAACGAAACTGTATGACGCTCCTCGAAAAGAGTATCAACCTGTCATTTGATATCGCTGTCTCACGTTTTATGACACGACTTTAGCAGATTTCATTGCTAAAATAAATAAGGAACTGTTGATGACAGCATTTGAAACAAGAAGAGTTTTTAGCAAGGAGATTACATTGGTTATAAATGCCATAAATGGTATGGTGGTATTTATTGCTTATAAATATTCGAAATAAGAAATTTCGTTTCCTCGATTGTAATGTCAAACTGTCACACACAAAGGATTGAATATTATTCTTTCGCCTGGTTTAGACTTGTAAGATTGCAATATAGTAAAACAACTACCTATAGATTGAATTCTAATATTGAACGGTTGACCCCATGGCGACTTATAGAATCGATGCCCACATAAGGCATAGGATTGTATCAATACACGAAGACAATAAATCCGTTCAAGAAATTATAGATGTATTGGGAGTGACAGTAAGTTATGTCATCGCTTAAAAAGATTCAGATTACTTATTTAAATCAGTAGCACATACATTACTCTTAATTGGTGGCATCTACTCATATTCGTTTCAGAGGAATACCGTTAAATTATGGATTAAACGCTGGGAAGAGGAAGGCAATGTCGATCATCATAAAAGTGTAAGTTGCCCACGAAAAACCACAGCCCTTCAAGATCAAAATATTGTCAGCTTGTACGATGACAATCCCACGACTTCAACCTTGACAGTCGCAAATGACAATGGGCTTTCTCGTGATAGTGTCCGTCGTCGGCTCAAGGATGCTGGCTTGAGGAATAGAGTCCCAGCTCGAAAACCCGTGCACCTACAACGACACAGGGATCTCAGATTAGCATTTGCCGAACAATACATACATTTTGATTTTAGAAATGTCACGTTTCTTGATGAAAAAGTTTTCAGTCAAGCGCGGATGGTCGAATCTCATTGTGGAGAATTAATAATACCCGCTATAACGAAAATAATGTCATCCCTAATAAAAGATCAGGCCGCATTTCTACAGGTCTACACGGCCTGGAGAGCTCTGCCAGGTTACTAGGCGGTTAAATAGCAGAGACTACATCATTCTCAATGATATTCTGTTGCCATCATTGCGAATATGTTACCCAGATATTAATCCGGTATATGTGGTACAGGACAACTGCTCGTTCCACAACAGTCGTATTGTGCGACACTGGAAAGCCCAACAAGAGAGGATTGAGCTCCTGGACGTCTTCCCACCCAAAAGCCCTGACCTCAATCCCATTGAAAACTTGTGGGGGTTGATGGTACAACAATGGGACCGAACTGAAGCCAGAACCAAAGCAACACTGATCCAGCATTGCTTTGACATCTGGGAGTCCATGCGGGGATTGGACCATTGTTACTATATGGCTATGTCGTAGTTTGGTTAATACTAAATAGAATGTTAAGTAGGTACATACAAGAATTTATTTTGTTTTTGAGTTACTAAGTAAAAATAAATGTGAAAGTTTTATCATCGTTTTTTTTATTACACACCGTTAAAATGTACATTATTTGACACACTTGATATCACCAGCTTACTACGCAGTCAATTCAATCAATTCAATCTTAGGCAGATAATCACAACACTAACCGACGACTCGTTTCAGGAGTACCTACCAATAACGTTAAGTATGCCCTTCGATTTCACATGGTTGTTAGTTACGAATTTCGGGTTCAAATTATTTCGAGGAATTGACAAAGCTCTCAGACTACTCGCAATTTTTACAGATCGACCAGTAAAACTTTCACCACAAAATATGCATAATATGTGTTATTATTCTAGGGCTCATATTACGTTGGTGACGAGCTCTCCAAACAATGAGTTAGCCTTTTATGAATAGCCGCCCGGCTTCAAAAAGCAACATTGGAAATTATTTGACTCATTTTCGAATCAAGCAGTTACAAAACGTGAGACGGCGATACCAAATGACAGGTTGACACTCTTTTCGAGAAGCGTCATACAGTTTCGTTCAAATTACGACTCTATGGTTAGGCACATAAAGTTCATTCTTGCAGAATGTTGAGATATTTTTGACTGTAAATAGTGTCAGATATTAATGCAGTCTATATGCGATCCGATAATTATGCGTTTACAGTGGATAGATATTTGTGCTGATGACATGTCACATAATTTTGATGTCGTGTATTATCAGATACTTTTACTCGGTCCGATCCGATACTTATGCTGTTACTGGCAAACGATTATTATGCCGGCTGTAAGTCATCACATATTTTTACCGGCTAAGTATCGATATATAATTATACCTTCAATTGATGATCAGATAATTTTGCAGCGCTGCCCATAGTCATATATTTATGCTGGTGACTGTACCAAGCTCTTATGTGAGTTCAACCTTTTTTGAATAAAATCGGATTGGGTTTTCAAACATGTGTCAAAATAAAATGTAATTTAAATCAAAAGCACTAAGGAGTATTGATATCAACTTCGAAGTAAATCACTCCCAAAATAACTTTCTACCCCTATTTAACCCAGTTACGGGATGAATTTAAAAAAAATACGAAACATGTCTTCCATCAATTGATGGAAGACATGTTTCGTATTTTGAATTCAGTTAAAGAATGTTTATGCAAAATTAGAATTGACTTTTGATTTGAATGGATCAAGGAATCACGTTGTCCCATACAAACTTTGCCCCCCTTTTTCACCCCCTTAGAGGTAGAATTTCGGAAAATCCTTTCTTATCGGATGCCTACGCCATACAAAGAACACACCCTCCAAGTTTCAGGTCTCTACGATTAGTGGATTAGGCTGTGCGTTGATCCGTCAGTCAGTCAGTCATTCAGGACAAAGCATTTTATATGAATAGACTAGCTACTGCCCCCAGGCCCACCCGCGTGGTCCCTAATTCTTTTGCTTTTTATAAAATAAAATAAGCTTAAGTTACTCCTTATTACATCAGCTATCTGCCAGTGAAAGTCCCCTCAAAATCGGTCCAGCCGTTTTGCAGAAAAGCCGGAATAAATAGACAGTAAAAAAAAAAAACAAAATTGTTTTTTGTTATAAGTACCGTTTAACCTACTTTCGTATTTAGTAAAAACCTGTTATTTTGGCATTACAAACAAGCACTTCAATTTTATTCATTAGTATGTATGTATGTATATGTATGTATGTAGTTATAGACAGAATTCTATTGTATTGTTTTATTCTTTGTGTGGTTCGCTCAAATTGGATACCTAGTTAGTAAATTGCTCATGTCTTCGATGTATCAGCCAGCTTACTCTTCTTAGTAATACATATATCTGATAAAAACAAATATTTAAAAAAAAAATGGTTTCCTCAGCACGGTAGTTATTCTTGTACCGTTTAAATATCAAATTGCAGCCTGCATCTTAGATTTAGCTGAGGGACAGTACCAGCTACAGTATAATAATTCATAAAGAAGTGAAGAGTTTTTATTTGCCCTTGGTTCACCTACAACTTATTTAGCTTATAAATAAAGCTACTAGTAGTAGCATAACTAGAGGCTTAATTACATCAACATCCTTTGATAGATCTGTTTGCGTAAACAAGATACTTTATCAGTGATCGATTGAACAATGCGAATCTATTTCAAGACATGACTGAGTGTCAAGTATAGCGTGGGTGCACTACTCTTTGACCACAGTGTCTGACATTTACTTGAGTATTTCTGCCCACACCTAAACCTAAGCTTGCCAAATCTATTTTAATCTCTTTACTGTTCTACGGGTCACTTATTTTCTACTTAGCATTTTTAGGTATTCCACATAATATACCTAGCTACTGATGTTTACAAATACGAGTACATAGCTTATCCACCATTTCCTTAGTCACGTACGTTTAAAGAATTTATTTCTCGTAAGAACTTAGATAACAATTCACTTAAAATGATGTAGGTACCTACAAAGCGCTTACATCTAAGTAATTATATGTATTATTTGCCTCTGGGGTGACGTTACAGGATACATACATGTTTCTTAAGTTTTGTTTTAAATATTTATTTATTTTATTCTATTCGGGAAACTTACAGCTAACTTAAGTTAATAAGGTTTATACAATCACACTTCATTAAATTCTCCGGTAAATTAAACAGTGAATCTTTCAACGATCATGGCAGAAAACTTCAACGTATTGATTTGATTGATGATTATTTACAGCACAGCCAGTTCTTTTCTAGTAACGATAAATCAGCGATGAAAGAAATACATATTTTTTTCGAATCGCTGCGCGCTGTCAAAAAAATTATGATTCTAGAAGAGGCAAGCGTGGCCTAAAAAAAATATACGCAGGTGTCCATTCCAAGTTTAAATATCACATTTATATAAAGAATGCGTTCAAGTTTCAAATGCAGTACGTATTCGGCATCGTGTGCTGTCGACCAGTACTCAGATCGTACAAATATTTATTATTTGCGACTCGATACGAGCTTTGCAAGCTGATACACGAAATGTGAATTTGTGTTTACATTTCCTTTACTGACTTACTTGTAAAGGTTTATGCATGTGATGTGGAAGTCGGGTGGTCGATGTTGAATCGCTCGCTTCCTGAATCGCCAAATTCACCCACGAATTTAATGTTCACGAGTGATTTTTTCAGAGCAATATAAAATTAGCTCCTGAATGAAGTTGTATTTTAATGTTTGCTAACCATTCATTATGTTTTGCGGTCCTTTTCTTTTTTTTACTACCTACGTTATTAAAAAATCGGTTTAAAATTTATTTGTATTACTTGGTTAGACGCAAAATTTTGTTTTGTTAGCCTATGAAATATCCAACCTCGGCAGAAGCGTGTGAAAAGTTAAATTAATGAATCTAAAAATATTGACCAACTGTTATTCTCACCAAAATTGACAACCTACCAAACCGACCTTTGACCAATGAAATTTTTCAGCAGAAATATCCAGAAACTGAAGTAGCATCAACATCAAACTAAAAGCCACCTCATTAGCTCCACTATAACAAAACGGTCTAAATCCCGATAAACATGTAAAGAGAAATGTCGTCAGTCCGTCCGTCCGTTCCGCAAGTTGATGCGTCACGCAATATCAGCATGATTGATGGCATTCGTCCCCAAGTCCCGGATGACCGCAGCTTTGTGCCCCGTATCATACAGTCTGCTTACGCCCAGAATTAGTTTGTGAGTGACCAGTCGCCTGGAAAAAATGGACGCTAAATATCACGCTGATACATCGGGACTATATTTCATTTTATTTAGGTTTTATCGATGTGAACTGAAAAGTAATTTAGAGGGTTTTTATTTTTGAACATGGAAATAAAAGCGTAAAGTCACTATGTTATGTTACTTTTAATGATTTACACGATAAAATGTATGCCAGGGAAAGGAAAGATAAAATTTATCGCAGGGAAGGGAAAGTAGTGCCAGGGAAAATAACTGCAAAATTACTTATCCCGTTTTAAACGATTGCATTACGTAGCAATTTGGCGAATCAAATTATAATACCGAAACGCCAAAGTATTCCAAACCGGTCCGTTTTTTTTTTTTTTGCAAAAAGCCGGCCCTCTTCAAGCTTGCCGAAATACGGTCACTTGACGTCAGTTTACCAGGTTTAGAACCAAATTACTGGTTAAGTTTATTACCGTTTAAACTGGGGTACCAGCTAATAACACGCTGCTCATAGCATAGGTACTAGTTATTAATATTTCAAGAATGGTCTCACGAACTATTTCAATATATCTACCTAAATAAAAATACCACAATATGTAGGTATGTATCAGCTCAAAGGTCGGATATAAAAACAGTACGTATTTGGAACATATAGAACTGCCCGTAAAAAACAGAGGACTGTCAGACACCGGAGTGACTCTATTGAATGAAAATATTTATATGTATATATATATATATATAAGAAACGTAAGTCTTTCTAAGAAAAATCTGCGAATCTAAGTTTAACGCCAATGTGTTGTCTAGCTTTAAGAAAACTTATGAAGAAAAACTTGGGTCACAGAAATATTTTCCAGTTTAATATTAGGATGTTAGAATAAGTTATCAGAATTTTGATTGCAGCAGGAAATCGCTACATCATCATCATCAGAGGCTTTACAGCCGCGGATGGGCCTTAGCCTGGTCAAGTATATTTTCCAACGTGACCTATTTTCCGCTTTTTCTCTCCAGTTTCTCACTCCAACAATTCTTAAATCTTGGTCTACGCCATCCAACCATCTGAGCTTGGGGCCGCCCTTGATTTCTCCGGCCATCCGGTTTACTATTCAGTAAACGTTTGGGTGCTCTGGTCTCGTCCATTCTTGCAACATGTCCTGCCCATCGAAGACGTCTTAGTTTGATATTTTTTATTACATTAGGCTCGACATACATCTCGTAGCGTTCATGGTTGTACCGCGCTGGCCCTTGCTCGTTTTCCAGCACTGCACCGAATATGCGCCTAAGGATTTTTCATTCGAATAGGAAATCGATACATGTCTGCCTGTAATACAATGTTCCAAAGCCCTTGCCGTTGATTAGAACAAAAAGATATTCAAACGTTCCGCTAGAAATGAACGTGTATTTTCAATACCAGCTTTGCGAAATCCTGAATGTAAACAAAGGGGCATGTGTATCTTTATATATGCCCGAATGTCATCATCACAAAAAGTGAAATAGCTAAATAAAAGACACACTTTGTAGCACAACTTTTCAACAATTATATTTTCATTTTTAATTCGAGTTCTAGAATAGGAAGAGACCTCAAATAAACCAAGTATCTAGTATCTCATTGTTTATTTTAATTTCAAAAGAAATTAAGACAAATGTGCAACATTATCTGTTAATATTCTGTTTTTTTCAGTAAACTGACATATAACCAGATAAAAGAGCTTCGGTAACACGATTTCGGTTCTGACGGAATCCTTAAAAACCAAAACCGTACGTCAGATCTGTCAGGCATACGCAATATCTGAGTGATAGATGGTCAGATGCCCCAGCCACACATCCGGGCTGGAACACTTGAATTTACACATATCTGACGTTTTACGGACATGAAAAAAATTGCCACGGACATTGTGAGTTTAGTTTGGAAACGGTTTGTACTAAATTAATGCTTGCTTTGTTGATGACTTCCTACCTGCGTGAGCGTTTTTCTTACGCTCGCCCTAGCGACGCTCCGTGTAGATCACACCTTAGATCCCTCCTTAAATCTCATCCTCATAAGACAAGCTACTATTCTTATTCCTTCTCTGTGCACGCAGTAAGACTGTGGAACTCACTTCCGCCTAGCATTCGTGATTTAAAAACTGTTTCACAATTTAAATATCGAGTAAAAGAGCATTATCTTTCCTCTCTACTGTGAGTATTTATATACCTATAATATGTATGTTTATTTATTTAAGCTTTATGTATTTATTTAAGTATATGTTAATTTATTACGTTATACGTGTAGGTATATTTGATATGTTTTAGTATAAGACTTCGCAAATTCATATTTTTCTCTTTTTGTTCTCACACACTATTGTCTACATTTCTTTCTCATTTCTCCTTTCGCAGGTCTGCTGGAAGAAATTTCTTAAGAAATAAGCAGTACCTTTGTACTCAAATTATAATTATGTCGTATCTGTATGTATTTTACTGTGTGTACATAAATAATAAAATAAATAAATAAATAAATAAATGACTTCGGATTTACTGTCAGATATTATAAGTACCTTATGTGCCTTGTGTCTCTTCTTGAACTCTTATTAAGTTAATAGGTTTATGTTACCTACAACGTGTACTTTTTTGGAGAAATAAATGTGATTCAAAGTCAAACGTTTCAGTTTCTAAATATATAACAATTGTAATCATGCAAAATGTGCCCTTTCATCGACCTTCTTGACCTTTGAGTAAGTACCGTTTTGTCAAGAGTTAGATTAAAGATCTTCTGGGTTTCTATTAAAGTTGGAAATAATAAACAAAGTACCACTCAGCCGGTATAAACTGAACCTATTTTAGATACACTACCTAATACAAAATGGAGAATAGGTACATCAAGCTGGTTCTTAAGTTGTTAAACGCTATTGAGAAGAACGGCGTATTACCTCACTTGCTGTTCACATGACTTCAATTTCCACTACGCTCCGGTTTTAAAAGTGAAAATTACTCTTACTGCTCCGAAGAACTTGGCAGTTATACCTAGAATACTTGTTACTTACCTGAACAAGTATAGCTGCACTAGCTCAGTTACCTAGGGGTGTCGTGAAAAGCGTCTTAGGGAGTTAGGTACCAACTAGATTTAAAAAGAATCCAAAAATGGTCGGTACTCCATTATTTTCTATTATCTACTTTAAAGTAGATATTTAGTTTGGAAGTCAAGTTGTGATTTGTATATTTTAAAACCATGACAAAAAAAACCGGCGCTAAAAAAATAAAGCAATTTTTCTACTGACTTAATAACCAATGCCCTTGTGAAGGCCGCAGGAATCTGTTGGGTGCGAGAAGCAGAGAACCTGTTGAAATGGTCATGATGATTCTATTTTGTGGCTTGGCGCGGAAGTATTACGTGCTCATATTTTATTAAATCCTCACAATTATTCACGTCAAGAAAAAAGCCTGCGTGAACGGTACTTAGTAATTAATAAACTGTATCGAAGTTCTTAATTACAGTTTTTAATAAGTACTAACTTGTCATAGTGACCTTTATAAAAATTATGTTTCACAAAATAATTTTCGTGATCGAATTCGAGACATTGAAATAAATACTTAATAGTTGTCACTTCGTTACGAAGGCTTCCACTTAAGACTTGTTAGGGGTCTTCACAAAAGTTACCTAGGTTCATAAACAATTCATGACTTTTAAAAGCTTGAGGTGGCCTTAGTGGTCAAGAGTGTTACGCGGTCAAGCCTGTGTTTGTGAATTTTTTTAGTTAATCGATTTTGCCCCCCACATAAGTCGGACACGGTACTTAAACATAACTGTCGAAATCTGGGTGTTCTTGTGTTCTTTAGATACGCTACTGCTTACCCCATTCAGGATGGTAATGAAGAGGCTATAATACTCCATTTGGTTTAGAACAAAACCTCAGTGTTTTCAAGTAGATGGCAAGTAGATGGAATACACATTTAATTTATAATTAGAACAGACAAAGGGAGACAGTCGCCCCCCGATCTGTCAAGCGGTCGATATAAAAATATAATGTGTTTCTTAAACTTAATTATCAAAGTTCTGCTGAGAATAAGACTTTTTCTTAATACCCGGTACCGTAGACAAACGTAGTGTCTATAGTACGATACGTCTAAGAATACATATTCGTTTATGTACATAAAATTATTGGTTTAAAACACAGTAAATAATAAAATTGTCTGTTATTTCTGGAAACCGGCAAGGTGAATAAATGGTTGGGTAAACAACGAAATTGATTCGAACTATTGAGTTTCAATAAGTGGGTAAATTTTCTGTTTACCCCAATTATTTTTTTAACTGTTAGGTATTTGTTTTTCCTGTAAAACTTGCTTTAATCCTCAATAATTGACTGTGATTCTTCTTTTCATGTGGTTAGTAACTAACCCGGTGACAGAGTTGTAAAACCGCCCATGGGCCTCTGACTTGGCTTCACATGCCGTCGAGAAATATCTCTCAGGCATGCCGGTTTAGGAGTGGCTTGAGAGGCGCCATGGCGTCCTCACCTTCCGCCTGACGCAGGTCCTCACCGGACACGGTTGTTTCGGGAGGTTCCTGTTCCGCGTAAGGCGGGAGGAAACGCCCGGGTGTCACCACTGTGTGGATCGCCCGGAGGACACGGTGGAGCATACGGTGGAGGTCTGCCCGGCTTGGGCGGAGCACCGCCGTGTCCTCACGGAGGCGATCGGCGGCGGCGATCTCTCGCGTCCGGCCCTGGTTCAGGCCATGGTTCGGAGCGAGAGTGCATGGGAGGCCGTCACCTCCTTCTGCGAAGCAGTTATGCTCGCGAAGGAGGAGGCGGAGCGCGCGAGGGAGATGCAAGCTTCACGCCCTCGCGGCCCTAGTCGCCGCAGGAGACGCCCCGGGCGTCGGGAGTCAAGAGCCGACTTCCGGCCACCGTAGGCGCGGGCTTGCGGACGGTGAGCAATGGGCAGCTCGCCGTCCGATAAGGACCAGGCCCGTGTCGACGGCGCGTTGTGTTCCACGCGCGCCTCAAAGAGATGTCAGCACCAACCGACGGGGTCGAAAGACCAATGCCTGCTGGGGTTGCGGGTTTGTCCGAAAGGGATAACGCGGCCCCGGCACACAGGCAACGGAAGGAACACGGGTGGGTTTTAGTCAGTAAAAGTCTGACACACCCTCTCGCTCTGCCCAGAGCGGGAGAAGTCATTTGATGATTTCCCACCCTCAAAAAAAAAAAAAAAAAAAGTCATGCCGGTTTCCTTACGATGTGTTCCTTCACCGTTTTTGAAGCAAGTGATAATTATACAATACACACATGAATCCGAAAAGTCAGAGGTGCGTGGCTTGGGTTCGAACTCGAGACCTAGGACTTGGCAGTCTGATGTTCACACCACTATCTATCACTTCATCACTGCTCATTGACTGTGATTGATTATACTACAAATAGATTTTCACAATGATTTTCACAATGTTAACACTAGAAATAAGGACAAACTACGAGCTCCCTTTCACCGGCTTCATAAGGTTCATAACTCATTTGTTGGGCTTGGTATAACCTTTTATAACAAGCTACCCTCTTCTTTGCTAGATTTGCCTTTTGATGCGTTTAAAACGAAAGTAAAATCCAAGCTTTGTTCAAAGGCATACTATTCTATAAACGACTACTTAAATGATAAGAATAGTTGGTCGCTGTGATTAACTCAAGACAATGTTTATGTTCTTTCTCCAGATTACCTACTGACAAGTTATATGAGTTTATATAATTGTATTTTTTTTATTTTTTTTTATTCGACTTTATAAGTCAAGCTATTTTTAATTTTATTTCAATTTATTGTTGACATAATCTACTCATTACAATGTTTTTTCTAATGAGTTGTATTGCAATATGTGGTTAGCTAGTGACCTCGACAATTGATCATATTAGTAATTGTTATTAGTAATTAACTGTTTGTTTTATTTATTTTATCTCGATGGTCCTAGTTTATCATTTATAACTTCCAGTTACAACTATATGTAAGCGGGCACGCCCTTTATGCCTGGAGGCTTTTATTTAGATAAGTTCTGTTTACGTTTAGTTTTTATTTCTGCCTGAGTATAGTTCTCGATGATGTTGTGTGGTATATTGGCGTGTGCTAGCTAACATATGGCTAATAATTTAAATTATGTTTTGTGTTGCGTAATCTAAATTATCTAAATTATTTTGAATACTATTATATAGAATCTTATTTTTTTGTTCTTCTAACTGAACAGACAGCTGTGCTGCTGGGGAGTTTGTTGCGCCACTTCTTCTTCCCAGCTAATGCACTAGGAAGTGGTGAAGGGTGGGCGTTTTGGGGGACTGTCTTATGTAATTTTGACGTTCGAAAAGTGCTGATTCTCAGCCTAGTTTGAATAAATGACTTTTGAATTTTGAATTTTTGAATTTTTGAGATTCAATTTCTATTTGGACCTCCTCGTTGGTCTAGGAGTCGCAAGCGCTACTGCTGAGCATGAGGTCTTGGGTTCGATTCCCAGGTCGGGCAAGTGTTGTTGGGTTTTTTCATCCGGAATTTCTCAGTAACATCCCGGAGTCTGGATTTGTGCCTGGTTGATGGCAATAGGCTTATTGCCCCTATTATATGGGCGTTAAACATAACTGGCAAAATGTAGGTGAAATATAGCTACATCTCTGCTGTTCCATTTTTTTTTTTTGGGGTTGGAGATTATCAAATAGCTTCTCCCGCTCTTGCCGGAGCGGGAGGGCGTGTCAGACTTTTAGATTTTCTGAATAAAACCCGCCCGTGAAAAAGAGGAAATACACGCATGATGTTCTATTTGAAAATGAAAAATGTAAACAGCAGAAGAATAATTACTTTCTATTAAACCAGAAAACACTCGCTAACGTATGAAAATCCTCAACACAACACATATTCGGCTGTAATCTAGAAAGGGAAAGCTGTCCTCGGTGAATAGCTATGAATAAATGAAACAGGACAATGGCGCGTAATACAATTGCAATGAAAAGACGCTCGCGCTGTGTGTCCTAGTTCCAAACAAGAGGAACGGTGGCTCAGGTGCAACATCGCACAATAAGCGCTGCACGGAGCGGCAACAATGCGCGGCGTGATTGCAGCGTGCGCGCGATTGCTCTGCGGCCGCCATGCTACTTGACTGACAGTTGTTTGGGCGGGAATATGTATTGTGGATCTGTTTAAATGTTTAATTGGGCTAGATTATGTGATGAAGGTCCTATTGTTATAAAATCAGAGTATATTGCACAAAGGCGTGACTTTATTTATGTATGTATGTCTGGTACAGAGATACATTTAGGTACAAGAAGCGAATGAAAAATACGAGTATGCTTCGAAGCAAAAAACGCTAAAAACAAAAACAGCCGTGTTGTTTGTAAAGTTTCAGCTTTATTACAGATTACGATAACTGAGATGTTTCAGTTACATAGAAACCTTTTTATTTAAGTTTCATCTACTTTTCCTAAGATACGGAACACAGAAAACGAAAAAATCGTAGAACGTTTTTGGCAAAAGAAAACATTTTCCTGCTCGCCCTGTAAAGACCGCTGTAAGGCAGAAGTTGTTAATTAAGCCACAAAACAGAAAAATCGAGACAGTTACGGTCTAATGAAGACTGAATGCCTAAAACAAAACATTTCGTTGATTGGCAGCCCCTGGCATCTGAGTTTTGGAATAAATTAGGGATGCAATGACTTTTTGGTTAACATGTCGCGTAGGTTTTTGGTAAGAAAATAATTGGTTTTTATCGGTTGTTCACTTAATGAGAAAGTTACAAAAGAAGACTGATGGTATCTACTACACATTGTAACAATGAGTCAATTTTCACGCCTCCCCCTTAAGATCATCAATTTTTTTTTTGATATTCTGATAGCTAGATAGATACCTAGATTTAAAAAATAAAAATATTCCTCGAAATTTCGCGGGTTAAAGCTAGTTAAGAATAACTTATGAGATAGCTATTATGAAAACACATTCTGAAAGTTTTTTCAGAATATGTGTAACAAGCTCTTCAGGTATGGTAACATCGTGATGTTTCATTCTACATTTAAAATGTTTGTTTGGACTGTATGCAAATATTTTACTGGCATGTGTACCAATGTATAATATACGCTCAAATGATACTGGCACGTTACTTCTGACATGTGTCAGAAATCCAATTTATTTCAGTTATTCCATAAATTCATAGAAGCTCTAAAACATACCTACTCAAAAATAAACATTGAAAAAGTCTGTTCACAAAACGTTTCCAGTGATCGATTGAATTATTAGGTAAGTGCCTAATAAACCTTAAAAGTAAAAGCCTCTGCCTTTTCATTACTTACGTCATCTTAGAGATGAGACTCAGCACTCAACTCCACATTCGATATACACTGACCCAAACAACAAACAATCAATATACCTCACCCAATCTCCGTCCGAAGCCAAGGTGTTGCATAAATAGGACTAAATTGGAATCCCCAAAATTTCGCCACATATTAGCTGAACGTATCCTTAGGGCATAAGGAGGCGAATGGAGCGAGCGGGCAAAGTTACAAACTTCGGAGTAAGCACTGTCGGTCTCGACCACTGTGACTCAAACCAAATTCACATCGGGATTAAATCGGACACTACTGGTACATGTGAATTAAATTTTGCCGTCTATTACGTATGCATAATTTAGGAGCATTTACCGATATTGATTAATTAGTAAATGCGAATGTTTTGGGTTGGTAGATGTCAGTTCAACTAACGGTTAGTTGATTTAATATTGACACATGCTCTGGTATGGTAACTAAGTATCTGATATTTTCGATTTAGCTATAAATCTTTCATCGTTCATTCGTTCATTTTAAAAGATGTCATCTTTAAAACTTATAAATTATGATGTTACCAAACTCTACAAACAAGATATGATAACACAATATGCACCTCTTGTTTTCTTTAGAACAAGTTGTATGCGCAAAAATAACTGGACCACGGAGTTCCTTAGGAAAATTTCCGCATCCAAATAAGAAGTTTGAGAACTTCGTGAGACCGGGACTTAAATTTCCAAGTTTATAATACTTATTTGCTTAATACATACCTACTTGAATATTTTTTTAAAGTTCCTCCTTTCGAAGTAAAACACGTGGATACAGTTTTAAAACTGTTCGCCAATTCTAGATTGCGCGCTCCGCCAACTCGAACTTTATCTAACAGCTGATTGCGACTCTTTTCTTCGAAAAAGTATCGTTAGAATCGTTCCTTTACTTTTCCTTTATTTTTATTGTGACTGTAGCCAACTAACTCGATGTTATACATAACTGATCAAGTTTGTGTTTCGCGCGTAGAAAGGAACTTAAGTTGCGGAGGAGTTCTATGTCGAGTTTAATTTTATTTCAAATACCTCCTACACTTGCCAACTTCCCATTTTTACCTATTAACACGATGAAATTATAAATGGCGTTACATATGAAAATATATAATATTTTACATATAAAAAAAACATGAAAAACTGTTTCTACAACCATAGATTATTTCTTATTATAACTTCCACATAACTTTATTGTACATTACAGTCGCCTTTAAAAATGAATAGAACTTTATTGAACGTTACTTCAGCCGCTGAAGCCGTGTGTAGTTTTTTGTTCCCCATTCCGGTTCACGGACAAAAGCATTCGTGTTCAAATGCAGCTCAAAATTTCGAATACACGAAACGGCTGTTGAGGTGACGTTCTATTTACAAAGACGACGGGCTCCGTAATAATTGCGGAGCGTTTAACTTTACTCCGTCGTGTTTATTTTGTTTGAGTTCAAGTCCTTGATGTGATTTGCATAGATAGCCCGTGAACAGTTCCTTGAAAGCCGCTTATATTTAGTACTAGACAAACAAAGGAAGCTCGTGGAGGTGACGAAGTTCCTGGCAGTGGATTTATATTTATAGCGTTGAACAATTTATAAGAAACAGTCATTAGGTATAGAAAAGTAGGGCGTTCTAGGCCCATTTGTTGGGGTTCCTATCCGGCAGAATCTTGATGCTCCAAAATGTATTTGGCACTTTTTTTTTACACACTTGGCATAATCTTCTTTAAACAAAAATATTTCGAAAGGCATACAAAATATTTAATATAATTGTTTTTTGGCCGAATGTTTATATGCCCGAATTTACAATGGCATAGGTACTTTTAAGACGGCAGAATTTTATTTGGAATAAATTTGTTGGGCATATTGCTATTTATATAAAATAGCATTTTTAACCTTAAATTAATATTTAAATATTGTCTTAAACAGTCAATATGTTGTGCTACAAAAGTTAGTGACACTATGTATTGTCTGCCCTCTCCCTAGAGTGTAGTTTAAGCCCCGCAGCGCCGGAGCCGTGTCAGAAACCATGCATACTCGCTTGCATGCTGCATGCTTGCTGGAGGCATGGTGTATGCTTGTTTGCATGTTTGTGTGAACTTTCTGCGGTATTATTGTTCTACCTTTTAATTATTATGGATATGAAATTTATGTCTGAAGATGATTCTGACTTACAAAATTATGAGTTTTGGATGTATGATAAATGAGTGTATGCCAAATGATTTTCTGCGAAATGAAGTTTATGCTATCCGCTGTTATGCAAAATAATATTATGTCATAAAAAGTTCTATATTTAAAGGGTAGACCCATTTTTGTCCTAGGTTTGTAATAGCGAACATTTAGCATGATAAGTGTTAATTGTGTCAGCCTTTGTGTTACATAGACATATTGTGGTTGACGATATCGTAGTAATGACTCTTACAATACAGATAAAGGATATTACAGTAACTAAATTTATAGCACATAGAGTTAACGCTTTGTTAAATCAAGGTTAATTTTCGTTTATGTTAGTTGAGGATAAGAAAAATCCAATAGACGCAGGTTCTAATCAGCGTAAAATTGTGGGCTTTATTCCAAAATTAGCAAGATTTACGTCCCTCTCAGAAAATTATCAGAAACAGTTCACTAGTCCCAGTAAAAAGTAATTGGCTCGCCTTAATTGTATGGAACCTTTTGACGTCACCACCTATTTTGGGAAATATAGACGTTACATAATGTATATTTATACCTACAAGTTCATCTTGGATATTTTTGAAAGAAAAACGTGAAGAAACCTGGTCTTATAGTTAATAGTACCTGGTCGACCGAGCTCGGCTCGGGTGAAAATAGAGAATGCTCATTTAATATTATATACGTAGGTTCATACTAATTCCATATATAGTACATAATAATTCCATGCTGCCATGTCATTCTAAACTTTTTGCGACCGAGCTTTGCTCGGGTGAAAATACGGAGAAAACGAATTTTCCTACCTAACTAGATCGATTTTTTGCTCCCGTACCCTTATGTTGCAACTTTCATAGAAATCTTTAGAACCGTGTTCGAGAAAGTGGTTGCAAATACATTAAATATACAAATATTGCTTCTTTAATAGTTTAGGATAGGGTAAGTCTGAAATTGCCAACCCGTCTTGAGCAAGCGGGGTGATCAATGCTCGTGTCTTATCTGTATAAAAACAGGCCTTTGCCCTGCAGTGGGACGGTAATAGGCTGGCATTATTATTATTATATTATACAACATCAAAAAGTTTGGCGTCAATCATAGTTACACATTTAGTAACTGGCCGGTCTGTCGCATATCTACGAAAACAAGCTATTACCAAAATAAGCCCGCGGCGAGCTATTAATTGCTACCTGCATGTTGCGGTTGAAATACGGGTGTAACTAGTTATCATTTTAACTCAATCTAACGCAAGCCGCTGCTGGTTGCAGATCTCTCTCAAGTTGTACTTAACTCGAAATTATCAAACTAATAACTAATATTATAAATGCGAAAGTGAGTTTTTTTGTTACGCTTTCACGCTAAAACAGCTGAACGGATTTGGATGAAATTTGGTTTATTAGTAGACCATGCCCTGAGTTAGGACATAGAATACTTTTTATCCCGATATTCCCACAGGATAGAGACTCATGAGGGTGAAGCCGCGGGCGCAGCTTGTACGAAATAATTTCGTGTTTGTAGTCAGTACCTATAGATAGGCAGAGATTTAGTTGTCAATTTTACAGTAGCTCATTTGAATCCTATTTAGAAAACCCGTGATTTTTACAAAATAAATAAATTGTTAAAGAAAATCTTAAGCTATTTTTGACGCCCTGAGTAGAATTAAACTAAGAACCATAGAACCGAACCGTAGCGTGTAACAACAAATTCAATTTCAAGAATTTTGAACGTAAAACAGCCACTTGAACGAAAATATAATATTATATCTAACGATTACACGTTTATGAGGGAGCAGTACCAAGATTTTACAATATTTATTTGACATTTGGCCCAGCATGTGGTGTCGGCGTAGACTACGATATATGAGATTTTGCGGTGTATATTATTACCTGAAATGTGTGGAATGACATTATTGCTGGCATATATATGTACATATACATATATCTGTACTGTATAGTCGTAAAGATATGTCACAGTCAAAATATTGCTACCGGGACACGTCATGTTTGAATTGCGAGCCACTACACCTGGGTAATATGTATGTATGTATAGTGATGTACATATACATTATGCATGTAACAGTTCTCCGGTTATAACATCTGTGTTTTATTGTTGTTGACTTGTGAGTTATTTTACTAAGTTACTGTAATAATATAGTCAAAGTCAAATCATTTATTTAAAATAGGCCTTTGTAAGGCACTTTTGAACGTCAAAATTTAGAAAAAAATAGAATTGATTCTAGTCGCCCATTCCAAAAGGTAGTTTTCGTATGGATAAGGATGGCTAAGAAACTCTGCCGTTACTCTTTTAAAATGTTTTACAATATTTTGTATAGGTACATTTGATATATAATTATATGTGAAGACGATGCACCTAGAATAAAATTACTATACCACAATTAGTAAAAATAATTAAAAATGAAGCAACGACAGATAAATTAACTATGTGATAGATACACATGGTGCTTACATATTTGCAAACATTGTAAAAGTAGACGATTTTCCTAAAATTTTACTATTAATAAGTCAGTGATTGACATTGATTTTACATTCTGTGATTACTTCATAGTCACAGAATGTAAAATCAATGTCATAGTAAAAAAATATATATCTATACAATTCAATTAGCAAATACTTTGATTTTGTTTAGATACTAGATTATTCTATGGAGCATGTTTCCAAGCATTCTTATTTTTGACATAATCCTCTAATTTGTAATATGCTTGTTTACAAAGTGTAATTTTAATATGAGTTCAAAATTTTCTTTCATTTAATTGCAATATACAAGATATTTTGTTGTAACATTTAACACAGTACCCCATAAAAGATGTATGTACTTTAGATAATCTGATAAAAGGTTCATCAATTTTATCTTTATTTCTTGTATCAAAATTATGTCTATCAATATAAGCTACAGCATCAGAAAACCAAACAGCGAGTAGAACTTACCCGTATAGTCTCCACTATACGGATAAGTTCCAGTCGCTGTTTGGTTAACCAATTGTTCAGACTAACTTTACCTAATAACTCTTTTCACAATCAAGCTATGTATGCAGAACACGGTTAATTGCTAGTCCTAACTAATATAATATGTAAATGCCAAAGTGAGTTTGTTTGTTTGTTACGCTTTCACGCTAAAACGGCTGAACGAATTTGGATGAAATTTGGCACATAGGTAGACCATGACCTGGATTGGGACTTAGAATACTTTTTATCTCGATATTCCCACGGGATCGAGACTTATGCGGGTGAGACCGTGGGGCGCTGCTAGCTTAAGATAAATTGAGCGGCGTCGGTCGTCTTCAGATCAGAAACTATCAAAGTTTTATTATATATGTTTAATTCAGCGTCAGGTGGTTCACTATGTGTTGTCATCTGACATTATGCTGAGCTGAGGCCCTATTGGCATTATAATAATTTGTTTTCTGTTTTTATAGTTTTAAGGTGTATTTTTTGTAATGCCAATAAACGCATTTTTCTTTCTTCTTTCTTTAACTAAATTGTGTCAAGTCCACGCCTAGTTTCGTCTCAAACTTGGCTACAAGAGACCGAGGAACGGAAAAGAAAAGAAAAATTTCGTTTACACCTTTCCCGACCACCTATCTCAGCGATGTAGCCTGTGGCTGACGCTAATCGCCTACAATCACATCAAAAATATGTTCGTCACCTTAAGGGCTATTGTTATCTGCTCATTGCACGATAGAATCTACTTTACAGACTCATTAGACTGAGAGACTGATTAGAGTCTGCGCCACCAGTAAAGTCCATTTCACGCGGCGCTACTGTCTATGTCATTGCATAAAAAAAATGTAGTTCAACAATTTTCCGCCGGCCTTCTATCGTGGCACGCACTCTATGTCGTAATGTTAATACTGCAGAATGACATTCAGCCATCTTCTTTAAATGTCAGACCGAATTAAAAATGTGACATTAATATCTCTGTAAAAAAAGATTTATATTTCATAAATTGACCAGGCCATTAAAAATGTTTTAGGTGGATTTCAACTCGACATTGACCAAAGGTGTATACTATTATGAGTTTTGTTATCAAGTATTTTATTTATAAGTAGTCTGCTCAATGTCGTAGCTTCAAAAGGTGTTATGTATCACCCCATGAAAAATTTCTACTTTTATATTTCTAATTTTTATGGTACATATAGAATAGAATATTCTATTCTATTATATATAAGTCCGGACTTGATAAAGGAAAGGACTTTAAAACTGACGAAGATTTTAAATACTCTACTGTACCTAACGCCATTAACTCTCTCATTGGTAAAACAGATGAATATAGCATAATGTACATTTAGCGTTAGTTTGACTTCTGTCCGTCAACATACTCCTGGTCATATCAGTAATTGAAGCGAACAAACATGTGTTTGACAGTACCTTTAGGCTTCAACCATAATGAGCAGCCAATTGTTTGCGATCCGTACTGTCACTGTTGCGTTAACACGTAATCTACGCGTGTAAACAGCCGCCCGCGACATTAGCCAGTCCATTGACCGTGGTGTTGAAATAATTGAATTAGGCAATTAGGAGCAATGTTTCTAATGTGAAAGCGAGATGAAAAGAGTAGCTTTCTTATGTGGTTCTTCCCAAGCATATAAGTAAACTACTCATTTGGACCTTATCGCATCACGATGATACCAAAACATTTTATTTTGGAAAACTACCAAGCCAAAGACGTGTTATTATCTGGTTTTTTTTACACCTGGAATAAAATTTGTATCCAATTTCTTTACGATATTCGCGGACGTTAAAACAAACGTTCATACTGCCTTAGTAAGGTAACTGCGTCAGGTTTTTTTTACTGTAAAATCGAGCCGTTAAAATCAGCTCGCTCTTATTTTACTACTACCATTTCAAATGGAAAAAGTTGAAAATACTTAACTAACGTGTCCGATTTTAAAACCTGCATACAGCACTCTTCCGTACCGAAAGTTAATAAATCCTTTAATTTTACACGTGACATAAAATGGAGGTTCTGGCATGTAAACTAAAAATATGATCGAGTTGAACCACCGTGCAGTGCAGAGCGTCATATTTTCATCGGCGAATGAAAAGCGACTGCAATGTAATAACAGCCACAAAGGAAAGAGCAATGTTTTTTTGGGTCTCCGTGCAAGCCAATTTAAATATGTACGAATGTATGTGTTTAATAACGTAAAACAATCTTTACCAGCTTTTGATAAGGTTTTTGATATACAATTGTTTGTCAGTAGGTATTTCAGTGAACGAAAAGGGTTATTTGGTAGTAGGTAAATTATGTTTCACACCAGATTTTTTATGATTATAGTATTAAAAGCTTCTAAATTCATTACTAAGCCTAGATGTATGTATATAACCCTTAGTTACATGTAATCATTACTATGATTATGACAATGTTAATTTGGGACAGTAGCTAAATTATATTTTCAGCAGATTTATTGGCGAATTAAAAAGTTGATATAGTACAAATATGTAAGTGGGCCTATGGTCTGTTAAAAAAAAACCGGATGAAAATGTAAACAAATGAACCAGAAAACGTACCCGTGAATGCCAATTTGTAGTGCCACTTACGAATTGAGTGCTTTGATTAAATTATTTGAATACTTAAAAACGGAATTGTAATTTTAAATCACCGTTTTTCACTTGACAATTGAGGTTAATTTTATATAAAACCACAATTTCCGACGATAATTTTGTCAATAACAATTTAATCATGTTATTCAAACAATAATTGTTGGGAAAAGTTGTGAGATATATCGTTAAAACCTTGTAAAACCAGATGAATATGTTACTATATATATATAATTCCCTTGCCTAGAATTAGAATTCAACCTGAACAGGATTTGTTTACACTTTCATCAGATACTTTTAGATTAGACTATAGATGTATCCATGTATAAGTCATATAAACATGTTATAATTACTACCAATAAGAAAACAAACAAACATAAGATTGCAAACATTATACAGTATGTGTTATTAAAGAAGGGCGTTAACCCGCGATAGAGAGTATAGCGTCTATATATGCACAAAAAAAAATACCATAAAAGAAAAGTTTTTAATATTTTTATAAATATTTTATATTAAAAATAAAACTTTTTTTAAATGGTATTTTTTTTTGTGCATGTATGGACGCTATACTATTGGGGGTATATTATTCTTACATACAAACAAATGAACCGAATATTTGTATTCAGCGCAACATTTCAGTAGTGAATGTAATCTAAACGCAAAACGAAATAAGTGGCCACTTGTCTCCGTGAAACAAATGACTGTTTCCTTGAAGTTGTAGGAGTAAAACCATTTACGATTGGAAGATAAAAACTTCAGTGTGGCTAACGAAATATACCCACTATCAATCGCGAACTTATCTAATGTTACTCATTAGGCGGCTTCCGATGGACGATGGACAGCATTAAGGGGAGCCTTAGTTCTTAACGTTTGTATTAATTTAGAATATTGATTTTGTTTGAAAGTAAAGATATATGATATA
The DNA here is from genome assembly GCA_947364205.1 of Agrochola lota. NCBI lineage: Eukaryota > Metazoa > Arthropoda > Insecta > Lepidoptera > Noctuidae > Agrochola > Agrochola lota. The sequence continues at coordinate 10,300,539 of OX376227.1, read as the reverse complement.
AGATAGGAGGTTTCGTGTGGAGGATTTATTAGTTTGGCCATAATAACACAGTAGTTCTAGTCGGTAAGTATTTAGGTACTAGTCTTGAGATGAAAGCTCAAATTCCAAAAACAATCTCATCTGCTGTCCTCTTTAATAATATAGTACATTACCGTAGCGGCCTGCAACATGGGGATTGATGGACGAACGTGAAAAAACGGGCTCAGGCGAAGCATCATATACGTAAGTCCATCAATGCCTGGTTGCGGCCAAGGCTTGTATAGTACGTTTCTCAAATAATGCGAGGAAATTCAAACTAAGTAAATTACTTATAAATTCCACAATCAATGACTAACAACGATAATTTTTCACGCGCCAATTTGTTCATTAGTTTCTTCTTTACTTTAAACAGCTCTATTTGCAGCCAAATGGAAATTTAAATAAAAAATATTATAAGTAACCTTGGTTGCCATGTGTTGAAGTAAAAAGTTCATTCCATTTTTAAATAACACGACAGATATGAGATTTCATAGTCATTTATTCGGCCGCTAAACACGACAGTTATGGATTTTCATACAAACATTACAGGTCGGGAGCTCGCATATATTCGACCAGTACAGTATTTTCAATTTATCTCGAAGAAGGTTGTCAAAATAATGCTCGTATTTACGAGCATGTTTGAGAAAATTTACGTTATCTGAATTCAATATGTTGAAGGCATATCAATAGAGACTCATTTTTATAAAGACGCAAAATATTATCACTAAACACATTTAAACATTTATTATAAAATTTTTCTACAGCAGCGATAACATTGTAGAACGTTTCATAATGAACTTAGGTAGTATCTAATCTTTATTTGTACTGCGGACGCAATACCTACGTGCTACGACGTAGCGGTCGCTACGTGACGCGCTACGGATATCGTAGCATTTTATTTCAATTACTGTGTAACTGTGGATTACCGTTATTAATATAATAACAATGTGTTTGTAACAGTATTATCTCTAAATATACATAAGCAATTGAATATACGAGTAATGAATAATATAATATACTTAATTAATTGAATATATTAATAATGTATGCAAATCTAACAGTATGGTGGGTGGCAAGCTTATGTCACCCCATCTCTTACAAAGTGATATATGGATTTAATCAGTGGATGTGTTGGTTTCCCTAGGTGTTATTATCATAATGCTTAAAATCAGGAACTCGCGATACCATGTACAAGGAAACTAGGTTAGTCCTAGAGAGTAAAATTGGAAAAAAAAATGTTTTCTACACTGTCTTGATAAGGCAATGGAAAGATCCTATTATGTTCATTGTACTGCCTTAAAAATATTCTTGTGAAATTACATGTGAGACCTTAGAAGACCAGGGTAATATAAATGAATGCGCTTGACAAACTTATGACCGGCTTCGTCGTATAGTTGCCGCGGTCATAGCGAGTAAATATTTGTTATGGTTGTGCCCTTGTCATACTTATACTTTTTATACAGTTATTAAGGAAAATAAGTACATAAAAATATGAGGCCAGTTCCATGTAGAACACCAATGTGAAGATCACCCACGCAAAATCTCAATTAAAAAACCAATTTGTCTCTAACTACCAATAGTAACAACCGTGTGTTGAAAAAGTATCGGTGAACTTCACATGGGTGATCTTCAAATTGGTGAACTACGTGAAATGCCTCAAAAATAAGGCTAAATACATATATGACAGCTTTATCTTTTGAAAATAATAATAATATAATTATTATAAAGGAAAGCCAGATGTTAAATACAGTCGCTAAGATTAATTATCATTAATTACCTCGAAATTAGTTACAAAACTATTTCATATTAATAACTCGGTGCGGCAGTAAACTTTGAGTATTTCCGAATGGGGGTAAGGGTGGTTGTAGTTATTTAAATCCCCTAATGATGATATCAAACACCTCGTGGGTACACGAAGTATGTTTGCGCTAGATAACTTATATTTCAAGGCATTATTATTTGTCTGTGGGGTTAACATTGAATGGAAAAGTATCCTTCTGATGTTACTTTTAATAAAAATATTTTGTTTGGGTTAGCTTTACACGGAATTATCATCTATTTTATATTATTGTCTGCCCTTTTTCGTGGTGGGTACATAGCTAGCATTTATTGAAAAATAATTACTCTATTAAAATACCAATATACATGTATAATTACAACATGAATGATGTAACCAATATTCTGATTTAAAAGAGTGTCCGTGGAGTTTCTTGCCCGTTCTTCTCCATAGGAACCTACTACGCATTGGAATGGGCAACTAGCTTCATATTTCTGACTGACCGACCACTTGACAATTCAAAAGTGCCTGTAATTGGTTTATTTGAAATAAATGCTTTGAGTTTGAGTTTGAGTTTGACTGACATCCCTGTATCAGATACTAAAAACATTTTATTTTTGTATTTTAATTGAATGTCATTTGGTATGTTTGTTCATATTATATGTATTTATAGAAATACAAGCCGTATGCCCATGGGATTTCCAATCGGCTAAAATGACAAACTTTCAAACAAACTCGACGAATTAAAAAAATCAATTCATTCACTGACAGACGTTGTTTTGTATTTTAACAGAATTTCATTTAGTATGTTTGTTCATATTATATTGTATTTATAAAAATACAAGCTGTATGCCCAATGAAATTTCCCATCGGCAAAAATGACAAACTTCCATACAAACTCGACGAATAAAAAAAATCAATTCATTCACTGACAGACGTCGCACAGCCTAAACTGCTGGATCCAGAAACATACAATTTTGTACAAGAGTTCCTTTTGTAACAAAAGTGAGCACCAAGGAACGATTTTTGATAATTTCATCCCCTAATTTAACCCCTTTAAATAAGAGATTAAAGATTGTATAGAATTTCGTAATTTTTGCCGATGGGATATTCCATCGGGCACACGGCTTGCCCCATTATAAAGCCGTGAAAATCCTCACAAATGCATCGCAGTGGCTCCAGAGGGTTAAGTCTGGCTCATTTTGCCGGACCGTGAATAAATGGCTGCATAACGAACCAAGTTAATCAGTCAATGAATGGCATGCCGCAGTTCAGATTATCATAATTTTAAATTGAAATTAAACTTTCACGAAGATAGGACGTTTGTAGTTCGTAATTACTGTACCTATCAAACAAATGATAAAGTATCTATGTTGATGCTTTTATCAAGTTTTTTTTGTACTGTGTCAGCATTGTGCCTTCTATTGTTCAAAGTTGCCATAGTATTTGGCAATTTGCCTTGCACATCCAGTTTATTCCCCTAAAAATTTGGCTATATTAACTTGATTAATTATTGACTAGCGATCGTCGTTCCGTGCCTCGGAAAGCACGTTAAGCCGTCGGTCCCGGCTGTCATTCTTGGATCTTTGTCAGTCGTTACGGGTTGTCAGAAGCCCGAAAGTCTGACAACCAGTCTTACTAAGGGGTATTGTGTTACCCAGTAACTGGGTAGTACAAGTCATAGAGGCAGTCGCTCCATGTAAAATACTGCTATTTAGCTGTATCCGGTTAGACTGGAAGCCGACCCCAACATAGTTGGGAAAAGGCTAGGCAGATTGATTGATTATTGACTAGCGGCCCACCACTATTTTGGACGGTTTTTATGACTTGACGAAATGTTGTATTGCTTTATTAAATATTAGTGTATTTTACACACAAACCTTCTAGACTAAATTTTTAAATGATATTGTAAACCGTATCAAATTCCTTTGCATAGTATAAAAGAACAACGTGGTCACACAGACAATCACGAAAAGCTACTTTATTTTATAACCTGTATCTATAGACGTAGATATACACCTAAAATAATGTTCATTACTGCTAATAACAGTATTATTTCTAACACTACAGTAAACATAACAATATCAAGAACTAATCTCCCAACAAACATTCAAAACGTTCGATTCGACAGCGCACTAATGTTTCAAGCTTCATCTATCGTTCGAAGTGGATACTCGTATGTAAATCCTCATATCTATTGACGTGTAACCCCCCGGGTGAGCTCTGGCTCATTTGACTTCTCTATGGAAGTTACTAGTGCTGCCAATCGCTTACTGGGATCTGGGAAATCAAGTTTTCATTTAGTTTACTTATGTCTGTGGTATTAATGTGGTAAACATTTCTAGGACTCTTTAATGCCGATATTCTTTGTATTTGTTAAAGTAACTGTGATGATAATTCATAACATAACATTACGCCTGGTGGGGGTGTAGTATAGTATATAGTATAGTATAGTATACCCACATTTCTCCAGTTATATTATGATAAGTAATTCATCATTGTAGTAATATTGTAAGTACTGCGACAATGTGCATAATCCTTGCTTCAATGAAAATAATTCCGATTGACATTTGGACATTACAACAAAAAAAAATTGGTTACTAAAACTTTTTGCAGTCTGTAAAACTGAGTTCTAAAAATATCCCTCTATTTTCGTCGGGGATTAAAAATATTAACAGTGTCAACGAACAACGCTGCTGCAACAAACTTATCATTTCTGAATACATAAACATTTCAAATTAATGACTACGTGGCTCTAAAGTTTGGCTAGCTTCATCTGGCGTACAGTGTAGATGTTTAAATCCTAACATGTCCTGTGTCGCGGCTCCCGAGGGTAAAGTCTAGCTCATTTAGCAAGACCACAGATAATTAATGCATATCAACCCATCAGGCTGCAACAGTCTGGATTGTTTATGCTCGGCTTCTTTTTATTATATTTTTTTGTCACTGAGCTGTTCATTTTGTTTTTGGAAAAACGTATTTATTAAATCAACAATAGTCTTTTATTTAAATAATTGTTGTATTTTAACTATGATTTTTTTAAATATTGTATGCAGTAATTTTGGTCAGCTTTATATTAAATAAAATTACATTTTTTTTTACTGTTTATTGAACTAATTAATATTAATGATTCAAATTATTATTCTTTATATTTCATACATTTTGTAAAGTGTAAATAATATGATTAAAAACTATTCCTTTCTTTTAAATTGAATGATCTTTTTCTAAAACTTGACGTTAATGGTTTATAAATAAAAAATAAAATACGCATGTGTTTCCAATAATGAACAAAAGCGGTATTAAAAGTAAATTAAACACAAAAACATGACACGAAAGTTTTCTACTGTGGGAATTATGAATGAAGACAATAAGATATAATTTGGTAATAGCTGTCCCAAAGGGTGTTGTGCGTGACGCTTTCAGTTCGTACTAAAAGTTAAGTTAATTATGTTTATTGGCAAAGTTGAGCGGAAGCCGTAAAACAAATTACGCTATTTTGTTTAGAAAACAAAATTTTTTGATACTCTTTTCTTGACGCAAACATTTTAAAAGTTTAACAAGAATCAATGTTCATCAGAAATATTACTTAAAACTTTTGTAAAGTGTAGGTACTTGTTTGCTTTTATTTTATCCTAAAGCTTTCAATTTTTTATAGAATTAAAAAATCATATTTATACAGGTATTTAAGTTAAATAAATCATGGTTTGCAGAAACAACTATTAAAATCAGTACAGCCACATTAAACAAACTGTATTTTCAATTGGTTCCGCCCCATTGAGCACTAAAATTAATGTCTACGATTATTCATGTTCCAATTTTAAACTAATTTGCACTCAAAACATCTGCTGAAACATTCATTGTAGCTAACAGAAACCACTGTTCATAATTTGTGAATAAAATATATTTCACGGGAACCGCAACTTGAATTAAACTTCAACAATATTCGAAATAAAATAATAATATTTAAAATACTTACATTCTCATATAATCGAAGATAATTACCAATATGGCACGACACAATCATGAGTTCAAAGTTACTTTTTTCATAAAACTACACGAGTTCATTTCGACGTCACAATATTTCAATAAGTTATCAAAGTGTTCTATGACAGCGTGTCATTATAAAGTTAATTATTAGTACAGTCCACGTGGGCGATTAAGCGCGGGAAATCGAAGTGTTTAGCGCCAAAACCGACCTCCCCCGAGACCACCATCCCTTACCGTGCTCCACAACATACTGACAACTGTCACCGGCCGCCCGGTCTCCGCCGTTTTGCTCGCTTTTACTACGGGCGCTTTTCCTCTTTTGCCCTATCTTGCTTTAACGAAAATGTATATACATACAGAAATGTACGTATACTCACATGGACAACAATTTAGTTCGAGTCGTCGAGATTCTCTATAATGTACGGCTGTGTGCACTGATAGCAATATGTGAGTGTAGCTCGTTCAAGACGCATCTTCACGGTAACGTGCCAATGCGTTTGTGCACACAATTACAGGTTACCTAAAGGAATATATAACATAATCCAATGGCATAAGGTTTTATTTTGTACGATTTAAAGAAGTAGTGTTCATTCAAAGACAGAGCTAAAGCAGAATTGCGCATGTCCGTTATCAATCTTATGATCGTGAAACTACGAAAACTATTGCTATCCTTATTTTTCTTTAAGTTTCAGTTTGAATATTTAAAGATACTGTTCGGAGTCGCGCATTTCTTGGTGTTTTTTTATAATTAATCAAATTGTTTGGTTAACTAAGTTATATTTCAACTTGGTACTAGCATTTCTTTGTTTATTTTTTCTTTTGGGTGAACGCTGGGATATTTTACGAGCAATAAAGTCGGGCGCCTTAATAAGAGCTGAGCAACTTATAAATAAAGTATGAATTAAATTCTAAGATCAGGTGTGTTTATTTCATAACATTTTACACTGTATATATTGGGGAATACGAGTTTTATAGCTACTTGAGCAATGAATACTTGAGTACGATATCGTCTATTATGTTGATAGGATATTAAATAAATAAATTATTAAAAATAATATTATTATTATATTATTATATATTATTATTATTATTTATTATTATTATAGGAAAAAACATACTTTTGATGACAAAATCAGAATCAAAGCGAAACGTCGCACCAACTTGCAATCTCCAACTAGTTACAAAGGAAACAAAGGACTAGGGAAAAATAATTTCCTTACAACTGGGGATGATATTAACTGGGAGATAAGAGCGTAAGAGTATGAGTGAAGTACTCTTTCCGAGAGGGCGGCGTTTATACAAAGCTATGAATAACAATTTACTAAAGAGCCAGGAACGCAAACACTTGAGCATCGAAGTTTGTTTCGAAGTGCCCAAACTCACGAACAATACCGACACAACGAGCTACGAATGATGAATTAAAGCGAATGTAATGAAACGTTGCCACTTCGAGGGTAGCTGTGGTTTTTTTATGTTTTTTTCTTTGTTTAAGGGTACCTTTTTGGGACGAGAAGACATGTTGACTCAAGTATCAGAATTAAGTACAACCATAATAATGTATACGAGCATTTTGCACTAGCTGCCTAGCACTCTGGTTTACCTTCATACAAAAGTTTTTTAGAATAATCTTGCATGAAAAATTGTATTTTACTATTATTCTACATAATCATGACCCCGCTGGTTGGCAAACCAATTCAAATCTTTGCTTCAACATTATAACCCAATATTTCAAAATTTTCTATACCAAGGAACTTAAATTTTATCCATTCAATTCAACCAATGCAAATGTGAGATCCTGTGCACCTATCGTATGACATAGCCGCAGGGCGTCCCCCATTCCTTTGTTCAAACAGGTGTAACTGTACAGACTGATATGCCCAACTGCGTCCTTAGATTTTAATCTTGAATAGTACATTGATTTACTGGATTTTATTTCGTTATTAAATACATCTTTTGAATTTGAAAGTTAACAAAAGTATTTGAAAATCCGAGTGAAAAAAAATACACGTAAATAAATATTCGTAACTAGGTATGTATGTTCGCTTATCTACTGATATTTTCCCAGTTTTTTTTTAAAGTCGCAGGTTATTGTGTCATCGCAGGAATACACCGAAGACACATTTCCTCTTAGGTATGCACGAAACATGCATTTGCAACCTTGAGAGGCACACCGCACCTTGTTTTTCGATAATTGATTTAAAGAAAGTTTGTCATAATGTCACTCCATTTCTTTAAGTACTTATGTTTTTCTTTTTTGTATTTTGGCATCTTGTTTTTATATGTATTCATGTTATTTGTTATCTTTTAACTGAGCTTTTGTGTGTCTTTTGTATGCACTGAATAAATGTTTTATCTATCTATCTGTCATTTGTATCGATACTTTGGATTGATCCGGATCGCAACTATGCGATACGATTCTAGGATCGTATCGAATGGCTTCGATCCTTACCTCCAAATATCGAATCGTACTTAATCTCTCTAGGGATCTAGGCAAAAATCCAGATATTATTTTGTACTCCATACACTTTTTTGAATAAAGCCGCAGCCGTTTATTTAAAAGACACCCATGGGACTACATTTTATATAAGTATTTTATTTAATAAACAACTATGAAATTTTAAATTAGCTGTTCATAGTGATCATGCATTTATGACAATGTGATACGATCCGTTCAATCCGATACCGGTACTTTTTTATCGATTCAAAATATCGGAGTATCGTATCATGTTATATTGATACTATAAAGATGATCAGATCGTGCATCACTATTTCACGGGATCTCCTAGCACAGGTATATCTTTTACTTAAAAGGAGGTCCCTATGTAAGATTTCCTGTAAAAGTTGTACACGTTTCTGCAATAAATCTTTATTTTAATTTTATTAGTTATTTCCCTCTTAATTTAATCCCAAATCAGACCAGAAACGATTTTCGTCATTGAAAACTAGGTGTTTCTGAGTAAAAAGCGTTATTTTTACAAATTAGGAGTTAAAAGTACCCTCTGTGACTAAATTCAGCACACAAATTACATCAATTTAACATCAATCCACATTCTAACCCCATAATACCGCATCTTCTGATTCAATTTACGTGTTTCGGGGCTCTTTGGGGTCGACATTCAAGTGTTTTGCCGCTTCAACCGCCTTTATAGATGTCACTTTGTCACACTCGCGAGTTCAACCCCAGATAACGACTTCATATCTAAATATTATTTTGTTTACTGACTGTGTCGCCACGAAACAGCCAAATATGCTTGAAGGTTAAAAATACGAAGGAGAAAGCCGGAACAATTTGACGGTGAAAAAATGTTTGGTAACTTGTCATAAAGGTAAAGAGATGTGACAGTATTTTTATGTTTTTGATATTATTTTCAAAAGAATGAATTAATTCGTCTGGTTAGTTTTAGTAAATCTATTAAATGTTGTATATCATGTTGTACATGTACAATGTACAGGCATGTCAAAAATTTGTAGAGCTTATTTGATGGTTTTTAATGGACAAGATAACAATAATTTTGGATGTCTCTTATCAGATAAAGTATTTGAATTATTATAAATTTTAGTATTGCATATCATTCTCATTTGCACTTAGATATCAAATTAACATTAGAAATCTTCTTTCGTGTAAAAAAGTTAGAAGCTCTTTTTTATTTCAACGAATGAATGGAATATAAATCATGTCATAGCATTATCATGTCTCGCAAGCACTAAAATAAATCCAATGTTGAAGACACTAACGTCAGTGCAGACAATAATAAAAATGTAGTTACTTTATTTTCGGCCATTACACTTTTTTCACATTCAGCAAAGCTCGTAAATCAAAGCATACTTGGTAAGCTAGAAAATCTTAAATCTCTTTATTGCAAACATATTTCTCAAATAGAAGGTTTGCTAAACCGTTTACATTCTATTTATCGTCCCCAAAAGCGACTAGAAGAGATGTTGTGTCAGCGGAAAACTTGTTAAAGTCCTTCCACCGAAGAAAGAGTTATGAAAACGCCAACTTTGGGGTCCTCACAAAAAAGTGTAGACAGTTTGCACAACTCCGGTCCTCAACGGGATTTTATAAATATTAAAATCTAAGGGACTCACTTTGAAAGCGGAAACTAATTTTTTTCTTTCTCCACGAGGTATTCATTGCTTTCGTGAAAAAAGACTTCCTTATCTTTTGTAATGTTTTACAGAAATACCCTCATAATAAATAACTTTGTTTGCTGAAAAATGTTCAAGTAGATACCTCCATATCATGTGATATCCGGTTCCTTGGCTTTTTTTATGTCCATATGGAAATTGAATTGAGATTACTACATTAGTTTATTTATCTACATTTAGTTTTCAATGAACTTTTTTCAGTGAATATATATATTTTTTTAATGGAATATGATTGTTGAAAGATATGAAAATTTACAATTATAATATGCATTGGAAAATCAATTCTTGTCAATTAATAGAACCTCTATTAAGTCGAGAGAGACGATGGCCCTTGTAAAGTTATGCATAATAATTGCTTGCTCTTCAGTTCCAATTAAAGGCACTTCAATAATGACGAACTCCTAGCGGTTAGTCTTGGACTGTGCCTGAACCAAGTTCCAACGTCTGCTCAACCACGGCGCTCGATACAATTTGCTTCGTAAATGTTTTAGTTTAGATCAGTGATCACCAATTAGTTCATTGGAGATTCGTTTAAAACAGTAATATGACTGTCACGGTCCATTTGGTAGACTATAACTAGCAACCAAGATTAAAATAATGAATATATTTTTATTAATTAATAAACAAATATTAAAAATTGAAATAAAAAATATTTATTGTCTTAGTAATACAGTAAGCTGAGGGGCAATTCCCGTAATTTTTAAGAACGTTTGCACTTTAATCTCATTCGCAATCTGTCAAAAATACAACCAATTTACCAACATTTTTGACAAGTTTGACTGATTGCGACTCGAACGCGAACGTTTTTTAAGTACGAGAATCGGCCTTTTGAGAATTGGCATTTTTTACTTTAAACTATTTGTCTAAAGTGTACAAAGCGGGGGCTTTAACTAAATTAAACTTGTTTTATTTGTAATATTTTTAGCTTAAGTTTTAGTTATAAATTCAACAATTTACTTAAGGTCCGCACAAAATAGGTCGGCGGTCCGATCCGGACCGCGGTCCGCCATTTGGTGACTCCTGGTTTAGATGTTCGTCCGTTACTCCAGTTTATGAGATAGTTTTGTATATTTAAACGGAACAAAGGTAAATAATCATGTCTCGATTGACTTAGTTGTGTAGTCTACTTAGTAATTGAATCTGACTTTGCTTCATAGATTTAGTTCAAATTAAAATCCTCTTATTTCACATAAACCTACATGGACACTTTGAAACGTCAGAAGCTAGTGTAGGGTACGGTTTGGTTGTTTCCAATGGACAAGAGCCGGCAAGAAACTCGCGGTTACTCTTTTAAAAATAATTGGCTTTTACAATGTTTTCTAATTGCTTATAGGTATGGGAGGACAGTATAGGCCTGTCAACAGATACAAACAAAATAGAAAATGGTCAACAATTCGAAGCATCTACAACGAAAACGAAAGATGGAAACTTAATTTTATTTCAAGATCCGTAGCTTAGGAAAAATACATAAAACGTGTTATGACAAAATGTGAAAGCGAATCTTAACAGGGAAACATAATAAACATTTATTAAATTGTTTGTGTACAGCCGCCGTCAGATATATTGTAGCAGACAAGGTGACGAAATACTTCTGAGCAATTTAAAATATCAATATGTTCCATACACTACAAGTTACCATTAATATCTGAACATTCATTACTTCATTAATATCTGAGCAGATGCTTGTCAATAATTTCTATACACGCAACTAGTCAAAAATATCTGAACACGTATAACGTCAACTGCATCTACGCTGAAGAAATTTACGTTATTTATCACTTTTTTTGTTTTTTTAGGAAGTTGGTTGTTTTTTTTTTGTATAAAAGTTTTTATTTCTCGCTTTCTAGTGACTCAGTTTCTAATGTATCTAATTTGCAATAGCCTAATGTCAACTGCACATCATTTTAAAAAAAATATTGCTTTTCCCGATGCAGGGACGTTAATCGTTGAGGAGTTCTCCTGGCACTTCACCATCAGCTCCACTTCTCCGTATGCATTGTGACGAGCATAAATTGCTTTCCGAGAGTAATTGCACGAGTTACTATAAAAAATAACCAAATGGCTATTGGTGTGCCTATAATATTTGAAGAGTCCCTCGATACCTTCAGGATCCCATCATCAGATCCTGACCTGATGACAATGGGACCACCTCGGAAGTACACCCTATCAATCAAAAAAATAATTTTGCAAATCCGTCTTTCTACGACGGAGTTATGCCCGAAAATACACAAAAAAAATAATATATATATATACATCCGAATTGATAACCCCTCCTTTTGGAAGTTGGTTAAAAATACAAATATGTTATCTATGTTGTCAATTTTTTTTTACAATAATTTTTTATTTCATTACAAAATCAAGATCAGATCAAGAAATAAGCAGTACCTTTGTACTCAAATTATAATTATGTCGTATCTGTATATATTTTACTGTGTGTACATAAATAATAAAATAAATAAATAATAAATAAATAAATAAGATCTATTTTCTTTCAATAGTTTGACATTAACTTAACAGGTGTATCCTATACAAATGATTTTCTATACAATTTTTATTCCCTTTTTATCATATTTATACCACAGTTGTTAGCGTTTGTTTCTGGTTCAGCCTTTATACCATGCAGTAACGAATTAGGTAAGCTCAGTGTTCGTCTGCGTAGATACACTTGACGTTGTAAGTGTTCAGATATTTTTGGTTAGTTGTTTGTATAGAAATTATTGACAAGCATCTGCTCAGATATTAATAAAGTAATGAATGTTCAGATATTAATGGTAACTGGTAGTGTATGGAACTTATTGACATTTTAAATTGTTCAGAAATATTTGGTCACCTTGTCTGTTACAATATATCCGACGGCGACTGTACCTACTCGATACTCAACTCGAAAGATGATACTCGTATCTAAATATAAACCTGCCAATAAAACTCAATATTCTGCCTACACGTTTTCAAGGTATTTTAATAATACCTCTTATTACTAACAGATGAGTCTCTATGTCACACGCATTTGCTATAATTATTTAGGTCATCAAATTAATCTTATTTTTAAAACAATTTTATTAGATTATATATTTATTGTCCTGTATCTATATAACTACCTACCTATCTATGTAACAGAATCTTTCAACGTAATTTTCACAAACTTAAAGACGTTCGATTAACTTGAAAATTTGCACACGTATCAAGGACCGGTGACAAAACAATAATTTTGTATTTTGAAGCTGATCTGGTAATGTATACAAAATACTGTAAAAACATTTTAAAAGAGTAACGGTGGAGTTTCTTGCCCATTCTTCTCCATACGAAAACTACCTATTGGAAGGGGCGACTAGAATCAATTCTATTTTTTGTAAACTTGACGTTCATAAGTACCTTTTATGTGCCTAATCGAAATAAATTGTTTGACTTTGACTTTGACTTTGATGGAGCCAGGAGGCGGATAGTGGAACTCTCCAGCGTCTTCTAGTAAATCCCTCGAGTTTGGGCTCATATGATTTGGTTTGACTAGTCCAATATGTTGCACTTGGATTCGATGGTCTGATGATGGAGCCAGGAGGCGGATACTAGTAAACCCCTCGAGTTTAGGTTCATATGATTCAGTTTGACGAGTTTAATAGATTGTACTTGGTGTTGAGGCGGTGGATAGTGGATTTCTTTAGTAGCTACTTAACTAGTAAACCGGTCAAGTCATAACTTCGTTGACTTTAGACTAAAAAGTTAAAAATAAAAAAAATTGTTTGAAAAAACTAAAAACACGCTTTTTACACGAACTAAAAATGATAAAATAATTAAATAGACTTGTACTAGTTACGATATAAGTACCAATCCAGCTTGTCACTTCATTTATATCCAATGATTAAACCAAAAAGCGTGAAGCGCTTAGTTTAAATTAATTAAAAGTATACACCGCTGAAAAGCGCCCCACGCTTTTTGATTTAATCATTGGATATAAAAGAAGTGACAAGCTGTATTGGTACTTATATCTTTGGGGTTTACTTGAGCGTCATGGGGACCTACTGTATTTTGCAGATTAGATGGTAGAAAGAAAAGAAAGTCATATGATGAATGTCATACTATAAGTCATCATCTCACTGAGGGGATCCTTTCTCCCAAAGAAATATCGAACGTTGATCAATTCTATTGTACGGTAATCTTAGATTCGGTAGGTTTCTTTATGTTTTTTCACATCGCAGGTCAAAAGCCTCAAATAAAGTGATGAAAACTTTAAAAGTTAAAAGCAGTTGCTTCAATTATATTGCCGGTTTTAGCTGTTTTATTTTGTTTTTGTTGACCTTAAGTGTTTATAAAGTTTCTGATAACCTTGTCTAGACGTGTTTAAAATTAGTGTTTTTATTTTAAGTTAATTCGTTTTACTGAGTAAAATAGATCACAATTAGAAAACCTGTGAATTATATTCCTACGCAGTTCTATAAAATCCAGTAAAATTGGCTCTAATATTTATATTTTATTTATAGCTAAGCTGAACTTGCAGTGACTTAATTTTTTTTAACATATTGTTACTTAATATTTAAGTAACATGTTTAATCTCTTTTAGATTTGTAAATGTTAATTTATTATGACAATAAAAATAATCAACAGAAGGAGATAAAACGATCATTGGGTCTGCAAAAAGTAGTTAGCGTAGGCGGTTAGGTACTTACCTAACTACAATGATAAATATTATCTAAATAAATAATTGAATGCGTCGGCCAAGTCTCATAATGACAAATTGGTACAAAATTGCAATGTTTAAAATTACCTTACAAACAAGAGTCCAGATTTCATGAACATTATTTAAATCAGGTGATGTCGACTCACGATATAAAAATAAAAATAAAATGTTTTTTTTTGAGATTGTAAGTAAGCTATGTTACTAAGTTTGTGTGAATCAAGACTGTTTTATAAAAAAGACGTACTCTGGAAACATTGATGGCGTGTACACTATTAAACACCACTAGAAATCACCGCGCCCGGTACTGTCTACTAACTACAGACCTTTACGAAGAATCTTCGTGTCCGAATTTAGCGCAACTGAGCGCAACTCACAGCGCATTATATTGTCATGGCTTCAGTTCTTATGATTAATCAATGACGTTCACTGACACGCTTAGTTTGTATAAAATGTGTTGACAGTACCGTCTCTAGCAGTGGCCGCCGAGGTATCTCCGTGATCACACAGATCAAACAGCAAAGGACATTTTACTGACAACGGAAATAATAACACAGGCCTAAGAACTGAAACAGAATCTTAAATCTAATAGCTACTGAAACCTTGTAAGTTAATTTGTTACGCTAGTTTTAATCTAAGTAGGTTTATTAATAAGAGCGAGCGTGTTGCCAGTGTATGCGACCGCACTTCGCGACAGTGCGAGCTCGTTCACTCTTGCTAGTGGAAAATATTACTATGTCGTAATTACTTGTCTTATTCATTATTACATCATTAGTTTAGGAGGGCAGATAAATAACAGTAGGGTTTTGATTGGGTTATGTGTCTTTGAGATGTAGTTTATTTTGCGTATCTAAGCAAGTTCTTATTTAAATTACTAGCGACCCGCCCCTGCTGCAAGGTTTTTCGACTTGACAAAAAATCGAGATTTCTTAATTATCTATAAGTTTAATACACATAAGCCTTCCGGAATACATTCTCTAAATTGTGTTAAAAACCTCATTACAATCCGTTGCGTATTTTAGAAGAACGACGAGGACATACAGACAAACGTAAAATGCGAATATGTTTAATAATATGTATAGATACGACGAATTCTCGAAAGAACAAGAACTAAGAAAACTCTAGGAATTCAAACTCTAATTCAAAATACATATGTTATTCATAAACCAAACCAACCTTCTGACGTTTCACTTATGAAACGTCCCTATATGGGCACTTATGAAACGTCAGAAGCTAGGTGTATTGTAATTGGTCATTTGCAATGGAGAAGGGCCGGCGAGAAATTCATTACAATGTTTTCAAATTACATTGTTAATAGTTATGAGAGGATAGTGTAGGACTGTCAACAAGCGCCAGGTACTTAACAAAAAAAATTGCAAATGAATAACAAATCGAATCATTTATGAGTTTAGAAGGCCTGCAACGTTCCCACATTTACAGAATAGAAAAGATAATTAGAAGCCCTAACCACCGGTAGCTTGGACCCTGCCCCCGATATCGGCAGACCACTATTTTTATTTTAAACTTTTTATAAAAAAATAAAAAAAAAAATTTAATCATTTGTATGGAAATAAATAGACGAGATAATAAAATTAAAAACGAGCGAGCCTTAACAGTAGTCGCATATGATGTGTAACAACTGACATCTTGGCTGACAGTACCAATCTCTCGAAAAATGAGTTAGTGCGCGCGCGGTGCTAAAGTTGGCGTTCAGATGGTACCTCATCTGACCGCCAACTTTAGCACCGCGCGCGCTCATTGGTGAAATCAAATAGGGCGCGCTTCCCCGGCTTCCTGTTACACACTTCCGTACCTTTTCATGAAATCACTTCTACAAATTGCAGAAAAGCGAGAGGAAACATGTTACACATCAAAAACCTTTATGTCATTATTGACAATTCATCTATAACGTGTGTGCGCTTGCAAATATAAAACCTACAATCCTACATGCACAAACATTCAATTCGGTCTACGTATATTCTATCACGTCAGAGAGATGGACAACAAAAAGTCACAGTCTTGACACAGTTAGCTGCTAGAGGACTTAACAATTTGTTCAGCAGTGCAAATGACCTTTTATAACGTAACAAGGATGTACCAATAACAGTGAATAAGTGTACATTAAGATTATTTGCTGGAATTTAACATACCTACATGCTTATTATTTAAATATTGTTGCATTGCTCATGAAATCTGGTAATAATTATTTCTCAAACATGCTTGGAAATTCGAACATTATATTATTAGAAGGTTGTCAAAACCTTCTCGAGATAAATCGAAATTGCCAATGTTTGTATGAAAATCAATATCTGTAGTGTTTAGCGGCCAAATAAATTACTATGAAAACTCATATCTGTCGTGTTATTTAAAAATGGAAAGAACTTTTTATTTCAACACAACCAAGGAGGTAACTTATAAAAGATTTTATTAAAATTTCGAATTGGCTCGCAAATAGAGCTGTTTAAAGTAAAGAAGAAACAAATACACATATTGGCTCGTGAAAAATTATCGTTGTTCGTTATTGATTCTGGAATGATAGCCGTACCGACTTTTCCCGAAGCCATCCAGGAAATTTTCGACCCCCTGTAATTTCGTTGTGGGCTTAGTAAAACTAGGTATATTCCCAAATTACATTCAATTTGAACCTGAAGTTTAAGAACTATTGCGGGTCAAAGTTTTTTAATTTTGTCACTGACATACTCACCGATCATCAAAATTCTAAGGTACTTCTGGCAGACACACAATTTAAAATTTTGAACACAATTAGTGTTAAGCCTGGCCAAGCAAGGAAAAATTAAAATATACCGCAATTTCAGTCCCGTTTCCTAGATATATGAACTGCATAAGTAACTTTGTAATCACATATTATTTATATAGGATTACAAAGTTACCTATGCAGTTCGTATATAACAGGGCTGAAATTGTGGTATATTAAAATTTTCCCTTGCTTACTTTTTACTTACTTTTGCAGTTCATGCAATTTTTCGTCACTTACACTACCTAAATAGATAGATAGGTAGGTAAATTTGAATTTCATACATAAACAAACAGTTTATTAAATTATTTATCATTTGCACCTACCTATACCTATTTACATAGATAGGGACTAGGTGCCCAGTGTACTTGATGTAGGTTCAGTATCAGTATCGGCGTATCTACCTACAAAAAGAAATGAGATCCTATCAAAAATACAACATGTAAAAAAATGCAAGTCTCGGAACGCAGTTTTTCTACCGCAAAAAGATATGATATCTAATTTAAAACCAAGTCTATTAATTTATTCCTATCTATTTAGCATCTTTATTTCTTTAATAAATAGAATGACTTAGCAATCGCACAAGGCAATAGAATCTACATTGTACATACAACAAAATGTACCTAATATTAGCGCTGCGCTTTATTTAATTACGACTATTTAAAAAAGAGGATTATTCTTATGTGATTATGTTGCCGTGCGATGGCCAAGTCATTCTATTTATCAAAGAAATATAGAGACCATACTTTGTGAGAAAAATTATGTAAAACGATGGTGAATTATTAGTAATATCAAGTTTTATAACATAATCCGCCAAACGCTAACAGGAAACTGAGTCGGTAAAAAGATTTGCCAATACGTAAAATCAAGACAATTGATCGCAATGGGTTTTATTTTAACAGTTCATCCACGTTCATTGCGTTATTTACGTTGTTGAACAGACGAATATTTCAAACCTATGAAGCAATGGTTTAGCAAGATCCTTAAAAAAATCACGAATTATGAATGAAAGTGTGCTATGCAATAGGGATGATGACAAATATATTTTTTAGTCCATTATGGAGATTGTTAAAAAATATTGGACACGTATTTTTTCTTTTTTTATGTAATCTAAAGATTATGGCGTTACTAAAATGTGCCATGACGTCACAAGTATCATGTAGATTTTATACTTACTCCTTACGTACCTCCACTCCCCAACTTAAAATGCGTTTTATGTAGGATTTTTTTTATTAATATGATAAAGCAAAAAATACGTGTCTAAATTTTTTTTATTATCTGACTGATGGACTTATTAGTATATTTTTTTTCCAGGCATCATCCCTATTAGGGTGCAGGTTAGTTTTGACATAGTTAAGGTATCGTCCCCCATCGAGGCCCTTTTATTACATCTCGACAAGTATCTGACGTATATATAGCGCTTTACAATTATTCTCAGTAAAGTTTACCAAAACGTTTCTCACTCAACAAACAACGTTAACAAACACTTCCATCACAATAACTAACTCGCTCGAGTAGCATAATATTTCCAACGATCCTTTTTATGGTATACCTCCTCTCGGTTGTATTATGAGGAGTTATTTGCTCGCTGCTCGTTAGCATGACGACATCCTGCATGTAATGACAAGCCGGGTTACTCATGAATCTCACCAGATTATTACGTCAAAATTCTACCAGCATTTTTATAAGATACTCGGCGAAAACTTACGGAGGATGCAGTTTATGTTGTCTTTTTCTTGGAAAAATCTCGGGTTTATGTTTCGTTAGGTACGTTTGAATATTTGAAAGTGTTTATAGAAGATAGTAAGTAGATAGGTACAGCAACTGATTTACTATTTTCTTAAAAAAACATGATAGCTACTCATTACCTACAAAAGAAAAAGGGCCTTGAAAACTAAATTATGTAATGATTGGAAGATTAAACAACATTTATAAAAATCATACTAAAACACAGAGATAATGTAAGGGGCAAATAAGAATCGGATGCGGGGTAAATCAGCGGTGGACATCTTGTTCGCTAGCTCCGCTCGCCGTGTGTCATTGACTGGCGCGTCATGGAGGAGGTGGACACCTATTCCGACCACCGGTACATCCGGTTCGACGTCTCCGCCCAGACCTCGAGCGCGCTGGTCCGACAGGCGGAGTGGTCCGCGATGGGCGCTGAAGCAGCTGGACCGGGAGCTCCTACTGGAAGCCTCGATCGTGCAGGCCTGGGTGTCATCACCGGACAGGCCTGCTGACATCAACAACGAGGCGGGGTGGTTCCGGGAGGCCATGTCCGAAATATGTGACGTGGCAATGCGTCCCATAGGGTCATAGCCATCCGGATGGTCCGGGGATACCGCAAGGTCTCCGGTTAGGCGGCGAGCCTCCTTGCCAGATTGCCGCCATGGGATCTGGAGGCAAAAGTCCTCGCGCACATTTGGGAGTGGAACGAGGAGGCGGAACGCCGGGGCGTAACTCCGCTGTCGCGAGAAATCACGGCACAGCGGACAGACCTCCGGCGGGATCTCATGGCATCATGGGGAGTGCGATTGTCGCAACTCAGTGCTGGGCACACCACAATTGCGGCGATAAGTCCCCTCTTTGAGAAGTGGCTAGAGAGGCGCTACGGCGTCCTCACCTTCCACCTGACGCAGGTCCTCACCGAGCACGGTTGTTTCGGAGGTTCCTGTTCCGCATAAGGCTGGAGGAAACGTGTGTGGATCGCCCGGAGGACACGGTGGAGCATACGGTGGAGGTCTGCCCAGCTTGGACGGGGCACCACCGTGTCCTTGTGGAGGCGATCGGTGGCAGGTGGCAGGGCGTGTGAAGCCGTCACCTCTTTCTGCGTAGCAGTAATGCTCGCGAAGGAGGAGGCAGAACGCGTGAGGGAGAGGCAAATTTCGCGCCCTCACGTCCCTAGCCGCTGCAAGAGTCGCCCTGGGCGTCGGGAATCGCAGGCCGATTCCCGGCCACCGTAGACGCGGGCTTGCGGACGGCGAGCAAAAGGTAGCTCGCCGTTCGATAAGGACCAGGCCCGGGTCGACGGCGCGTTGTGTTCCACGCGCGCCTCAAAGAGATGTCAGCAAAACAAAAGGGGTCTGCTAGGACCGATGCCTGCCGGGGTCGCGGGAAAGTCCGAAAGGGATACCGTGGGCCCTGGCAACGTACATGCAACTGAAGGAACACGGGTGAGTTTTAGTCAGTAAGAGTCTGACACGCCCTCCCGCTGCGCCCAGAGCGGGAAAAGTTATTTGATAATTTCCCACCCAACCAAAAAAGGGGCAAGTAAGAATGGTTTTAAATATTTCAAATTAAACGAATGCCAACTTTTGTGAACTGTAGATGATTAACAAAGCCAAGCGAAACGTGGAGTAGCATAAACATTCGCATTTAAAGTCACATACAAACACAGATGACAAAATATACGATTAAATAAGACTCGGCACTTTTGTTACTCAGACAAAAGTTGAGCATTCATCTTTATTACCATTTATATGTTGCCATTATATTTCTAGTCTTTGTTCCACCATTCAAGCTTAAGCTCTATTTCATATTTACTGTGGAATGGTAATATAAATAAATGAACGTTAATTAACATTAAGTTTAACTATAGTTAAGCCCGTGCAGTTAATTTTATTTGCATTTCAATGCAATTATAAATAGTCGTTTGTACTGTAAACTTTATCATAGATCGTAGTTTAATCGCTCTGTCATAATATTGGCATTAAAATAACAATTATTATTGTTACTATCTTAATAAAATAAACGTCAAATATAAAACTTAATTTTAAAGAACATTGAAATCGTTCAGTTGAACTGTGCGCCGTAATAATCCGCTTTTGTTTACATTTCTACGTATTCCAAAATTCAATTTAAATATTATGGCGCGGCGCACAAACATGAGATCGGCAGAATTAAATGACGTGCGCCATTTGTCGGGGATCCCGCGCCTTGCCGCACCGCAGCCGCGGAGCTGGCCAATTCCCAAATTAATTGTTTTCCAATAGTATTTTTTACACAGAATTTGCTCTAAAGAGCGCCTGTCGGGTTGTCCGGTGTGAGCTTTGATTAATAGACTTTGATAACCTTTAAGGATGGTGTGCTAATTGTCTTTACAGTTGGCGTATAAACATGCACATAGAACAGTGTTAGTAATGCAATCAAATTGACTCATTCAACACTGATTTGGTCTTGCTTGGGATTATTCTGTTTTGTCTTTGAATCAGGTCTTATACAGCGCTCGTTACACGTTTAAATACTTCAACATGAACATTCTTGTCTATAATTTAGTATTGGAAATCAACCGTAAGTATTTTTCTACAACCTTACGCACTTATAATAAAAACTAGTTTTTTTTCGCGACTTTTTATCCCGCGGAAACGTACTCATAAAATTAAAAGTATCCTATAACCTAACCCATATGCGTAGCTCGCCGTCCGATTAGGATCAGGCCCGGGTCGACGGCGCGTTGTGTTCCACGCGCGACTCAAAGAGATGTCAGCACCAACTGACGGGGTCCGTAAGGGCCAATGCCTGCCAGGGTTGCGAGTTTGTCCGAAAGGGATATCGCGGCCCCGGCACACAGGCAACGGAAGGAACATGGGTGGGTTTTAGTCAGTAAAAGTCTGACACACCCTCCCGCTCCGCCCAGAGCGGGAGAAGTTATTTGATAATTTCCCACCCATAAAAAAAAAAGCCTGCCCATATGCAAAATTTCATCCAAATCCGTTCCGCCGTTTTAGCGTGAAAGCGTAACAAACAAACAAACTCACTTTCGCATTTATAATATGAATTAGATGTTGTGGTGTTAATCCCTAGCATCCTGCCGGTCGATTCTGTGGCAGTGACAGCTCACTTCACGCTCACTTCACCTAAGCTTCACGTTAATATTTTTACAGAATCGACCGACAGATTGGCTTTATGTTCAAAAATGAACATAGGTACAACTATAGAATATCAACAAAGCACTCTCTGAACCTGTACCAAGCAACTTAAAATTGTTGACTTCTAAAGCATTTAAGCACAAACTATATAAATGGCTAAGTATACAAAATATCTATTCTATTAAAGAATTTATAGAGACTAAATATGCTCCAACAATTGTATAACATTATGTGATGTAACGCATGCCGACAATTTTGCGTGCTATGTATGTATAGCAAAACATGTAAGCACTCATTTTAATGTAACATCTGTAATACCATGTTTTAATGAACATAGAACATATAATGAAAATAAAAATGATTTGATTTAATTTGATTTTGAAAACATGTTCAAGTGTGTAACAAATCTCTAGCTGAATTTCTAAATCTGATGTTTTCAGCTTTACTGCGACGATAAATATATTCTCTGGCAGGCAATATACATTTATCACTTTTACAACATAGACATAAGGTAGTGTTGCCATAAAGCTGACAAGTTTGGCAGTGTAACCTACTGCTGTCATCGAATATTGAAATGTAAATATTATCTTCTCATTGAAACTCCTCCAGACTTCTATATTTTACATTCCTGAGTTTGATTTTCTTCGAATATGTAATTTCTCCTTTTAAACATACATAGGCATCTCTATAAACATCGTGGTAGCTCTGAATTTTTGAGACAAGCAGTAAAGGTTCCTTTATTAAATCTCAAATCAAAATTCTCAGTTTGAATTTATCTGAACCTAAGGTACGGATAATAATAAATTCAAAGTATAATTAAGTATCTTCGATCTGATAACTAGCCCCAGGCAAGACAAGTCGTTATTATGATAAAACAGACCTTACTTAACTTGGACAAAAAATACGAACCAGGTACTACCTGCTTTACCTACAGCTGGGCTAATTTTAGAAGATTTTAGGTACCTATAAGCCATAGCTAGGTATATCAAAAATAATCTGTTGAATTGAAACCGTCTGTTGATATGTGGATGACCTAGTGGTAACGGCTTCGACTAAATGTTAGGGTTACGAACCCGGGCACGCCAAAATTGTGGCGATAAGTCCCCTCTTTGAGGAGTGGCTAGAGAGGCGCCACAGCGTCCTCACTTTCCACCTGACGCAGGTCCTCACCGAAGACGGTTGTTTCGGGAGGTTCCTGTTCCGTATAAGGCGGAAGGAAACGCCCGGATGTCACCACTGTGTGGATCGCCCGGA
This sequence comes from Agrochola lota, assembly GCA_947364205.1. Classification (NCBI taxonomy): domain Eukaryota; kingdom Metazoa; phylum Arthropoda; class Insecta; order Lepidoptera; family Noctuidae; genus Agrochola; species Agrochola lota. The sequence continues at coordinate 10,277,062 of OX376227.1, read as the reverse complement.
GGACACGGTGGAGCATACGGTGGAGGTCTGCCCTGCTTGGGCGGAGCACCGCCGTGTCCTCACGGAAGCGATCGGCAGCGGAGATCTCTCGCGTCCGGCCCTGGTTCAGGCCATGGTTCGGAGAACGAAGTTAAGGCCTCCCATGCACTCTCGGTGCATGGGAGGCCTTAACTTCCTTCTGCGAAGCAGTAATGCTCGCGAAGGAGGAGGCGGAGTGCGCGAGGGAGAGGCAAGATTCGCGCCCTCGCGCCTCTAGACGCCGCAGGAGACGCCCCGGGCATCGAGAGTCTCGAGCCTACTTCCTGCCACCGTAGGCGCGGGCTTGCGGACAGTGAGCAATAGGTAGCTCGCCGTCCGATTAGGTCCAGGCCCGGGTCGACGGCGCGTTGTGTTCCAAGCGCGCCTCAAAGAGATATCAGCACCAACTGACGGGGTCCGTAAGGACCAATGCCTGCTGGGGTTGCGAGTTAGTCCGAAAGGGATATCGCGGCCCCGGCACACAGGCAACGGAAGGAACACGGGTGGGTTTTAATCAGTAAAAGTCTGACACACCCTCCCGCTCCGCCCAGACCGGGAGAAGTTATTTGATAATTTCCCAACGTTAAAAAAAAAGAAGGGTTACGAACCCAAGCGCGTATGGGCTCTACTTTTTGCAATTTATTTCAGCTCCATTGTTCTCAAAACGCTGAAGAAAAACATCGTGCTGAGGAAACCAGTATATTCTATAACTAAAATTTCGAAGACATGTAACACCCACCAACCCGACCGGCCTTGCGTGGTGGATGGCCCACTCCGTATCCCTCACAGAGAGGAGACCCGTGTCCTTATTAGTGGGAACATTATATAAGCTCATTATGATTTATTAATCCGTTATTTGTATTATGTATTCCCACAGACAAACTGTGAAAGTAGATCTTATAAATAAGCATTCGTATGCAACTTTTGATAATAAAGAAACATAGGTAGGTACATAACCTAGGCTACAAGAGACAATTAGTTTGTAATTCACAACGGGACACATCCACAATAGGCAAGTGGGTACAATTCCTATCCGAGCGATTAATATGTCGAAGCGTGAGCACCGCTCTATTAGTCGAACTGTTGGGTTGCCAATGAAAACTTACTTCAACTGCGTAACTCATTAGAATAACGATCCAAGTACAATTGGTGATAGTTTCGGAGGCAAGTAAGTATTGCTTTTGTCATAAAGGATTTGGATTGAGTTGGTAGGTATTATTGTTCAGCATAACAAAATAATAAAGTACAATTTTACCTTCTCTTGATTGGTCCTAGCTGTGTGTCATCAAATCACATCGTGTGTGGGTGATGTTAAAAGCAGACAAAGAAGGCATTTGGGTTTGGAAGCGATATTTCTTTTATGTTACGTAGTCAAATAACTGCTTATCTCTGTGTCCTGCAAAGTAAAAGATGAATGCAAAATACAAAATCCCTGAATTAGGTAGTGAGTGTATGAAAGACACATCCAATCTAAGTAAACCGAGGCGGGGAAGCGGGAGGGGTTCAGTGCAGCGAAACTGAAACAATGAATAAAGTTTGAAAGGATCCAGTTGCGATGGGGCACGGATTAATGGCGCCGACTCAGGTGCCGCTAGGTGGCGCTCGGTACGGCACGACAATTGCTTTCTTGTGTCCATTGTTGTACGACAATTTGTTGATAGCAAATGCTATTTTTGATGTACGTAAGTTAAGAATAACAGTTGATAATATAGATATTGTTATTTATGTTGAGTATATTATGTTGTATTTTTATAGTAGGTAAAAGCCTGAATAGTCATCTGTATTGGTTATTCTTTTTCTCAGTAAATACTTAAAACACCAGCCAGCAGTATCAAGTTTACAAAATGCACTAGGTTGCCCCTATGTACATTTTTTTTCTGTCTTTTGGTAAATATTCGAGGTAGAAAAGCTCCCCTTACTACATCAGACTAATTCGGTCGCCGCAACAATAAACTTTTAATCAATACACAGATCTCGATATTCCAATCGTACGGCTGCTGCGTACATAGATTTCCAAATCAATGTCCCACTAATTATGCATTAGTAACGCACTGTGAACCGTCCCACCTGCTACTTGACAACACGAAGGTGTCACCTATGTACCTACCTACCAGTAGGTACTTAGTGTATGTGACGTCTGATGTCCGCTGACCGACGACTTGTCCGCATTGCTACAGGACAATGTTGCTGTGCGGTATTCCCTTGATGGGTAATAGATTTTGAAGGCTTATTGATTAGATGGTATGCGTATATGTAGGAATATGGTAATAGGCCTAGAGCGCAACGCAAGAATTTACTACATTAATGACCTGACATTTCAGTATAGAACTCTCTAAAGTTTAAAATCAGTGCACCTCCCTCAACTGCTTATTAGATATGTTTTATCACTGCTAACAGCTATTTAATTAAAAAAACTTGGTGTTTGGTGTAAGTGTATGTTTTTAATTATTCGCTATTTAAATAAAGGCGGACCCAAAGACATTGTTTAATGGAAACAAATCATAAATATAAACGGTCTGCGTTTGAGAAGATACTCGCAAAGTGAAGGATAAAAGTTGGATTGTAAGCAAAAAACTTTTTACTTTACTATAGTAAAAAATCTAAAGGGAGCGTTATGTTTTTCTGATGCCATCCTTATTTTTCCTGATAGTCTTTTTACTAGCAGAATAAAAAGTGGTCCTTTTAGATGAGCTCGCTTTGCAAAAGTAGTTTTTCGTTTAATTATTTAATTGTTAAGTACAATATTTTTAACCCATATTTTTTTTACTTTTCGTGACAATATTGTCGCTTGGTCCTTTAAGACTGCCTCGTTGGGCTCGTTGGTGTAGTGGTCGCAAGCGCTATTGCCGAGCATGAGGTTCGATTCCTAGGTCCGGAAAATGTGTTATTGAGTTTTTGCATCAGGAATTTCTCAATAGCAGCCCGGAGTCTAGATCATTGCCCGGTTGATGGCAATAGGCTCGCCCCCTAATACATGGGACTTAAACATAACTGGCGAGTGTGGGTGTACTATAGGTACACCTCTGCCTAACCCATCGGGGATTACAGGCGTGATGAGTATTTTATATTCTTTAACTTTCATTTTGTTCAAAAGCCAAAATATATTTTGGTACAAAAGTGAAATACGAAGCGTATTTCGTGGTTTCATAAGAAACGCCAAGTATGTGTTGTATGGAGATTAAGTGTGATAGTCCTTCAAGAGACACGTTTCTACCGCACGCAAATGTCTGCTCGCGACACATTTAATTAATTTTAAGGCGCTACCTACACACAACGTTTATGTAAACAGCACGTTTCTATGTTGTTACAAATATAAAATGTATGCTGCTTTTATGTATCTTTTCAGTGGATAAAATCGGTGGCTGTCGTTATCCACCAATTATTTTAACATTCAGAATAATCAAATGACTTTAGGTCTTACGCCTAAGGAACAGACATTTACAAAAATAATGTTGATGTAATGTTCCGATAGTCTGTGACTCCTAATGCATGAAAACGGATGCATTTGCATTTTAGTCGGTAACTTAGAATCTGTGGCCGATAATTAGCCCTGCATGCTACAGTAAATTCTTAAAATTTAACAATCGTATGAACTAGTTTTAGTCCACTGTAATATGTATGTAAAAATCGATCAAGTGGAAACAAAGCAGCGAGGAGATGAGGCACTTTAGTATGCATCTGCTTAGTGTTATTTTATTTTATTTACTTTGTTTGATACAACTTTACTCGAACAGGGGAGCTGAACCCAAGGTAAAGCTTCTTATAAAACTATTTATTCTATATACACCGTGATATTTTAGACGTCTTACAAAAGCAGCCCACTTCATGTATCCAATGACAATTTTTTTTTTTTTATTGCTCCTAGAGGTATTCTATGTTGGGAAGATTGAGTGGCCCTTTATAAGACGGCTAAAATGTCACAGTGTATATAATATTTTTAAACGATTTTTTTGTAGTTATTGGGTACATGAAGTGGGCTGCTTTTGTAAGACGATTAAAAGTCACGGTGTATATTATAATTTAAAGTCATTTTTCGTGTCTGTTTGTGCGATCGCGTTGTACTTTTGAATTATGCAACGAAGTTTGATGCGGTTATCATCATCGTAAAAAAAAATCTTCCGTACGGTTAATGTGTATAATAGGTACAATCGAGGACACAGGCGCCTGACCACTGAAAAGTGATCAGGCGCCTGTGTCCTCAATAGTACATTAAACTTACATATAATACGGAAATCTCAATGTTTTGTCGAGTCGTAAAAACCGTCCGAAGCAGCGGGTAATTATTACAAGGTCAATCAATCTGCCTAGCCTTCCCAACTATGTTGGGTCAGCTTGTCTAACCGGATGCAGCTGAATTTTGATAAGGTCTTAAATCCTAGAATCCAGAAAGTAAGCATATATTTAATTAAAGTCCTGTCCGACTTTAATTAAATATATGCTTACTTTCTGTTATTGTAAAGGCATAATAACATCCTTCACAAACTTTGATTATTAAAAGTCCTATTTACTTTATTTATTACGAAACGACACAAAGATTTATGGCCCCTATCAGACCCACGATTTTGCGTGACTGAAATAGTTATAAATAACATCCTACAAAAATTGGATGAAAATTTTGCAAAAAACAATGTGAAGATAAAATAACATGTTTTAAGTAGGTCACAAACAATAACAACTACTGGAAAAGGTACGTGTTAAACAGTGATTTGGGACCGATCTGCTAGTTAGAAAAGGTTATGTTTATAAAGTAGGCCGGAGGCTGTGTAGTATCAGAACTTAGACTAGGTAGGGACAGATAGTTTATAGCTCTAGATACGACTATTAATGGAAAAAAGAAAAAAAAAAATATCTATTGGGACTCGCACAGGAGATCACAAATTAAACTAAACACACTCAAAGAAATATATTAAAAAAACAAAGGCAAACAAAAATCAAAATAGAAAGTTCAGTACCAGGCCAAGAGGCTCATATGTCAGCATGATGCTGCGGCATTTAAAAATAAGAGTCGTAGCGCTGGTATTCTGACTGATAAAAAGAAGTTTCCTTCACTTTAGCAAGTGCGCCTATTCAAATTATGTTGCTCATGCTCTTTTACGCATATCATTCATGTTGGTGTACACCAACATGAATGATATGCTATATGTATGTAGATATAGCACGGGCATTGAATATATTTGCATGTCGAATACCTGGAAAGGGAATCCATATATGGACTGGTTCTGCCCATTTTGATGAGAAACTAGGATTCGGTCAGGTGTAACACTTGCAATGGCTCCATGTATGAAAGTGTTCATAAATGTGGAAGAAGCATGTATGGATAAGCTTATACCGTACGTAGTAGGTTTGTATAACCAGTGGCTTTACGTTCCGTTTCTGTGCAAATATAGGTACAATGATATGGAACGTAGGTAGAGAAAGATGAGTCTCAAAGCCATAGGTTTAATTTGGTATGTTCTAAGATTGATAAGTTCAGAGAGTGGTAAACAGGGTTACGAATATTAAAGATCTAGATTCAGCTCTTACTGAGTTAAAATACACGACAAAATCTAAAAAAGAGGCATTTTCTGTAACACAATAAGCCTATAACGTTCCCATTGCTACCTACCACCAAGGCCCACTGTGTGATTTTATATGTCAATTCAATTTTTTATTTTAGATGCCGGTTTCTTCACGAAGATTTTCTTGCCGTTTTAAGAGCAGTGGTGATGAAATAATTTTTACATTTTTCCTTTAGGTATAAATGGCTAATTCTAAGATACGACCCCGTTTTGTGCTATTTCTCGAGTTTCACAACTTTAAGCTGTACTTTTAAATATTGTTGTTTCCTAACTTGGACTTTAAGTGGGGAAATTTAAAATGGTATTTCTTTTAAAACACATTTATTGTGCTAAATGTTGCATTTAGATTGTTATCGTGCCATTTTCAAATTGGTAAAATGAGTAATTTTTCAGAACATTTCAACATCTTGCTCTCAAACTGCTGTTTTGTTTTTGCTATGGGAAAGAAAACAATTTAAGTAAGTATTAGAATTCTATTTACCGGTTGAATGCTTATAAAAAAAAAATATTTTAGTCGTTTATTTTCCCTACCATGAAAACTGTTAACCAATTACCCCAAAAATAAATCAATGCTGTCGTAAAAAACGAAGTGATTCATTATTTATGGACGTTAAATCGACAGTACGTGTCGGGCCAGGCGGGCAGCGTGTAGACTGCAACGCTCGCCTCCGCCGCCTCATATTTATACGAACAATAACTGTCTCATTAATGCATTTATACCGACATGATTTATTCACACTTTCACATGTTTTTCAGTTACAACATGTGAACGTATTGTCTTTTCAACTAAGAATCTTTGTGAGGAGCTAGATTTAAATGGAATTTCTCTGTGAAATTGTAATTAATGGGACACATTATTACGATTGGGGCTCATTTGGATGTCACATTAGTAATATGAATATTTCTTTGTCTTGCAAGTTATGTGTCGTTTACTTAAGATTAAATTAATTCGCGAAAACCCTCTCAAAGTTTAGAATTTAACTAAGAACGTGAGGATTACTAACAAAATTATGGACCTTAGTCTGAAATAATGTTTAGCTGTATTTTTGAGCCGTTTGGGTTTAAAACACTAGGGCCGTGGGGTCCGGGTGCTCATCGAGTATTTCGGGACATCGCCAAGTGGTTGGTCGTCTCTTCACGTGACCAGAGGGCTGGCCAATTTTTAGGTCAAAGAATCAGCATTGCCATCCAACGTGGCAACGCTGCCAGCCTTTTGGGCACTTTTCCCACTGACAGCGATGCGGACGAATTTTTTGATGCCCAATGAGCTCTTCCTTAATTTTATTTTTAATTTTTATTTCCTCTGTATACTTGGACATAATTTATATATTTTTGTGTTAGATGTATATTATATTTAAGATTTGTCATAAATAAAGTACCATTACTGAAAATGTTTCTAGTGTTTATTTATAATATGCACAGTGCCGAATTTATTTCAAACTAGATCGCGTACTCGTGCGAAGATCGCCTTTGTTTAGGACGCGGGATTAGATGCATCGTAAATTCTAAATGATGTGCCTGGGCAAATCACTTAGCACCAATCTTAAAACACATACCTAATAAAACCTTTCAACGTATCAAATCCAAAATCAGTCAGTAATAAGTAGCCTAGTATAGTTTAAACAGAAGTCTGAGGGGTCTGGTCACGTCTTCGCAAGGGGTCGACGACTAGCCTCGCAAGTTCCAAGTTCTTTGCATGTAAACTTAGACGAGACCGTATCGAACCCAGTGAAAACATACTACTGAAGTTCAACGAGGAATTTACATGTGTGTGGCGAAGTTTCGAGACGAGTTGGCCTACCAGTTGCAGGAATTTGTTCTGTGAGATTTTCCTTTTGATGGGAATTGGAAACTGCATGGGATTTTTGAATGAAAGAGACAGAGTACTGTACAGTGCGGTCATTATAACTTGGCCCAAGACGCGATTGGCAGTACCGACTTTTGTAGTCTTAGTTTCAATACTGATAGAGCTCAAAATGGTGACTGACAGAACAGTACTACCAATCACATAACTGCAAAATTCAGTGCTACCAATCGCGTTACGGGACAAGGTGTAATGAACCCACTGCAATAGTGAAGGTGACTATTTTGCAATCCGATTTTTGAATTAGCGTGTTTGCCTATTCAAACAATTTTGTTACATAAATAATGAATCACTTCGTTTTTAGGGTTCCGTAGTAAACAAGCCCCTATAGTTTCGCCATGTCCGTCTGTCTGTCTGTCTGTCCGTCTGTCTATCCGCGGCTTAGCTAAGAGACGGTTAGTACTAGAAAGCTTTAATTTTGTATATATATACATATTAATCATGCCGACAAAGTGGTATAATAAAATCAAGAAAAACATTTTTTTAGGGTACTTCCCCTACACGTAAAGTGGGGATGTTTTTTTCTTATCTACCCCATGTTGTGGGATATCGTTAGAAAGGTCTTTCAAAAATATTGTGAGTTTTTCAAGACCATTTTTGGATTCAGAGATCCGTTTTCGAAAAATTAAGCTTTTAACAGATTTATTTTGTTAGAGTCTAGTGTCCCCCCCCCCCCCCCCTTCTAGCTAAATGGTTGTACTTGGACTTGTGAAAAAATTCACAGCAATAGTATATATAACGAAATTAAAAGGAAAACTATCAGAGCTAAGTAGGCTGTACAGGTTAACGAGTAATAATCGACCAACTTAAATTTGCGGTTTGAAAAACATGATCTCCCATACATTCCGTATGGGAGAACATGTTTTTCAACTACAATGTTAAGTTTGTTCTTGTGATAAATTCATCCCAACTACGGAACCCTTCATTGTGCGTGGTCTGACACTCACTTGGCCCGTTTTTTTTTTACGATAGCATTGATTTATTTTTGGGGTAATTGGTTAACAGTTTTCATGGTAGGGAAAATTTATTACTTACATTTTTTTCTTGGAATTATAATATCTAAAATTATACCCAAAAAGGTTGTAATATCCTAACCTCATTTGACAATTTTCAAACGAAAAATTTCTTAGAACCGCCTTCGGTTATACTTAAGAATCTGTTGCGAGATTTAATAAGAATAAGTATTATTATTACCCTTTTTAATGAAACATTTCAATTCCAAGAATCACCTAAAATTATATCAATATCTAACATTTTTCAAGAAATAAACGAGTTACGTGCCTAGTAATGTATCTATATATACAAAAATGAAGTCGTTGATAAGCGCATCACTTGAGAACGGCTGGACAAATTTGGAAAATGAGGAGGGTCTCAATTCGTCTTAAATTTAACGTTAAATTTTATATACATACGTATATACAAACATCAAAAGTGTCTAGGGATAAAGTACATTTTTAACTATAAAAAAATATCCAGTGAATATTTACCAAATCCAGTCTTCCAGACTGGCTTCTTACTTTAATTCCTATGTTTAATTTCACAACTTATCGCTATATTTTGTAGAAAAATTGCAATTTTTGCAAATTGTGGGAAATTAACCTAAGTTAATGTCGTCAATTAAATGGCACAAAAGGCAAAAATGAGCTTTTTTTAAATTTTTATTGAAAACATAATAATGTTTATTATTAATAATCTGTGTTTCTACCATTGAAACGAATCACAAATCAGAGCCTTTGGCATGTTTAAAATCAGTTCATCAAAATCACTTTGAGGAATGGCCACCCACGTTCTTTCTAACAAGTCAAAAAGTTGTTGTGGAGTATGCACGGCATCGATACTCGGCAGAGCTCTTCTTTGGAGAATATCCCATGCGTGCTCATTGGGTTGAGGGCTGGTCAATCGCCAGACCACGGCAGAACGTTGATGCGAGACATCGACAAGCGTGTTACGACTCTAGCCGTGTGTGGACGTGCATTCTCATGCATTAGTCGATACGAATCACCCAACCGGCTTCGCAAATGGTTGATCACGTCTAAAACAACCCAAAAAACCGCATAAATCTTAGCATTCGGGTTGCCCCTGATCCAAATGAGATCGGCCTCGCCTCTCTTAGCCAACATCACGGCGGTCATGGTATGATTCCGTCGAGCAGTATTTTGGATGTACTGGTCCTGTCTTTGAGTGGTGATGCGATATCGTCCTCCATGTCGCTCGGCCACGCTTCCCGTGATACGAAAGCGTGTCCAGAGGCCGCTTATGACGCTCTGTGTAGTGCCAAGGGCGACAACCACAGTATGTTGCCGTGAACCAGCTTACAACATTCCGACGGCTCGCATCATCTTTTCTCGTGTCAAATGATGTCATCGCTCCATATCGATGCAATTTTTTTCAGTTCCGATGCAGAAATTGTAAAGGTTTTGTAAAAACGCTATTACACATTTTTATAAGAATTGTGATTGACAGTTGAGTTTCTATTTTTATTAAAAATTTCACTAAATTATCATCACTAAAAATAATCAATAACGATCCAAAAAGTTAAAATAATAATCCTCAATTGCGGCGATACTCTAAAACGTACTTGATCCCTAGACACTTTTAACGTATGTATATTTCGTATATTATGTTCATCGATATTTTCATCACATGTGGACCGAATTTGTTTTTTTTTTTCATATGGTAAAGGAAATTTGCGCGGTGACCCCATATAAATTCTATTAATTTTGCATTGGTAGTTTTTCAGTTAGCTTCAATAATACGTATTTAGTCCACTTGGTGTATGTTGATGATATTATAAAACTTCCGAATATATGAATTGGTACCACAACTAAAATGTGAATTTAAATTTTATTGTTAATTTAAATGCAGTTTTTTTTGGAAGTCGGTTGTTCTGTTTTTGTTTTAAAATTTTCGTAATAGTCCGAATTAGGTTATGATGGAAGGAAAATAAAATTCGGGAAAAAAAGAACATCTTTTGACGTGACAACGTCTTATAAATTGGTTTGCCGGGTGACACTTCAAGAAACTGCGTTACGCTCCGCTCACGTTATGCGCTCACAATGAGAGCGAGTGAGAGGCACGCGTCCCTTCCACTCGGGCATGGTTAGCCCGCCTAAGAGCGAGAGAGACAGACATAAAAAGTGAAAGGCACGCGTCCCTTCATTTGTTCCTACTATACGAATGAATATTCACATTAAAATTATTTTACCACTCAAAGTCGTTGTCACGTAAAACTTTCGCCCGTATACCGACTTTACAGGCAACCAATTTTTTTTTCTATGGGATTTTTTTATGAATTGGAGGACACCGTCTATCAGGTCAGCTAGTAACAGATAATTGTCATATTAGCATCCACTCCTTCAATTGAAATATATAAAATGACCGCGACGACAAACACAAAATGGCGGTAACGTCGGAAATTCCATATTTATTTTGCATTGAAGCGTTGTAACCATAATTCATGCAGTCTGTTTCGTTGCATTTTTGATGACGCCGTATATTTTATATTAGTGACAGTGGTGACTGCGCCCGCGGCTCTGCGGCAGATAACAGATTGTGGGTTCACACTTGCATTTGGGAATACATTTGGGTTTATCATTGGCTAAATGAAAATGTTTTTAGTTGCTTACAGGTTATACTTGTATATTAATATTATAATAGCGAAAGTAACTCTGTTTGTCTGTATGTCTGTTACTTTTTCACACCTGAAAGCATTGCGATGAAGCCAGGTTTTATCGCAATGCTTTCAGGTGTGAAAAAGTAACAGACATGTCACAGGTAGACCATGATCAGGGTTAGGAAGTAGGATACTTTTTATCCCGCTAAATAGTACGTACCCGTGAGATAATTTCCGACCTCCGCCCAAGCGAAGCCGCGGGCAAAAGCTATTTTTACAGTAACTTCAACCTTATTACACGACAGCAATCTTCAGTTTAAAATATACATGTTTATAGAAAAAAAAGAAAATTTGTTTATTCTGCACAAACTAAACGCACATTACAAAAAAAAATACTGTTAAAAGAATGAAGAAGTTGGAAGGAACGAGGGGCGTGGTCAAGACACCTGCATGAAGAGTGGGGATGAGTTCGCGGCAACTGCAGACCGTGAGGAGCACTCGTCCCTTTTTAGATCGACAGCCAACGGCGACGGACGTCTCTCCATCTCAGTATTGTGTTTTCTCAGTGCCAAGTGATTAGCTCATTAATTGCTCAATAATTCTATCAGTTTGTTAGGTTTTCCTATAATAAGTTATGTTTGCTAAAAATAATTATTAAATACACATTTTGTACAACAATAATCTTTTATTTCAAATGAATGAAGGATCATCAAACGTCACCAACCGTCAGCGTGACAGACGTTGTAACCTTGGTGGCCAGTATATATCAGTCCTCCGCCGCCATTCCTGGTTGTACCACGCCTGGGGCTGAAAGCAACTGTTCCAGGTGTCTACGCCACACGACGCCACCATCTGTCTGTACTTCATAATGAAGCCTGCCTAGGCGACGCACTATCGTGCCGAACTCCCATCTTCGTCTCTGGTCGGAGTAGGCTCTAGCCTGGACTCGCTCACCTACGGAGTAAGCCCTGATGGGAGGCAGTGTGTGGTTTGGGTCGAAGGCCTTCGGGGCAGATGAGTCTTTAAACATCACGTGCAACTTTGTTCTCACATCCCGGTTGACAACATCAATTGATAGGGGGTCTGTCCGTTCAGGTTTGGTGTGCGTCTGAGCCGGGTCTTAAGGACAAGGACCTTATCCGTAAGATCGCCCCTCTTCCCCTCCATTGCGCGTAGTGCTTTCTTTATTGTTTGCACGTAACGTTCAGCCTGACCGTTGGTGGCTGGGTGGTACGGGGCTGACGTCAAGTGTGTTACAGCGCAGTTGGAAAGGTAACTCTTGAATTCTTGGGACACAAACTGCCGTGTGTTGTCCGAAACAAGTGTGTATGGTATGCCGAATGTGCAGAATAATTCTTTCAACTTAACAACGCACCAAGCACTTGTTGCTGTCTTTGTTGGGAAGACTTCCACCCACTTTGAAAGGGCATCCACGACTATTAGAAGTTGATGTCCTAAAATAGGTCCTGCAAAATCTATATGAAGACGTTGCCATGGTCTTGCAGGTTGTTCCCAATGGTGTGGGGGTGCTTTTGGTGACTCATTTTGTTCTAATCGGCATGCTCTACAGGATTTTACTTTGTTCTCGATATCTCTATCTATATTTTTTCCAGTATATGTAGCTGCGAGCTAGTAATTTAATTTTAAGTATACCAATGTGTCCGGTGTGTAGTTCATCTAGTACACGTATGTGTAAACTTTTGGGTATTACCATTCGAGTTCCTTTCAATATTCAGTGGTCTTGAAGTGTTAATTCATTATCACCGTAGCCATATTGTCGTAATGAGTGACCTGCTTGTAGCGCTTCCAGTAATGTTTTAAGTTCATTGTCTTTTCTAGTTTCATTAGCTATAACTTCTGGTCGAATTTCTAGGACGTTAATCTGCTGTAGTTGGTATGAACAATGTTGGTCTATTGAGGTTTCTTTTGCTATTTCTACTGGGAATCTTGATAGGTAATCAGCATTTGAATGTTTCGCTGAAGCTCTGTATTCCACGTCGTAGTTGAATCCCGATAAGAAATGTGCGTAATGAAATAATCGCATTGTGCTCAATGCTGGTAATGTCTGGTGGGGATGAAAAATTGAGGTAAGGGGCTTATGGTCTGTCACTAATGTGAATTTTCTGCCGTAACAGTAGTGAAAGAATTTTTTAATGCCCCAGTATATCACCGTAGCTTCTTTGTCAATTTGACTATATTTCCTTTCACTAAATGAAAGTGATCAAGAGGCGAATGCGATTGGTCTATCAGAGCCATCAGGTAGTTTGTGAAAGAGAACAGCTCCTAAGCCCGTTGGTGAAGCGTCAGTAGCTAGTATCAGTGGTTTTCCTGGGTCAAAGTGAATAAGAACTCTTTCACTCAAAATCTCCTTAATGTTATTAAAACTGTCTTCGCATTTAGAAGTCCAGTGAAAATCTTTCTCTTTCCTTAGTAACTAACTCATTTAGTGAGTTTGTTAAAGAGGCAAGGTTCGGTATAAATTTGTTATAGTAGTTTGCCATACCAAGGAAGGTTCGTAGTTCGTTTATATTAGTTGGTCTTACAGTGTTCACGATGGCCTTTACTTTGTCTTTGTTCTTATGTAAACCATCTTTATCGATTGTATGTCCGAGGTAGTTAATGTTACGTTTAAAAAAATTACATTTTTCTCTGTTAACGTGGAGGTTACTCTCTTTCAGTTTTTGCAAGACTTGTTTTAGACGTGTTAAGAGTTGGTCCTCTGATGCTCCTTGAATTATAATGTCGTCAAAAAAACATTTTATTCCGTCTAGTCCCTGAAGTAATTGGTCCATGAATTTCTGCCAAAGGCTTGGTGCTACTTTGACTCCAAACATTAAGCGATTGACTTTGTAAGTACCTTTGTGCGTACTTAATGTTTGTAAGATAGCGCTTTCTTCGTCCATAACCATATTTAGATAGGCTTGGGTAATATCTAAGGTGCAGAAGTGTTTGCCTCCGTTCATTTCTGCAAATATATCCTCTATTATAGGAATTGGGTAATGTTCGTCCCTGATGACTTTGTTAAGGGTAACCTTGTAGTCTGCACATAGTCGAATGCTCCCATTTGGTTTCACAATCGGTACGATTGGCGTGCCCCAATCCGAATGGTTTACTTTGGTGATCACCCCTTCTGCACATAGTCGTTCAATTTCTTTATCGACTTTTTCCTTTAACGCGTACGGAATTCGCCGCGGTTTTATAAAAATCGGTCGTGTATTTTCCTTAAGATTTAAGGGAGCTTCATAGTTGGGTATTTTTCCCAAGTCTGATCTAAAAACAGTTGTTGCAAACTCTTCTAATAATTTATCAAGTTTGTCGGATTGTTTAGAAGTTTGCAAAACTCTTATGTCTGCAATTTTCACATTTAGTTCTTTCATCCAGCTTCTTCCAAATATTGGGTCAATGTTTTGATTGATTATGTATAATTTCCCGTTAAAGGGTTGGTCTTTATAAATGCCTTTTACGTATGTCACCCCTGCAGGCTTGATAATTTCTCCAGTGTAGGTTCTCAATTTAATTTCCGTTTTGAAAATTTTGTTTGTTAATTTTAGGCTTTTGTATTGTCTGAGTGACATTGAGGACAAGGTCGCTCCTGTATCGAATTCCATGCTAACCTGTTTGTTCTCTTTTTTTACTGTGATCATATATTTTTCAGATATCTCACTTTTAATTAGGTTGATATGTCCCATTCTTTCGTTGGTCGTATTACTTGTATTGTCATCTAGTTGATTGGTATTAAAGTTCCGCTGTAAACAGACTCGTGCCAGATGTCCAGTCTTCTTGCATTTCAGGCAGGTAGATTTGATGGCGCCACACTCATTAGATCGATGGTCGTCTTTGCCGCATCGGAAGCATTTTCCCTTTAAATCTCTTATCGTTATCGGAGATGAAAACGATGGGGAAGTTGACAGTCCGCTCGGTGGTGAATTTGAGGATCGTGGATACTTAGGTCTTTTTATCGAGCTCGTAATTCTGTTTACTGTGTCCGAATGTTTGTGCATGTCTGCGGATATTCTTATGTTCTCCGATTTTCCCATTTCTATGGATGTGGCCATGTGTAGCAGTTTCGTAAAAGGTAGTGTCTCCCTTTCTTGAAGAATTTTTGCTCGTATATCACTGTCTTTTAATCCCCGAATAAATTGTAGGACTAGAAAGCTGTCTAAAGTAGGTTTTTGACAATTTTGACATTTAAATTCGCAGTTCAAGGATCTTTTTTTTAATTCAGAGGCATATGTTGCCACTGTTTCTTCTTCGCATTGTGTGCGCGTAATAAATTTGTGTTGTAAAGCCCATATGCTAGGTTTAGGGTCAACGTATTCGTCTAGTATCTGTGTGAGCTCCTTAAAACTCATGTCAATTGGATCATCCGGTGAGCATAAATCGTGTAATTTTTCATGTAATTCTGGTGATAGAGCAGCAAGTAAGGTGTAAACTTTCATTTTAGCGTCTTCGATCTTGTTAAGTAAGAAAAATACAGTTAGTCTTTTAGTAAAGTTTGCAAAAGTATCTTTTTCATGAAAAGGCTGGAAATTAATTTTCCGCCTCGTTCTTGTTGCGTATTTGAACTTAACTGTGATGTTGATGTACGTAGCGGTAAAACGCGTCGATTTTCTCTATATTGATATATAAGGAGTTTTGTCTTTATGGTAATACATTTCTCTTCGAAATAGTACCTGGTTTCTATCTCTTGGTCTAGTTGTTCGTCTGGAGTTTCTAATTCTATGTTATGCTGTATTTCTTGTAATTTCTGTAATGTTTCTTGAAGTGATTGAAGTCTTGACTCTGTTTCTTCAAATGGTAGGGTTTCTTGGCTGTTCACGTAGTTTTCTAGTTTTGTGATTATACCACGCAATGAGGCGCGGGTTTTCTTCAGTTTTTTTATATCATTAGTCGACATCCTCGTCGCCAATTTATTAAATACACATTTTGTACAACAATAATCTTTTATTTCAAATTAATGAAGGATCATCAAACGTCACCAACCGTCAGCGCGACAGACGTTGTAACCTTGGTGGCCAGTATAAATCAATAATAAATACAGTTGATTGGTTGTGCGTATTTTTTAAATAAGCCTGCTTCTGATAGATAATAATACATAATACTCCTTTACAAGTTAGCCAAAAGCCTTGTATTCAAGATTCAAAACATTTTTGAATTTAGTAGTTACCAATGTATCCAAAAAGGATTTTTCCGATTGTTTTTTCATGCAGCTTCGTGTAGATTCGATCGGTTTTAGCTTGGACATAGCTTTCCATAATAGAAAAGGAATAAAGCAGAATGCGTTTGCAATGGTGGGCCTAATCTCGTTCTACGAGCCGGTTTTTAGGCCTGAACGAAGCTCAGTTGTGGCTACGGGATTTACGTACGCTATTGTTTGGCCATTGTTTTATTATAAAAATATTTTTAAGGTAAGGCAAACACCAATGTGAATTTTGAATTTCATTGGTGCCGATTCTCTTGTACACCGAACTAAACTATCACTAAAATTACTTACTTTTGGCTATTAGAATCTTAGAGCTATTCTGCAAATAAAATTCTCTAAACTAAAAATTAATTTTGACACAAATAAAATAGAATTTGACAATCGTGAATCCACGTGGTACCCGTGATTTGCTCTAAGCCGTGATTTTTTTAGACGGCTCTAAAAAAATCTCTCAAAATCGAGCGCAGTGGGTGCCGCCGCGACGTGTTTTATATGGAATTTTTCACATTTTGTATGGAAAACATGAAAAAATATGTCCTACATGTTCAATGGAAATTTTCATAATTTTTGCGATAGGACGCACCATTTTCGAGATATAAAAAAAGAAAAAAAAAAACAGTACTGTTTTTGCATGTGAAGTCGAGATGTTGGTGTGAATTTTTAGTTCATGACAACTTATTTTATCCCACACCTTTTTAATCGCGATTAAAAATTGTTACGTTTAGTCTAGTTTGGTATTTTACAATCAAAATTTTAGGTGAAAAATGTCAAATTCAGAATAGCAAAATTGGCATTTTCAGTAAACTAAAAACTCAGTACTATCTTAGTGCTGTCAAACTAAAATATAGTTAAGTTGTGTCACTTTAGTCTATTTCAGAATGGAAAATCGTCGTTTGACAGGAATAAACTAAATTTTAGTGATTTTTAGTCTAGTTTAGAGGCATTTGTAACAAGAGAATCGGCACCATTATGTGTTTTCAACGGTAACGCACGATCGAACAGAAATGTGGTGAACACGAACATCGAACACTTTGTTCGAATACATATGCGAACAGAGTGTTCGATGTTCGTGTACTACGAACTAACATCAAACACTGTGTCCGTCAAACATTTTCGTGGCGATCCAATTCCAAATCCTACTAAAGAGACAGGGGCGATTGAGCGCGAACAGTGTTCGTATGGGGTTTGTGTTCGCTTTGCTAATTAACGTCTACACGTACCAACCAAATGTTCTGTGTTCGATGTTCGTGTTCACCATGTTTCGTTCGTTCGTGCATACACGCCTTAACAGTATATTACGAACATTAGTAACCCAATGCTCTTATGAAAACTTACCTTGTGCTATTTTCGCGAATTAATAAAAGTTATAGGAGCTAGATGGACACTTTGAACTAAGTAGAACGCCATAAAAACATATTTTCATGGCGCTCTACTTAGTTCTTTCTTTCTTAATGTCCACAATATGTTTTTTAAATTCTTATTTACTTTTTATAATAAGTTTTATTTATGAGCTCGATTTACGGAACCCTAGGCAACCATTCAGAAATTCTCAAAAGATACGAATAGAATTCCTTGTACACGGACATTCCGGGGGCCATGAAATGTTGCATTCAATTTGAACATTTCCTTCCAGGTATATTTTTAGTGCTCGCATATGATGTTATCTGCGTATCTACCTGCCAGCAATCAAGTACCGTACGATGTAATATCGTAGTAGTGCTTCTGTTATCAGAAAAAGCTCTAGATAAGTCGTCGTATTTGTTTATTTTTTCTTTCACTCTTTTCTAGATGAATTTCATATTTTATAGTTATTTCAGGTATCACCATCAGTCTCCTACGCAACATGTCTTTTTTTTCCATACTTCTCTCGTTTGTTGTCATGTCGGTAGTCACTCCCTTTCTGGCCATATCACTTTCCACACAGTCCATCCATCGTTTCTTTGGTCTTCCTCTACTCGTATAGCCATCCTCATTCATACTAAACACTTTCCTGACGACAAAGTTTTTTCAGGTATCTATTCGAAAAATTGCAGACAGAAAAATTGCTCAGATTTTTTTATTCTAAGATTTAAAAGAACCTGGATTCTTTAATCATGAGGTGATGACACTACTGCTGGCTCCGATGAGTCACGCGTTCTTCATGAGTAATTTCAACGAACAGTTGAACCTTCTGACTCAATTTATTTTGTGAGTATAAATTGGCATTCAACATCAGCAAGAACTTGAGCCCGACAACAACTCTCGAAGACATATGGAAGAAAACGTGTTTTGTATACAAATCTCAAAAAGGACAACTGGTGACAGATTGTTAACCAGTTCAACCTTGTCTACAAGCAAAACAATTCAGACCCTAAAATTTCTCCAAGTCTCGAATTACTAATTCTTATCGCATCTAATTTCTTGACAGCGCCAGACGCTGTGTTAAGCAAACTATTCCGAATCAAACATTTATTTAATCAAATGAACATAACAGGCTACGTGTTTCGCGTGCCGGTCTAATCAAATCTGGAGACTTCGACAGTGCGTTTCTCGGTTTCATTAAGCCTTGGCAAATTTACAGGGTCGGCAAACATTTTGTATGCCACGCGTGTGCCGTTCAAAGATATCATTAGCAGAGTAAGGACAACATTATGGGGTGCACAACATTATGGTTCATATTGTTTTGTTCCGCACATTATTGAAATTGAAGGAAGGGAAACTCTTTTAGGTTTCGTTTAATTTTAGAGGTGCAAAGGGTCGTTTGACGTGTGGTTGGAATGCCGTTTGTTATGGTAGTTGGATGGCTAATTATGTTTTTATATGAATTTTATGACATAATGTTAATGCTGATTTGAACTTGAACTATGAACTTGAGTAAAATATCTCTTGATTGAAGTTTTATCATTAAATCTTATTATGGTAGTTTGAATATGCATGCAAAGCTTATAGCGTGAGTATTTTGTGGAGACAGTTTAATAAAACATGTAAAAGAAAATGCAAATGTTCAGCCCATACTTCAAATATGTAAGGGTGTGCATTTAAAGATAAACAAAGTATTTATGAATTAGGAGATGTTTGTATAGGTCCAATTATATTCATCCATATAGAGGGGTTCACGCTAAAATATTCACATCACGAAACACCCATTGAAGCTTTGAATTAATAAAAATAAATATTAACAAAATCTTTTTCAAAGGGATCGTATTCAGACATTCAAATAGCAGTAAAACGATATCTTTGATGTAACTTAAATAAGAAATTAAGGATCTTTTTTCTTTTCATACGCGTGACAAATGACACTGGTGAACGAAACATAATACGAAAATTCATTTAATTTCTCCTTACGAAAGCCACATTTTCAAAGAAACACTTCAAACGTATGAACATTTTCGGCTATTATTATTCAAAGTTCAAAAGACGTATTTAGAAACACGTCAAAGCTTACAAACATTGAGAAACAAGTTCTTGTCTCAGTTTAATAAGATGCATGTTGGCTTGGCACGTATTTTTGTTTATATTTTTATTTTATCTTATTTTTATCTACGAAGGAAAAGACAGCCGACTTTTTAAACGACTTAATGGCGTTTGTGTTTGGCGTTGTGAATATTCATACGTGTATGCTAATAGACCTTTCACGGTTCTTTACACAAGAACAGTGACCTAACCAAAACTGTTTTAGGATTCACAAAAAATAATATTAATATGCACGTTAACATAAATCCCGTTTTTAGCAATTTTACCTTCACGGCCCAGACGCTTTTTAATGGGATGCCATTCTTAATTCTAACCACAGAGGTTTATTTTAACCGACTTCCAAAAAGGAGGAGGTTATATGTTCGACGCGTATGTATGTTTTTTTTTTTCATGTATGTCCGTCGATTACTCCGTCAATTGTGAACCGATTTCGAAAATTCTTTTTTTTTTTGTATAAAA
The DNA here is from genome assembly GCA_947364205.1 of Agrochola lota. Classification (NCBI taxonomy): domain Eukaryota; kingdom Metazoa; phylum Arthropoda; class Insecta; order Lepidoptera; family Noctuidae; genus Agrochola; species Agrochola lota. Next base: position 10,256,894 of record OX376227.1, on the reverse strand, counting down.
GGGTATGCTCTTGGATTGGTCCCATAAAAAATGTATTAACTTTGCTTGGATAGTTTTTGAGTAAGCTTCAATAATACGTATTTTTCCCACTAAGTATATGTAGATGATATGATGATAACTTCCTATGACTGTTATTTACATAGCAGGTACTGGTATTCGAATTGGGGTGTGGTAGGTACCACAACTAAAAAGTGAAAATAAAAACTTTTGACAAAAAAAAAACAACCGACTTCCGAAAAAAAACACTACAAAGTAAATAATAACTTTAATTTCGGAAGTCGGTGGCAAAAAACGAAAATTTAAAACCATAGACACCGACTTCCGAAATTAAAGTTATTTTTCACTTTGTAGTGTTTTTTTTCGGAAGTTGGTTGTTTTTTTTTGTTTTTGTCTTGTTCTAAGTTGGCTAAGTCCCTTAAGAGGGTTTATCCTAAAAGTTGGCAACGTCGCAAATAACTGTCAAATATTTATCTGTTTTGGTTCTTATAGCAATATTACTGAATAGAAATAAGAAATGTGGCTAACTAGCGAACTAGAATATTAATAATAAATTGCAATTATAACATTGAATTTGACGTTGTACCCATTTTAGGAGTAAAAACGTATTTGGAAAGTTTCCAAATAGTTTTTTACATCTAAAACTAAACATTCGGTGTTACGATATTAATTATTGCATTTCATAATCAATATTCTAATTCACTAGTTAGCCACATTTTTTATTTCCGCACAGTAATATTGCTAAATTAATCAAAACAGTGAAATATTTGACATCTATTTGCGACGTTGCCCACCTTCAGAATAAACGCTCTTAATAGAAACATCAAAATCTAGTCGCAAACTCATTTCAGCGAAAATCAATGTCAAAATAATGTCAAAAATGAAGGAAGTTAGAGGTATTTTTGACAGATTGACAATGCGAACGTTCTTAAAAATACCGGAATAGCCACTCAGATTTCAACAACGTTCATTTGTTATGCTAGTATGCGCAAGTGTCTTTTAAGTATTACGTTACCCACACGTTGTACAATTAAAATTTCTTTAAATTATATCCCTAACATAACACATTAAAGAAAACCCAACGGACTAATCAATTACATCGGGAATTAGCAGAACCGCATTGAGCTATAACATCATGACAACGAGGCTTACTTAATACATCGCCAAACCCTAATTAGACCCAAACCCGAAATTATATGCATTCTAGATAAAGCAAACAAACGTTTAGTAGCACCACTTGGACTCAATACGCTAATCCAATTAGGGAAAATTCATTATCTAACATCGGGACGTGTTTCTCCGCCAATAGTGATCCGTCGAAAGAACACTTGGAATCTTCTAAAGGGGCACTTGTAGGCGATTAGTGCTGTAGCACACTTAACCCCCCTTGTGCGGGCTATGTCGGGTTAGTGCCGCTCTTTGTTCATGCGTAGCCCTCGATTTCCAGTGTATTATTGGCTGGTAACAGCGAGCTATTACATTTGCTTTTGAATTGCGATTATGAATAAAGGAAAGGGGTCATTATTCTTTTGACAGGTGTTTTAGTTCATGTTTCTTTGATTATTTGTGGACGATTGTAATAATGTGAACAACTGTGACATGTTTTCTGTTTGGCTGCAATATCGCGTTCCTCAAAGAATTTTATAGAATTTTTGTTGTTTTTGTAATTATTTTTCCGGGTACTGTTTGTTAGTATAGCCACATTTAAAAAACATAGACTATACATTAATTAACTCTTATGGTTTATTTATGGTAAGGTACTTAATCTGCCTCGTTGATCTAGTGGTCGCAAGCGCTACTACTGAGCATGAGGTCCTGGATTCCCGCGTCGTTCAAAGTGTTATTTGGATTTTCCATCTGGAATTTTTTAGTAGCAGCCCGGAGTCTGGGTTTTTGCTCGGTTGATGGCAATAGGCTCACCCCCTATTACATAACATGGAAATTAAACTCAACTGGCGAAATGTGGGTGTACTAAGATTCACCTCTGCCTTACCTTTTAGGTAATACTGGCGTTATGCTATGTTATGGTACCTTCTAGAAGGAGTTCAAGTTATTTGCTAGAAATAAACCATCTACCTAATCCATCCAAAAATTAATGTACTAATTTAATTAATAATTAATGTAAGTACTGATTTCTGCTTCATTAGTTTTACCAACAAAACCCATTTACTTGATGAACCTCCGAATTTCTCAAGTATGACGTAATTACTATTCATATTTTAATCGACTGTTCAGAAGACTCGGAGATCGGACCAACTTTTGTCTCAATGAATACACTATACAAAGGATGTATTTCGAAATATTCATCAAATAGGGTTTATTGGATTGTTGGTAAGTGTTGATAGATTTATAGGATATTGATAGGTGGGAACCTCAAAGCTAGACTACCCACAGCAGTAGGGAGAGCGTTTGCAGACGACATACAATCGGTGGCCGATTTTTGTTGGAGCTAAATGGAGCAGTAGATATCACAAGTGAAATAATATTAAAGCATTTAAAACCCCGACATAAACCTTTCCTCATTTCTCTTTCCTACTCCATCACCAGACCCTGTTCATCATCTATCTATAACCTATTCATTGATACCAAGCACGATACCTGTGCTGTAAGTTGGTGAGGGAGTTGGGTATCCTGCAAATTACAAGTGACGCTGCAGCATTAGTTCAGGGTTCTTCTAATATTATTGAAATAACAGAATACCAAATTTCAAATCGATCAGACCTGTGGAAGACGCTCACATCCATTCATCAACTAGAAAAGAACTGATAATCTTCCAACGGCTGAACCGATTTTGTCACAAACAAACATGTTAAAGAACGCTAGAAAACCTGCTTTGAAATAAGAAAAACCGTATTCAAATCGGTTCACCCGTTTAAGAACTACGGTTCCACAGACAGACACACAGACACACACACATAGCGGTCAATCTTATAACACCCCTTTTTTTGCGTCGGGGTTAAAAAATGTATTAGCGCACACGTCCGTAAAAATGAAGGTCATAATTACAAAAAAAACTGACCGATTGTAGGACCTACATGAAATATGCCGCGTTCGAGCGCACTTAATGGTGCTCCGACATGTTCTGTTTATGCTCGAAGTTAAAGAGCCAAAGTAGGATAGTCATAAAAACCACTTGAGGGAGCAACACATCGAAACTCTCAAACAGCGTGGCCGGAAGCCATAGAATGCAGTCGCTATAGCCAAGATCGACCAAAATTTAACCTGTGTATTGATTTTAGTTGTAGTGTTTAAACAAAGTTATAAAAAAAACTGTATTTTTCGGAAAATGTATTTCATATTGCCAGCAGTGCTACGAAAAGCTACGCGGTCTGCTACGAGGGCTAGCTACGCCTGGACGACTACGTCAACAGAAGGCGAGCGCCGCGCTGCAACGTATTCAACCCGTAGGCTATGGAAGCGGTTCCCGGGGGCCTAACACTTACTTCCGTGTGTACCGGATCCAAATGTCTTCTTCGAGCATAAAGTTTACATATTAAAGAAGGCTTATTAACTTATTGCTGTAGGTGATCCTATCTACCTATCAATTAATACTAACCAACAATCCAAGAGCTGCTAATTATCGTCCTGTATAATTAGAATAGAATAGAATAGCTTTATTTCGGACACAAATATCCATAGGTATAGTGTTAGTAACATACAAAAAATAACTTATTGCCTAGTGTTAGTAAAAATCAACTTCCGCACAAACTGCTGTAAAATCGGAGAGCCGAAGCTCTCGGCTACAGTTTACAGGTATAATTGCTCCTGTATTGCTATTAAATTAAAACTACTGTTAATTTTTTTTTTTTTTTTTTTTTTCAGAATGGGAAATCGTCAAATGACTTCTCCCGCTCTGGGCAGACCGAGAGGGTGTGTCAGACTTTTACTGACTAAAGCCCACCCGTGTTCCTTCCGTTGCCTGTGTGCCGGGGCCGCGATATCCCTTTCGGACAAACCCGCAACCCCAGCAGGCATTGGTCTTTCGACCCCGTCGGTTGGTGCTGACATCTCTTTGAGGCGCGCGTGGAACACAACGCGCCGTGGACCCGGGCCTGGTCCTTATCGGACGGAGAGCTGCCCATTGCTCACCGTCCGCAAGCCCGCGCCTACGGTGGCCGGAATTTGGCTCTCGACTCCCGACGACGCCCGGGGCGTCTCCTGCGGCGACTAAGGCCGCGAGGGCGTGCAGCTTGCATCTCCTTCGCGCGCTCCGCCTCCTCCTTCGCGAACATAACTGCTTCGCAGAAGGAGGTCACGGCCTCCGAACCATGGCCTGAACCAGGGCCGGACGCGAGAGATCGCCTCCGTGAGGACACGGCGGTGCTCCGCCCAAGCCGGGCAGACCGCCACCGTATGCTCCACCGTGTCCTCCGGGCGATCCACACAGTGGTAACACCCGGGCGTTTCCTCCCGCCTTGCGCGGAACAGGAACCTCCCGAAACAATCGTGTCCGGTGAGGACCTGCGTCAGGCGGAAGTTGAGGACGCCATGGCGCCTCTCAAGCCACTCCTCAAAGAGGGGACTTATCGGCGGTAGGCACCCTGGAAAAAAAAAAGAAAAACTTAGTGGCTATAAACGTAATCAAGTTGAGCATGATGCATTCGGTGTTACATTTTATAATATGAACTTTCACAGTGGAAATTATTTGGCTGTTGATAAAACATCATTTAACCTGGTAGTCAGATGACTCTCATTAAATGGTGTAATTTGTGTAGTATCGACAAGGGTAGGCATGGATGCGGGAGCCGAATGAACCGGCACGATTTTATACATTGCATTGATAGGGTTGCTTTACTACTCTACTATTAAAATTAAGTTTACAAGCAAAAGCGGTATTTACAAGACAAATGTGAGTGGAAACGCGGAGGGGGCACGTCCTAGGAGGACATATAGTGACCTTATTGGTGATGTTCTTCAGAAAGGTCAGGTGCGTAGAACTCGCAACCGGCGTGCGTGTATGACCAGATGTATGGACGTAAACGAAGCAAAAGAAGTATTTATTATGTAAGAATCGTAACAAATGGCGTTCTATAATTTCTGCCTACACCCATGAAAAGAATGCGTGAGTTTATGTATACGTATGTATTTATGTAATATTAAGTACACCTCGCACCTTTTTGAGTGATTTTTTTCTATTTACTACTAGAACTACATAAATTTAAAAAAAAAACAGATTAGAACTGACAGTGTGAGTGCAGTAGGGATATTGTCAAAACAAAAAATACCGTCAGATTGGTTATTCAAAAATATTGGACACGATTCTTTTTTTACGTAATCAAAAGATTACGGCAATATAATTATATTGAGTTAAAATGTGGTAAGACCTTACTGTCGGGTAGATTTTATTATGAATTTTGAAGTAGCGAGCCGCCACTCCTCAACTTTAATACGTAATGTAAATCATTATTTATTAATATGATAAAGCAAAAAATACCTGTGTAATATTTTTTTACGACGACGGACTGAATAAATTTTTTTTTAGGAAACTATTATTAGAAGTAATATTGGTAATGAGCTAAGAGAAAATATTATTTAATTGGGAAAAGGGCAGGAGAGGACTATATGACAGATCAATGAAAATGTATTCCTTCACAATTGATGAGAACAAATATGAGAAGTGGACGTAAGGGGGAAAGCTTTTGTCTAGGAGAGGGATAAAACCGGCTTGGTTTCATAGTCTTACTTTCTAGAAAATGTAACTAGGACCAATAATGGACTTTTTTTCAGGAACCATCAAACCAAGTCATGAAATATTTACCTTAAAGTGAAACTATACAGTAATTAGCTATAGTTAACTTCGTAATTGCTTTTCTACTTTTGACAACAACCCAGTTAATTTAAACTTTACTAAGGTTGAAAATATCTTACTGTCACATTTGATAGACGAATAGGCCTTGCTGTTTCATGACGTGCCAGTGACATTCAATGTTAGAATGGTAAAGCAAATATGCAAACGCTGGCGCGGCTGCTTAGGGGCCTTTATGGGAGATTTGCCGGAGGAGGCAACACACAACGAAGAATGAAAAGCTGTGGCGGAGAACTTTGCCCAGCAGTGGGAAAACACAGGTTAAGAAAAAAGTCGACACCTCCCGGCTTTTTTTTTACGGTTGGAACGAAATTACTTTCGCTGTGAACATATTATATATTAATACAGAGCCATCTAGTATAAGTTTTTAGAAGCTAAATGTCTCTGTATTAAAAAAACAAAAGCTTTAGACAATTGAAACTTGAGACCTCGAAATTGACTTTTACAGGCATAACACTTTTTCGTTACGTGACGTTTTCTACCAGTCAGCTCCTACCGCAAAATCGCGTTAAAGAACTTCGTTCCAAAAAGCAGCAACGAGGTCGATTGTGCCTAGGAAAATCAAGTTTTTACCAACCCTGTATGCAGATAACGCAAAAGTTCATGGCACTGATGGCGATACGTCCACCGTACAGACGATATATTTGCATGGTGTTTTAATTAAAAATCAACGAGTAATAATATCACCGTATTATTGTTCAATAAAGTTTTATTTGGCTTGAAAATGCTATTGAAAACAAAGCGGATTAATAACGCTCATGAATGCGTTTGGTATGGAGGAATTATAAATTGGATAAGTATAATCATTAAAGGTGTGTTATTATGATATTTTTCTACCTATTTGGTAGAAAAATGAGTATCTAAATCGTTTTAAACTTTTTATTAACAAGATTCGATTTTTTTATTATTATAACTAATATAGGTCCACGTGATCATAAAACTCAACATTACCAATTTATTTAGCCACCATGTGTGATAAGCCACCAAGCCGCCTAATATTTTAATTAATATCACTGACCCCCAAAATACAGGCCTAGGCCTAGTTGGAAATTAGGACCAGATCTTTGTTATAAGTGCATAAATCGTACAATTGTAATTCTTATTGTCTGTCTTATTCTAATGTATTTTGTAGTGACAAATAAACGTTTTTATTTATTTATTATTATCTTAAATTTTTATATAAAATACAGTCGTAATACACTAAACCCAAAATTAACCTATCGAATACACACACCCAGCATGCAAAATATCAACATTAGACCGTCCTTTCATATCTACAAACTAAAATATGTGGTATAATATGGCTATAATCCACAATTGCATGCCATTATGTCTCCCGAGACTCCCCATCGTGCGTAGATGCTTTTAAGCGCAATCGTCGCTCATACTATGCAAAATTACAAGCAAAGAAGTAATTCGAATGCAGCTCACGACTTGCAAGCATAATGGGGCAATTTCCTAGTCATTTCCTTGGTGGCTGCAAGCAATCCGACGTCTTGTGGCGGTGTCCGGGTTTTTGAAGGTTGAACACCGTGTTTCGTCAATGTCCATTGTCTTTTGAAAACAGAATATACCTATCTGTCTTTGGAACATTGTTCCAGGTTGTTAACCTTATCTTGCTCGGCGGTTGTTTGTTTGAGGGGTAATTCCCGTATATTTAATAATGTTCGCTTTCTAATCTCAGCCTCAATCTGTCAAAACTTCAATTAATTTACCAAAATTTTTAACAACTTTTTGACTTTGATTGTTGCTGCGTTGAGATTGCGACTAGAATTTGATCGTTTTTTAAGTACAAGAATTGGCATTCTGATTTCAAATACGATCTTATATGACCGTCTGTTGAGGTCCTTTGTTACTATCGTTTGCAATTTTTTGTAATATTCAACATTTCTACAATTTCTACAACAACGATAAATCATATCTTTCAAATCATAATTTATTCGTTCGATATGTTATATTGCAAATAATTTCGATTCCATTGTATCCAAAATTGTGATTATATTAAAATGATAGAGAAAGTGCTCAAGAATCGGTTTATACCATTTGGGAATCGTTAACAAAGGGTCGTTTATACCCGTCACGCGTTTCCTTATTAAGTGTTCTAATGATAAAGATCAACACAATTCTCGTTGGAATATGTTATCTCTAATTATGACCCAATAAATTGGCACTAGCAATAGCTAGTTCGGCCCGCGACACCGGTCGAGATTTTGTTCTGGGTTCCATTCTCAGGTGGGGCAAAATGTTATTGGGTTATTCCATCAGGAATGTCCAATGTTGTCAGTAGCAGCCCAGAGTCTGGATGTGTGCCCGGTTGATGGCAATAGGCTCACCCCTATGTAATAGGGAAACTTAAAAATAACTGGTGAAATGTAGGTACAGCCTCGAATAAACCTTCGGAGATTACGGCTGTTATATATATATGTATATAAAACTGATGAAAGTTCGATACAGGATGACATTCATACGAATGTCATCCTGTATCGAACTTTCATCAGTTTATGTGGTTTCTTGAAAAACATGTCTTTGGTAGATACGTTTTCCAACTAACCGTGACAGTCAAATTTAAGTACCTGCATACGTATAACCTGCAAGTTTTAAGACGCAGATATATGCCAGTGACCTTGAGTGATTAGCTTGCGTGTTCTGTACTGAGCTCATGCAACGCAACGTACGACCAGCCAGTAATAAGACTTGCCCATCAAGGAGCGCTGTCCCAAATTAGACGCATTATTAATTTATTATACAAAAAACAATAGGTATTTTAATACAAACACGTATACTATAAGATTAATAATTAAATTATCTGTAAATAATTAATAAATACTGTAACCTCATGGGTAGCTACAGTTTTGAGCCGTTTGGGGTCGAAACGCTCGGGTCATGGGGTCCGAGTGCGCGTGTCCTTTTTAAGGAAATTTCTCGCCGACTGGTCGACACTTCACGCGACCAGAGGGCTGGCTTGTTCTTTGGCCAAAGAATTAGCATTGCCATTCAACGTGGCAATGCTGCCAGTCTTCTGGGCACGTTTCCGGATGACAGCGATGCGGACGAATACTTCGACGCCTAAGTGTCCTTTTGTTTTTTGTATCTATTCGTGTAGTTAGTTATTGTATTTCATACCTAGTGTTAATAGTTTGTAAATAATTTATTACTACCAATTATCTTTGAAATGGTGAAGGTTTCAGAAAAATAAACTTAATAGATTTTGCGTGATTCTCAGTTTTATATCCGCGTTAGACATAACTTTACAAATTAATTTTACTATGAAATATAAACATAATGTAAAATATTCTTATATTAAGTTAGCTTATTATTTTCCGAGTGACTAATAACTTAAAAGTCGACTAAATGTTTGCAACAAATAAAATAACTTGCCAGCGATTAAATATTTTCGCGACTATTATATTATGTAAGGTTCAAAATTAAAGGTGTTATAAAAACTAAAAACTAGCAGCTGCGTTTAGGTAGCAAATAAACTATACCAGTCAAATAAAATATTAGGCGAGGAGCTATAAATAATGACTTGGCGACTAATAATGTTAGTAGGGTGGCTTTTGGGTTAGGTTAGGTTAGAACAGTGACCATTAACGCGTGAAGGCGAGCGAGCGGAGCGAGCGTGCCTTGGCAGCGGCCGCCGAGCGCCAGATACCCTCTATTGTGGGTGAATCATTTGGATTAGGTTAGGTGAAAGTCACACAATATATGTATAATATAAGCTAGTTTATATTTATTCTTCATACAAACAATTTTAAATAGAATCTGATTTATATTATTTATGAATGCCCATTTTCTATTTTGTTTTCGCCATTAAGTTTCCGCTTAGATATTAATTCTGTTCCCAAAAGAAAAACTTGATGCTAGTTTAAATTAAAACGGAGCTTATTACTGATATATTAATATGCCTATTACTTATTACGATACTCCTTATTAGCTGCCAACCCATTATATGGTACCCACTCTATTTTTTTTTAAAACCTATATTAATTTTACTTAGTTGCCGCATTAAATACATGCCTATTAAGTTGTTAAAAAAATACTTTAATTTAACATATTATTTTTTTCCAAATCATTAACACTACTCGTTTAGACGTGATCTTCAGTATAAAATCATTAAAAGTTGGTTATCGTCGCCTTGAAACAATATAGAGAAAAAAAAAAGTCATAGGTACATCTACCGTAATTTAGATATTAATTTAAGTTAAAATAGTTATTGACATATACAAGAACGCTTCTCGCTCTATGACTGCAGTTTGCAGCACAATGCCTTAAAATCTCAACAGTCTCACCTATAATATACTTGCCAAATGCACTTAGTTGTACCACTATCAAAATGTACACGTATATCATTCTGCACCGCGGAGCAACTTTGCAATTTACCTACATTCGGAAATTCTCAGCAAAACAAGGCAAACGATATAAACAAAGGATGTCTGAACTAAGTTATATTGACCAACTTTGCACCTTACGACGTTCCACACTGGTGGTTGCAATGAATTTTGAATATCTAATTGTGTACAATTTTAGGTCATGTATGGTTTAAATGACTTAAGGAGCTTCGTTATTGTTCATCGAGAATTCATATAGTTAATCTATTCTGTAAAAATCATACCGTGAAAATTTTGGTGAAGTGAGCTTGAAGTCTGTCAATCCCTTTAACATCAAGTGAAATGACAGCTCTCATCAATCTCACTTCAGAATAGGCCGGCTGGTAAAAAACGGCGAATAATGTTCCATAGAAAGCCAGGGTCAGTTTTCCTTCTGTTAAATATTCAACAGATACATTTTACATTTTCATTCGAAAGTTATGAAGAACAAAATTAAAATAAGGTAACAGGTAAAAATACCTATTTAAGCGGTGTCCCCTGATCGATTTAATAGAGTGATCAAAATTTATTCGCTGGTACCGACAATAACTTCCCGGGAACATTGTTGCCGAAGAACATTGAAAAGTTTTCTTGTTAAAAGTTCTCTATTGCGGAATGAGAATAATAATTCTGGAAATCACTTCCTTATTTAAGAGAATATTACTATTTTATCTACTAAATGAGGTCGTCTATTTAAAAAAAGATTAAACAACAGTGTTCGTTCTGTAAATATAGCGACGTTTGTTTCCTTTCTTTATTTTTTAATATGTATTGTTTATTTTGTACTGCTTATAAGAAAATGCTTGCGTGCGTTCTGTCTGAAGATTGTAATAGTTCCCGTTGGCTTTTACAGCTTGCTCGGAGCGAAGAAATTTTTCTTGGTTTATTTTCATTTTTAAACTTGTTACGCTTCGCAACATAAGTACTTGTATGAGGATTGTTGCGTATGCATCGTGTTTATTGATCGGCACTACAATGCGGAAAGTTCATCTTTCCATTTCCATCGTTGAACGTTGAACAACGCGGCTTTTGCTACACATAACATTGTTTCGATCATCGGTTAATATCCGACGAGCATTATGTTATGAGATAAGTACGCAGGTCTATCTACGTCGATCAACGAAGAAATAATTATTATGGCAATAGGGATGATGCCTAGGTAAAAAAAATGAAATTCTAATTAGTCCGTCAGTCAGATAATAAAAAAATATTAGACACATATTTTTTGCTTTAAGGCTCGTGCAGATCAGCGCGACGCGACTCAAACAATGCAATTTCTAAGAAAACTGTACGGTTTAAAAATAACCGGTGTCGCGTCGCGCGACAAGTCGCGCTAGTCTGCACAAGCCTTTATCATATTAATAAAAAAATACTTAGTTGGGGAGTGAGGGGTCGCTACGTCACTAGTATGTATAAAATCTACATACTCGTTACGTCATGGCACATTTTAACTCAATGTATCGCCGTAATCTTCAGCTTACGTAAAAAAGAAAAAATACGCGCCAATATTTTTTAATAATCTCCATGACGGGCTAAAAAACAATTTGTCATCATCCCTATTGTTTTGGTGGTTGGTACTTATCTATCTATAATATTTCTGCGAAATGCTTAGTATCAAGCATGCACAAAAAGCGGTATCGCCATTTATTTTAGAACAACGTTTTTTTTTTATGTAAAAACATACCAAGTAGCTAATAACCATAAAACAATTTAGAAGAAAGTCGTCAAAACATTTCTCGGGCAATATTTCGAATTCATGAAAAGTACTCTGATTATTACGATTCAAACATTTTCATACTCATTGAACACAGTAAAGAGTCTGTGAAAGAACAAAATGATAATAAATTCAAGAAATTAGGCAAACTTTTAGAACTTAATCATCGCTTCGCGCTATCCGAGCTTTTTGAAAGACATCTAAAATTGGCGAGTAATCCTTTTCTTTGCAGTAATTTATTTCCGAATGGACCCGTTCAAGTTTTTTTTAACCCACCACCCTTGATTTTAATTGAAGAACAGTTTGTTGAAGGGTTCGCTGTGACGTTAAATTAGCAGCAATATTTCTATATTTATCTTATTTTATGGCCATTTTTGGAACGAGGTCTTTAACGCGGCTTGCGGTAGGAGTTGACTGGTAGAAATCATCATGTAACGAAAAAGTATTAAACCCGAAAAAAAACTCAGTTTCAAGGTCTCAAATTGTAAGTATAAATCATACGTGAGAAGGAACTTCATTCGTGGTCGAGGCCGCCTCGTTTTTTTTAAATTCAGTAGTGATGTAAACATTATAAGGCTATCCTTAATGAAGGCTTAAGACACATGAATCTATAGGCTCAAATAACAAATTTATGGAGCGTAATATCAGATGTTATTCCACCATTAAGTAGAGGATTTCGTATCTCCTCTTAATGACCACTCGTACCGATAATAAGCAATTTATATGACCCATTATAGGATCAGCCAGTCGTTAAGATAAACTTAAGGAAATTCCCTTACTAGGTAATTTAAGTACTTGCTCGCCTAATAGGAACACGGTATAAAACAAAAGGTATTGTAATCTGCATTGAGCTTTCCCTCTTTATATAAATACCATCTATCAGCGGGGTTTTGTAATACTCCTGTCACATATAACATACCAGGTATCGCCCGTCTGCCTTCAGACCTCGTGAAGACAACCGGAAAATTAGAAAGTAAACACTGACTTCCTACACAGTGAGTTTACAGCTAAGCTTTATGGGAAAAATAAAATCAAGTCGGCATCTCGTTGAACTACGGATACAGTATATGTAGATAATTACACAATAAGGAACGAATAAAGAGGTCTTTATTCAATTAAAAGAGACGAAGTACTGCAACCGTTTCCAGGATATACTCCCGAGGCTTAGGAGACAAATTTCCCTGGAAACAAATGCGATTCAAATTCAGACAAATAGTCCCGGCGCGGAAGAAGCCGTTTACCAGGAAATTTGTCCATCACTCTTGGGCCAAGCAAATTTTGTTTTTCTTTTCCCTTTGCTAGCCCCTATTACAGAATATCGTGTACACAACAATATTAAATTATGCGTTTTATTAAGAGCATCTGGTTATTTATGCGAAGTAATACGAGAAGATTTATTGCCTGTGTTCAGTATAGCGTATCTTCAACTTATTATCTGTATTTGGGGAGACTGAGATTGACTAGTCTCATATAAAGTTTATCTTTTGTCACTCAGTCTTTGTCTAGCGACGTGTGATAAGATGTGTGCTCTCAATCGTGTTTAGCTATTTTGTTTTTCACAGTATCGTATTCGGAAAACCTATTCTGTCTTGTGTATCTATTCGTAACTTTGTGCTTGTATTGTATTAAACATTCTTGTCTGGGGTATGTGCTGTACTCTTGAACAATGTAGGTATACTAGCTGTAGGTATACATATAGCAGTGTAGCCAATCACAATCTAAAATTGACTGTCTGTCTCTAAACTTTTAGGACCAGCTTCCTAATTGCGTAGCACATGATCAATCACAATGTGAATAATTTTGAAGGATATTGCTAATCCATTGCTTTATATGTTCGAAGATGTGTCTGCTCAGCAACGATAATAACGCAATGAGTGTTGTTGAACTGTCAAAATGAAAAATATTGTGACGCAATTAGGGTGCTAAAATATACCTACTAAAAATAGTATAGTTTTGGAGTCTTCATCAAAGTCGAAGTCCTCGTCATTACCTAGTTGTCGAATCGATGAAAATATTAAAACTTCTTCGTGCCAAAGTAGGCACTTATGTTCCCGGCGAGCTTAATTTGAGGGCTTTTGATGCTCCAGGATGATGGAGCAGAAAATGATCCGCTTGTTGGAACGTCCAATCTTTATGACGCTAAATTAGTTTTAACCTGTTGAGGTGGTTCTGTTTGAATTTTTATGGTTTTTAATGGGCCTTTTTTTATTTTGAGCTATACGATAGGTAGTACTTATTTGCTTGTGATTCGCCTGCATTTTTTTATTGTTAAGTTATTTTATTGTGGATATACTGTGTATATAATAGATGCGCAATGTATTAGGGTTAATAATGCATGGAATGCGTAAGTAAAATTAATTTGAAATCGTATGCATTGCTTAGCATCAGGGTAGATAAGACCAATAGTCAAAAAAAGGAGGATTTTTGAATTGGCTTAGAATCTAGAATAAAATAGGTTTCCAAAAAAATAAAACAAATGAACATGCATGCAAAATAAATGCAATATTACCTATCAGATGCCAGATTTTACTTAAGGTACCATTCCGTAGCCAACCGCAGGTGGCAACTGTAGGCGACGTGTCGCCACGACACGACTGGTTTCTATGAATTTCAATGAAATACCTTCCGAAGTTAAGGACACGTCGTCGCCTTCATAGAAATACATAAGAATACATAGAAACCAGTCGGATCGCCTGCAGTTGCCGCCTGCGGTCGGTTACAGAATTGTACCTTTATTCATTTATTGTAACCGTGTAAACATAAAAAATGATTACATATTTTTGTATTTTCTCTTTCATAAATAAAAACAGCGTACCATACAAGTACTCTTCACATATCACCGGTTGCAATATCTGTCAAAAGCAATACTGATTTTAGTAACAGTTGTCCTCTGAGAAGGGAAAACCGGAAACTCATATAAATATCATGCAACCGTACTCGAGCCGCATTCAATCAATTTCAATCAACTTGTGTCAATACAAATTATGGATGGATGAATTTTCACGTGGTCGTATTTACTGGTGGCGGATTAAAATTACATTATTAGTAGGGCGCCGTCACATTCTCTCGTTGTTCCGAAAATGGAAGATAATATTTTAATGTTAAAATTAATTTGCAGCATTGATTTGGGATAGCGAGTGTGATTGATGATTTTGAAGACCCGCGGGGCAATTGCGTAACATACTTACAATAACAATGGCTTTCATTTTGACAGTTCAACAACATTAATTGCGTTTTTGAGCAGACAAATTTTTCGAACATATAAAGCAATGGAATAGAATAGAATTGAATAGAATTTATTTTGCAAATATGGGTAGTACATAATAGTTCTTAAGATTACATTTAGTTCAGCCACATTTTACCAATCGGCATGCAAACATTTGAAATTATTTATATCACTATTATAACATTTATTTAGATCAATTTATAAATTACTATTATAACATTTTAAATCATTAACTTAATTAAAATTATATGTTTGTATAAAACGGAAAATATAAATTAGTATCATTAGATTATATATCATGTCATTACTATTACAAATATCATATCAATACCAATATCATTACATCATTTAAAAATGTCAGAAATCAAAATGTCAAAAATCAAAAAATGTCAAACATCAAAACTTAAAAAAAAAAATCAAGATGTCACTAAATAACAAATATTTTTCTCCGATAGGAACTCAGCTACACTGTAGTACGTTTTATCTACCAAAAAGTTCCGTAATCTACTCGTACTCTTAAATTGTGCTGAATTTAAAGCTTTCCAACTACTCGGTAATTTATTGTAAATAATTGGGGCCATGCAAGAAACGCTCTTACGCATTAAAGTGGTTCGACATGATACTTGACATAATTTGCTGTTGTCACGCCTATTCCTTGGGAATACAACAGCCAGGCGCTCAAAATGAGATGGATTTTGCTTGACAAACATAGCTACTTCGAAAATATAGATACAGGGAAGTGTCAAGATTTTATGTAACTTAAAATACGGCGTGCAACTGTCTGTCGATTTAAGTTTTAACAATGATCGGAGACATCTTTTCTGGGCCTTAAAAGCAATAAGCAATAGGCAAATTGAGCAATTGGATTAGCAATATCCTTCAAAATCATTCATATTGTGATTGTTAGTGTGTTACGTAATCAGGGTGCTGATTTTTATACTGGGTTGAGGAAAGCGTTGGCGTAGTAGAAGACTTACAAATTATTGTAAAACTGACCATAGCAAGGTATTTATGTAGCGTAGGTATTAGTTTTATGCATATTATTTATATATGGTAAGCTGGAACATATTTTTCGATCCAAAAACATCCCACAGTGCCGAAAAACCCGCCTTTTCAACCAATGTGTCCTGCCAACAATGACCTACGGTGCCGAGACGTGGACGTTCACAAGGGAAACTGTCCACAGCATACGAGTAGCACAAAGGGCCGTGGAGCGAGCCATGCTTGGCATAACCTTACTAGACCGAGTGTGTAACGCCGAAATCCGTCGTCGGTCGAAATTCTACGACGTCAGAGGCAAGGCGATGCGCCTCAAGTGGACTTGGGCAGGATATCTAGTCAGACGCGGAGATGGCCGATGGAGTAAAGCTGTGACCGAATGGTGGCCAAGGTTAGGCAAAAGAAACCAGGGCCGTCCAAAAGCGCGGGATGATATCGTCAAGTCATGGGAAACACCGGATGAGAGACGCACGGAATCGAGAAGCATGGCATAAAAACGGAGGGGCCTATACCCGTAATGGGTGATTCCGAGCGGAGATGATGATGATGTTTAGTTTTATCTTCCAGGGAAGACAAACGAAATAAGTGTTCTATAAAATACTACCTTCCAGAATATGATCTACGACTCCTAACAAAAGTGTTAAACAGCGCTTAGGAAATGAGATGCCGTAGCTAAGCAATAAATCGTCGATTCGAAACCACTTATCCGTTATTGCGACCTAATGCGTAATTTCTGTAGGGTAATAATTTTTACAAGTGTTATTTAAACATTAGGGAGTTAATTAGTGTGACAGTAAAACTTGAAAAGTAATAAAAAGAAAATTGGTCGGTTATTTCATCGTTATTTATGTCAGTATCAAAAATAGTCAAGTAGTGTAATAAATGAATGGACAGTAAATATGGATGGGCGGTTAGATAAATAGTTCGTCAGTTCATAGGTTAGGTTGAAACTGTGACCAACCACGCGCGATCCGAATTGGTTGCAGTAACTAAGCCAGAGCGCCCCGACCAAATGGGTTAGGTTAGATTAGACCTATGACCAACAGCGTACGAGGCAAGCGAGCGAAGCGAGCGGTGCTGTGGTAGCGGCCAGCGAGGACTACTTCCAAGTTAGATTTCTTACCGACTAATTCCGATTTGTTAACTGCCCACAGATAACTGTCTGTTCGGACAATTTAATGCTCAGTTATTTATTTAAATACCCATTTTAATATTTGTTAAAATTGATTTTTATTTAGTTTACTGCTGATTTTTTACTGCTGAACTTGTTAATAAACATGCTTTTTGTCATTTTAAATTTATCAAAAGTGCAATAAACTACTGCCGCTTTAAATCAGTGCCATTGCTGTATGGTAATGCGCTATCCAATAATATTCGATTCAAATCTATCACGTAGCGAGACGGTTGAAACTCTGAGAATTCCCTAATGAAATATACGCGAGTATATTGCATAGTATGCTGTTGAGAACACTAAGTATTTATTGTAGACTCAATCGATATAATTTGATTATCAATATGATTTTAAGGTCGGAAAAATGTAGTAGAGTAAAGGGCACCTACTATATTTTTCTTCATTCAATATTTTAATAATAGATAATATTATATTTACAAGGCCTTTGCCAGCATACAAAAAACAATAAATAAAGATGTCTGAAGCAATTGAGTATTTGAAGTAAGTGGGTGCCTACACAATAAAAACTGGTCAGGATTTATCTACTTAGCTACAGGCCGAAAGCCGAAAATCCTTTTCAGAAAACTTAACCTTGAAAGAAAAACTATTCGACACACTTGAACAACTCAGCTCCCACAAATCTGGCGAAAACCTTCGCACAACATATTTCATATCTAAAATTCTTTCTTTCCCAACCAGATGAGGCGGACGTCGATTCCCGCAAATCATTTCCCAGGCCTGCAATAAATAGCTACAATTGTATACGAGTTTCGCTACAATCCAAGCGTGAAAGGAACCGACGCGAGTCACCATCAGTCAAACGTCAAGATGTGTCGTGACTACATACCATTTTCCAAGTGCCTGGGTTTCGGGCCCAATAAATAGATCACGGTGCCGATACTCGGTGCGGGATGAAAGAGCGATCGTTTTTCTATGTGACTACAAAATATTGAAGGACAAGCAAATTACTGCACGAAATAGGAATAAATATCTTCGGAATGTGGTTCTGGTTTATTTCTTTGTCAGAAGGTTCCACTGTGACTAATGATAATGGCTGTGTTCACAAGGGATTACCATGGCCAAACTCCAAGGTCCAAGATTCAGTTGTGGAGAGGATGACGTGCATATCATTTTAGAAACCTACCGTCAATGTTATGACAGATTTTTACATGAAATAGTTTTTAACGTTACGTGAACCTTTTTTTTTTAATAGCATTGACTCTACTCAGGGACGCTTTTTTAAATTCGAAAATTACAGTTCATTTCGAATAGAAATATGCTCATAAAAAATACATTAGACTTATTTATAAATTATAGGTGGGGTGAAGAAGAAGAAGCTTTATATTTATTAAAATATTATTTACTTCAAATGATTTCAATGGTTTTGTGGCGGCATCTACAATCGCCTCATGCGAGCTACGCATCAATGACCTGACGTCACACAAATCCTGCATCGCGCAATTAGAGTTTACCGCGCGATGGACATATATACAGACTCCCGACTTCAACCTCTGGGGCAGTTGCCCGCCAGACACGACACCCGTCTGGTCGGAGGATCCTCCCTCTTCTATGGGGGATGAGTGAAATTTACACCCTGTTCCTCATACCCCTAAAGTTTGACAACTTATAAATAGTTACCAAAAAATGTTTCAGAATTTCTTTGAAGAGGTTTTGTTTATTTTTGCAATTATTATTCATGAGAATATAATTTACGTAATAGACAAATAGTACTCGTATTAAGTTTACGAGTCGGTATCAAAGTTCCAAAGAAGAGTGAATGTAATAAAAGTGGATAAGAATAACTTATAAGTGAATCACAATGGGATTAACTAACTTACAAGTCATGTCGTCATCTAAATCGTATCAAATAAAGTCTATGTAAGCCTGTAGATCTGGTTAGTTTAGTATGCTGTATTTTATTTTCTAGAATTGATGATTTACAATGCAAGTCTAATATTATTATTAAATAAATTACCATAGTATTAATGTAATAAGGATATTGGGCAAAAATGTACCTATGGGACTTGGTTCGAATGTCTACCAGTAAGGAGACCTATATTACTAAATATTCTATTAAATAAAGAGATTACCCCCATAAAAAAATCTGTAAGTAAAAAGTTATAGCTATGAAAATTATTATTTATTCAATTTATATGAAAACATACTTGCCGATTGGCTTTTTCTCAGCCCTGTTTTTATTTTACCGCGAAAAAGAAAACTGTAATCGGTAGGTAGTAATTAGCTACCGTACAGGTTTCTTTTGTATCTCACCCATTCCTATCTTCAGATCGACAGCTAGTTTTCTTCGTGTTTTAACTTAAATACATTTCAAACCAATAAAACTTACTTTAATTTAAGTAAAAATAATGTCATATAAACTCTCGCATTGCTAAGCCACCGTATGATGAGCTTTTTCGCGCATGGTGACACGAATTAATTGTGTTACATAAAGCAACCGCGCCGGACGAATTCCACATGAGTGTATATTATTATCCACTATATGGGTCGTTTTCAAAATGAATGTACATTTTTTTGTTTATTTTGTGTTATCGTGACACAAAAGTAACACAAAGATGATTAAGGGCAGAGTCACAACGAAGTCGACAAATCTAATCTAATTATTTACTCGTACTTCCTCCCATTTTTGTGGATGATGAAATTTTAGAGGCTCTCTGTAACGTCTTTGCCGTTGAGGGGGCGTTAACGGCATCTTTCCTAAAACGAAAATAGAATAACTATTCACACCTAAGTGTAACTTGACAAAAAAATAAAAACACATTGGTCACACAAATGAACAAAATGAAAGTGCCCCTTACCTACACCCTTGAGTTACTCGTAAAATATGAATTTAACTATAATTTTCCATTAACTACACTGACATGCTGCACTGTAATATAGTACTTACCGAATTCACGTAATTTGGCACTTTAAAACAAATTCTTGTTGTCCTTTTTACGATGCGCACAATGTGAAGCCATCAGTCACAAAATGAAATGGCTCAGCCGAAAGAAACTAGCGCCCTCTTGTTGTAACTATTTTGACGCATAGAGGTGCCATACTAAATTTGGGATTTACTTCTTTTATTATAAAATATCAAAGTAACAAGAAAGAATAACACAAAGGAATGGAATATGAGACAACGTGTTTGTGGTAAATAAATAAATGATTGATTATAATAACATTGTGTTATAGTATATTCCATATAACTTACCCGTTCACCTGACAAAATATTGTTGAATCAGGTTACTTATTGCGTGCATTAGTTATTAGTACCTGGGCGACCGAGCCCTGCTCTGGTGTAAATACAGAATGCTCATTTAATAGTATAGGAAAGTTCATACTTATTCCATGCTGCCATGATAGGACATACTGCCATGTTAGTAGGTACTTGCTAATTCCATGCTGCCATATCATTATTCTAAGGTAGCCATCTTGTTCTTAACTTTGGGCGACCGCGCTCTGTTCGGGTGAAAATACGGAGAAAACGAATTTTACCAAATATGAGACCTAGCTAGATCGGTTTTTCGCCCCCGTAAACCCCTATATTGCAACTTTCATCGAAATCATTAGAGCCGTTTTCGAGTAATAATAATTTCGAAATATATACTTATTTATACAAATATTGCTCTTCGCATTTTTAAATACGTGCGACTGTTGCCCTTTTTTAATGGGAATCAAATAACGACAGGAATTAAATTTAGTTTTTTAAAGCAATAGAACCAATTTCCATATTAAAAAATCTGTGTTTGCTATTTTATTACTAATTAGGTTGAATGTTGATTTATGTGTTTACATTTCGAACTGTATTTTATATTATTTTACCAATAAGTTTCATGGACACATAATTACACCAAAATGTCCATTAATATAGAAAACGACCCATATCTGAATGAATTTTTGCTGTTCAACTACTTAACTTATTTACATTGAGAGAAGAAAAAATCAGCAAAAATAAACAGATGAAGAAAAAAAATTGTTTGTATTTCACAGAAACACGTGCATATAAAAAAGGCAAGCTAATTTGAATGAATAAAACTGCTCTATAATTACGAGAAAAGAACAGAAATAGTCGGCAGCTGCATGTCGTGACTGTGACAAGAGTATTCCACTCAGCATGACGCTGTGCCTAGGGGAGCCCACAGCTGGGCACGCCACAATTGTAGCGATAAGTCCCCTCTTTGAGGAGTGGCAAGAGAGGCGCCACGGCGTCCTCACCTTCCGCCTGACGCAGGTCCTCACCGGACACGGCTGTTTCGGGAGGTTCCTGTTCCGTATAAGGCGGGAGGAAACGCCCGAGTGTCACCACGGTGTGGATCGCCCGGAGGACACGGTGGAGCATACCGTGGAGGTCTGCCCTGCTTGGGCGGAGCACCGCCGTGTCCTCACGGAGGTGATCGGCGGCGGCGATCTCTCGCGTCCGGCCCTGGTTCAGGCCATGGTTAGGAGCGAGAGTGCATGGGAGGCCGTTACCTCCTTCTGCGAAGCAGTTATGCTCGCAAAGGAGGAGGCGGAGCGCGCGAGGGAGATGCAAGCTGCACGCCCTCGCGCCCCTAGTCGCCGCAGGAGACGCCCCGGGCGTCGGGAGTCACGAGCTGACTTCCGGCCACCGTAGGCGCGGGCTTGCGGACGGTGAGCAATGGGTAGCTCGCCGTCCGATAAGGACCAGGCCCGGGTCGACGGCGCGTTGTGTTCCACGCGCGCCTCAAAGAGATGTCAGCACCAACTGACGGGGTCCGTAAGGACCAATGCCTGCTGGGGCAACGGAAGGAACACGGGTGGGTTTTAGTCAGTAAAAGTCTGACACGCCCTGTCACTCCTCCCAGAGCGGGAGAAATCATTTGATAATTTCCCATCGTCAAAAAAAAAAAAAAGGGGAGCCCACAGCATAGCATAACGCTGATTTTCAATTAACAATGTTATTTGAAATACACTTTCTATGCTCTCGAGCACAACGTCGAAATTGGTTTGTGAAAATAGGCCTTAAATACACAAACCTAAGACTTTAGAAGCCCAAAACCCTTACCCTTGAAACAACCCAAATCACCAACTACAACAACAAAATACTAATTACGTATAATCACGAAACTGTCAAATCTCGATCACAATCACGATGTAGTCTCCACGGTACGCGTCATCGGATAGCTCGGACGGATTATCCCGAGCAATATGCCATCGTTTGGACACGCTATCGGTATCGCCCACCCGACACCCGTGTATTTACACAGCCCGATTATTATTTGAAACGAAGAGGGTGGTTATTATTTTTTGTGTTTGTATTGATGTGAATGAATGATTAGTGGGTGGGGATAATTGAATGTTCTTTTTTTGGATAATACTAGGTTGGTGTAGTTCTAGTCTTATTACCTTCATTACACCACAGCCTGTCTTTTTTTTTTCTATTCTTTTAAATTTTTGTCGCTTAGCAACTTATGTCTTGCTGTAGAAGTACAAACTTATTAATACATACGTATGTTATTTTCAATGTATGTTTTGAGCCAACTGCAAGGAAGATATCTTTGCCTTCGCTTATGTACAATTCGATTGTAATAACTTGGCAGTTCTAAAAATGGGCACTACGAACTCTCGCGCATGTTCTTTCACTCACACTTGCCTCATGTCACCATTTGGTTCCTAATTTTTATTACTACGCAGCCTTCTGCGCGAAGTTCGGAACTGCTAAGTTATATCGGCCGTATTGTATCTAACATAAACAAACAATAGGCAGCAGTTGTCTCAACTGATAGAAACCTTTTATTTTATTTATTCAAGAATTCTAAGGTAATTGAATCACTCATAAAAACCACGAAGTGGCCACTAAATGATGAATATTAATTACCAACTAGATATAACACTCAAACTTGCCGCATAAAAGAAAATTACTTTAATTGTAGTTTTCCAATATTTTTATTTAAAACTTCTTTGATGACCGTGTCCGAAGTAGATATTATATAATTATCGTATCGTTACCTAATCGTATGATATGAAAAAATTGTTTTTTCCATATGGTATTTCTCAGAGGTTTTGATTGTAATAGCGAGTATTCAAATACAAACAGTACTGTCGAAATGAGGGTGACCTCTGCCAATCCTTTTATAAATACAGGCATGATGTTTATGTTAGTAACAATTAAGTTTAATGGTATCTGGAAGACGCTATCGATTTTCCATGATAATGGCGCGCGGCAAATGTAATGTTCCCGTATGTGTCATTGCAAATAAGCATTGCAAATTACCAACGTCCCTGCAATGGTGCTGTACCATTACTTATTGTGTAATCAGTGCAACTGTTAGTTCTAATTAGTTGAATTAGCTATCTGTGAAACTGATTGTAGCAAGAGTAACAACTGTGTTTTGTTTAACAAAGTTTCCGCCCGTTTCTCTTGTATGTTTGGAGTTGTCTTGTAAGAAACTTTTGGGCGGTTTTCGGTAAGTTTTTACACTGACATGTTTTGTTTCGAATACATTTTCATCATCATCATCATCATGGGCACCTTTGTTACACCCACTGCTGACTATATGCCTTCTCCCTTTTGTGCCATGCTTCGAGGCCATGCTTCGGGGAAGACCTGAATGAGACTCGCCAAGCTGGTCTGGGCGAGTCCAGGTTTTACCCGCGATCTTCTTTAGGACGTCCATCCAAATACGTTTTAAGGCTTGTGCAGACCAGCGCGACTTATTGATATACCGTACAGTTTTCTTAGTCATTGCATAGTTTGAGTCGCGCTGGTCTGCACAAGCCTTTATTTAGATAAATCTAATTTAATTTTGTGTAAGACCAAACAGTTCAACGCACATAATTGCTACACAAGAATCTATTAGCGATTTATTGATTTTATTCCCTCGTATCGCTTTAGGACTTAATTTTCAGATATATCCTAATCTCTTACTCAGGCATAGAAATCACCGATCGATACGACAAGTGTTTTCTAGTATCTACACATCCTAACACAAAGCTTATCTTGGAATTACATAGATGAAAGTGTTCTTCGTAATAGACAATTAGCCGAAGAACACAAAATAGTGTAATGAAGACGTTTATTAATCGTAACGATTAGTATATACAAAGATATAACACACATTGCGCCAGCTGCCTACTGCCTAGATAATGATAAGTATACTATTAGCCTACGTCGGTCGTAGTAAATCAGCTTCTTAAACACTAGATTGCAGGTTCAAAACCTAGCAAATACTCTGATTCAACAGAATTATCAAAATTACAAGTCTCTAATTTTACTTTATTTCGAGCTATGACATATCGTCAAGGAATATCATGAAGAAATTTCAAATCTCGAACACGCAGTGATCACGGGTGGTGAATCCTGCTTTCTATAAAAAGCCCTGTTGTGGGACAATAAAAGGCTGATATTCTACGCAGTTTACGTAACTATTATTGCGACCATAATAACGCTTGATTCAACAGTCATTCTTTTCGACACATTGTATTCAGTCTCTTTTGTTGTTTATTCGACGGAAAATGACCATTGACAAAAGATAGGTAACACTGATATTATTGTGTGTCGAGTGGATGGACGAAATTAGTTTTAATACCTTGAAAGAAACTTGGTCAGTGTAGTGTGGTAATGTATTTAATGTTATCATTATATCGTCTTGTTTGTTAGGATGCTCTATGTTTGCATGTGACTGTGATAAAAGTTTATCGTTACTTTAGTTTATTCTAAATATTACGGTTTATAATGAAAGCCCACTCCACTTTTGAGTGTGCTAAAAAACTTACCTTAACGGTTTACATTGCCTCTGTTACCCCATCATAAAATTTTAAGTATTTCTGTGTTTTGAATTGGTCTGAATGATTATATTGTGTAGTTTTCCTATGCAGAACTGTATTTTATTCCATTCGCCCCTACATCCTTCTTTTTTTTTCATGTCGACGGTACCTATTTGTGGGAAAAAAACTAAGTGCATAAAATTTTCTTTACCAAATGTCAAGAGTAGAGATAGTATTGAATCAAGAGAAACTAGAATTCGTCGATAAAACTGTTTTCGTAGGGATCCTCATTTAAAATCTCTTGCAGGACGGCTAAGTTCAGCAGCATATATATATGTAAGCGGGCACGCCCTTTATGCCTGGAGGCTTTTATTTAGATAAGTTCTGTTTACGTTTAGTTTTTATTTCTGCCTGAGTATAGTTCTCGATGATGTTGTATGGTATATTGGCGTGTGCTAGCGAACATATGGCTAATAATTTAAATTATGTTTTGTGTTGCGTAATCTAAATTATCTAAATTATTTTGAATACTATTATATAGAATCTTATTTTTTTTGTTCTTCTAACTGAACAGACAGCTGTGCTGCTGGGGAGTTTGTTGCGCCACTTCTTCTTCCCAGCGAATGCACTAGGAAGTGGTGAAGGGTGGGCTTTTTGGGGGACTGTCTTATGTAATTTTGACGTTCGAAAAGTGCTGATTCTCAGCCTAGTTTGAATAAATGACTTTTGAATTTTGAATTTTTTGAGCATATGCTGTCAGAAAAATCCGTCAATTTACTGATGTAGATACCGCGAGGCTGGTCTATTTTAGTTACTTTCATAAATCATGTCTTACGGTATTTTGCTGTGGGGACGAGCTGCAGACATCGAGTCTATTTTTATTCTGCAGAAAAGAGCGATCAGATCCATATATTATCTCCGCAGGAGTGACTTTCTAAGGGAACTGTTTAAGGATATTAACATCATGACGGTACCTTGTCAATATATCTATGAAAACATCATGCACGTAAGAAAAAATTTACATCTTTTAGTAAAAGAGGTGATAGACATAATTATAGTAAAAGAAATAGGGATCTATTAGTTCAACCAGGTTTCAGACTGGCTAAAGTGGACTCATCTTTCATGGGATACTATTTAAAATGTTACAACAAAATTCCTCCCCACATACTTCAACTGAATGAGACGAAATTAAAATCTTGTATAAAACGCACACTATGCAGGCAGGCATATTATAAGTTGGGGGATTACATCGCTGATAAAAATGCTTGGCTCGATGCTGGTCCTGCTCCACAACCACAACTATTTGATTAACATTTGAAAATACAGTTGGAGCTGCCGCAGAGTTTAAGGCCATCTTTGCATTGTATAAAATCAATTTCCTTTGTATTATATAATTTCAGAGCACAGGTGTGAGTACTATGTACTAAAGAGCTAACATTTACCAGGTAATACGTTTTTTATTGACTCGAATGTACCCTGGCGGCTGTGAGTATGTCATGCTCACTCAGATGTCTCGCTGATGGTGGCGCGTGTGTTGGATCATTTAGCTCCCTTCAAAATGGTTGAGCTGAATGGTGCTAATCCATGCGTCATGTTCGTGAATGGGCGCCGTCAGTTGGGACTGGTCAACTCTTAGCTGCCTTGGCTGATTTATATTCTTGAATTGTTGTTTGTTTTATATTTTTACTACGGACGCTTCTAACGTGCACGTCTTTCTACATTGTTCTCACATATTTAATTTCAACATGAATGATATAACCAATATTTTGTAACAATTTATTTAAAAGAGTGCCCGTGGAGTTTCTTGCCCGTTCTTCTCCATAGGTACCTACTACGCTTTGGAATGGGCAACTAGCTTCATATTTCTGACCGACCGATTCCTTGACAATTCAAAAGTGGATGGTTTAATTGAAATAAATGCTTTGAGTTTGAGTTTGTATTTTATATTGCTTGAGCCCAGTTGGTGGCCACGTTGTTTGCGGCATCAGTGGCATTCTTTAGGTCATCAGAGGTGCAAGTGAACAGGCTCTTAGGACGCTCCAGCATGTGGGACATGATCTGATCAGAAGCACCGTTCTCGTTCCGCACGCTCACTTACTCTGCACAAACGTTGTACTGTGAAAACAATATTTAAACGCAAGAAGTCATACTAATATTGTGAAAGTGCAATACAATTTTAGCATCGTCCAATACGGTAGTCAAATGTGGGAGCTTACATAACATTAGATACTAATCATTTGAAATGATACCAACATAATGCTTACTGTACTCACCAATATTGTTTCAATTCGACCCAGAATGGACAATTACATGATGCATTTTCGAGTGCCCAATGCAATGACATTCCAAATGCTAGGAATTATGTATAGTCAGCGATAAAAGTCTCTTTTGGAATTTTGTTACTGTAGTATCTTCCTGCCTATATTCGAATTTATTTTAAATAGTTAAATAATCTACTAGTTTCTTTTTTAATTCTCTACCGCATAAGATCACGCCTGTTTCCGATTGTATATGTCACGGCTAAGGCTTGATGGGAAAATAAACTTAAGATTAACCAGCTAAACTTAAGCAAATTTTCGAGGAGAGACTAACGTTAAGCACCATGTTGAGCACCACATAGCTATCCCATAATTAATTTATCTGTCGTTGCTTCATTTTAAATTATTTTTTACTTATTGTGGTATAGTAATTTTATTCTAGGTGCATCGTCTTCACATATAATTATATAAGTAATGTACATTAAACAAAATATTGTAAAACGTTTTAAAAGAGTAACTTTGGAGTTTCTTGCCCATTTTTCTCCATACGAAAACTACCTTTTTGAAGAGGTGACTAGAATCAACTAATTTTTTTTGTACATTTTGACGTTCAAAAGTGCCTTACAAGGGCGTATTTGAATTAAATGATTTGACTTTGACTTCGTTAATTTCTTTCGTCTTTAGCCGGCTAAACTTAAGTGTAGCTGTAACCCCTTGGCTAATGAAGTGAAGCAAATGAAAATGGCAGAAAAGTAGGTTTGGTTGGGTCAGAACTATGTCCACACAACGCACGAGCGGATCGAGAGAAGCGGGCGATGCCGTGTCAGGCAGCGGCTGGCGAGGCGTTTACAAGAGAAAGTAATGTTGATGAACACAAAGAGGATGATTTCTATTAAAAAATCTTTTAGATATAGCTATTGAATTTATTGTTGTTTGTGGTGTTATTTTACCTAATATAACATCACGCCTGTTCTCCCCGAAGGAAAAAGGGGGGGGAGGGAGGGGTCGGCTGAGCTACATATAGTACAGCCTCTGTTACTTAGCAATATAAGGTAACAGCAGAAGTACCTGCTAATTCCGACAGTCCAACTCAACCTCCGCTAAAAAAGAAGACTACTTAGAACACAGCCTATTTTCTTTGCTCAAAAATGTGTAATCAAAAAATCAAAATCAAAATATTTTATTTCACATGGGCACTTATGAAACTTCAGAAGCACGGTTCTAATTGGTCGTTTCCTATGGAGAAGAGCCGGCAAAAAACTCCACGGTTACTCTTTTAAAAATAAATGGCTTTCACGATGTTTTCAAATTACAGTGTTAATAGGTATGAGAGGACAGTGTAGGCCTGTCAACAAGTACCAGGTACTTAACAAAATAGAAAATGGTCAATAGATCTACAGTCTGTTAAGCCTACACATACAGCCGTCTGTAGGTACACATGTTTGAGCAAATAAATATATTTTATCTGTATTTTTTATCTAGAATGAACGTTATTCTTGTTTGTGTACACATACAAGAATAAAAACGTTCATGCAGGACAACATAATAAAAAATACAAGTTCAGACTTGTTTTTCACATACTATGGCGTACAAATACGAATCATTATGATTGTTAATAATAAATTTCAAGTCAATGTCATTCATTTAACGTGTATCTAGCAAACAATAATAATGTATGAATCTCAAACTCAAACTCAAAGCATTTATTTCAATTAAACCATATACAGGCACTTTTGAATTGTCAAGGAGTCGGTCAGTCAGAAATATGAAGCTAGTTGCCAATTCCAAAGCGTAGTAGGTACCTATGAACGGGCAAGGAACTACACGGACACTCTTTTAAAAATATTGGTTACATCACTCATATTGAAATTCTACATGTGAGAACAATGTAGAAAGACGTGCACGTTAAAAGCGTCTGTAATAAAAAGATATAAACAAAGAACAATTCAAAAATTAAAACAAATTAAAATGAGCCATGGCAGCTAAGAGATGACCAGGTCCATCTGACGACGCCCGTTCACGAACATAACGCATGGATCAGCACCATTCAGCTCAACCATTTTGAAGGGAGCTAAATGATCCAGCACAGGCGCCACCATCAGCGACACATCTTACAGTTACTGTCAACAGTAAATAAAAATTCATTCATAAAAACAGAAATTCAGACACTTGAACAACAAAGGAATATCAATGCAAGGAACCATTGAGTTCACATCACGCCTTCATTTTCCCGAATCTCCTTGATTTCGCCCATTGAGGGCAAAGCTGTGGGCAGCTCTAGTTTATTCTATAAAAGCAATTGTATTGTCACATCGAAAGCACTTTGACGACAAGGCGACCCCCGAACATTTTGATAACCACAAATACGTGTTTCGCTTTACAAGGGTGTAGCCCTAAGACCGCAAAACAATGATAGTAATATACCAAGTTTGAATACTTAGTGTCTGTTTGTACCTTCGTCATGGGCTTTTAAAGTGTGCGGTTGCGATATCGGCACTCTTAGTTTGTTTTATCAACCCGATACTGTTGGTTAATGGAAATGTTTGGGTTTAACAACCAACAAGACATTTTAGAACATAGGTGGGTAGGTCTTTTAGCAAATTCACAAAGATTTTCGCCGCACTGTGGAACAAAAAAAGGCTCTCGAAGACATTTAAACTAAAATTTTAGAGTGTCAGTTTTTTTTTATTGAAACGGCTTCTAATAGCCAATATTATGGATACATATATCATAGGATGCAACCTGGTAGGCAAATTGGCAACTTATATTTTTTTGTGATATAACTATTTATTTATGATTTTTTGACATACTTCTTAAGAATAACGTGTGGGGTTTTTTTTTAAACCGTGCCTTTTCTGAAGAAATCAAGTACGTTAGAAAATCCTAAACAAATATTTACATCACCGTGTGCATGGATATAACGGTTATTCTCTCCGTTCCGGAGATATAAGCATTAGCTCCATACATTATTTGGCAAAATAAAAAAATAAGTTGCACGCCTACCATCCTATAATATATGTATGCATAATATTGGGTATTAGAAGTCATTTCAAGCAATAAACCGACACTTTAAAATTTAAGCTTAAATGTCTTCGAGAGCCTTTTTTGGTTCCACAGTGCGCCGCCGCCGCCGCCGCCCGCTGCCGCCGAGGATACGGAATATAGGCGATCAAGAAAAATATGACCGATATTCGAAATACAAACTCGAAAGTGTGAATGAGTGAAATTATTCTTACTCATAATTGATCATGTGACTGTCATTCAATCAAGTTAAATTAAACGCGTGATCCGCGAACGCAAGTTGCTGATACTAATAATTTTCCATACACCACTCAACGGTACGTAATTAGCTTATATATGGTGTGTGAGGAAATTATAAATTTGCACAAGCTGTGCCATGAAAATCATTATTGAGCAATTTGTCCCACTCGCCCATAAATGCACCGGTTGATTAATTTATTAAAGGGACCACAGTTTTACATAAATGATGGCAGTGACACAACCATTGCACACCTCCGTGAAACTGGAATGAAGCTGTGGTAATGTCATTTTTTATTTATAGAGGTCTTTAATATGAATAAATGCTGGGAATATGCCTAGCGACAAAGGTTCTTTTATCAATTTAAAACGCGAGTATTGATATGATTATGTTCTGGCTTCTGCTGTTTTGTCGCTCCTTTGGAAGGTAAGTTTTCATTTCATATGAAAGATGTGAAAAGGGAGAGCATGTTCAACGGCAGATCACTGCTGCACAAGTTAGTGGACATAGTAGACCTCTTTCCAGCTACACCACCTCGCTCGGTCCTCCGGCTTCCGTATCCAGTCCATACTTTGCGGTTTTCCTGGTTAGGTATACTTACAGAATACCAAAAGCTATTCTAATATTACTTTCGACCGGGCACTCTTTATCACCGGATACTTGCCTAATACTTGCATCTATTTTCCTTCTGTATTTATTTTTCATTAATTTTCTAATTAAATTATCACATTCCAATATACGACATTCTCCTAAGTTCATTAACAAAATCAACGGAATAACTACACCTATTTACACCTGACATTAGCGTTCTTCCTATTAAGAGCCCGGTGCAAAATGGTGTGGGGAATGGGAAGGGTCCCGGTTTAAATTTTCACACCGTAATTGGAAAAAATGTTTCGCTTGCAGAGCATGGAGACGCTTCAGCGGCCGCTGCTAGAGGCGGCATTATATATTTTGTTTTTTTTTGTTTTTGCTAAAAAAAATGCAATATTTTTTGGTCAGCAATAATTTATTTTTTATTTTTATAAAAGGCGTATAGAAACTGACGGCTTTGAAGGCGGCCCATGACAGAAGTTTTGCACTGAACGCACTTTTGGCGCCACGAATTTTATTAGTACTGCAGTATCTAGGCGCTCTGGTATGTCGATTCCGCGCTCTGTGGTTTACCTACACAACGACTGTGGCACAAGCCCATAGAGGTTGGGCAAACTGAATCAATTTGCGGGCACCGCCTACACCCTTTGTACTAATTGATTTACTTTGCAACGAGATACTGGCTTCAATTAAAAATCGTTACCTTTAATTGACAATAGCCAGAGCCAATAAAGTGAGCAGGGTAATAAATAAACAATCCATCAGATTGGTTTGGGTTTCGTTAAAAAAATCGCACTTTACTGCTTTGTTATAAGAATATTCGTGTTTCTGTATTGATTATGATTGTGTACAACGGTTTAAGAGGCAGGTCCAGAAAGAGGTGTCCTGGACGCTGACCATGAGGGCTAGTTCGAGGTGGCGAGGTTGAAGATTTCCTAGAAGGACTTGGGGGAGGCTTTCACCCAGCAAAATGGACTATTTAAAAAAGAATAGATCTTATCACGCGGTGTAGCTTCTATACCAAGGAAGTACCAACAAAGCTAAATTCAATAACTCTTTGACGTATATTTTACTTTTGGAATACAAAATACTACTCAGTATTTACAAAATCATTATACGGGTAAATGAATTTCTTTGTAAATAATCTTGTTGTGAAAATGTTCAGTTGTTTACTGAATTCTAGTGTTCAGCACGTATTTAATTATTATTATCTATATAGTAGATTTTGATGTGAACCAAAAACAAAAATTAGAAAAAATAAATATAACAAAGTTTGCAGCCAATAGGGCCGCTTTATCCAAAACTAAACAAACACAAAGTTGTTATTTATAAGTTGCCAACTTATCAAATTGACAAAGTATATTTTTTGTCCGAACCGAGTGCCATATTTCAAGGCAGCTCAAATAGTGCTCAACTACCGACCCAAAATATAGACTAGAACTATATATTTTAAGAGTAAACCGAGCTTTGATTTTCGCTGGCTCTCTTTCAAAGTCGGCGTGAAATTAGTCTCGCCACATTTGCTCTAAATCCGTACAAAATAAACTGTGGTAAAACGAAAACTTGGTCCGGAATTGCAACAAAAATAAATTGACGAATAACCTAGTCGATTGTTTAGAAAAAGCCAAGGGGTTTTTTGGATCGATCGTTGCTATTGGAATCCTAAGCCCAGGTTCGCACGGGCGATTTTTTCCCGCGGCGATTTTTTTTCATGCCCTGGATTTTCAACGCTCTGCTTAGCCCCGAGGGTTGAAAATCCAACATTATGTTTTTTCAACGGGCTGGGACGAGAGTGCGTCCCAACTGTCTGTCTGTTTGAACGCGATAAACTCAAAAACTAACGAACGGATTTTCAAACGGTTCTCACCTATGGATGGGGTGATTCATGAGGTGGCAATGCCTTTATGCGGCCAAGGCTTGTATAGCACTTTTCTCAAATAATGCGCGGAAATTCAAATTGAGTAAATGAATTATACATTCCAGAATCAATGACGAACAATCTTCTTCTTTTCGTGTGGTTAGTGACTAGCCTGGTGTCAGAGTTTTAAAGCCTCCCATAGGCCTCTGACTTGATTTCACATGCCGTCGAGAAATATCTGTCAGGCATGCCGGTTTCCTCACGATGTTTTCCTTCACCGTTTTTGAAGCAAGTGATAATTATACAATACGCACATAAATCCGAAAAGTCAGGCAGCTGGATTTCGAACTCGACTTAGGTTCGAACTCAAGACCTTTGACTTGGCAGTCCGACGGTCACATTACTAGGCTATCACTGCTCTATGACGAACAATGATAATTTTTCACGCGCAAATATGTTCATTTGTTTCTTCTTTACTTTAAACTATTTGCAAGCCAAATCGAAAATATTTAATAAGTTAATCTTGGTTGCCATGTTTTGAAGTAGAAAGTTCGTTTAATTTTTAAATAACACGACAGATATGAGTTTTCATGTAATATATTTGGCCGTTAAACACGGCAGATATGGATTTTCATACAAACATTGCCGGCCGGACGCTCGCATGTATTCGACCAGTACTGTGCCAGTACCGCAATTTCAATTTATCTCGAAGAAGGTTGTCAAAATAATATTCGAATTTCCAAGCATGTTTGAGAAAAGGTATTTATTTAGGTATTTTACAAACTAAATAAAAATAATTCTGCAAATACTCGTAGATCCATTTAATCAATGTTTTTATTTTCATGCATAATAATTCAACTCAGATTTCGTTAGTAAAAAAATGTACCTAGTAGCAACATAACATGTATAATATTTTAGATTTCGTTAGGAATTTAAAAAAAAAAACTATTTTAATTGCCAGTTAAGCTTGTATGTACTTTAATGGTTGGTTTGAAAACATCAAATTATAAATGTTTTTATTTTCATACACACTAATGGAACGCAGATTTCGTTAGTAAAAAAATGTACCTAATAGCAAAATAACATGTATATTTGTATAATATTTTATGTTTTCGTTTAGAATTAAAAATATTTTTCAGTTTTGATTGACAGGCAAGTTTGTATGTAATTTAACGGTTGTTTTGAAAACATCAATTTAAATTATGTACTTCTGACCTGACGACTGTCACATCGTAATTATTTTTGTTTGTGGATTTTGAAGTAGTTTATTCCATTTAGTATTATAACATGATTTCGTTTCATGTTTTAGATTTTACCAAATAAATTACTTGCATAAAATAAAATATGTAACTCAATTTTGATTTACTTTAAAAGTGTATGGTATACCATACACTTTTACAACATCTTTAACATGAAGAAAAACATGAAAATAAAAAAAATAAAAATGCAGTGCGGTGCAGTGGAAGTGCGAATCGACCGCTCAGAGAGTCGATTCATATGGCTTAACCGTTTACAGTTTAGGTTTTTGAGCCATGCATAAAGCAAAGAGTTTTATTTGCTGTTTCAAACCATAAGCAATATAGAACAATGAAAAACTAACTTGAACTTATCGCGCTTGGAAAATCACGGACTATGCGCGCGAAAAGTCTAATCGAGTAATATTTTACAGAACCTTAGTTAAAACTGCAACTATCCAGCTCATTCCATTCTCCAAACCGTTATTTGTTGGAATGGAAGGCGTTTTAAGTAAAATAAATTACCTGTTACAAGATGAGAGTTTGTGACCGAGCGGGGATCAGCGACGGGCGAACGTTACGGAAATGAGAAATGAATTGTGGGGAGATCGGGCCGTGTGTTCCTCGCCTTAAGCGGCGCTCCCGGTAAAACTATCGTGTTTCTGAAAGTATGAACATTATCTGGGATAGCAGGAATATTTTTAATAGCGCCGCAATATCTTTTAAATCGTTCATTACCGTTTACTCGCCGGTAATGACGGGAAACGTTCTGCGGTTGCCGCGCTGAAGGGAAAATGTTTGTTTTATTACTTTATATGTTGTTTAACTGACGTGAATTTCGATTACATTTATGTAGGTGGGGAATGTGGGCTTTTGTTTAAGTATTTAAGCTTTAATCGTTTTTGTGTTTCAATACGTGTAGCCTGTCTGTCGGTAACACTATGTTATTGGGATCCAAAAGTCACTTCTTTATTCAGTGACAGCACAGTCTCGTTACTAAGTTATGTTTCTTATCATACTGCTTATTTTTATGAAAAGATAGTTTGCTTTTTTCGATTTTTACCGTTGTAAAAATTGAGTACTGTCAGTCCCAGAAAGAATGGCACTGAACTTAAAATCAATCCACTCACTTACTTTGTGTGAGTGTTAGACGTAGAACGTTACCTAGACGAAGAAACCCATCGAGATTAATTGCCATAATTAACTAATTATGATCAATTCAAAATATATAGGTACCACCAACAACCAATCGATTAACTTCACATTTGTATTAAATACTTCAACGTCTTTGGATTCACTTTGAATAAATGTCAATGTTAACTTCAAGATACTCCAAAAGTCAGAAGAGTTTTAAAAACTTAACAAACTTGCTCGGTGTTTGATGTGGGAACGATGGTGAAGTTTCGCTAAAAGTGGGGACAAACTTTTGTACGAAAATAAAGGTTACATTTTCTTATACACAAAACAAATAATGTTTCGCTTTATTTGCTACAAATGTTTTAGTAGCTCGAGTTTTGTAACTTTTGGATAGTTGTTATATGGATCTTCTTTAGACCTGTAGATATGAAAGAGAAAAAGACTTTTGTATGGATAGAAAGCTGACCAAAATAATAGGCTAATGGTGAAGATTTTCGGACCGAAGTGGATTGTAGAGGTTTCTACTTGTTCCTTTATCGTTTCGAAATATACTTATTTACAACCATGCCATGTTCGTTCAGCACTCCCTGTTAACACATGATTTAGGGTTTAGGATAACGCTTTCGTCAGAGTTTATTAGTTCTTTCCCAGAAAACATAAAGGTAGGGCATGCATCGCAAGATGTTGGGATGGGTCATGATTTCATTCACACCTTTTCTTATGGCCGAACTTTTTTGTATTGAAAGGCAATACAAAGGGATTGGCTGTTTGAATGTCACGAAATCGCTGTACTTGCAGGGAGTATAGACGCCTTTATAAATAATATTCGTGTCCGAATTTGGCGCAACTGAGAGAAAGCTAGCTAGCTAGCTATTAAGTCCGTCTTTGTACCTTTATTTTGCACAAAGATTTATAAATAAATTACTACTGCATTTATAATGGTTAACACATTTAAAGTTAGTACCTACTTATAGGTAAGTATTTACGTCGATATTTTGTTAACACGTCATTGCTGTGTGACGTTCTATGTTAACCTCGCAGCGTGTGGTCCAACTTTTTAATGATATGCATACTTCATTCTCGCCTTATGAATTCTTGTTCCCGAATAATTAAATATGTGTTCATGAAAACCGGAGTTAGTAGAACGTACGAGGAAAGCGGTTTTGCTGACTAAAATTGTCTCGTTGGATTTAATAAATCTTAATACGTACAT
This sequence comes from Agrochola lota, assembly GCA_947364205.1. Taxonomy (NCBI): domain Eukaryota; kingdom Metazoa; phylum Arthropoda; class Insecta; order Lepidoptera; family Noctuidae; genus Agrochola; species Agrochola lota. The sequence goes on along the minus strand of OX376227.1, from coordinate 10,220,335 downwards.
TTTATTATATTTTTTGGCTTAAACATATTTAAAAAACAAATTAGTTTTATTTTTTATTAGTGTCAACATAACTAATCATTCGCCTAGCCTTTTCACAACTATGTTAGAGTTGGCTTCCAGTCTTACCGAATGCAGCTGAATACCAGTATTGTATAGCGAAGTGTCTACATAACTATGTTACGTGAAATTGATTTGAGCATACGATGTATTAAATCGATCTTCATCATGATAGATAGATAAGAAATTAATGAAACTTCATATATGAAATCCAATGAAAATTACTAATACCTACCCTTAATAAGCTACGTAATTTTCCATTACAAAATTCTCAGTAACTTCTTGGATTGTGTACCAAATATCGATAGGAACGGCATATCGAAGCAAAATTGATGGCCCATGATTCGGTCGGGAGCTGGCTTGAATTTTTATTGAATTTGAGCTTGCTGGCATCAGCTCAAACACTACGTTAGCAGAATTAAATTATGGTAGCGCCAATTACAGCCGTTTTTGAACCGCACGATGGCTGATCGCCAATTTATGCGCTTATAAAGCTCGATTCAGTTATAACATGATTTCAGTGCCCTGTTGTTGAGAATGTGAGAATGCAGCCTGTTACATTTTAGTGTTAATGGTCATATCGATAAAGAGAAAGTGTCTATTTTTAATTACCCATTTAGTTATCCAGTATCACAGTTGATTTAATTACCAGTAAATGTGGAGCAATATTTTGTCGGTATTATGTTCTCTTTATGAATTCTAGCTTACAGTTTATAATGATTAGGACACTAAGTAATTTACTTACATTTAATCATTTTTGTTTGTGCATATAAACAAAAAATTTAGTAGGAAGTTCTAAATACCTAAACAACAGTTGAAATTTAACGTGCAAAACGTTCAGTTTGCTTTGTCGAACAACATAATAGCAGATGGCGTTGAATTCCATTTAGAACAAACCGCTAAATATTACCGAATTTTCTCTCATTTTCATGAACAAAATACTGATATAGATACTTAGTTACGATATAGCCATACAGATTTTTATCATCAAATTGATATAAAATTACAGTATATTTCTATCCATTGTTATTGACAACTTAGCTCGTTTTGTGGAATGTAAACTGAATTCAGTAAGTAGAAAATATTAATTTTATGACTAAAATACCAAAAATATAATCATTATAAGTGGCTACTATTCCTGGTGGGTGCCTAAGTATTTCTGTTTGCTGCAGTTGTGATAATATCTTTCATAAAGCAGTAATTTTGCTACTTTGAAATGTGTGCTTTCAGGCCCCAGGTCCTTGGGCACGCCACAATTGCGGCGATAAGTCCCCTCTTTAAGGAGTGGCTTGAGAGGCGCCATGGCGTCCTCACCTTCCGCCTGACGCAGGTCCTCACCGGACACGGTTGTTTCGGGAGGTTCCTGTTCCACGTAAGGCGGGAGGAAACGCCCGGGTGTCACCACTGTGTGGATCGCCCGGAGGACACGGTGGAGCATACGGTGGAGGTCTGCCCGGCTTGGGCGGAGCACCGCCGTGTCCTCACGGAGGCTATCGGCGGCGGCGATCTCTCGCGTCCGGCCCTGGTTCAGGCCATGGTTCGGAGCGAGAGTGCATGGGAGGCCGTCACCTCCTTCTGCGAAGCAGTTATGTTCGCGAAGGAGGAGGCGGAGCGCGCGAGGGAGATGCAAGCTGCACGCCCTCGCGGCCCTAGTCGCCGCAGGAGACGCCCCGGGCGTCGGAAGTCGAGAGCCGACTTCCGGCCACCGTAGGCGCGGGCTTGCGGACGGTGAGCAATGGGCAGCTCGCCGTCCGATAAGGACCAGGCCCGTGTTGACGGCGCATTGTATTCCACGTGCGCCTCAAAGAGATGTCAGCACCAACCGACGGGGTCGAAAGACCAATGCCTGCTGGTGTTGCGGGTTTGTCCGAAAGGGATAACGCGGCCCCGGCACACAGGCAACGGAAGGAACATGGGTAGGTTTTAGTCAGTAAAAGTCTGACACACCCTCTCGCTCTGCCCAGAGCGGGAGAAGTCATTTGATGATTTCCCATCCTGAAAAAAAAAAAAAATAGGCCCCAGGTCCTGCCACTTCCTTAATTTCTGTATAAAATCTAGAAAATAACCTTTTTGTTGTTGATTACATACGTTGAAACAAGGCTGGTGATGTGCATGTTGCTTGGAAAGGCACTTATATCCAGCAGTTGCCATTCGCTTGAGCTGAAACACAAAGATTTTCATAAAAACTACACTCCTTCATCACCATCGTTACGCTATCAATGGAGAAAATGTAAATCAGTCACTTTAGCTTTCCAGTTTTTAGGTCACCGAGATCTTTGATGTGGCAAAGACTTCGAGGCACCGAAACTTTTTCTAGGCGATCCGTTTAGCAAAGTTTGTTTTATAGATAAGACGGGCTTCCGTCCTGTCATGAATAGCTCGTTTGCTTGATATAAAAACTTGTAAAAATAAATTGCTCTAGAAACAACGGGACACAAGACTTGAGCAGTTTGCTGTTGTACTTACGAACTAGGTTTTTGTGTAGGTTGGTTGATCTTAACATAGCGTCTGTCTCCCTGAAGGTATACGGCAGAAACGAGATCAAGAACCTACTATTAAGAAAAAAAGAAGGAAAGAAGGAAAAACTCTTTATTCTGCACAAACAAAACGCACATATAAATACAAAAAGACATAAAATACACACATACAAAAGCAGCCAAAGGCCTTATATTAAACCAAATATTTTTTTATTTTTTTTATATATAAATAAATAAAAAAAACAATGTTGTTCATTGGCCGATGTCAAGGCCACGGATCAAAGACAACATTACGTAATTACTCTTGGCATTGGCACTCTTGCGACATTGGTAAATGACAACGAAAACATAACAAAAACAAAATGCCAATTGCAGAGTTAACTACTTTTGTAACAATATTAATAAAAATTTATGCTGTGCGTCGCATCTATTGTAAAACTTAAGCAAACTTAGTGGTGGACAGAGGGCTTCATCCGGTTGTCCGAACAAAAAGTTCCACAAAACAGAGCAAAATCAGCCTATAATGTTCCCACTGCTGCTGCACAGGCTTCCTCTCTTCGAGACGGAGTGGGCTGTAATCCACCACGCGGGCCCAGTGCTGGTTTGTGGAAGTCTCATTTCTTCGACTTTTTTAGTTCTACGATATGCCGGTTTCCTTACGATGATTTCTTTCGCCGTTTTGAGAGCACTAGTGATGGAATAAATTACACAAAGTAAAGCACCTGCTTGGGCTCGAACCCACGACTTACTACTCGTAATTCGAGGCCGATACCAATGGGCCACCACTGCTCACTAAAAACTAGTATTATTGCTATTATTTTATAGATGTGAGCTTCTTCTGACTCTAGGCCGTTATATGGCGGCCGTTATATGGCGGCCGTTATATGGCGGCCGTTATGTGGCAGCCGTTATTTAGAGGCCGTTATAGTGCGGTCGTTATTTAGCGGCCATTATTTGGCGGCCGTTATTTAGCGGCCGTTATGTAGCGGCCGGTATATTTCGACCGTTATTTAGCGGCCGTTATATGGCGGCCGTTATTTAGCGGCCGGTATAAGGCTCTAAAGATCTAATTCTTCGAAACATTCTAAATGGATGAAGTAAAAATTGGTGGGGTATAATACGTATATTATAGGACACTAGACTAACGGTTTTGTTGGAAAAGTGTGAGTACTAAAGAAAAAATAAATCGTCTATAAAAGTCATGTCATGTATTTTCATGTAATAAAAGCGATTTTGACTCATTGCAGTTCTGCTGCAGTTGCGCTTACGACGAGAAATGAACACAGTTTTTAAGAAGAAACTCTGGATTTAAATTAGAATTTCTGTTCTAGTGAATGCTTTTCGTGGAATTTGCATTCCTTAGAGAAACCTGCTTACAAGACTAGGAAATTTTGACAAAGGCGGAGGTGTGCTTTCCATTGTGTTGAAAGCAAAGATGTTGAGTAGGTATAGGTGCCTAAGCTACTTACGACAAAAACAGCATGACAAAAATGGAAAGGAGTTGCATTTTATTCTCGTTGTATATCAAAGCCTTGGGATTTAATGCAAATACAGTTCTTTCAACACTTTCGACTCCACCCACTTTTCATAGAAATCATAGTTAGTTCACTAGTTAGCCACATTTCATATTTCCATACAGTAATATTGCCAAATTAATCAAAACCGGTATATATTTGACAGCTATTTGCGACGTTGCCAACTTTTAGGATAAACGCTCTTAATCCTTTCATATCTAGGTACAATACGTAGAACACCATTATTTACCCTCTTCATTTGTTTATATTGATAGATAAGTGAAATTAATGAGTAGATAAGTAAAACAATAGCAACAGACACATTGTCAGCATGCATCTTGCTCCGAGCATTTATATCGTTAATCAAATCAAGTGTTAAATGATCCGTCGAAAGGAAGCCCCACAAGTACCAAGACCAAGATGTTTCCTGCTCCAACTTCCTGATGATTTTCCTGAGCAATATTTTTTCTTTAAGAACCAATGGAGTTGCTAACACGAGCAATTTGTCAGGAGTCTTCTTTGTCTGTTCAGATTCGGGCTGTTTATCTTTCACTTTGAATTGGCTTCAAACTTGTCACTTATCATTTGCGAGCTCGTACGTTACGCGTGCTTTGTTGGTTACCAACCTTTGTTTTGTAATGTTGTTGGGATATTTTCCGGGTTATGTCGCTTAAATTAATACTGGCTCCTCTAATTTAATGAGTTTTCAAAGGGCGAAAGGGAAAGGCTCAAATCATAATCGTTCCGATTTTGATGTTTTTGTTAGAAACCACTCACGCAGCAAAATTATCATGTTTTCTTGACTTTTGTTTTCATGACTATTCGTGTTTGAAGCTGGTAATTTGTATTACATAACATAGCGCCTGTATTTCCCAAAAGGAGTAGGGAGGGTGATAAAGTTTAAAGACAGTTTTCGCCAGATAGGTTTGTTTAAGTCCCTGGTATATGGGACAAGGTGGTTTTACGTTTCCAAGCAAACGCGTTTGCTGTTGAAGAAACCGCAGCTAAAGGATACTCGTATCATTAAGACGCCGATATATGCCTAAATTAAACGCATTATTAATTTATTATACATAAATCAAAAGATATTTTAATAAAACACGTATATTAAAAGATAAATAATGAAATGATCTTTAAAATGGTGAAGGTTTCAGAAAAATCCGCTTGTTGGTTTTTGCGTGACTCTCAGTATTTTAGCCGTGTTAGACATGACTTTACAAATGAATTACAATATGTAATATAAACATAATCGAAAATATACACAGATTAAGTTATTAAGTAAATGCTCTTATTTAAATTTGTTTTTTTCCAAATCATAAATACTACTCGTTTACAAGTGTTCTGCAGTATAATAGTTATTTATGCTATAAGTGCGCAAGGTAGTTGATTTCGACACGAGTCGGAAATCATCTTACGCACGTGTGTCATACAACGTTTTACTATGCATTGGGCGAGGAAAAAAAAAAAAAACGAGCAAGCCTTACGGCAGTCGCCTGTGATGTGTACATCTAACATACGACGACGTATATAAATGATAAAAACAAAATTAATTCATGACTTTGACTTTTGGCTTTGATTTTTACTTTGACTTCGACTTCTACTTCTACTTCTACTTCGACTTCGACTTCGACTTCGACTTCGACTTCGACTTCGCCTTAGACTTCGACTTCGACTTTGACTTCGACTTTGACTTCGACTTCGACGCACGAGTATCATACAACGTTTTACTATGCATTGTGCGAGGAAAAAAAAATAAAAATGAGCGAGCCTTACGGCAGTCGCCTGTGATGTGTAACATCTAACATACGACGACGTATATTATAAATGATTAAAACAAAATTAATTCATGACTTTGACTTTTGGCTTTGATTTTTACTTTGACTTCGACTTCTACTTCTACTTCGACTTCGACTTCCACTTTGAGTTCGACTTCGACTTCGACTTTGACTTTGACTTTGACTTTGACTTTGACTTTGACTTTGACTTTGACTTTGACTTGGACTTCGACATTGACTTTGACTTTGACTTCAACTTCGACTTTGACTTTGAATTTGACTTCGACTTTTTGATTTTAACCATCGTCATCATCATCATCTGATTTGTAAATACTAATTTGTGAAAAACTTTTCTCAAATAATAAAATCTCTGAGACGAGACGGGCTGACGACGGCCTCAAAAATAATAAAAAAAAAAACAGAAAAGTAAAAAGCACTAGTGAAAAAAGTGACACTTTCCGCACAAATTGACTGCTTGGAAAACGCTCTTTTCGAGCAAATGCATTGTAAAATAATAAAAAGTCGCTTAGTGTCGCCTTCAATAAAAGAAGGATACATGTATCCTTTAAATAAAACACGTATGCAATTCCTTCCGCACATAAAATCCAAGCACTATCCACGATATTCAAGTAAATACGTAACATGCCTTCAAACTCAAACGCTTACAGAAAGGTGGTGGTAAATGCCAAGTTCTAGGCATGCTGGTTACGAATACTTGCATAACCTGTACAGCCTATATACCCCGACATCGCAACCGCAACCTTCTAGTTGACATTGTTAGTCTTGCGCAGACATTCAGACTATGTCAGTTATCCTTAAACCGCGACTGTGAAGGATGAATTTATTGACACCGCTTGTATGAGAGGAATTCGATGGAACGTGTCGCCTGAACTGAACTATTTGACGTGTTTATTATCGAGACCATTATTTTATTATACGTGAAAATTGCTTGTACGAGTATTTGCGGTTTTTGTTTTAAACCTTTATTTATGCTGTGTTTTTATTAACGTAAACTAATATTAAAACGATAAGCCCAACTTGCCTTTGCTAATTGAATAAGAAGTGAAACCATCCCAAGAGGAAAACAAAATAAATTCTCATAGAACCAAAGCTTAAGACTTAACGGCTCTTTAAAGAAAGGGCTGACCACAAAAATGTCAAAATTCACCAAAAAAGCTCTCACCACTTAGCGGTAAAGCCGTAGACCACGTTTAATGCACTGTACAAGGTACATTAGCATTCCGTCTATTGTCTTCCTTTTTTCGAATGGACAGATGCTGTTGGCCTCTTCCGGCCTTTGTAGCATCACTGGGCTTAAGCAGGCGAGGCACTTAAGGCGCTCGGCCTGTAAAAAGCAAGGGGGGGCTACAAGTTGTCTAATGGTACCTTAAGGAGGGACGAAAGCTCTGTTCTGCGGTGAAATAAGTGTGAGATACTATCATTGGCCCACAATGCTCCAAAACTAATGTATGTCTTTATGTACCTACCACCTAAGTTCACATTGTGGAATGCAATAAACGTATTGAGTATTGAGTATTTTTTTTTTTTGACATGAACGGTTTTTGTCGATGTCAAAAATGACAGTTATTTTTTCTTGGGTTTAATTCCCAGCTCAAACTTAGAAATTTAAAATTTCTATGTTAGCTAAGCGCACGTGCGAGGTGTCAAAAGACGCGTCTCCGCGCGGGCTAGCGACCTACGGAGTTATTGGAATTTAGGCTGAACAAGAATTTTAACTTTTGGTCTAATACGTGTTTTTCGACCGAAAATTATGTAAAAACCGGTAATTACGACTACCAAACGGGACTCGAGCTCGCGAAATGCGCACCAGAATACACAAACATTTAAACTAAGATCAAATATGGTTTCGAGAGAAAATTTTGAGATAAACATTAATTTAGAGTTTCGTAATGAAAATATTGAAAATTTTTGTTGTTACTGAGATTTTCCCTAGTAATAGGGATGTTGACTGGGGAAAAAAAAACTATTTAGTCCATTAGTCAGGTAATAAAAAAATATTAGACACGTATTTTTTGGTTTATCAAATAAATAAAAAATGGTTTACACAAAACTCATTAAAGTCGAGGAGTGGGGGCTCGCTACGTCAGAAGTCGGCATAAAATCTATCGGCCAGTGACGTCATGCTACATTTTAACGCATTGCCTACTCCATATATTAACGTAATCTTTTGATTACGAAAAAAAAGAAAATATACGTGTCCAATATTATTTAATAATATACCTGAATGTCGTGATGGCCCAGTGTTTAAGGCCTCGCCTCTCATGTACGAGGTTGTGGGTTCAAATCCGGGCAAGTACCAATGTGACTTTTCAATTCATATGTACTTTCTGAGTTTAACTTAGACATTACTGACATCAGTGAAGGAAAACATCGTGAGGAAACCTGGACTTATAGTTAATATAAGTCTGAAATCACTAACCCGTCTTGAGCAAGCGTGGTGATCAACGCTCGTGCCTTCTCTGTATGAGAAGAGGTTTCGCCCAACAGTGGGACAGTAACAGGCTGGTATTATTATTTTATTATTATACCTGAAGGACAAAAAAAAATTGTTTTTGTCAACATCCCTATTTTTCACCGGAGACTTTCGGTGAACATACTTATCTCGCTCCTTTCAGTAAGTACTAATAGTTCCATGTGCTGTTAAAATCAGTATGTATCCTTCAACTCTACCTAGCACCTAGCCCTAGCCGGTAAATTACCGCCATAATTCTAGACATTAATTTAAAAACCCACATAAAGATCTACCTGATAATTATAAAACTTAATGTAATCAGTGACTACTTAATGCACTTATGACTCATACATTACAAAAAGGAATTTGATTTTAATAAAATTTCACAATATCCAGCGTCGGCATCGTGCATTTATGCAGTATCATAAATATCGCCGCTCACAGTGGCTTTTAATAGCACGTATACAAACTTTTATTGAATTCGCTCAATATATTTTGGCATTGGCGCAAATACGATGGTTGTTGAATTAAATAATGAAAAGGCAGTTTCCCACAGGTTTTAAACGGCTGAATGGCAAAGAGCCAATGTTTGTGTTCCACCTATCTACACATCTACAACCAATGGACATATTTTTAGTCAGTACCAGATGTGTGATTTTGGTTCAGACAGTGCTGTTACATTTATTCGCCCACAAGGGCGCATAAACTAATTGATTAGCATTCAAAATATTGTTGCAGCTGCTGAAGATTGTAAAACTATCTTTAGATTGTATAAATTCAATCTCTTAGTATTATATAATTGCATAGCACATGTGTGAGCACTATGTCCCTACTTTACAGTTACCATTTACTGGGTACGTCTTTCATTGACTTGAGTTTGCCCTGGCGGTTGTGAGTATGTCATGCTCACTCAAATGTCTCGCTGGTGGTGGCGTGTGTGTTGGATCGTTAAGTTCCCTTCAAAATGGTTGAGCTAAATGGTGCTGATGCATGCGTCATGTTCGTGAACGGGCGCCGTCAGTGGGGACTGGTCATCTCTTAGCTGCCACGGCTTATTTGAATTTATTTTAATTTTTTAATTGTTTTTGATTTTATTTTTATTACTGACGCTTTTAACGTGCACGTCTTTTTACATTGTTCTCACATGTATAATTACAAAAATAGATGATGTAACCAATATTTTGTGAAAATATTCTGATTGAAAAGAGTGTCCGTGGAGTTTCTTGCCCGTTCTTCTCCATAGGAACCTACTACGCGTTGGAATGGGCAACTAGCTTCATATTTCTGACTGACCGACCCCTTGACAATTCAAAAGTACCTGTAATTGGTTTATTTGAAATAAATGCTTTGAGTTTGAGTTTGAGTTTGATTCGCAATAGATTTCCAATAAGGAGAAGTAGCAGTTACGACAGTTACACCAACATTATTTTACCTTCCTTTTTCCGTGAAGAAAATCAAACATTACCTCAATTCTCAATTCTTTATTGCGTACCATAATGTATAAAGGTGGTAGGTAAATAGATAAATTAGTCACAATTATGGACCCTGTCGGGCACAGCATAGATCAAGTAGGAGAGAGGAAGAAGAGCACTGGGTGTTTAAAGTGATAAATTTATTATTAGTTAAATAGTTAGTATGTTATTTTCTTTTATTAAAACAGAATTTAATTTAAGAATTATAATTATTGTTTTATAAATTACTTATATACGTTTATTTATTCAGTAACTTTGTAAAAACCTTTTATTTTTAATATTATTCATTATTATTTATTTAATCATTATTATTTTAATTTATTACGTAATTAATATATATTATCCCCAAAGTAAATTATTTATTAGACGCTCCATATTTATTTAAAAAAAATATATATATATATATATATATATTTATTTTTTCCTAATATGAGTAGGAAAGCGTATCTTTAATAGTGATTTTATTTGTAAATAATAATAGATAGTTATGAAGTTAATTATAATTTATCATTTAAGTATTCGCATAAACTATAGTAGCATTTGCTTACAAGGAAAAGTATCAATTTAGTGGTAAAGATGTTATATTTATTTAAATTCTTTACTATTTCGGGTAACTTATTATACATTTTTATGGACATGACAAAAGTACTATTGGAGTGCATTTTTAGACGCGATGTTGGTTAGTTTAGTAGTTTATCTTGTCTAGTATTGATTAAATAATGAATTAAGGTGCATGATGTTTCACAGGTAATATAGCAATTGGAGTTTGATGCAACTACGTATATGTAATTATTATTATTATATTAATACTTGAAGCAAAAACTTTTTACCCCTTTTTACGAAAATTACGCGGACGGAGGAGTATGAAATTTGGCACAGTTAAATTGTATATGGAGAAGGAGTGCAGAAAGCTAATATTATTAAAAATATAATTAGAAATAAATTAAATCAATAAAAAAAACATTACACACACTACCATGCGTTTGACAAAAGATGGCTACCTTAGAATCATGACATTTAAATGAATTTTGGTTGAATTTCGACCTCTGGGCGACCACTAGTATTAATAAATAATCATCGATTCTCCTAATAATTTTCAAGTCAAACACTTCCTTAACCAGGCTCAACAAATAACAAACAGTATGGTAATCATGGACAAACCAATCACCAAAAAATCCATATACATTTTTCACGTCCCACATTTTGACGGAGCGACCACATTCTAATAATCCATTATACAGTTAAACAAACAGCTTGGCAAACTGTACACAACACACTACATTGTGCCATTTATTAGCCTTCATAAATTGCTTCTGTGGGTTTACTCAGTTTCAATTAACGTAACAGACTATTGGGGTTGCGCTCGCATTAGCTTTGGTACTCGATTACTGTTGTCAAACGTAATATCAACGAGTTTATTAGATTCTCAAAAGTTATGACCGATTTGAATGAAGAAGTTCTCGTCACCGTACCTGCGCTGAGGTCCGGTGACTGCAGCGACCCAGACTAATTTTCTTTTTCTCAAACTTGCTTGGAAATTCGAGCATTATTTTTAGAAAACCTTCTTCGAGATAGATCGAAAATGGTGTACTGGTACTTTCGAGTAGGCGGCCGGCAATATTACTATTAAAATTCATAAGACTATGCTGAGACGCAGGTGACGTAGTTCCACGCAGCGCAGCGCAGAGCAGTTTTTGTAATGCATGAACGTACTGACAGCTGCGCTCGCTGCGGTGTAGGCACGCGTGACGCAGACATGTGTCTGTTCTACTCTGCGTCTCGTTGTAGAGCCGGTACAGATTTCTGCGCGACGCGTGTAGGTCTTCACTTGTTTTTTGCTGAGACGCAGGTAACGCAGCACAGCCGTCTATTGTTTGTACTAGCTAGGACGCGAATGTGTCTGTGTAGCTGCGTCGCAGCATACTCTCGCGGCATATGTCTGCCTCGCCTGCCTTACCCTGCAAAATATATACTGTGCTGTGCTGCGTCACCTGCGTGTCAGCATACGCTTAGCCTAACTGTCGTGTTTAGCAGCCGAATAAATTACTATGAAAACTCATATCTGTCGTGTAATTTAAAAATAGAACGAACTTTTTACTTCGACACATGACAAACAAGGAGGTGTATCAAAGATTTTATTTAAATTTCGATTTCACTTGTTAATAGCTGTTTAGTACAGCAGAAACTCCTTCTTCCAAAAGTAAGTATCCCATAGATTGGTCATCGATGTTCGCTCGTAAGTAATAGATAAATATTTCGCATAATACCCTCGTTGTTGTTTTTGTTACTGTATCATTTTATAATTATGAACTTTAGTCTGTTTTGATTGTATAAATTATGTGGTCGATAATTTTGGTGCACGGTAAAACTCTAATGAGTTTATGTTTGCATCAACTTATTATGTATAAATATGTAAGTACTGAATTAATAAATAAATACAAATATATTGCCGTTGAACTACCTAGAAGGTACTTTTAAAAAATCGACGTAGGTACGACACTATGTAGAACACCATACCCTTAAGAAACATGACGTAATAAATAGGTAAATAAGTACTAGCTTGAAAAACTTACCCTAGTGTATGCACACATACTTTACCGTCGCTTGACAAATTGCGCCGGGTGGAAGCAGCTGATAACACTGTTTTTACATCACTCCCTGACTAGAAATGGTAATGATATTGAATACAAAGGTCTTACTTGCCAAGAACAAGCGAAACCAACTACAAGACGAATTACACAGGAAAACCTATTAACAGGACGTTTGTACGTGAAACTTTTCATTGATACAGGCATACATTTACATACATATTCATTAAATAATAGTTTGAAAAACGTTTTCACAGAAGGTCTTAAAATTTAATTACAAGGTTTCTGTATAATTACGGACAGTCACATAAGAAATTATTAACGAGCTTACAGAATATGTAAGTTTAAAGCGCTCTTTTTTTAAGTGAAAATTATAAAATAAACGGCATAGATATTTTTAGCCCTTAATCTGTGCGTGACCGCGTCGTTCTTCAAAACTTTATGTGTAGTTATACATTTAATAAAGAAGTCTCGATTTTTGAACAAGTCGTAAAAAACTGTGCAAAGCAGAAACGTAAATAGTAGTCAAAAAATGATAACTAACAACTACCAGAACTAGAAGAACTTAGAACGCTGAGGAGTTGACCGGAAAATGTTATCTGTGGTATTTATATACACCCTACCTACTTCCTATTGTATCTACAAAGTCCGTAACATATTGGTGCGCACGCCTCGAGAATTCATGACAGGAGCTGTCAAGACGCCACTGACGCGCGTGATTGACGAATGGCCTTGTGTAGATATCGCCTTAAATTACCACACAATAACTTCGTGATATAGCCTATCAAACAACCATTTTATTTGACAATTAGTGACGCCCATTTTTGTCACATTTTGTCATATAGGTAGGTAGAGATTTTATTTTAGGTAAAGTCCGTAAAATGTTTAGAAAATAAAGTACCAACTTAAATTGTCCGCATATTATTGAAATATCAGTCCACAACTGTCATTCCTTGGCTTTATGAAATGGCTATAATACGACAGATTGACGTAGTGTTGATTTGATAAACAATTAATTGTCCTGGCACTACATTTCTTCATAATAAGCATCTGAGAAAGCTGAATGGAGCTGATCCATGCGTCATGTTCGTGAACGAGCGCCGTCAGTAGGGACTGGTAATCTCTTAGCTGCCACGACTTATTTGAATTTATTAAACTTTTAGAATTGCTTGTTTGTTTTTATCTTTTTATTACAGACGCTTTTAGCGTGCACGTTTTTTTCGATATTTTTCTCACATGTATAATTTCAACATGAGTGATTTCTTGACCGTTCTTCTCCATAGGAACCTATTACGCTTTGGAATGGCTTCATCCTTCTGACTGACCGACCTCTTGATAATTCAAAAGTGCCTGTAATTGGTTTATTTGAAATAAATTCTTTGAGTTTGAGCATCTATCTACCTATATGGCGTTTGTATAAATATATTGAAGCATTTTTACTACTAGTGCGACTTTGCCATGCTTAAATAAAGTCGTAAAAATAGCAATTCCGATTGTACTTTTACAAAGTTGCTAAAGTCTGGCTATTTGAGTAACATTGTCAACCATTCTAAAGTTATAATTAAAGAACAACAATATAATTTCCAACACATTAATTCTGAACTTTTTAGTGGAAAGCAGTACAATTTCAATGAAAAATACTAATGGCTAAGCTAAAAGTCTACATAGAAAAGGTAAAGCTAACGTCGACCTATTAATTATATCAACAAAAATACCTAAATCTGTTTGTTTTGATAATAAAACAAAAATGTTCAGCAATTAAAACCAGAAAGTATCCTCAGTGAACCGATTGCATCTCTTAAAAATAAAAAGTAAATTGTTTAAATTTCCGGAAGCACCAAATTAAAAGATCCGTTTAATTAAATTCAAAAGCTTTTTCAACGTTAACTAAAAATAAAACAGTTAAGACCTACATGAAATGCTTCCTTTGTGCAAATAAAACAAAAGGTAAGTCGTGGAAACCACTAAACTGAGCGGGCATGTGAAGAACACAAACTAAATTAAAGAAAAACTAAACAGCAAGTAAACATCGACGAAGCATGTCCGGTTCGGGAAGTTAAGCTAATACTTGCTGGAAAAAGTTAAAAGCGTTGGTGAATCCGTTTCTATCGATATTTAGTGCGTACAAAAACGTTGGGAGCTTAACAAATATGTAGGTACTAGAAAAACATGTAACATAAAAACAAGTAACCATGCTGCTGTTGAAAACTACTTTTGTTGCTTCCTCGAGGGTTCTAATCCAAAATTTTCGATCATTAGTTGAGTCGGACCTAAGTCTGCTTCAATTTCGATATACTCAAATCTCTCCATCAAAATGGCCAATTTTCTGTCAACATTGCCAAACAGAATCAATATTATGATGTTATCTAAACTAATATTATAAAGAGAAAAGATTTGATTTGTTGTATGTTTGTTTGTTTGTTTTTAAGTAATGAATAAACTCAAAAACTGCAGAACTGATTTAAAAAAAATTACCTGTCGAATATTATACAGGGTGGCATTTTATTTGGATTCATGTACTGAATCCATGTAATCAGTTTTCGCGTCGATGTCCCTGCCACCCTGTATTATCACTGAGTAACTATAACTTATAAAGATATCACGCGGGCGAAGCCGCTGGCGGAACCTAGTCCAAAATATATTCAATATTTCGTAACAATATTCAACAACTAAACCGGCCGACGGCAGATTTGGAACAAATTTAATATAAACACACGAAAAACTAGATCGGGCCACAGGGCGTCACATCCAACCAAAAGTACGAGAAAAAACCGACAAAACCCGAACATAACGAGTAACCGATAGGAAAAGCAAAACCCAGCATCGAGCCTGAAAGAAACTAACTGCGAATTAATAGAGCAGTTAGGAGCCGTTCAAAACTACCCGCCAATGTTCAGCCGATTTAAATTCATACTTTATTGTACATGTGCAGTGAAAATATTCCGTTGCCTTTTTACACATTTGTAAATGGGAGGATTTAAACGTGCTTTTTGTAGGGATGTCGTTATTTGGTCCGTCAGTCACCCTGCTGGGGTTGCGGGTTTGTCCGAAAGGGATATCGCGGCCCCGGCACATAGGCAACCGAAGGAACACGGGTGGGTTCTAGTCAGTAAAAGTCTGACACATCCTCTCGCTCTGCCCAGAGCGGGAGAAGTCATTTGATGATGTCCCATACTAAAAAAAAAAAAAAAAAAAAAAAAATGGTCCGTCAGTCATCATCGTCGTCATTTGCGATTAGATAAAAATTATGTATAAAACATTCCAATGACGTGTGGCAAAATCAACTGCCGAATTCATAAATCGAAAGACCATGATCGTTATATGAAAAAAAAACTCGACACTAGCTAGATCCGAAGTCGACGTCCTTTGTAACAAATTAGCCGTAGATACCAAAGGAAAAATAACACATGTTCAAACAACTATTTTCTCAAATTTGACTTATGTATTTATGAGCTGATAAGATCACAGTGTTTACATGATACAAATTAAGTTAGAAACTACCTAACGTAAGCGACAAATGTTCGGATTATACTTTCCCATAAAAAAACTTTTATTAAGGAAGTAATTAATTTGAAAGAATGCTAATTTTTTCTTTTAATCGCTTCTTTAGCGCCGCAACTTTTATCTACTTTGTTTGAATTACTTTCGGCCGAGCAGTTCGCGGCAAGTTTCCAAACATTTTTATACTAAGTTATAACACTTTTATTATAATACAAAGCCATTGTTCCAAAATAAATTTATAAATGAAGTTAAAGTAGGTAAACGTAAATATTCCTTTTTAGGGAGACGAGTTAGGTCACTTTTTGTGGAGGAGGTGTTTCTTTACCTTTATACTTATAGTTTATTTCTCACAAAAGGAAAATAGGTGATCACCCTTTCAACATACAATAGACCCTTTTATTGCAATAAATCACATCATGAGTACCTACCACTGTTAGTTAATATTTGAAAAGCTATTCATAAAGCTTCACACACACAATGACATTAATATAAATATCCATAATGATTCCCATTTACTGCCACCCATGTTTATTGTTGACATTCCCAAAAATAAAACACTAGTACATTTTCCCTTTAAAACACCACTGCTGCGTTTCGATTCTGAAACAGAATCTATAATGTATTCGGTCGGCAAATTCGTGACTACTCAATACAGATCAAATATGAGCCAAATTGGATCCGTACATACGACGGATACCTGAAAAAAGGTTTGCAGCACCGTAACCAGGCATTTCATTCGATACACTTTGAAAAACGAATGAGACGATCGGGACAAACCGTTTCTGTTCGGTACCATGAAATTACCAAATCGCTTGTAGATACACCTCATTGTAGGTAAACAAAGAAACCACTTCGGACTGAATTGATTTGATTCTAGATTGTTCATTCTCGGAGGTTTATTTTGAGGAGTCATTGTATAAATAGCAAACCTATACCCAAACAAACGTTTTCTAGAAACGAAGTTGTTATGTGTTAACATGTTAGTTTATTTCGTTCATAACTTTCAACCAGTCATTGTTTATGATATGTTTTTTACCCGACTACGGCGAAGCAACACGGGGGGTTATGATTTTGACCGGTATGTATGTATGTTCATCTGTTACCTCATAACTTCTAAACTACTGATCATAATTTGATTAAATGAGGTATCGTTGGAAGCTTCTTGATTGTCCGCTGGTTATAGGCTATGTGACTACAATATGGCGCCCTCTAGAGGACATAAAGTCGTGAAATAAATTCATGAAGACATTTTGGGTATCAAATGAAAGTGCTTGACGAGCACATTTCATGTTACATCGAATAGATTACGTGTGACACCGGATTTTTAACTAAAAAAATTGCTGTTTTTTTTTTCGTTCAGGTTTACGCTATATCATTATTCATCGTATAGGTACAGATGTTCAAATCAGGCATTATAGACACCAACATTAGTTACCAAACACATCCTATCATAATTGATTAAGTTCATTAATTATAGATACGATCGTAATGATGATCAGCTAATCAGCCACTCCAGCTAAGTACCGTTTAAGACGGCTTCAATATCATCCGATGAGATTTTCATAGGTACAACTAATTAAAATTATAAGCAAATCTCGTGCTTTACGTTTGAAGTGAAAACCTGTAAGCCTAATTAAATTAGGTATTTCGAAAATAATAACTAAGTAAGGTGTTACTTACATTACCTACATTAAAGTAGAAGCGCGGACACATTTTCGTTTAATACAATTTTCACCTCCATAAACTTGATAATATAAAGTCAAAAAACACTTAAGTGAATAATTTCATACATCACTGTCGTCGGATAGTCGGTAAAGTATCCGTGAAATTATTCTGTACTCGGCTTTACTCCAGTCGGCAGCGGTCGGCATTTGGTAGATAGACATGCGGAAAATGAAATCGTATGGAAACTAAAGTCGCTAGAAGGTTGAAAATTTTTATATACGACATCTAAATTCTAACGTCTGATAAACTTATTAGTTTTTGAACTTTAGACTTTATATTCTGTTAAGGGTCCGAAACCATCAATAGCAACTTTCAATTTTTACGCGAGTATACACATTGATGCGCAAATTGATCGTCTCCTAAATGCAATAAATTGAAGCGATTGACAATATTACTACACTAAAAATTTATGGCAATTGATCAATCGCAATTGATCGTTGCGGGGACCCCTTAAAAGAAGGTATAATTGTTCACTTAGGTAGGTAAACAACCCTGGTTCAGGACATGGTTCGGAGCGAGAGTGCATGGGAGGCCGTCACCTCCTTCTGCGAAGCAGTTATGTTCGCGAAGGAGGAGGCGGAGCGCGCGAGGGAGATGCAAGCTGCACGCCCTCGCGGCCCTAGTCGCCGCAGGAGACGCCCCGGGCGTCGGGAGTCGAGAGCCGACTTCCGGCCACCGTAGGCGCGGGCTTGCGGACGGTGAGCAATGGGCAGCTCGCCGTCCGATAAGGACCAGGCCCGTGTCGACGGCGCGTTGTGTTCCACGCGCGCCTCAAAGAGATGTCAGCACCAACCGACGGGGTCGAAAGACCAATGCCTGCTGGGGTTGCGGGTTTGTCCGAAAGGGATAACGCGGCCCCGGCACACAGGCAACGGAAGGAACACGGTTAGGTTTTAGTCAGTAAAAGTCTGACACACCCTCTCGCTCTGCCCAGAGCGGGAGAAGTCATTTGATGATTTCCCATCCTGAAAAAAAAAAAAAAAAAAAGAAAAAAAGGTAGGTATACAACGTTTTGTGATGTCTTGAAAAACTAATAAATTCTAGTATGATTTTGGAAAATTGGCATAATGTAGGAACTCCCAAGAACATGCCATAGTTTTGAACTCTGCAAAAAACATCGTAGCATCTTTTAAATTGTCACAACTTTTTGTAAGTCAACCAAACTTTCTCAGCTCCCAGAGAATAGTGATCAGTAACTCCATCTGTTACGTTCTGTATGAAGTATCAAGAGTGCAGACGCACGCAACTCTATCACAAGCTTTACAACTGAATTGCGTAGTTCGTATAACCTACAAACCTAGGTACTGAAAAAACTTTATCGCAATGAAAGATATGGTGTAATAATGGAATGAATTCATTTTTATTATAGCTATTTTTAATTCACGACTAGCTGTTAACCGCGGCTTCGCCCGCGTGTACCGTGATTCTATGTCTAAAATAAAAGTAGCCTAAGTTACTTCTTATAACATCAGCTATCTGCCAGTGAAAATTCTGTCAAAATCGGTCAAGCAGTTTCGGAGATTAGCCGGAACAAACATATCGATGGTCAAAATAAAAAAAAAGGTTTTTTTGTTATTAGTACAGTATATACTTTCTTAAGCATTTAGTAAAAAGCTGTTATATTGACATTACTAGTAGACACTTCAATTTTATTAATTTGATGATATATTGAATACCTAAACCCTCATAGAAACTATCTCAGATGTCACGTACGTATTAAAAAGCCAGCCAAGTATGAAAATATTTGGCACCACCATGTTTTAAAAAGCTCAAAACATAACAAATGCGGGTAGCTAAGCTATCCTTCGACATAAACTTCTGTATGAAACTGTTGCTTTATATCATAATAAATATCTGAAGGTAAACTGTAAGCTAAGACCAAATTTCGAGAATCGAGTTATGAATGTTGCTAGAACTTTTAATGGACTGCATTCAGTTAGCTCTATGCAAAACTGCGTCATTTCATGCAGAAGTACAATATTAAATCTTAGCACACATCATATTCGTGGAATTTGCGTTTATCTAGGGAATTATGTGAAGTAATTTTGAAACGTTATAATTTAGAAAGTTAACACAAGTTGTTCGTGAAAATTCCCTCGTTGTTGTCAGTTTATCTGTTCGACCGTTAGTTATGTTTACAGTTAGGATTTGATATTAACTATTTCAATTAATAAACCATTGCCCCTTAATTAAATATTTAGACATTTAGTTTATTAGTATTGAATCCATATCCACAAAACTAAAACCGTAATCCTTTGTAACAACATTTAATTAATTGCTTCATTGCAAACACAACAGAACAATTTGTATAAACAAAATGTGTAAAGGCGTGTGCGCACGAACGAACAAAGAAACATTGTGAACACGGACATCGAACACTTTGTTCTCATATGCGTGCACTATCGAAAACCAAACATTGTGTTCGTCAAAAAATGTTCGTGACGAATCCAGGGTTACTAAAGCGAGCGGGGCGGTTGAGCGCAAAAACAAGTCAAACTGTGTTCGTGTTCGCTTTGCAAATTTACGTCCACACGTACGAACTATATGTTCCATGTTCGATGTTCGTGTTCACCATGTTTTGTTCGTTCGTGCGTACACCCCTTAATAGTTAATACACAAAGTAAACGCATAATGCAGTTTAACGCCACTGTGAAACAGCAATGGCGGCTCTATTACTTTAAAGTACAGCAACATTTAATCCCAACATTGCAGCCGACGTAACAATACAAAAATTACACTAGAAACAAGGCGAAACTGTGAAATTAGAATTGGTTTTCTTAATCGGCTGAGGTGGAGCTCGCTTGGTTCAATTCTGTCGCTTCCGAGAGCCGGCTGTTTTCAATACACCTCCAAATTGCTCCATTAAAACTTCTCTAACTGCCTTCAAACCGAATTGTTAACGCTTCGCCTACTACTGAACGTTGGACAATGACAGGTTCAGTCATTGAACATCGCGTTATTGTCTCTTTGAAAAACCTTTACCGCTGTATTGCACTTTGAGTGACACTTTTTAATTTTTCTATCTTGAATTTTTCTGACACCACCCGAGAGACCCTATTACTTAGGTTTATTTTTGTATCTGACGTTTAAGTAGCATTAAATACCTATTTTAAAAATATTTTTTCCAATACTAAAAGCTTTTTTGGTTTAGCGGTTATTATTTAAACTCTTGGGTACCTACACAGCCTGCCGAGGTAAACAAGTAGGTAGTGATACCTACAAAGTGGCTTCATATTTTCAGAGGCAACCATGAAAACTTTTTAAAGTAATATAATCATCCACTAGATACACACTACAAGTGGTAAACTTTAACTACTATTTGGCTCACTTTCAAAAGTTCCAGCGTGTCTGCCACGGATCGTGTCTATTTTCCACTTTTTGTAGTTCGATTAAAACATGCAGTCGCTCTTTCCGTTCTATTCATGTATGCGATGCACTTGAACGAATTTCACAGAAAGGTGTGTGGAAAATGAGAGCAAATAGCGCCCGGGAGCGAGCGTCATTGCGCTCAAAATAGAGGAATACTAAATTCAAAATTCAAATATTCAAAAGTCGTTTATTCAAACTAGGCTGAGAATCCGCACTTTTCGAACGTCAAAATTACATAAGACAGTTCCCCAAAAACGCCCACCCTTCACCACTTCCTAGTGCTTAAGCTGGGAAGACTAGTTTTTGTAAATATCGGCCGAACCACCACGGAGTTTCTTCAATAAAAGAAACAGCTCCTAGGAAATATTGATAGTGTAAACCTGAATTTTGTTGCATGCTCCTAGTGTATTGCTCCTCGGAAATGAAATTCTTCGACTGTGCCATCTCGCTATTCAAAAAAGCATGAAAATTCTAAGAAAAGTTGGCTCTCGTATAAAAGACTCGGCACTAATGTTTGTATAAATCGTACTTACCTGGCCTGCCTCGGCATCCAGTACGTTAGGTGTTTTGAATGCGAGGCCAAATTGACTCCATTAAAAGTTTTGAAAGCGCTCGTAGCTTAGATAATTTACTGAGAGAGTTATGCCGTCTATAAAAGCATACGTGGGTACTGAAAACTAATGAATTTATGTTTGTGTTTATATTTTCGTACTTAACTTTGTTAAGTCGTAGCTTAATGCTTTAGGTGGTAGAAGTTGTTACCCACATACCTATTTGAGTAACTGATTACCTATGTCTCTTGAGTAAGTATTTATAGCTACCGACAAAAAATAATATAGGATAGGTACCTATATTATTTTTATATATAGGTACGACTTAAATAATGTAACTACCCCAATGATTGCCGTAGAGAAAGCTGATGGGTACTCAAACTTTATATCCAATCGCTTAAATGGTGCTTGTGTCGCCATCGCCACTCAGCGAATATCTTTTTAAAAGTAGGTACTTAGAAATATCTAAGTACCTACTTTTAAGCTTCATAATATTTCATCAAGTTTAATAGAAGTAACTTACTTTGAGAGGAAACAGTACCCTAATTGCGTAATACACGATCAATCAGAATCTGAATCGTTTTGAAATAGATAGGTAATCCATTGATTCATAAGTTCGAAAAAAGAATCTGCTCAACAACGTAAATAAATAACGCAATGAATGTTGTTGAACTGTCAAAATGAAACAGATTAGTCGAAAATGTGTTGCGTAATTAGATTGCTGGTTTATCGTAGCCGTAGGAGAAGATAATCGGTCATTATAGAAAACCAATTTCTATTCTCTAGTTTAGTTCACAAACACGAAACAAGAAATTGGCTGATAGATTAGAGTGCCTATACACACGTATCTATCTATATTATCGTGGGCAAACTTTTCCTTTGAAATGGTGGTGATCTCACAGAGGACGGGACCCCATAATTGATAAGAGAGCGTGGGGACACAGGACGCAGTAATTAGGGAACGGGGAAGCAATTATGACTTTAATAGGAGCACGATGCTCGTGGCCCGTACGTTTGCTCCTTAATAATGTTATGTGTTGCTTTGTTGGGCGCTTAAATTTGATAAAGGAACTGTTATAAACCAACAATCAACTTTATTGTGTAGTGCTGACTCATCAGGATTGCGGAGAGTTCATGTTTTTCCCAAAAGTGCTTGAACATTCGAGCATTAGTTTGACAACCCTTTTTTGAGATAAATCGAAAGTGCTGTACTGGATACATACATGCGACCAGCGGCCGGAAATGTTAGTATGAAAATCCATATCTGTCGCGTTTAGCGGCCGAATAAATGACTAAGCAAACTCATATCTATCGTTTAATTTAAAAATGGAACGAAATTTTTTCTTCGAAACAAGGCAACCATCATTACAAAGATTTTATTTAAATTTCGAACAGGCTTGCAAATAGAGCTGTATAAGTAAAACAAAATCAATTAATGAACATATTCGCGCGTGTTTTTATTTAAATTGTTGATCTTTGATTCGCTTCGCCTTTCCCTCGGCCCACATTTTCACGTTCGTCTATCAATGCCTCTTTTGCAGGCCGCTGCAGTAACGTACTATTTTCTGTCTGACTAACTCTCGAATAAGCGCAAGAGCGCAACCGATTGGTCTGAAACGGCCACCCTGTATACGTCAGCCAAGATGTCAGATGTGACACGTCATATGCGACTGCTGTAAGGCTCACTCACTTTTTAGGATACCGTAGAAAACAGAGAAACCTCATAGTTTCGCCATGTCCGTCTATCTGCCTGTCTGTTCGCGGCAGTAGTATATGTAATAAAATTAAAAGGAAAACTATCACAGCTAAGTAGGCTTCACAAGTTAACGAGTAATAATCGACCAACTTACATTTGCAATTGCTAAAACAAAACTTCTCCCATACAATCCGTATGAGAGAACATGTTTTTCAACTAAAATGTTAAGTTTATTCTTGGGATAAATTCATCCCAACTACGGAACCCTTTATTGTGCGTGGTCCAACACGCACCTGGCCGGTTTTTTTTTTATGCGTCTTCTTGCGCTACCAGAAGGCCTCGTGAAATGTACCTCGCCCTCATGACATTTAGATCTTGCCCCTCCACTGCTGGTGAGTATGGTTATTACTCTGAGCGTCCCAAGTTTTGCGTTTAGATATTGCAAATAATTGCGTTTTGATAGTCAGATTTAATCAAATACTTGTTTATTCTTTTTTCTATATGCAGCTTAATAAAAAAAGCTGATGCATAAAAAGAAAAGCCCTGTAACTATTTCATATAATGTAGGTATATACTCTCATTCATGAACGCTTCTGAATCTAAAACGACACCAAAACTGCCATGCTTCTTTGACACATGGGTAGACCATGACCTAGGTTAGGACATAGGATACTTTTTATCCCGATATTCCCACGGGATTGAAACTTATGCGGGTGAAACCACGGGGTGCAGCTAGGTGGTAAATAAAGGAAGCGATCACGAACACGATAGCAATTAACCAGTAACCACTGTAAGTAATTGAACGCCGCACTCGATCGCAAGTGACTTTTGAAAAGCTGTGGTTTAGCCTGCTCGGTTAAACGGGGTTTAAATTGGATGTTTTTTTTTTTTTTTAAGTAATGTACCTACTTAATTAATAGAGAACAATCTTTATATGTGCCAAAGGCTATATACAGGGTGGCAGGGACATCGACACGAAGCGCGAAGATTTTTTTTAATAACCGACGATAAATTTCAGCGCAGGGGAGTTCAGAATCGTGTACTGAATCCATGGTAGCCGGCTTCGCGTCGATGTCCCGGACATCCCGTATAAGCTTGCACCATACATTCAATGAACCTAACTGACGAAATGTAGGATAAGTACTGTATCTGTTCTATGCACATAATACATACAATACAGTACAAATAAATTAAATTGAAGTTTCTGTTTGTAATATCAAAATCATAAATCAAAGCTTTTTATTAAATGCATGAAAGTATACAAGTGCGGTACTTATAACAAAAAAAAACAATCTTTTAATCTGTCTGTCTGTTTGTTCCGGCTAATCTCCGAAACGGCTGTACTGATTTTGACGGGACTTTCACTGGCAGATAGCTGATATTATAAGGAGTAACTAAGGCTACTGTTGTTTTATTTTAGAAAAGGAATTAGGGTCCACACGGGTGAAGCTGCGGGCACCAGTAGGTAATAATATTATAACTATGGGAGACCAAGCTATGCTCTGGTGAAAATAGAGAATGCTCATTTAATAGTACAGGATAGTTCATACTAATTCCATGCTGCCATGATACTAGGTACTTAGCAATTCCATGCTGCGATGATAGTAGGTATTTACTAATTCCATGCTGCCATGACAGTAGTAGTAGTCACTTATCGAGACTTAGTGTGGTTTTTTTTTTACCGCACCTAAACTGAACGAATCAAATAGGTACGTCAAAAAATCATAAATAAATAGTTACATCACCGTGTGCAAGTGATCGTGAGCATTTTGTAAATCAAAAATGACAAAACAGTGACTCTTTTCAAATGGAAATTTTAGATTCAAATTTTGATTATGGTAGTGGATAAACTAAAATTAATATAGAATAGTGTTGTTTTGTCTTAATTCTAGTAAAGTTTTTTACTTCTACAACGAAATTTTTGACGTAGCCAAAAAGACCAATGTGCGGATCATGGTCTATTATAACAAGGTCTGACATTCCGGGATCAACACATGCTTACGTCACTATCCAGTTGCAACAAAACACGATTAAGGAAAGATTTTCAGAAACCAAAGCTTTTAAATTGTCGTTTCGTGTGTCTAATCAAACGAAACAATTCAATTTAAACATAAACCAACGTAATTGTTAATTAAAACCTCATTGTTTTATCGGATTCGCACAGGTAATTAAGGTGGTTGGGGAGTTATTATTACAAACTTCTGGTAGCACAGATGTGATGACGTAGACATTGTGTTGCCCACGTGACCACTGTGTTTCGGAATGCCATAACTGGCGAAGTATATTATTTTAGTTATTACTCTTAGATGTTATTATACCATGGCCATGGTGCGAATAAAGATTACCAGATTTAAAAAAGTCTATTTTTCTCTATGGCAAAAACTTAAAGGTTTTAAGGCTTGTGCAGACCAGCGCAACTTGTCGTGCGACACGACGCCGGTTATTGTTATACCATTCAGTTTTATTAGAAATTGCATTGTTTGAGTAGCGTCGCGCGACAAGTCGCGCTGGTCTGCACAAGCCTTTTAACTTTAGCAGTGTGACCAGATTTAGCAGAATTCTGCGATTTTAGCAGAATTAGATCCCCTAGTTAGGGCTTAGCAGATTGCGTCGCAGAATGGAAAAGATAGCAGTTTTTGGCTGAACCTTATGAAACCTCCGTAGGACAATCAATCTGCCTAGCTTTTTCCCAACTATGTTGGTTTCGGCTTCGAGTCTAACCGGATGGAGCTGAATACCAGTATTTTACATGGAGCGACTGCACATCTTTATGTTTTCATCTTGCTTATTGCGTTTTAATATGTCTGCATTTTTGAAAATATTATTTAATAATGACAAATTACGACTTCATTCGTGACTGATTTTCGGAATTAATACAAAAAAAAAATTGCTGATTTTAGGGTAGCATCTGGCATAATGTCCAATTTTAATCTAGTGTCATGATTTCTTTGATTAAATTTAAGTATTACTTAAATATTGAATTATAATATCCACTATGCTAACACTGTCAAATGTTTTTAAATGTATTTTCATTATTTCAACTCAATGTATTATTTTACTTTGGCAACACTCAGAAATAACGGTTATGATAATATCGTTATTTCTGGTTGGGGCAAAATTATCCAAAATGGAAAAATGTAGTGCAGAATCAGTCGCGGTCAGTCGTTATTGGATTGTGAAATAGTACAGTTGTGCTGAAAGTATTACCAAGAAAAGGGTGTTTTCCTTACACTGGTCACACTGCGTTTGGCAATTGGCATTGACAATTGATATTTCAGTTTGCTAAACAGAGTTTAGAAATCGCCGCCAATTACTTTATTTGTATTATTGTTTCTTCATGAAAAGGAGAATATTGCAGTAACAACCATGGCGTACGGTAAAATGCATAGATTCTTTCTAAGAACAGTTGCCAGTCAAGGAGTTTTATCAATCATTGACGCACAGACAGTTTTGGAAAGGTTTAACGGTAAGAAACTACAAAAACAACGAAACTAATAGTATTCCATGGTATTTAATCAAGTACCAAACTTATTATGCTACTAATGAAGCGCTAAAGTAACGTTATCTACAGATTAAATAGTGAACTTGTGTATGTGGTGGAGGGATGAGGGTGAACTGAATTTATTCCATGAAAAATCATTAATACACCCATCACTGGCCTCTGAATGAAGGGCTTAGGGATGTGAATTAACAATAATGAAGTACTTGATTGCTATCCCACACATCAAAACAGTTGAAGATCAAATGCCTGTTCAGCAAAAACAGTAGTAAGTAACAAACATACAAAAAAAATATAAATTTCATTTCAGATGAAGAGCAATTACTGTCAGTCACTGATTTAGTGAAGGCTATCAATGATGAAATACGACCATATTACCAGGAAATAAAGATAACCAAAGATGAAGTCTCAAATGAGGATGTAGTTGTATTTTTGTCTCTGGCCGATGATGCTGCAACTAAAGCACAGAACATATTTTCCTCTACTGAACTGGAATATTTCAGGGTGCTTATTGAACAGATCATGAGTACTGAATCAAGGCAGATTACAGGAATCAATGCAATGAATTTAGTTAGTAGTATGAAATCTAGTTTCACTAAAACGGATGCACAAGTGAGTATTGTTTGTATATGATTGGATCAACATATTTGAATTGATTAGACAGCCAAGTGTGTTGAAGAAGCCATAACTCCTTACAGACAGCCGAGTTTATGTTGAACTATCGGCATAATAAGCAAAGTACCTATTTAATTTTTCAATAAAATTACTGGGGTGTATCAAACAACCTCTACATGTGGCTATACATAAATGCATGTCTGCCACAACCTGGGCAGTGAGCTTGCCTTGTAGACTGGTTTTTCTTTATCATGACACAAATTATTTGCATTTGTGTAGTTTGTGCTGATCCAAGACCAGATTAAAGCAATAACATTACAATTATAACATTTCAGAAACTGCTGAACACTTGGTGCAGAATGCGGTACTTTGATAAGGTACAGGATAACTATGCCTTAGGAGTGAGAGCCATCCATGAGTTTGAAGGATATTTTCTACAGAACATGCCACATGCTGTGGAGGAATGTGGCCTTTGTAAACATGTTGTCTTCAGAGTATGTGACACTGTTTTTTAAATTAGAACCTTAATTGATTGAACACATCACCTGCTGTATTGCTTGAAATTGTTTTCACATTATATCTAACTAGCAACCTGCCCCTGCTTTGCACGGTTTTTACGGCTTGACAAAACATTGAGGTTTCTATATTATATAATAATAATACCAGCCTATTACTATCCCACTGCAGGGCAAAGACCTCTTCTCATACAGAGAAGGCGCGATCATTGATCACCACTCTTACTCAAGACGGGTTGGCGATTTTAGACTTATATTAACTATAAGTCCAGGTTTTCCTCACAATCTTTTCCTTCACCGATGTCAGTAATGCCCAAGATAAACTCAGAAAGTACATATGAATTGAAAAAGTCACATTGGTACTTGCCTGGATTTGAACCCTCAACCTCGTGCATGAGAGGCGAGGCCTTAACCACTGGGCCATCACTACATTCTTTATTATATGTCAGTTTAAATAATACACAAAAAACTTACAGAATAGATTCTCTAAATCAGGGCAAAAACTGCATCAATATCCGTTTTATAGTATATTTTGTATTGTAATACTTTTTCTTTATGTAATGTATAATCTGGTGTACAATAAAGTATATATTAAAAAATTAATAAATATAGTTTAGATGAAGAAAGCGGTCACGAAAAGTGACTTTAATTTATAATATGTCTGGTTAAGAATTTGTTATCATGGAAACAAGTTTGATATTTGAAATTATCTACATAGTTAACTAGACAACTATAAGCTGTGATGTCATCAATGGCAATAGCATGTATTTCCTCTAAAGCACGAAACACATCAAATGAATTGTTTGCTCTGAAGAATTGGGCAAGACCAAGCTTTTAGTAATATTTCTTAAAGCCTTACATTATGTTATTTCAGGGCTACAATTGTCCAGGATGTGCTCAAGCTGTCCATACAAAGTGCCTGTTGCGGTATTTAGAGAGGGTACAAAAGTGGCCGTGCTGCAAAATTGACTTTGAGCAAGAACAACTGGAGCGTTTGAATACTGAAGGGTTAGTTTGATATTACTGATTGGTTTGACTGCTTAGGGATCCTGAATTCCGAAATCCGGAATTTATCAGTAGCAGCCTGGAGTTTAGGTTTGTGCCTGTTTTGTCACAAATGGTTTGCCGGGCTATTACACGGGCGGGTGTTTTCGTACACCTCTGCCAAATCATTTGGGTTATTCAGGTGTGTCCTTATTTTATTTTTTATAGTTGGTCTGCTTAGTCGAAAGGTACCACATCATCGATTTTTAACCTATGGTATACAGGATGGAAAAAAACCGCTGTGTCATAGAAAAGTGCAATACCTACGCCTAGTTATATAATTATATGTGAAGACGATGCATCTAAAAATAAAAAAATAAATTACTATACCACAATATAGGTAAAAAGATTTTTTTAATAATAGTGATATTTCATAATATTTTTAATCAGTGCCAGATTACCACCCACGCAACTTTTGGATACTACACGTGAGTCTGAAGAAAACACCACTGGAGCAGAGTCTACACAAACTCAAGAATCATCTGAACTAATGGATGAGACCCAAGAAGTCATACCTGAGATCTCACAGAGAGTATCTAGGAAGCGAAAGCGGCAAATGTAAAATAATAATAATGCTACATTGCTAATGCTAATTCATTACTGTTTGGTAAGGTCACCCATTTATCATTAACTGCATCCTGTAGAAGTAGCAGTATTTACAGTTTTTAGATGAAAATGAAACCCACTTTTGGTTTGTAGTTTTGTTGGTTTGTATTAAAATTTATTTAGAAACAATATTATAAAAGTAATTGCACTCGGCTAGTAAAGTTGTGTCACATTAGTGCTTGTGTGTTTTCTAGTCATTGATTTAAGTGTTAAAAATCAGGATCTTGTTCTGTGTTAATCGTAATATTCTGGTCTCAATCACCATTTACGTCAGACCACCTAAATTACCTTAGCATATTCAAATATTTCAGTAACGTAGTTTTTCATGACTCCATCAAGCTTCACAAAACAATAACTTACATAAATCAATACAGCACTATATGCTTTTGTATCTAACCTTATTATTTAAGAATATGCACAACGTAACTCTATAACATGCAAGTCATTTTACTGTTAATCCATAATTATTTTTTCTAATAAAATTATATCTATATGCCTTATGCATTATAAGTGAAATATTGATGTTCTACTTCTTAATAATAATAATCTTTATCAATTCCAGATCATCACAAACACAAGTTGCCATTACACATCCTGCTACAGACAACAATACTGTAGCAGCGCCTACACAAGTTCTGAATACACGTTCTTCAAGGAACAGTACTTTAGCCGAGCCTACTCAAGTACTTACTACACGTCGTTCTACAAACGATAATATTTTCGAAGTTCCGACACAAGTTCCTACTTCACGTCGTACTACAAGGACCAGTGCTGTAGCCGAGCCTGCTCAAGTCCTTACTACGAGTCGTTCTAAAAACGATAATATTTTCGAAGTTCCGACACAAGTTCCTATTTCACGTCGTTCTACAAGGACCAGTGCTGTAGCCGAGCCTGCTCAAGTACTTACTACGAGTCGTTCTGCAAGCAATCATTCTGTTGCCAAGCCTGCTCAGGTACT
The DNA here is from genome assembly GCA_947364205.1 of Agrochola lota. Classification (NCBI taxonomy): domain Eukaryota; kingdom Metazoa; phylum Arthropoda; class Insecta; order Lepidoptera; family Noctuidae; genus Agrochola; species Agrochola lota. The sequence continues at coordinate 10,189,900 of OX376227.1, read as the reverse complement.
TACTACTCGTCGTTCTACAAAGGACAATATTGTCAAAGAGCCAACACAAGTTCCGACTGCTAGTAATTCTAAAAGCAACAATACTGTAGCCAAGCCTACTCAAGTTCCGACTTCACGTCGTTCTACAAGGAATAATACTGTACTGGAGCCAGTAACAGAAATTCAAGAGTCATTTGAAAATTTGGATGTGACTGAGGAAGTCAAACCCGAGATCACACAGAGAGTAACTAGGAAGAGAAAGCAAAAAATGTAACTTGCTACTAATAATTTATGAACGATTTATCTCTTTGGTAAGATTACTTGATCGTCTATATTTGATTAGTTTTATTCTTTTTTTGTAAAGTTGCAGCATTTGATTTTAGTTCTTTTTTTAAATTGGTCAGTAGATTTTTTGTACTATTTTGTTATTATTGATTAGTTGGTGGAAATATCTATTGATCTCGACCTCTCTTGTGCCTTTTTAAATGCCATGTTATATGTTTCAAGCATTGTTGTTTGTATAGTGCAGGTTTTAAAAAGTCAGCAGATATTTCCTCTGAGACATACTTTTTAGTTTTATTACATGTATAGATTAAGTAGCGATGGCACATTTTACAAGCGATTTTTTAATAATTCGTTTTTATATTATTAGTGCTATATCACTGAAATTCCAGTATTTACGTATTTGTTTGCCCTTGCTAAATAATCTACCACAACTTGAATATGCTTTAGACAATTTTTCATTATATTCGTACCAAAAATGTTAGTCGGTTTCAAATAAACGCAACATTAAAAAGTAAAACTAATTTAATTATTCTAATTAACAGTATATTAGTCATTAATAATAACGTTATCTAAAACATACCATGAAATCTTTAAATAGCTAAATAAACATTCTCGACTTTCCTATGAACGATTTTAGCCGATTTCGGGTAATAGTCTAGTAGGTACTTCCATTGGTCCAACTTTAAATATACAATGTCGACGACAGTGCGTGCTCGGAAAGAAAAATGGTGGACCACTCCCACGAACAAACCCTTAAAAACAATAAATTTTATTAACGTTATGAAAGCCATGATTGCCTATAGATACAATGCAGGATCACGGTATGTAACAGGTTCATCATCATCATTTCAGCCGAAAGACGTCCACTGCTGGACATAGGCCTCCCACAACCACCACCGACTTCCACCAGAACCTTTCGGTCCATCGGCCATCTGTGCTGCGAGCAATGTGCCCTGCCTATTGCAACTTAAGTTTGGCAATTCTTCGGTCTATGTCGGTTACCTTGGTTCTCCTGCAGATCTCTTAATTTCTGATTCGATGACGTAAGGAAACTCCAAGCATAGCCCTCTCCATTGCCTTCTGGGTGACTTTTAGACTTTTAATAAAGCCCATTGTTAGCGACCATGTTTCAGTGTTTGCGTGTCATCACTGATAACACGCACTGGTCAAAGACTCGTCTGGAGACACTGCGGTGTGTGGGACGAGAAGTTATTGCGTAGCTTCCCGAACGCTGCCCAGCCGAGTCGGATTCGACGATGGACCTCTTTCTCGAAGTTGGACCTACCTAACTGCACAGTTTATCCTAGGTAAACATACTCGTCCACAATTTTGAGTGTAGCGTCCCCGATCTTCATAAGACCGAGTGTTACATGATAAAATACAGTAATCAAGCCACTTTTAAAAACAGTGGTTTTGTATCAATTGATTATTAAAATATTATATCAAAATTACAGAACCTGAGCGATTCCAAAGCTGTCTTCCGGTCCTAACACATCATAAATTGACTCTGTCAAATTCTGATGAACTGTTAGCACTTCAACCTGAAAGTAACCATTACAAATGACTCATTAAAACAGTGAGTTTGTGATCTTTTCAGTTACTTTTGAATTCAGAACTCTATATCGTAAGCGACAAGGTTCAAATTCCATTGCAACAGAAATTAATTTAAAACAATTTTATTACAAATGGTCAATCAAAAATCAACTTACACTACATTACGCTAATGTAGATAGTTGATTAAAAGCGTATACTTACGTGTAAATTATCTAAGATTGAGTATTCAAGCATACATAATAACGATTAATATAAGTGACATATTGTCGATGATATCATAAGTGAGATTACCTCACACCCTTACCTGTCCTCTATGTATGAAGTAGATGCATTGGTCTGAGTCAGCGCATTGAACGATATAGTTGCCAGGGAAAAATACACAGTGTTTCATCCACATGGCTAGCATTCTTCGGAAATCATCGTCAGTTTTGCTGAATATGACAGATTCCCGAATGTGCGATCCATATACGGCTTGCATTACTTGACAGCGGAGACGGAAAGGTAGCTTGTAGACTAAGGCAGGCATCTGTCGTATTTATGTATAAAAGGAACAGTGTTGGCTATGTGTTTTTAGATTGATCTATACATCTATGTGGTGAAGTTTAGGGAAATACTGTCTATAAACTTCAGCAATGACAAAACATGATCACGTTATTGGGTGTTAAATAAAAAAAACCTTTGCATAATTAGCCTATACTTTTCTCACTGCTGGAACACAGGCTTCCTCTCTTCGAGAGGGAGTGGGCTGTAATCTACCACGCGGGCCCAGTGCGGGTTGGTAAATGTCACATGTCTTAATTTTTTTGGTTCTAGGACATGCCGGTTTCCTCACCATGTTTTCCTTCATCGTTTTTGAGAGCAGTGGTGGTGAAATTATTTACTCAAAGCTAAGCCTGCCTGGGTTCGAACCCACAACAAAAAAATCCTTTAAGTAATTCAAATTTGTGTGCACGCTCATTTACATCTGTTTTGAATTAACTACTTATATTGGGATGTTACGTTATAAATTGGCATTTGCCTATTTGGCAACGACTGTGGTGGGCGTAGTAAAGGCTAAACAAATGACAATCATGCCAAAATATCTGTTTTGTTATTGGCTATGTTGGCCCTTCCCCTAAAATTCCGATATCTTCATGATATTTTCTTCCATAATGAAAGTTTTATAGGTAAGTACCGTACTCGTTAATCTTTTGGAGGTTCATTCGGTAGGTTATGTATGTTTTTTTTAAGGAGACAGTAAATGAACACCTGTTTTCCTTGTTGTCTATTCCATAGCTCGCGTACGTAGTCCCACATTTTGCTCATTTGATGGGCACTCAGATCCATATCTCGGAGTCCGTCTCTCAATTCGTTGATGTCATAATCGTATGCTATGCGAGATGACGAATGAGCTGTGATCATTGCTGACATTTCTGATATGAGAAGTCCTGGAAAATATAAAAAAGGTACTAGAACCTACTTATACCTGAGGAGTGACTGAAACCTTATTAAACATAATCGATAAAAACAAAGTATTCCCGTTACGAATCTGTGCATATAAGAAACTAGTTTTTATCCGCGGGGTCACTTCCGTGGTCTATCCCACAGGAATGATCAATCAATCAGTTTCTAAAGTAACCTATAACACTACGGTCTAAAACCTGTCTATGCTTCTCGTATCAATCAATCTGCCTAGCATTTTTCCCAACTATTTTGGGGTCGGCTTCCAGTCTAACCGGATGGACCTGAATACCAGTTTTTTATATGAAGCGACTGCCTATCTGACCTCCACAACCCAGTCACTGGGTAATACGATACCCCTTGGTAAGACTGGTTGTCAGACGGGCTTCTGACGATCTGTAACGACTGTCAAACATCCACGAATGACAGCCGGGACCAACGGCTTAACGTGCTTTCCGAGGCACGGAGGAATCTCGGTATATACATATGGTCACCCATCCACAGACCAACCCCGGAAAGCGTAGCTTAAGCTGACGGATCCACCCGTGCGGCAGTTATTAGTTAGCCACGAGCTCCTCTATGCTTTTCGTGTAAAGACGCAAAATACGCCCTTGGACGTCGAGTTGCGGACACCGTTGTATAATACACATGCATGCATTCTTCTTCTATTCGTGTCGAAGGTACCTTTTACCTTGCCGGGCTGGCCGGCTCTATGCTGCATTACAGAAGGACAAACCAACGTTTCTTCTTTTCGTGTGGTTAATGACCACACGAAACAACAACTCAACTTCAGTGTCAGAGTTCTTATGCCACCCATGCATCTGACTTGGCTTCACATGCCGTCGAAAAATATCTCCCAAGCATGCCGGTTTCCTTATGATGTTTTCCTTCACCGTTTTTAAAGCAAGTGATAACTACGCACATGAATCCGAAAAGTCAGAGGTGCGTGCCTTAGGTTCGAACTCGAGAACTCGGTTAGGACTTGGCAGTCCGACGGTCACACAACTAGGCTATTGCTGTTAACTTTCGCATTATTATCTAATAATGGTAGGATTGTCTAAAATATTTTTAAGAATATGTTAATTCTTCGTCACTTACCTGTACAAAACTTAATAACGATAATAATTATGATAGTCTCGATAACTTCGAAACTGTTTTGTGAAGACACGTCTCCGGTACCGGTTATTGTTAGTAAGTTGATCATGTACCACAGCGCTGCCACGTATAAGGCAAAGTAATTACCCTGTGAACACAAATAAAAGATTAATTAATCATTATTACCTATTGGTTTTGTAAGTTTCTTTTAACTTCATACCCTGATGGCTATAAGGCCAAGACCAATATATACCAAGGGTACTTATTTTCATATTCTACAGCAAACAATTCTTCGCTTTTCGGATGCCTCAATTAATTTATTCTTAGGTACGTATACTATCATACTTCTGGAAAACGTCACTCACACCTTCTCGACATAGAACGTGCAGTTAATTCGTTTATCTGGTCAATCCCGAAGGTTTCCCTTTGCGACATTGGTCCCACTCAGCCACTCGTTCAGTCGTCGTGATTAATGCACACCTTAAAAGACCAACTGTTTTACAAAATGCATCAATAATAACCTCAGAATATTTTGCCCTCAAATTAAGTGCTTCCTTTGACATCCAGTTCGCTGATGTGCAGTGTACAGGAGTCAGACACGACAACTTGAAGAAAAGGCAAGCGTTCACGTGCGATAGTATCGATGCCCATATGGCTATTGTGCTGAAAATTTTCAAAATTGTAAGTTGTAGGAAGATACCAAACGAATACTCAATCAACCGCCGACTTGAAGCAACATTGTGAAGTCATTATGGAATATTGTGAGTTCAGTTTGACGTAAAGTTTAAAATGTATAAAAAAAACAGGAAACTGCGTACCGTTAGCTCACATTCGGCGTCTGACAATGAGTGAGCAAACGTTACGTTTGGTCTAAACTGTCTCCGGAATTTCTGTGGACTAAATATGCCTACTATTTTCTTAGTAGAAATAGCCGTGTTAAAAATATCCAAGAATACTTACGTCAATTTAAACAATAAATTCGCCGAACCAATACTCGATTTCCTATGCGTTCGATACGTAAATAAATACGAAATTCTAGTTAGTTGAGGCGACCGCGTATAGCAAAACAAAGCCATCTTCATAGGCGGTGCCAAAGATAAAGCGAACACGAAGTAGCATACCAGAAAGTTTGCTAGAAAGTCCCTTCTTCGAAGATATATTTTGGAGAAATACCTGAAAGGCAACAAAATCGTGTTCAGTTCCAAGTTTGCCTAAGATGGTATAAGGGCGATTTCAGAAGTCTGTTTAGCACAATTCTACGATGATGATGATGCCTTCTAGCCGATTTCGGCCACAGCGACTGCGTTCGATGACTTTTAGGGTGGTTGAGAGCTTAGATGTGCTGCTCTTTCATGTGTTCTCGTATGCTACGTCTAGCATATATCCAACTACGGGCGAGAAACTGGAGCACAAAGCGGCCATTTCAGAACAACGTTGACGACATGATACATTATAGCTGTTGCTAGACCGCTACACCGCTTTCAGGTCATCACGTCTTATCTAATTTTGACCTCCTTTATTGAAAGGTAACAGCAATGAAGCGATAGCTCAAAATTACTCACATTTTCCTGACTTTCTTTGGATTCAATACATAATCTCCATATCTATTCATGTAACCGCTATGGACGTCCAGAAAAACTTTAAATAGAAACAGGATGTCGAATATGACGCAAACGTGAAAGAAATATGGCACTGAGAGAAACGCCATTTGGTATACAAGCAACATGAAATCGCAGTACGATATGATGAGAATGAGATATTCTGGAAATAAACAATAGAATTTACTATTAAAATATCAATACATTCAGAATACTAGTGTAAATCATAGAAATGAAGCGATTCACTTACCCATAAATGTAACTATTTTGCTGTCCGGTATGATGCTGCTTCGAAACCATCTGGAATGCAAATAATGATTAAGTGAATTTTAATTAAAGAAACAGTCACTATAACTTTAATTATTAAAATATCCGCGTTCACAGAGATTTATAATAACGACCTGTGTGGCTTGAAAAACATAAGTGCTGCTGGAGTATAATCTACGTTTCCTGCCGATGTAATAGACTTCGAACCGTGCGATTCTGCGATGCTTTTGTCTGGACTCTGAAAAGTTTTAACAAAGACATATTTCAAGGAGAGAGTGAGAGCAATATAGTTTACTATTTAGTAAGTACCATACCTATTTCTTTCACAAATAGTATAGTATACAGACTATATTTCTCGAATGAGTCTTTAGAGTTCAATCACAAAGCTTTAAGCTTAAATAGGAAAGTGAACGCAAAACTAGGTTCATAGATGGCGCCATTAGCATAAGTAGTTAACAAAATGTCAAATGTCTTTTTATGGATTTGAACACTTTGAACACGCAGCATTGATACAATACCTAATCTTTAGATTTACTGAAATCTATTTATTTAACAAACTATGATAAACCAGTGTGTACTGTTTGTGCTGCTAGCGCCACTAGTGGTGAAAGTTAGCAGTTTTCTCCCATTTAATTAAATCTTTACCTCTACATATACATTTGCATCTATCTCAACGTCTTCTTCTTCCTCGTCTCCAGGTTCATACGACAGCGGAAAATTCGTTAACTGCAAAAAAAAAAAACACGTGAATTCAAATACATAAGAAATACAAAACGAACATTAAAGATGTTAATTAAGTATATCAGTTACTTCCGTGCTGTTCCTTTCGGATGCTATCGTCGGCAGAACGTAGTCTTTCGGCGCAGATTCAACTGAATGCTTTACTTTTTTTAGAACTGATGGATAACTCTGCAATTAAAGTTTTTTTTTTGCTGTCTATAGAGCGAACTTAGAATTTACTCAAGCTGATACGACAATGCACCTTATTTGCATAAAGATAATACTCATATACGTATTAAACGCTTGATTAGGTACAGTCGCATATAGTATATTGCAATGTTTTGATGTAATACCTTCAATAGTGCGTAGAAATCCCTCCCTTGAATACAAAGCAAGTCAATGTTTCGACTAGCAATAATATTTGACATGGTCAAATACTTTCTGGCTCCTCGTATGTTTCCGAATATTCCTCCTGGACCCATACATGCCTCCACTTCATTAATATTTGACATTACATCTACCTGTTTTGCAAATATAACAATAAATCCATATTTTAAAGTGTTTGCCCTGATTCACAGTCAGTATAGGCAATATCCAACAGACACATTACAAAATGGAACAGAATTAGTTTGAAATTATCTGCTAATAAATTTATCAGAATCATCCAGTGGAAACAAGCCATAATTCTTCAATAATATTCATCTTCAGTTTATACTCACCTTTCCCCGATAAATGATATACATAGTATCAATAACTTCGTTCGATCTCATCACCATGTAACCCTTCTGGAAATAGAGTTCCTTTAATTTCTTGGCGAAAGCCCTGAAGAAGGAATACTCGACGTCTTCGAACAATGGGATTTCTCTCAAAGTTTTTTCGTACATGTATAAAACTGCGTCTTCATTCAAGTTTGCATGTAGTTTACCGAGTATGGATTGGTGCTGCACAGAAAATGACCACTTTTTGACACGTATTTAGGTACTTATGCATAAGTTCCAAAAAAATAATTACTGCCTAGTGCCTCGTTGTCTGTCTATTGTAATGTGTTATGGAGTTCGGCATGTCTATATTTTGTGAAAGAGTGGGAATGTTTTGTCTAAGGTCATGTTTGAATTTGTAGTTTTCTCATATTTGTATCTCAGACCAAATAAAAAACCAAGAAATAGCAATGTGAACAATACAGTAAAGCATGCCAAAACTACACCTCCGGTCTGTGTATCACGCTCACACGCACACATTTACCACCATTCACAATGAAACTTCACCTCTCTAAGTGCACACATGTTTACGAAACCGGCCTCACGTCACTGTTGACAGCGCTATGTCTTGTTTTTTATTTGGTCTGAGATCTGTATTATAGTGTTTTCGTGCTTGTTTTGTATGAACTGTATTGTATTGTGCTGTATGAGCAGTGATCGCAACTGCAATTTCGAAGCAACATATCCTCTGATTGCCTCATAGTATAAAAACACATACCGACCATCCACCTGTTCTCTTCCACTGGTATTTCCAGTATTCTATGACCGTCTTCTTTAGTGCGAATGGAACCTTCTCTCTATTCAGGAACATTTCTAAATGTTTAAGATCCTCTTGAAACTTTGTCACTACTTGATCTGCCATGGCTTTCAGTGATGCGATTCTTGCGTACACATATCTAAAAGAAAAGAAAATAGGTATTTACCAACTTCTTCAATACAGTTGCGATTATCGCCAAAATGCAAGCAGTACAACAAACACACTTTCTAACACTACAAATGAAATATAGGTTTTTTAAAACAGCGATGAACTCACCCAAAAAATAGGACGCCATGTATATTGACGCAAATGCACAATATCATGTGGACTATATTCTGAGGAGTGATATCGCCGAAGCCAGCGCCACCGAAGCTCGTGGCTGTCCAATAGTAAGCCAGCAGGAATACTTTAGTCGGGGACATGTGGTTGCCTTTTATTATTATTACTCCGTCTATCCAAGACCCTGTAACATAAGTTGCTGACGTGAAGACATCTTTTATCTTTTTAGGGGTGCTACACACAATCATGTTCGGATCGGCACATTTGATTCGGCAGTATTTGTTGACCCGAAGCAATTACCACACATATTCGGTTTTTATTAGACTCGTGCCGATCGTTAAAGTTCGTTCGGCAACTACCCTCGCTTAGTCATGTTCGGGTCGGTTCAGCAGAATTCGAGGTAAGCTGAGCGGCTTTTTACCCAACATAAATGACTACATTTGTTTGTGCTCCCCTTCCGGCCCCCCATTGACATGATGGGAATCATGTCAAGGGGGGGCCGGAAGGACAGACTTACGCAGAAAAATTGTTTTTTTTTTTAACTTGCCTTCCTGACAAACCATATTGCCATCAGGATGATAAACAGTCTTCATATACGGTATTTTCTGCGGTAGTTTTGATATTTTATATTCGAAATCTTCCGCATCATCAGCCTTTACGAATCTACAGGATAATGTGATCAACAGCGAAGTATAGAGGTTTAAGAAGAATAATGTTAGCAGAAGGAAGTGGACCACACTCATGAAGTATGCCTGGAGAGAAATGACACTTAATTAATTTTGAAATACTGAAATCTAGCTGGCAGATGCTGCACTCATCACATACAGTGCTATTGAGGACTTTTCGTATCCAGGATACGTCATAGTCTGAAGACAGTCAAGCCGTTAGATATCCATAAAGAGGAATTTGAGTATATTATAGTAACAGATGAACCCAAGACAGACTTGCATGCATGAGCATTTTCTCCCTTTTATTGAAGCTCAAGTTAAGTTAAGCCACAAGTTCAAATCATCATTCAGCGTGAACAAAAGGCGTGCACTGCTGGACATAGCCACTCCCCCAAGTATCAACACATCGATCGATCCTGTCCTTCTCGTATCCTGGATTTTTACCAGGTCATCGGTCCACCTCGACCATTCATGAATTTGAAGTAAAGTTTATTACCCTTCTCAAAGCGCCTATAGATTCGGCCCAAGACGCAGCATACAATTTAATTATTTGCGTAACGTTAATCATCCTCAACGCGCAATGGAACATGTGGGGGTCGTACTCGTGGTCTTCGTCGGAATGATCCTCGTTATGTTTGGGGACAAATAACTTCCAGATAGCGTACCAAGGGAAACATGTTATGAAGTCTACTACGAATTGCCGCTGAAATTATAATTTGTTTGTTAATATCAGGGGGGTTGTCAGATTACGTACTTGACCATAGAACTTTCTATTGTTTCCTTTTTCTTCTCATGCCTTGCCATGCCACCTAGTAAAGGTAAGCCACCAGTTTCCCAGAACGCCCTCTATCGCGTTCAAGGTGAACTATATTAACCGCTAAAGTGGCGCGCGCCCTGCGCGTTAACCGCCGTTCTAACTTTTCAAACATAGATATTGTTTCCCTAAAAACTTCTAAATGGCTCACCTGTAGATAGTGCTTAGCTGTCATATAAGGATGGTATATCAACTGGTTTTTAGAGCCGTAGTACGCCACATGTAGCATCAAATACATATCTATATAGCAGATGGTTTCCAAAATCATGAGTGTCACGTTGAATGATCCAAACTGTGGCGCCATAGACACAATCACCTTGAAGTTAAGAGAAAAAGGAAGTTGTTTATGAGAATAAGTATGCGTTAAGTTTGACTGTGTCGAAATATACACCCACCTAGTTTTATAAGTATACGGATCTTCAGATTGTGTAGGTGCCTAATTTGATTAATTGGCGGAAGTTACTAGGTACCTTTCTATATTTGAATCAAGTATCCAATATGATGAAACACCGATTCAGTTGTGTTTCACCTCAACAGATGTGTTGGCAACATTTCTGTCTTATCGAAAACGCAATGATGATTCAGAGTTAAATCCATTAAGTATATTGTTCAAAACGAAACAAGCTTCCCTATTAGACCAACTCCATTTTCACGATAAATAAATAACAATTATAGGTTTGATAAACTCGTCTAGACATTTCAAATCTAGAAGAATAAAATAAATCTGCCTAGCTTTTTCCCAACCATGTTGTCGTTGGCTTCTAGTCTTAACCGGATGCAGCTGAATAGTAGTATTTTACATGGAGCGACTGCCTATCTGACCTCCACAACCCAGTAACTGGGTAATACGATACGCCTCGGTAAGACAGGTTGTCTAACTTTCGGGCTTCTGACGACCCGTAACGACTGTCAAAGATCTACGAATGACAGCCGGGACCAACGGCTTAACGTGCTTTCCGAGGCACGGAGGAGTCTCGGTATATAAAGATGGTCACCCATCCATGGACCAACCCCGGCAAGCGTAGCTTAACCTGATGGAGCGAGCCGTGCGGCTGTTATTACTTAGCCACAGGCTCCAAAATCTAGACGAATAGTATTACGTAAATCTTGTAGGTGTCATAAAACATCAAAATAGAAACTTACGGGTATGAGTAGACACAATAAAAATGCAGTCGATACTCGCATAATCGCCCACGTTTTCAAAAATATACCATCTGGTCTTATAGCTATAGGCATCAGCAAATAGCGCGCAACGTTGTTTAGAATTTGAAATTGTTTGAACGATTTCCAATATTTATCCTTGGATTTCTTGTATTCTGCTGAAACGTCTATGAAGGAGTCTGCAATGAGAAGAAAAATGTAGCTGTAAGCTTGGAAACACATAAAAAACAATTGAAAGTCTCTCCTCTTTCTGAATCAGTCCCAGAAATGTTGCAGAATGTGAATCCTTCACATTATTTTGTGGTTCTCTATCTGTTGCTTCATCGACCTACAGCTGAATTAAGTAAAACATGACCAAATAAAACTTTATATCTCACTAGCGACCCGCTCCTTCCGGAATAAATCCTTAAAATTATGGTGAAAACTGCATCTTAATCCGTTGCGTAGTTTAGAAGAACAACGCGATCTCACAGACAGACATGAAAAGCGACTTTAATTATAATATGTAGGTACCTAAAGAAAACTTACTGTTGAAAAATTCTTGTAAAAGACTGGTGATCTTGACTTTCTGTTTCTTCTCCGTCAGTCGATTGTAATGCTGTAAATAAGAATCAGTGCTCTGCGCTGTAGCTTGCTCCTCCATAGTTCGTAGTTCCTCTGGTTTCATTAGGCCTTCGTGTTCCTTCATGTCTGGGAATAGACTGAGGGCCGACGTATATGCGCAGTGGCTTATACTTACTAACTGGAAAAGCGAAAATATACATTGATATAGCTTGTTTACAAGTTTTCGTCATCATCATCAGCCCGACTTCACCCACTCCATGGCATAGGACTCACTTTTCATGAGCCAATCTCCACGTTTTCAAGTTTTATTTGGTACATATAAATATGGCATGATCGTTGGGATCATGTGATTGATCCGAGATTTATTGATCACGCGGAGCGACCGAAGCGTAGAGGCTTCAAGTCTGGCAGGTCTACAGGTCGTATTTTACAACCGATCTGAACGAAACTTGGTATACAGTTACGTAACGTAAACGGCATATTTACCATGTAAAAACATAAGTAAATATTCCGTTTTAATTAACTTTAGTGGTACCTATATTAATTGTTGCATTAGAAGTCTCGCGAGATCTACTGTTCGCAAAACTACTAGTATTATAGCGGAATGGAATCGATTATATTTTTAATCATCATTAACTAATTTACCGTTAAATTTAAGATAATTCTTACGAGTATTTTGTTCAATCCTTAGTTAGATCGTGTGGGACGATAAAATACCTACGCCTAATTTGATTAACTTGGTATAGAAAGATGTTAATCAACCAGGACTTCCTTCATTTCCATTTTGTTAAGGTCTTCCACTATTTATGATTCCGTGCAAGTTTTAAAAGCGATTCAGGAAAATGAATTGCTGTATCAATCTTTTCTAGTTAAGTTCGTCTCAACATGAACAAACTAAAAACTTTCTTATATAATTTTATACCGGATAAAAATAAAGAGATATTCTTAATCTATGTAGGTATATTATCTAAGTATTACCCTCAGAGCTTAAACACAAACCTCGGCCAAAACATTATTCAGTGCGTCTTGTATTAATGAGCTTAGAAATAGTCAGATCTTAACGAGTAGACCAACATCATTTTATCTGATAACGGTCACCTTTGTCGCAACACAGATCCAATCGTATAAAATAACCTTAAATAAGGTCGAACGGCAGAAAGCGAGCGTAGGACGACTGCCCACTATACCAACCCACCTGTAAAAGGTCGCGGGGAGTCGGGGACAGTTCAGCTTACCTTACAATGAGTCAATGTGACCACGGTGTTAAGAGTAGGGATTCCGTATAAAAGGACCAGTAACCCCACATGACTACCCGGCCCTATGACGCTTTCAGTTTTGTTCTCCCTCATTTCATTGGATGTCACTAAGCAGTAACCGCTCTCTATTATGTATAACTCCCTAGTTACTGTGCCCCCGTAGAATACAATTTCACCGGGTGGTAGAATTATGTCTTTCGCCGCTGCAAAAATAAATCATCGCTATTTTATATCTATATCGCAATATAAAAACATTTAGGTACAAATCTACTCAACATAGATTTCTCCATAGCCTCCGAATATTCCCGATACCAAACGATTTTAGCCTTGACTTCTAAACTGATTACCTCGTGTGTTGGCCAGTTCTTTCCAAGCCATTTGTAGTTAAGATGATTGCTGTCAATTAATGATACCTACTTATTTGGGATTGAAAGTCTGCGAAGCAGTTTTAGATGTCGTATTGCAAGTGAAAATATAATTCTGCTTTAAAGGTTCCCCCTTATTTGAACAACAGTTCTAACCTTCAGTTAAAGTATGAATATAAGCCTTATTTTTCACTTGAAAGAACTTGATAGATGTGAGAGCTTTGAATCTAGCTTGATGCAAAACTTTCTTCCTTAATTCTGAAGGAACCACCGTCTTTTCTAACCAATTGTCATCTGTTAATTCTACCCCCTGCAATTATAAGGAAATCATTAATTACCAAGTACTTCTTACTATTTGAGTTTTTATTTTAGAATGTTTTACCGAGTTGTATTGCCACTGTAGTTCGTAGAAAGCCATTATCCGAGATTTGATTGCTGGATGCATATTGTTTTCTTTCATGAATTTATCTATCGTTATGATCACTTCCAGAAAAGCTGTTTTTGTTCTGCAGTCAAAGATTTGATTCATTTTAAGGATTTGTATTTATATTGCTGTCCGGCATACCATTTACTACAGTCATTCATCACGGTTAACAAATTGGTCCCAAACAATATTTTGTAAGGTGTTCGCAATGACAAATTACAATCACATGTAGGTAGTTACCTTGACCAATGTGTGACAACAGCGGAGAATTCGGACACACAATACCCGGAAAGTAGAACTCCATAAAGGCTAAGAAAAGCTATGAATGCCATGTCGTAGATATCTCCGGGCGTGTAGTCCCCATAGCCGACAGAAAGCAGGATGGTCGTGGCAAAGTATACAGACGTCACTATCGGGTATTTAGTTCTGATGAAAAAGGATATTGCTATAATAAAACCTAAGGCTTGTGTGACACCAGAGCAAAGCGGAAAGAAACCCCTATTGGAGGGATACAATTGTAAAAGAGTAGGTAGGTACAGATCTGGGCTATAAAGGAGGTGGCACATTGAGCAGTCGCTACAGTTCCCATTCGATGACAGGAAAACTCGATGCCATTGGTACATCGCTAAATATTTGGCTATAGTAACGCAGGTCCATACACGGTGATACGTGTGCATAATGCTAAATGGGTTTTGCGGTTAATTTGAAAATATTAACGGTACACCCGTCACTCTGAAACCAAACATACGGGGTAACGAAGGTCATCAGAATTTATAATGACTGCTGTCTTTAAAATGAGTCATAAAAATAAATCATTCAGCGGAAAAGTTTAATAGAGTATGCTTGATGAATCATGAATCCCTGCTCTAAAATAATTTATTACGTAGTTTATTTTGTTTCATGCAATAATATGCATTTTGTACCCGAAAGTTTTAGGCGACTTACCTACGCAATGTTTCTATTAAAATAATTAGATTCATATTATGTAGTAGAAATCGTGAAAGTGTGATTTTAGCAGTACTTACCACGCATATTACAAGTAGTCTCACACCTACGAGACCTACTAATAGGCAACAGTTTATAGTTTGTTTTATTTCCTTATGATCAAATAAACATCATTATGTAAACTTACTTTGTAGATCTGTATCCGCGTTTTTGGTCTTCCCAAATCAATGCTCTACTAAACCATGAGTTTTCCGAGCATCGGTTTACGAAACAAGACTCCATGAATAATATGACGCCGGACCAGTAGCACAGCAAACATATGTATACGCAATACTTCACTATCTGGAAATGGAAATTATAACTTTAATGTATGAAATAATGCAGTTAAGTAGTAAATCACGGTATAAAAATAAAATTAGTACAGCCACCTTAACAATAAGCGAATTCAATAGCAATTTTCTTTCCATATTCTCAAAGAAACTTGACAGCCTCCAAACTAAACAAAGCTTTATTCCTTTACATAAGGTAAACAAGTGATCCCTGTAGTTATCGTGATATTTCACAGTTTGATGAATCGTGACAATGTATTCGAACGGTATTATTGCTACAACATCAAGGTAGAAGCCAAGAGTGTTCATCCTGTAGCCCACTATGCTTTTGAAATCCTTTATGTACTTCTTTTTCGTCTTAACTGCAGTTACAGATGTCATGAAAATGTTTAGTATCAACGAAATGTTTATAATTATTTGGGCATAGAAATAAACTCCATTGGGAAACCTGCGCTTAAATCCTATGAAATAAGGATAGACGAGGCATATGTAGAATACGATTAAAAGCATATACAGTTCCCAATATTTGACGAGCGGACAGTCGGCCTCTAATATCCAAGGAAACCTGGGCTTGATGCAAGTGAACATTGTCATTTTCTTCTTGACGTGTTCCGATATGATGTAAAGGTCCAAACAACTTTCATCAAGGTTATCGTCTTTTATCAAAGTGTCGACTTCCGATGCACCTGTGGATGGGATAAGTTCCGGTTAACTTATTTGGGAGATAATAAAAAAAAAATGTGTTCCATTTACGAATTTTCTGGCAGAATTCCTATCCGGACAACGAGAAAATTTTAAAACGCCCTGTAAAATTCGAAACGAATCGGTACATACATTGAAGATGCCACTTGAAATACCTTGAATATATCTCAATTTATCTTTCAAACATTTGATACTGCTCTTCTTTCGATCCTTAGACGCGTAAATATTTAACGAGAATTCGTTTCCTTCTCCTTGCTTCATTTTTCTAAGCCGACTCCTGTTGATTCGCTCTTGTATCTCAGTGCGCATCGAATCAACGAGGTCTGGGTATGTGATCATTAGTTTTATGAATTTAGTTTTTTCTAAGACTTGACATTCCACGTAAGTTGCCGCTTTGACTGTGCAACGGGCTAAAAGAGTAAAAATGTAGATTATTTGGCTTTTTATCTTTGTAAATGTTGAACATTTTTTTGGTAGGTAAAATATTTTATTACCTGGTATATTATAGACTAAAGAAATTTCACCAAAACATGTCCCCTTTGCAAACGAAATCATTGGGCTTTCATCATCTTCGTCTGATAATAATTCTAACACGCCACTAGTGACACATACCTGCAACAGTAATGCATAATAAATACGAGTAATCTTAATGAAAAACAGTTAACTAATTAATATTTTAAACAGATAATATACATGCGGCCTTACCATAATAGTCTTGTTCTGGTTATGGCTATATACAACGTCTCCTGGTAGATAAAACTGGTGCGTCATGTCTAAAGATAGTCTCCTAAGGAATGCTTCCGGTAACTTCCTAAAGATCAGGGAGCTATAAAGCGGAACGGCATTCAGGTCGTAACAGATTTCCATTTGCAAAGGATAGGGTAGAAGTCCGAGTAGCTTAGGTTTGAAAACTCCTGATTTTTGGTACCAGAGATCTTCGTAATACCTGTAAAGGCAGTATTATGTACGTAAACGCAAGAGTTACTTTGTATTATATTATACATATATAGTAATTTAACGTTTTTATCGATAGAACAGTTGCCTACCCGATTATTCGTTTTGTAGTGTCCGAATCCATTTGAATCAATCTCAGATGATTTTGAATTTTCTGTAGTTGCCTTACATATTTAGAACGTCTAGTTGTTATAGTAATGAACTGTGATGTTAAGGAACCCACAAACACAACAGTTGTTAGCAGAAAGCCGAGTAATGTCGCCAATATTGCTATGACTCTTTCTGCAGTGGTCACTGGGTATAAATCCCCGAGGGCGTTCGTAGTGAGAAACATGACTGACCAATATGTGCAGACATAGTACCAGTCGAGTGTTTCCTCTGTCGGTAAGTATATTGCTGCAAGCGACCATGAAGTCCGAATTTTATGTATATCAAAGCTTCTGTTCGCAAACAAATACCACACGCATGCCCAGGTATGAACAGATAAGAAGAAAAGTATCAAATACTGCGACAAAAACGTAGTCCACTGATTGCTGCCTGCTTGTGAAGATCTGTTGTAGAAATATTCTAATATCCTATATACTCGTA
The DNA here is from genome assembly GCA_947364205.1 of Agrochola lota. Lineage (NCBI taxonomy): Eukaryota > Metazoa > Arthropoda > Insecta > Lepidoptera > Noctuidae > Agrochola > Agrochola lota. The sequence continues at coordinate 10,172,398 of OX376227.1, read as the reverse complement.
TTGTTGCTATCAAAGGTGCAATCGCATGAAAATTGAACTGTAGCAAATTATCTTCCATTAAATACAAGAATGAGTAGGGGACTGCTAGTATAATGTTCAGAATTACTTTAAATGTATCTGGTTCTACAAGGTTAAGAGTTTTCCTCCATTTCTTAAAGAATTTCAGTCCTACAATGATGAAGACGTCAAAAGTAAATATGAAATTGAAACACAATAAAATAACAATGGCCAAAAACGGTGTTCTGGTTGATTTGCAGAATGTATAAACACATGTGTCCAGAATGTATGCAATGAACAGTGTTGTGAGTATGAATAGTTTCCAAGCAGGGTTCGAATAAATTAGCAGGATTGTCCGTAGTTTACTGTTTGTAGAAAATTCAGATCGTCCTTCTTGTAATATTGCGTAAGTTTTATGTCGATGGGCCTCATCCATTTCTAGGCGAATTTTGGCGATTCCAGAGCCAGTTCTTGGTGGCGCTTGAGATGTGAGTAGATCAGATTTAGGTGTTCTACGCCTATACTTGTAGATATCCAAGGGCTCTTCCTTTACTTCGTCTTGGTCGGCTAACCAAAATGCGAAATCGTTAAAAAAATGGATTTTGTTAAAGTAAGATCTTTAAGATAAATCAAATGAAAAACTCACACATCTTCAGTCCAATTAATTAACTTTATACAGCCGAAAGTTTACGGTCAGAATTATTTCAGATCACCGATTCAGCAATTCAATATTTTATAACTTGTCAAAATAAAATATCTAAACGTCTAGATGGTTTCAAAAGTTTGTATAAACGAGTGGGCATATTTTGTCTCATAAAATTAAATGTGACGATGATTTACGAAGAATACAGGAAACGGGGAAGAAAGTTTGGGTATTAAAAATAATAAATATGAAACTTGGTAGTTCGAGAGTCCGACAAGGCAATTGTGTCATCGTTTGGTTAAGATCAAAGATGGGAAGCTTGTAGTAAATGGTCACACGATGCATGGGTGACGCAATGTTTTCCTCGCCGCACAAATCGTAGGCCGAAAGCCGGACATGTAGATATCCAAGACGCAAAGCTGTGCGCACGGCACTCCAACCTACATACATGAACATAAAAATTGTTGCGGACTTGACGTTATTTTAATTTCATATTGTACATGCTGTTTATTGAAGAAAAAAAACACAATGTAGGTAATGGCTGTGATACCGACGTTTTAACGATGCGTTGTCGATCAATAATTAACTTCAAAAATATTTATTGCTCGCCTTTGTATGTGTTACTGTTGAAAACGGCTGTTTTGATAGATTTTTATGGGGATGCGATAAAAAAGTCTGATGTTTGTACATTCTAATCCCCTCACGTGTAAAATTACGATCATAATCTAAAGTTATACTGTGAAAACAAAGCGATTTGCCAAGCTCCTATTAGAGTATTCAAGAGGTTGGAATTGCTGGTTATAACATTTGCAATCTAATGTTTTTATTGTTGGCAGAGAATTAGATACGTGATAGCGCCATTAGTTGGTTACCATCTTCGTATATCCAAGTTCCATAGTGCTTAGATAATTAGAGTTCGAGCGAGCTGCCATAGTCGGAGCGGCCGCATAATCACGATGCTTTTATGGTAGTCAAGCCCGTGTATCGGTGAAAAATGTTGTCATAAAACGATTTTAAATACTTTTAGCATTTTGCAGCACATTTAATTCACTCTAAGCAACCTCCTTGTTAGTTTATTCTGTGGTAGGTATTACGTGTTTAAGGAAAATGTCTTCTAATTAGGAAGGTGCAATCTTCAGTATGACGTAAACATTGCTGCAATGAGTAGGTAGGTAAATAGTAATTAATCGCAGGTACCGCTAATAAATACCTACATGCATATGGTGTTCGCAGATTTATTTTATGGGAAACAATAGATTGTTAGACAGGATTAACGCTAATAAATATTGTTAGTGATTTGTTTTTAATAGGATTGTTCAATTGCATTAACGCTAAGCAATAACTTTGATTGAACTAGTAGGTAATTACAAACTGTAGCCATGGTAGATATTGAGGCATAACAGATGACCCTTCTATTTGAGATGTAGGTTCGTAATAAAGCTTTCAATTCAGAAATAACAGAGGAATATAGAGCGTGGAACTTGTGTACTTAATCCGTTTAATTCAATAGATCCACGAGAACATCGGATAGGGGTCAATTATCCATTTATCCTTTTAACGGAATTGATAAAACGTAACTAACTTGGGTGATTTTAATTGATCGAATGTGCTGGCTTTGTTAAAAACGAATTTCGACGGTGATATAAAGTTTAATTTTTATCAGACCAATTGGTGTTTAAGAAGATAATTAGAGGTTTTCAAAAATACTGTCGTTCTTTGGATATTCGTACTGCAGAATGTAATGTGTGTTCATACTTAAAAATTCAGGGAAGTATAGTATCCAGATATGTACCTACTGACCTATATATTTTTGTGTAAAAAATCCAGATTGTAGTCCATATGTGGAACAAAATAATTTCAGGTCGATTATGGTACTTACTAAAATAAGTTTTAAAGTCGCCATTAGTGACAAAGACTGCACAAGATAAGTAAGAAATGAACATGGTTTGCATGGCACCGTTAAATTCTTCTGTATAAATAGAAAAATAAGAGATTGTGAATATTTAGAACGGAACACTTTGGTGCGTTCAACAAATTCGCTTCAAGGCTTGAAGATAGGTACCTATCGAGTCTGTAGACACAGTTATCAGAATCCTGCTGCGTGGATAAAGAAATAGGAAACCGTCCTCTTCTCATAGTGGTGGAGAGGCAGTAGGTACCATCAAAGAAGTTCATATCTAGCCAGTTTCAAAACAAAATCCCGTAAACACAATGACTATATCTGTTACCGGCCCGGTTCTACAGTCACCGAGCGCTGCAAGCAAGAACAGTATTTACGGTGGTTAGATATGAACTTTTTCGATGGTACCTAGCATATCTATCAATACGCTTTTAAATAGGAAAAGTTGTGCGGAAATCGGTTGTTATGGTATGGGCATGTGATGCGGAGGAATGAGGAAATTGTCGCGAGGAAAGTTTTGAGTATGAATGTCGATGGCTTTAAGAGTAGGGGAAGACCAAAGAAAAGATGGATGGACTGTGTGAAAGATGATATGGATAGAAAGGGAGTTGACGACTAAAAGAGAAGTATGGAAGAAAGGACGTGCGCAGGCGCCGACCCCAAATAAATTGGGATATGGGGAGGAGAATGATGACGCTTTTAAATAGGTACTGGTATCATCAATTTGTTTTCAAAGTGTGGATACCTGTACGTACTACTGGATCCTTCTTACCGGTGACTGAAAATATGTTCAGCAAACGATACTTCGCTCACCTATCGTATGACATGTTACTTAATAGTTGTTTTGATCGATGTTCTATTTTTACTACAAGGCATTTGATAGAAGCTTCTTCGCTTACGTGCTCTGAAATATTAATCATCCTCACAAGTAGCTGAAACATGAATACAGTTTTAGTCCATAAACTACTCTAGTCCATTTACTAGCTGCGCCCCATGGTTTCTCCAGCATAAGTCTCGATCCCGTGGGGATATCGGGATAAAATGTATCATATGTGTTAATTCAGGTTATAAACTATTTGTGAGCCTAATTTCATTCAAATCCGTCCAGTCGTTTTTACGTGAAAGAGTAACAAACAAACATCCATTCATTCATTCATCCACCCTCACAAACTTTCGCGTTTATAATATTATATATATATATAGTAGGATTAAGCAATTACACTCCATTTATGTTCTTAACACGTTGCGTAACTTTAGTCTTTATTAATATGAAAAACAATTCTCTATTCGCCCACAGTTTTCCTTTTATGTAAAAAGAGATAAAAAAATCTCTAGCCTGATGAAATATAGTGTGTAGGTGTTGGGAGGAGCTGTTATTGCCACGCCATTCGGGTGCAGTTTAGTAAATTAAATTGTTTAAGTTTTTCCTAAGATTTGGTTGCGAAGGTCAAAATGCATTCTTTAAGTGTGAAATCTGATATTTACCTCAAACTCAAAGCATTTATTTCAAATAAGCCAATTACAGGCACTTTTGAATTGTCAAGGGGTCGACGTAACTCTAAAGAACTCAAAGACAGAATTTTTCAATCCATGGATCTCTACTAAAGATTTAAAAAATCTATTAAAATACCTCTCTATAATTGTCGTAGTATTCAATTCCGTAGAAATACCTACCTACCTATTAGAAAGGTGAATCGTCGCTTAACCAAATTCATGAAGAACTATCTTGATTTTTGCAATGGGTTTAATAAGCCCTTGAGCCTAATTACTCGTGACAAACCAACTACCGGAGCTATGCAAACGATTGAAAATTATGAATGCCAGTTGTAGATAGTTTAGCTAACAACTCTAATGTTTTAGCTGTACCTGCCTTGTATGATAATCAATTGCTTCAAAAACGGTGAAGGAAAACATCGTAAGGAAACCGGCATGCCTGAAAGATATTTCTCGACGGCATGTGAAGCCAAGTCAGAGGGCCCATCTCGGGCGGTTTTATAAAACTGACACCAGGTTCGTCCCTAACCACACGAAAAGAACCTACCTAACTGTAGGTAGGGAGTTCTTCAAAAAATGATTTGCCTTAATTTTGAATTTCCATTTTTAACTTATTTAAGCCTTTTCATTTTTACCTTAACTTTTGTTTTCAATTACATCCATTGCTTATAGCTACTAAGTGTATAGTTTGAATGATTTTGAAGGATATTGCTAATCCATTGCTTCATATGTTCGAAAAAATTGGCTGCTCAACAACGTTAATAACACAATGAATGTTGTTGAACTGTCAAAATGAAAGCCATTGTTACTACTGTAAGTGTGTTACCTAATTACCTCCCATGTGCTAAGATTTTTGCTTCAGCTCTCTTAAAACTTAGTTCTTATTCTATTTGGTTTTGCTTTTGAATAAGTACTGCTATTGAATTGTTAAAACAACTAAACGGTACCTACCCACTTGCTTAAATGTGATACAAGGTTTTTCAAAACTTATCACTTTCAAAGGGCAATGCCCCAAAATTGTCAGAAATGAAATTCTAAAGTATATTAAGTATTATTCTTTTTAATTGTCACTGGATATTCGTTTGTTAAACAACGAGTTTATATTCAAAATACTGGTGTCTTGCTCCATGTATGGTGAACTAAAAAGACGCATTCTGTCACGCCTGCAGTCGTCTTGTTTGGTCATCTTTCTTGTGAATTTATCGGACTTACGCTGACTAATTTAAAGTATTTTAAAGAATTACTACCTATAGACAGTTACAGTTCTTGTATAAATGCGTTTATAAATATGCGTTCAGCACGTTCAACGTAACTTTAAGTACAATACTAATAATTTTAGACAGCAAAAATGGTAAAATATTAGGCATGTGAAGTAATTTTAATAAGGAGGCACCTGTGTTCCCTAAGTATTTTTATTTTACGCTTTTTAGCTGAAATGTTGATTACCTAAGTATTTTTATTTTACGCTTTTTTAGCTGTAATGTTGGTTTCTTTAAAAACATCCATATACGCGTTTCAAAATATTAAAACAATACTTCTATTGCTTCGTCATACTTAAATGGAAATAACGTAGTGAATAGTTACGGTCATGTCAACTCATATCATTATAGTTGTAACTGGGTTGGCTAGATGGCGACTGATTCGCATTTATTTTCTGTGGTGCGAGAGCGAGATAGACATAGGCCGCGGTTCAACGTATGCGAGCGAGAGAAGCGTATGTTATTATTACGCCTACACTGTGGACAGAAGTCGCACGCGCTCACAAAAAATCCATTCGACAAGAGCGCAGGCGCAGCGCTATATTCACCCACAACTTCACTTCGGTCAACTTCAACTAGTGGTGATCGAAACTTCGATGTGTGTGGAAGTGAATTTAACTTTTCTAACATAATCTCACAAAAATAACAATAATCAGTAACTAAAGTACAATATCTTAATTGATCGTGTTGGGATAAACTTTTAACGTGTCATTAGTTGTATAAATAGTACTCATGATGTGTGATAATAACAATCCTTCGACGCAGAGTATAGCGGACTACTTAGCTCAGTTGCTCAAAGACAGGAAGCAACTGGCTGCGTTCCCGAATGTTTTCATGCACATGGAGCGACTTCTGGATGAAGGTAGGTCAAAATCGTGTCGAACTATTTATAATACATCGGCAGCCGAGAGTAGGTACTAGTTCCTATCTTCGATGCTTGTCACCGAGGCGATCATAAATCGGATGCGTCGACAAATGTTACAACGCAAACGATATTAAGTTTATTTTTGTCTTCGCCCCGCCGAGTTATGGTCCAGTGGTGTTTGTAATGCGATCCTTCATTTCGAAAAGCGAAGTAAAGCAGACCGTCTCTGTGCCGATTTGCGGTCAGCGGTCGTTAGATTGTCGCCGACGAAAGAGATCGGTGAAATGTACATGTAGTAAACGAGTTTGGTGACTACGCTTATGAATGTGTCTCATATCGCTGTCCACGCAGCTGTTGTAAATAAATCTTTAATTAGTGGAGTTATGACTTTGAGGTTATATTTTAAATGGGGACGCGCGAGATGAAGGATCACGAGCCCTGGGGGTAACCTGTTCGCTGGGCCTTATTCTTGCATTCCGCGCGAGTTGGTGGAATGTCGCCACTCTGTAGGTACCGTACGTCCACCATTCTCAGTCATACGAGATTTGTACGTAGCGCGGCGCAGGCGCACCGCTCCTTGTGCGATGTATAGCCTCGTTTTATTACCACACGTAACCAGTCCATGGATACTATGTAGCCCTTATCTTTGCTACTGAGCGCCCGCCGACTACACTCACTTGATGTTTGCAAAATGAGTCCTGAAGCGATTTGACTATAGAATGTATTTTGATATATGTAAGTATATTAATTTGTACCTTCTGGTGTACTATATTTACTATTTCGTGACTAATTTGAATAAAGTATAGATTATTCTGGAAATTAGATATTATTTATGTATTTTTAGATTGTTTAACAGTAGTACAAACTAGTTTACCTCGATACATAGAGATCAGTAAGTAATCCATGGCAGGTAAATAGGTAGCTATTCAGTTTATTTATTTTGTCACCGTTTGTTTGTAATGATTTGTGTAGCTTTGTTTCCGTTTTCCTTGATTGTCATGGGAAGATTCTACAACCTGAACTAATACCTATTGGTACTGATACCAACCTTCATAGTTTCGCTGTGATAATCCTAAGGCTGATACCTATTTCAATAACAAACAGGTTTAGGTCACTTGGGCACCATATAAGTGAATGCTGCTAGTAAGTAAGTACGTACCTACTTGCGTTATGCTCGTTCGCTACACAAGCCCTAATTGATATTATGAGCCGGCTGATCGGCAGAACACGATAATAATGCCTGCGCTAGATTGTTGTAAGTATGGAATCTTCTGCCGGTCATTTTGCTACCGACACTATAGGTAGGTAAATAATATTGAGACTGGCACAAATAGTCTGAATTGGCAAAAATATAAGGATAAATCAGAAAATAAACACACATAAAAACCCCATAGAATAGATGGGTACAGTAAACAGCAGACCAGAAGTAACACTTGTGAAACGAAAACCGGCCCTTAATGCTACGAAATAAAGGCGATGTCAAAGTTAAAATATTTGCCATGGATGTAAGGTTGGTGCACACAAAAGACAGCACAATATACAAAAACACGATTAAATAATAACTAATTATATGAATATTTGAAAATAGCTGCAAGGTGCCAATATAAAAAAAAAATGAATGAAACAAGATATTATGATGACACAATACATATGGACACACGGCTACATATTAAGCTAACCATTTCCATTATAAGCTGATCTAGCATTGTATAGGATTTCCGTACAATGAGAGGGCAGCTTATACTGGAACTGAATAGCTTGAAATGTAGCCGTGTGTTTAATTTGTTCATGTATTTCTTTTTTTAAGGTTGTTCAAATAAATACATAACACTTTCAAGTTAAAATTACTATTAGGGCAAAAAAATCTAAAGTCTGCAAAAAATGAGCTACCATTTTCTGTAAGACAATCTATCGTGCTAAGCATGAATCAAAACAATTCTCAGAATAAAACCAATAAACATTCTAAGAGGAGTAGAGGCAGAAACAGAATTCAATGAAAAGACGACGTGTTACTTTAAAACACATTAGCGACTCGAGTCACGTATCACTGCAAAGCAAGGTCTATTCGACCGATACCTCTAGATGTCATAATGTTGTAGCCATAACCATTTACTGTTAGCGTTGCCCTCTGGGATTAAAGGGTATGAATACATAGTTGTACGCAATCCGCTAATCATTGACACTATAAATTATCTACCTATGTATCAAATATCTGTAAGAAGGTAGGTAATGCAGTACAACGTAGGTAGGTATACATTCAAAAGGGATACTGAACCCGTTTCAATGTTGTAGTAAAACTTCAAGTTTTAAAGTTAGAGTTAGGAAAACATAATGTAATTTTTCAAATTATGATACGTTAAGGAGTTTGGATACACGTAAAGTCCAAGTGGCGCCCGGAGGGGTCGGCTGCCCATAATAATATGCCGGTTGTACTCCTATATATATTAGAGCAAGTAAGAACCTACAAAAGTACTACGCAACTAGGTACTTATCTATCTTAGATACTCACCTAACTGGCACAAACTGTGAGTTCTATTTTGAAGTGGTAATGTTCGTTCTGAATATAGACGCAAATATAAAGTAGACAAACAGTTTCTGTTATAGGTATTGAACCGTCAGCAGATGTCCTCATGTTCTCGTTTGTCTCATAATGTCCAATGTTTACTCGCATTTAAATGAGCACTTACGAAATAATGCCAGTGGCACATGAATCTAATAAGATTGGTCTCGGTATAGTCCCAAGTGGATTGAAATGTTCCATATCCAATGCTTTGTACTAACAACTTTTAATAAAACTGGCAACAGCTGTCATTGCGTGGACTTATTATAAAACACGTGGCTCAGGTAATATTCTGCTTGCATCATTCTCGAAAACTTGTTGATTTAACATTTGCCTTAAAAAGCAAGAGCTCTCGACTCGAGGGCTGACTCTTTAATTTCATTTTGATAAGATTGGTAAGGTTTGACTCACTCGAGGCAGATTGGGAAATGTCGAGTTTTATTCGTTGATATTAGCAAGTTTTATATTTTTCACGTTGGTGTCAGCTAAAAGTTACGATCAGCGTGGTCCACTACAGCGACGTTGTTGAAATTTTATGGTTTATTTGACATGTCACGCTGGTTCCACGGTGGGCACTGACGACTTGACGAAAATATCGACGGCAAGCTGACAGCCGACAGGCGTGGCGTATCGCGTTACGCCGAACTAAGAAATTACGACGGCTATTTTCGTTAGACGCTGGAATATTATGCATACGAGAAAAATAATATAGTTCACCACAATTTCAACATTTTTATGTAGCCGAATAAATAAAGTTTTCAACGCGTCTTCTAACCAGCAATAAGCACAATGAACACTAACTTTACCACAGACTTTACGTACGCAGAAAAGTACCTATACATTAATACCATGTTCAGAATGTTAAATGCTATTAAAGTCCATGTTTCGACTGATGGAATTTAAAGTTCATCTACAATAATAATAGACATGAGTTATCCAGATGTGATTGCTGACATTTTATAACACGGAATATTTGATAGTTAAAACAATATCGACCGATCAATGTTTACATATCGAATCAACTATTTGGCTGTTTGCATTCCAAGAGGAACAGTAAGCATCGCTAGATAACAATGCGCTAACCAAAGTAAACATACAAATTCGTCAATCAAAACATAGGTGCTTACAGATAAAAAACATATTAGGTATAGATTGGACATGTGTTACAAGATAAAGAGACATCAATGGAACATCGGTTAAAATTTTTATCATTCCTGATATGAACAATATAAGTGGATAATAAAAAGAACAGATTTATAGATAAGTTTCATCAAATAGGTATGTTACACACACTTGATTTGCAGATTAAACCACGATAAAAGATAAAAATGAGTTTAATAGCCTTAAAGCATTGTTCTTATCGGAAAAATATCTGAGGACTATTCTTTGTGAAAAAATGATAATTTTATGCATACTTAGAAGTACCTACTTGTCACATTATCTTGCAGGCTTACAAATTAATCTGAAGCTGCTGCTGCCGTAAAACTCAATACAAGTTCTAGTGACCCTGTTTAAATGAAATCGAATTACACAGAGCAAGTAATACCTACTTAATAATGCAATTATTGCGTTTTGATGCGTAGGCGCCACCTACCTTTGATGCCGCGGCTCAGTTCCGCAACCCTGTAGCAAAAGTGAGTCTTAGTTAGGTCATTATAAGGTTGCTTAGTATGCGATTAGGCGGGTGCGCCTACGTCGATGACCAAATGAGGGTAGCCGTGGGTAGCGTGGAGGTGTAGAAGCCAAGGTTGTTCCAGTCGCTTTCTGACACGTTATAACTTGCTGTGGGTTGCTTAATTGCAGAGATTCAAAACAGTCGTCAATGTATATTGTATAATCAATTTTAACTGTCAACCGACCTTACCCGAAGGCTCCATATAAGGATCAACCAAACCCACCCAATCTACAAAACAAGACAACAGTATCATCATCTTGATCTTTTTCAAAACACTTTGGAAACTGCTTCCAGACTAACCATCAAATTTAGATGAAATTGCTGACTCCCAATATGAGAACAAAGGCTCTGGTCAGAATATGAAATGCGGGGTTTACGGCCTAGGCTGCCTGTTGTGTTCTCGGGGAATTTCTACAGCTACTTGCTAAAGTTATCAAAAGACTTGACATTGATTGATCGGGCTGCGCGGTAGCCAAGAATGACATACAAACTTGAGGACAATCCACCCTCCTAGCATGCACTAGCATGTCGTGACAATTAGTATCCTACCTACTTAAAGAAAAGCGTGCAACTAAATGTGACATGCCATGAAGACCAAAAAGCCATAGGTACACAATATTGTATTCATAGTTGAATCACGAAGGAGGGAAAGCCTACGTACGAACAATGAGTACCTACGTGGATTGTGTGGAAACACTTGCTTTCTTACTTCCTTTGTATGAGACCGTATACTTCAGAAAATGTTACAGAGAGCAAATATTGACACGCGACTCATTATCGCGTCGACCTCGATAAGGCTACACTGCATCTCCGTAGAAAACTGGATCATACGAGACTTCTATTCTTTGCTCGTTCCCACGACACTGCCGCTGTAGTATCTACGCTTTATCTAAAACAACGTGATCGTTCTGCTAATGAGAGATATTTTTCTAAGACCGCGAAAATGTACTCTTACTACTTGTACTTACTACATAACCGTTACATACGTGCGGCAGCTGTGTCATTATTTTGGTCAAATATTTCAAAAGTCCGCTACTGAAACGCTTTATTAGGTTTGACAATTTTAAAACAATAAGATAAGTGGCACCTTTGAGACAACTATAACATCTACATGGAATGTTAATGAAAACTGGATGGCCATCATACTTAGTGTACTTAAACGCACAAAGAACGCGTTCGGGAAGGATGTGTGGGCTGTGCGTGAGCACTGTAATTTGAAATGAAAATCGATCGCTTCAGAATGTCGAGGGAACCAGTCCCGTGGGCGGGACACCGAGGCCTACGCGTAGAGCCGAACAATCCTTCTAATATCGCTTTTACAACTCGGATCCATAATAATCACCATCGGCATCGCACCATTTCGGCTCCTACGCGGGTCATAATATGATTTATTGAATCTACGTACATATTAGAAATTTTATGTCCCCTTATTATTCGAAATAGAAAGCTGACATAACTGGAAACGCGATCATAAATTAGAATAGTTGATATGATTTTCCGTAAATCAATTAGTTCAGCCACAAACACAAATTCTGTATCAACGTGAGATACGAACAAAGCTGGCTCACCTTCCGAGTTGCAAGACAACTCTATCTAAACATAATTTAAGTTTATGTGCTCTCTCTAAGACACTACTTAGCATAAGTGAATATTCAGCAACTTAGTAACACGAATAGAAATAAGACGAATTACTAACTGGTACCTAAACAAAAAGGTCGGAGTCAAGCGTGGGAGCTTGACAGCCCACGACAGAGGTAACTTGGGTGGACCTGCTTTGTTTAATTGTGGCCCTCAACGCCTACAGTATCGCTAGATGCTTGACAATCAGGCGTAGGTCAACATATTGCTTATTTCAAAAACGTGACGTTGATGTCAACTGTAGCAATGGTCTAACTGGATGTTGCAGGTTGTTCGATTTTTGTATAATTTGGGACAGGTTCTTATACCTTTCTTAAATATATTAAGTCTAAATAAATACCAGCCATTTTGCAAAAATAACTTCCCTGAACCTTCACACAATCCGGCGGATGTCTTCTTTATCTCTTTCAAACATAAAATTTGGGTGTGTCATGAGAACTGGTCCTGACCGCTCAAGACTTGGATTTCTAAAAGTTTTTTTTCACTGATCGGTATATGACATGTATTTGTAGATCATTAATGATGCTTACGTTTTACTGTTGCTGTTATGAATTAAGGTCGCCGCAAAAATGTAGGCTTATCCATCGTTGTATTGTAAACAAATAAACAAGTTATCATGTCTGCAAACCTCTCAAATATACAAACAGGTCTACATCAAATGTCAGATTCTAGGTAATTTATAATACCTACAAATGTAACTTCCTGGTGAGATAACATTTAACAAATGTAGAATTTTGACGGGATTGACCATGTGACTTGCAAAAGTGCAAAAGCTCGACGATCTACCAACTAAGATGACAAATCAATTTGACGAAAACACGTTATTTTTTATTTTTTTACCAATAGCTATGACGTCACATCGTACACCTTTCTTAGCAAAAATGTGTCGAAGCTCATTCTTTCCTGTGTGAAACTAACCGAAACTGTCAGTTATGTTGGATTAGAAGCTTTTACTGGTTATATGCATTAGCAGTTACAAAGTACCTACTTTGTTAGTGGGAAACGTAAATACTGCATGGACAGATGGAAAATCGTTGACCCACTTAGGACAATAGGTCTATAAATCTTCTTGTTTTGACAAAAAAGGTTTTTGTTGTAGGTGAGCCGACTTGACTATTGATTCTCGGTTAAGTGCACCTCTGGACCACATACAATTCCTATTGGCGTAACGCGAACAGTAGTTACAGTAGCCATTCAATTTTATTGAATATTTTACTAACGTTTATTCTATTTTCATTTATGTAGGTTTGTTTTGTCTCATTTAATGGTTTTGTAGTTAAAGACCTAATAATATAGGTTTGGTCAGGGGGCTACTTAATTTTTGGTGTGCTAAGCTATCATGATTTGGATTTGGGACAGGTCGAAACTTTCGGGATGGTCCTGCTTGCATATAAATTTTTCATGTCATAAATTTTGTATTATTAAAATTGTAGTGAGCTCTCAGACTGTTAATATTTAAAACAGCCGTTAACACCGCATGATCCAAATAGCCACTAAGAGATAAAAAAACAACATTTCCTCTCTCAACTTCAAATGAGATTAGAATTCAAGGTTAATGAAATAAAGACAAGTAAACTACAAATAGTTTTGCATAATCTGGAAAATCCCATTAAATATCTGGTCCATGGAATAGGATTGTTGTAAGAAATGTTGCTCGGACACAGTTAGTTACGTATACCTACCTACTTTGTACTAACTACAACGAATGAATGTAAATCTTGTGTAATGCTTATGAATCCTATTGAATAAGGCAATAAAAATAATATATTTATTATAATAAATTACTGCTGCAGACAAAGTACAAAGACATGTCAGATGATGCGACTAATTTATAGACGTGCACTTACATCTTGCTTGGCACACGTCAAATATTTTTTCTTCTTTACATTCAGATGTTAGAATTATAACTACTCTTTTAATTTGTGTAAAAGATTAACAAAAAAAAAGTTTTGCTATTTATTAGTAAAGCAGTCAATTCTTCAGCGGCATGCTTTGGATCATTGAACTGTTTCTTAGCATTGATTGTATTTTTGTTAAAACTCTTTATCAATGCTTACTTACTTTCCCAGGTATAAGATTTCATAAATTAAAGAGAATTTCAGATCAGTTACAATTTTTTTAATACATTGCCATTTGTTATCCTGCTTAATTATTTCAACAGTAATTGCTGTGTTACATTGTGTTCATTTTCTAGTCTACCTCCACAAGTCCGCAACCCAAATGTAGATTACATGTAGTTTGTTTCATTAAAAAAATGTGAAATTTATTGTTTACCCTTTTACTGTGGTTACGATAACGCTTGCCCGGCCTTCACGCTCCACACCAATCGCGATCCATGCAACGCAGGCGCACGCTGTCTGACTTGTTATTTAATGTTTACATTGACGACAGTTTCCAATTATAATTAGTTCTTTTTATCGATGTTAGTGTTCATTGTTATTGTAATTAATGCAAATGAAGTGAAATAAGGTGTCACGTTACGAATTTAAATTACGGATATGGCAAGGAAAAATAATAGAATTAGTCATTCTTTAAATACAGGCCCAAGTGTGTTATTCTGAATTTAATCTGATGCACTGGTAGAAATATTAGAGGTGGACCCAATTTGGGGTCCAGGATCCTATAATACTCGCTTATACCTGGATGCCTAACCAGTCGTCCAAGCAAGCGTTGAAGGCTCATCAAAACATATCTATTTCGAATTGCGTAGTGATTGCAGTAACGCTGCGAAATTTCTTATACTTAAACTTCGTAATTTGTCCAAACTGGGCTGGTCTAGTTCTTCAACTTTCTACAGAAGTACGTAGGCGGCGCCCGACAGTCGACATTTAGAGACTTGTCGATCGGCGACAGTTTAAAGCTATTACGCAGTTCATAATGGATAACTTCCTATGTTTTGAGATATATGCTCTGCTAAATGTCTTAACAGTAATGTATTCAAAGCAAGCAATGCTAGTTACTCAAAACCTAAAAAAGGGTATGACATCAACACTGAGTACGGCCAGTTTTTTCACATGGACTTCTGAGGTTCTGAGATTCGCTTTCTATAAATCGATAGGCAAGGCGATACTAACAAGCAACACAAACATGACGAAAGTGCCTCCGTTGCGCCACACGTGTGGGATGCGCAGGCGCCGCTCTGCCGTTGGTTCTAGTGTAGACGGCTTAAGGGTCCCATTCATTTCGCATTAAGCAATTTGGTGAACGCACAGCGTTTACCGGTTCATTCATGCGATTGTGCAATTGTTGATATATGATTTATACCGCACACATCAAACACTGACGATAACTGAACAAATATCCGATTACTTGGATACTGTATTTTTTTTATTTTAGCTGTGACGACATTCGCTGTTGGTACTTTTGGCTCATTGATACAAGGCCAGAGGAAATCCACACTGAGTTAAATTAAGATATACTTACCTATTATTATAGCATTATAATTATTGTAGGAAATACATAATATATCAGCTGAATCTATTAAATGCCCTGTTTTAGATCGTATATATATAAAGGTCGTGTGCCATGACTCAGCGGCGAGAAGTCGTCTGCTTATGTCTTTACCTACTTTCAGATGCTGATAGATTATTACGATCTCACTCCTACTCGCCTATTACAGATATATCTGTCACTCTCTAGCTCAACTAACACTTCACGTGTTTGCTGGCTCGCCTACGCGACGTCATCTGTTAATTTAATTACTTCTACTTTATACCGTTTATAAATGTTCATGATTTTTCTTTATAAATAATACTCTCTTTTGCTTTCTGAAATGATAAAGTTGGAGTTTTTATGACTCGTAAAAAGCGTTTCCGAGTGAAAGAAATGCCTCCCCCACAGAGGTAAGTTTTTTAATTCCGTGAAACACATTTCTTGTGTAAAATAAAATTGATGTCTTATTTATAGACTATGCCGATGCCATAGCGCGACGAAATGTTATCTCAATTGAATATTTCAAATAACAAAACGTTTCAATTCATAGAATATTTGCATTGTGGAATGTCTACCCAAGTACAATGAATTCCTTGAGCGACATTGGATGTAGGTTAGGATGATTGTAATAACACTTGTATTATGCATATAAAGTTACTGTTTATCTTATTAACGAACCTGCTTATAGATGAGAAGATTGTGGTGTTAATCTAAGGTCAGTCTGTAGTCTCCGAGTTTGTTTAATGTCATCTGTATTATTCGTAATTTACGTAATTCTGTACTAGTGATGATAATGATCCTGTTCATAATGTCGTCTCTCCAGGTTCTGAACAAAGGTTGTTAAAGACACTTAATATGAATATTAAACTACTGTGTGTGACTATGATTCAAAGCGAGAGTTACAAAACGTAGAAGAAGGTACATTATGTAAGTAAACTGGTCATTTAAATAGAGGGAACTGCATCCAGTCTTGTTCTCTGGATGCTGGCCAACTTCATCTAATTGGGTCATTTATATGCATTACAGAATTACTCGAATACTTTCTGTAGACTTTAATATAAATTATGGGGGATTATCTGACTTGATATAATACCAAATTACACCGTTAACCCTAGTTTTACTATATCTATACTCATCGGTGTGTAATAAAATCTCACCTTTTAGCTCTCTTAACTATCTCTGCCTTGGGAAAATCATTGTCAGAAGTTTAAATAAAAATGCGATATATCCATCTTCGGCGTGCCTTTTGGCAAGGGCATCCTCCAACTCTTACCATTATGCTCCATCCTATGTATTTTTAGTCTGGTTAGTCTTTTTATCTACAGATTGATCTACATCTTCTACTTTTTGAATTTTTTGTGTACCTGTTTTTGGTTGCTTCATTTATCTTGAAATCTGCACTACCAAAGTGTCCCGTCGATCTTAATTTTTGGTCCGTTCCACAGAATTTTGACGTTCGTGGTTTTGTGTTGCATAAAATCAGAATTTAAATAGGTACCTACTCTATTATTTCGGCTTTAACAACCACTGCAGTATAGCTACTTACATATTTTGTTCTGTCCAAATTGTCGTTTCATTTATTTATGAACTGAATATTACTATTTAGTATGAACGTGACATCAAAAAAGAAATCGCCGTTGAATACTAACAAAAATTAACTGCTATAGCTATTAATTTTTGCTTCCTACCCGCATGTGTCCTCATCGATCTATCCTGCATTCCATTATGTTTTAACGGTGACTTTATAATTTGTGCTTTGTGATAAATTTCTCCCCTTTGAATTACAAACAATTTTGTGTTACTTATTATTCCTAACTACATCCATGTTATGCTATTTTAATGAAGAGTAGTAAATGTGCTGTGCCAATATTTTACTCTAGGAAATTTTTAAATAATAACTTTGAGCTACTTGCAAAATATTCTGTCTACAATATAATTAAGCTGTTGAATCGTAAAGTAAATTTTAGTTTCATGCTCTAAATAAAAATATTCTAAGAGCAAAAATATCAAACGCTAGCCCGGAACCCTGTAACGACTTACACAGCCGTCTTCTTGATATCTTTGAAAGCATCGTCCGACAAACGCTACTTATGAACCTTGCCCGTATACTATTTAAGCCTAAATTCGCTTGAAAGTGTTCTTCAAATAGGCCTTAATACGAATTAATTGGGTATTTTTAATGTCATGGCGTTGTGTATTTATAAACCATCTGGAGGCGGTTCGGTTCACGGATGCGTTATTTGGAACTGTACTAATACTGTTGCGATCCGTATGGTAATAATATAATTTTATGTCTTCTTGTTTCAGGTATGTTGCCGTGTGAAATTTGAGGTTATTGTTACCGTCAGTCCCTGCCACTGTAAGTCCTGAAATAAATTTACGATTGCGTATGGTATCACTTCATAAATAATAGACTAATTTAAACTCTACAGGGAAATTCAGGTGTGTACCTAATGTGTAACCAGTAAAAGCTTTGTAAAGCACATCTACTTTCCCAATGTCCTTCAATCATAGACATATCTACAAGTGTACGCACCCGGTATCTGCCACTGCATGCTGAAATTAGACAAAATGGCGCGGGCGTCGTTGTTTAGGCTTAAAATAGAAACGAATTCTCGGAAATCTCCTTTTTATCCCGTAAAGTAAGATTATTGTAGCATAAAAGAATCAGATATTCATAAAATGTTACTCTAATTCCTCTTGGCACCGGGCAGATTTTATAAAAGAATTCAGAAAATAAAGTCTGCCGTATCCAATATATTTTATACTCGCTAACACAACAGGAACAGAGCCGGCACGAGCGTACGCTCATTAAACCCCACAACAATGCAGGGCGGGGTTGCCTGCGTAATAAAAATTACAAGACGCTCAGGATGGGAGTGCCTAAATGGTTCCTTACTTGTCTCCGGTCACGATAAATCTGGTCGACTCATTAAATCTAAAGCATTCGATAAAATAATGGTATTTGTTTTCAGAATCGTTCATAAAACAACTAGAATACGAATCTGATCGGGAGTTCTCTTGAATTGAAAAGTTTAGGAAATATGTATCACATTTCTGACTGGTCGATTGCTATTTCCATTATGATTGTTATCTTGAATGTGACGTAGCGGATGATATGTGCCATGAATGAAACGTGGCGTGGCGATGGTGGCCAAGTTTTGGGCCGGTAGACGCGAGCCAATGACGCGAGGTTCCGCCAAGCTTCCGCCGCGCCCGTCCCGTCGCACTCGCGCGTAAACAATCCTCAGATTCGTTTGTTGTCCATCGCCCCCACTAATTTGTATTACTAGAGTAATATATAAAATGACATTGAAGTCACTGCCTATAATGCCACTGCATCGTACCGGTACGTACAGTAATTCTGGTAAGGATTTAGACTTGGTCTTTTACCATATTTCAATGATTTTTGAGTATTCGACCACGATAACCTCGTTTAGCAAAACTCATTTTACCTCATTGATAAAAAATAATTATGGAAACTTTTCATTTGATTAGACTTCTATGGGTTCCATTGTGGGTTCACTTTGGCTACAGATGAAATGAAATTATTTTGACCTTAAACAGTTTTCTCTTGCACAGATCGCGTTTCAAGTTACGCAACGAGAATGCGTCGGCGCAGATTTCGTCACCGCGGAAAGCGCGCTGGCCCATTAAATTGTTTTATTATGAACTCGACGCCATCTTGTGTATTTTTGGCTGAGGTTTAGGTGTTTATCTGGTTGGGACTCTGTCCAAGCAGTAATTAGTCAGTGTAACTTTATTTTCGCTGTCCACGAATATGTTTCGAAAGAAAAACGTGCCGTAACCATCATGAACCACTAATGTGACTTCTGTCCGGGTATTCTCATCAATTGTATAATGAAACGATGATAAGAAAACATCCCAGACATCCAAGCTGATGTACCCTTTTTTCGAATTTGAAGCTGTAACATAAACATTCGTGTATTAAATTCAGCCGCCAGAAAACATATTCTTCCTGTAGAGTTGAATGACCGTGGCTTGTTTGTCATCCCACATCGTGTCTTCACAACTCCTTGCATCACCTGCTTCATTTTTCACTATCGTTGGAGACGTAAACTATCTCTATTTTAATCCTCGCTCTAAAATTATGAATGAGACGTTACAAATGACACTGGATCCGCATTCTATCGTTATAAATATATTTAAATAAATCTATTCGTTGTCGGGTGCGTCTGGAGAGTTATTGAAACATTCTTGAAATATCTGTTAAGTGTGTCACTCACTTTGTATATTTGACTGAACATACTACTTAATTCATTAGCACGCAAAGCTATAATATTCTTGTGAGCAAATTATTCAAAATTCGTCTTACATGCTGTTGTTTAATAATACTGTTTCCTTTTCTTACTCAGTATGGCGTTACTTCACCTATTTTGTCTTCGAAACATTGTAATTTGCATATTCATTTTTTATTTCATGAGTCAGTGTTTGGAGTTGGACGTCCACACTGTCCGTACAAATGATGTAATCTACATTTTGAGGCTTATTGGACATAAGGGTCATAAAGTGCCTCCACGTACTACTGGGCACCGTAATAGGCAAAGCACGAACTGTAGTTGCATTAACGAACCCACTTACCTTCTTACGGCTTTCCAGTTTCGCACCATCAACATACTTGTTATTGTGTTTACATGAATCAAATTATACGCCGCTTCTCACATGTTTTCATCTGTTAAGTGCGAGTAGATTTTTTGTTCCAAAATTAAGCAGAAGTGAATTAATGTTTGGCTAAGAATAATCAGGATTCTGTAGAAATGTAGAATGACCTAGTTATAGGTTGTCTGTGAGTCATGAAGTCATGATGAGGGATACATTTTATCAATCTTCCTCAAATATATTTCCGAGACATTTCATATATATTATTCTTAAAAAAATAACTTAAATACGTCGTATTTAAGTCATTGGTTCTACGTTTTAGTTGCTGTCAAACAAATTTTCTTGTTTACAATAACAAATATATTTTACTATATTCTGACAGCTAAAACTTATGTGTTCCACTTTGTGACCAACTGGTGTCATAAACCCCTATGTCGGAATAATTTTAATTTTCAAATGATCTTATAAGATATATCATTGCTAGCCAATATGCCAATATGGTTTTATGTACACAAACGACCTATTTGTTTTCGATGCCATATTTAGCTATCAATCAGATCTGATTTATTTGGACAAATCTTGAGCTTAATTGCAATGACAAATTGGAATTCAAATAGGCTTAATTAATTGTGCGACCTTACGTTATATTACTGATAAATTACCATATGAAGCATCGATAATATTTATTATTTCTCGTTTTTTTTTTCGATTGTGGAAAATGTTAGGCTCTACACAAAAAATTGTGTTATTTTTCAGTTGCGTGCGAATAGAGTCAAGAGTGTTTCATCGTGTAACTGATTTGTAGATCCCATCGCACCGGGCAAGCGCGGCGTGGGAGACGCACGAGGAACGTCGACCCCGCATGCAACTATAAATATACAACACACTCCTTATCCATGCATCAGAACATCCTTGATACACCTCTTACATGAAATACGTTAAATTTTCTCAAATAATCTATCGTTCAATTCATTTCATTTGGCCTTTGGAACTGATTTTTAGGATCCTGCTTTTGCGCCTTTTCATAAAAGCGAAAATTCTGTGTTAATAAATCTAATAGGTTTTTCATCCCGTGATTTTTACAAAGAGGAATAATGGCCTCAGTATATTTTGGAAGCTATCAAAATATGTTCCGGTTTGAATATTTTCCGTTAGGTATCGAGAACTGGCTGAACTCACCGTCTGAACATGCCATACTTACAAGCCGGCTGATACAAATTGTTTCGACAAAGTTCAATGCCACCTCTGCATGGGTGATAGCAATTGAATCAGTTCCACTTGCAACGAATTAATGTTCATTAACAGAGAATGATATGACACCGTTGGCCGTTTTATAACTAATAATGAAACTAGCGTCTCGGGTTGATCTACTAAAATTACCATTAGAACGTCCTGTTGCATGACATCAGCGATTTGATTTCTGACGATTTTATCTCGAACCGATGACCTAGTGTTCCTTCCGAGAATTGGTAAAAAAGTTGGGGTAATACGAACGAAGTAGTCTTGATTGATCTGAATGCTGGGCTCGGCTTGGGTCGTGAAACGGAACACGGTCGTCCCTGATAACTTTCCCGGCACTAGGTCAGTTTTGCGCGGCTCGCTTAACGGTACAATCAGGTTGTTGCCGTCCGTCGACACGTAACAATGTGATTGCAGTTTTGAACGTTCATCGTAAGCGATTCGTTACGTTTGTGACCGATGTAAACTCTATTGCTTTGATATAAGAACGCAGCGGAAACCTGTGTCCGCTTCCAAAAGCCTTGAACTTGCCGATCGCGTGGACTTCGTTTGCATATATCGCTAATGCTTCATTCAGTTATAATTTTAGACTGAGTTTAAGCAACAAGCAAATTATGTAGAAATTCGTCTCATCATATTTAATTAATTTTCCCCCGTCATCGGTTACCGTTGCTTTTGTTTATTTAATTAATATATGTAAATTGGTGTCGCTTATAATGTTAACTCGGCTGTCACGTTTGATTGTCACATCGGTCGGTGCATTTTCTAAACGTGACGTAGGAACATGAATGACGTGGTTAAGGATCTAGGTTTTAGTTTGCGTTATGTACTCATCGTTGACTTACATATTAAGTAGTGAAAACAAGAATCATTCCACCAATCCATATTATGAAAAATTAATTAATTTAACGGCTATATGGCAAAAAAAATGCACTTCAACAAAAAATAAAGCGTAATATAGCGCAGATGTCATTTGCATAATGCAACGAATTTCAAGTGTTAATTGATTATACATGTTTTGACTAAAGTAGACAACAGGGTATTAAATTATTACGAAGTAATTTGTTTCGATCACTTAAAGATTCCGTAATAAATCTTGTAAATGCGGGATCTGCTCCACGACGACCGCGCATAAAATATTGTATTTTGTGCTCAAGCGACAGATTCTACCAATTTTGTGGTAAGTCAGAATTACGCTTATTGAATGTCCAATACTCATTAGTTTGTTTTACTTGTTCATCATCTTGCTGCTAAGTCTCGGACGAATCGAAGCTTGCGTTCGTCGGAGGATGATATCACTTTTCGGACGCTAAAAAGATTAGTAATAATGTAAACAAACACAGCGTGTCTTACGTTTTATAAGCAGTATTAGAACGTGTTTATTTTACTATATCGAAAGAGGATCCAAAATATCTAGTGAGTAATAAATTTAAATAATCTATGACCGGAAACCAATGCGAAGACTGTCTGGATAAACTTTGTAATGCAGAGAGAACGCAGATATGGTGCTTGAACTAATCAAAGCTCTGCGTATATGTATAAATACTAATTTCTCCCAATGTTCCGATGTGATTTGCAACATTCACTATTTTAATTAATGTTAGTAAAATTCCTCATAGTGAGACAGAGTATATGCTAATTTAAGAAATCTCTCAGCTGTATATAATTTGTTTATATATGAAAAAATCGTAAGCTGTGCAAATGGAGACAAAATATTCTAAGATATTACTAAACAAGTTGCACCTGTCAGCTTATACCGTACCTGTACGCAGGTTCTCTTTTGTGTTTATCAAAGGTACCCCTATTATTCAATCGCAGTTCCTTTGTTGATGACGTCAGCTCTCACGAGGGGTGCCCGCGCCGCTGTATGTATGAGGTAATCTTCAAACGTCCTTATAAAAAGTATTAGGTTGGTAACATTAGTTTTTTGTCTTATTAAGATGTAGGATTACGGAATCGCATTGCTCATTGGATTGTTTAAATTCGGTAATGTCTTTGTCAATTCTAAGATCCACACTGCTGTCACGTCTTTTTACGACTGTTCAAACCCCAGCCGTAAATCTATTAATTAAAATTCTGATTAACGGCGTAGTCGACGATCGTTTTGAGGTGCACGCAGCATATTTAATTTGTAGGGCACTGGCCATGCTGCGCAAGCGATAATATAATCGAATACTAAGAAGGAACTGTTTTAATTTGAGGCTTGCTTATTTTTGTTTTTTTACTTATTATGGTCCTAAAAGTTAGTAGATCTAAAATGACCATTTGTGAATTTCTTAATTTTTTACATATCCTATTATGAAAATTATTTATGGCGAACCAAACCTACAGTTGCATCTAATTGGGTAAGTTAATAGAGTTTAGGTTGCTTTGGGGCATGACGTGGCTATGGTGACGATTAGCTTATTAATAAATGTTTCGAGAACGATACATACGTGAATGCCGTGGTAAATCTTCCGTTAAATTACAATTATATTAAAGTACCTACTAAGTGATACCTCATAACCAGGTATCCAGGAAAATGTTCACTTAACGGTAGGTGACCCAGAATCAGCTGATCACGAGAACTTGTCTTAATTAGGTTAACATCAACCCGTTACTGTAAAAACAAGCACCAGTACAATTTTGTGTCTCTTTTGCATTTGTTTTAAACTTTTATTTTAATTTACAAGGTACGATTCTGCACCTGGTTTCTTTTATCGTGTTCTGTCTTTTGTACATGTACGTAGAATTATATTAGATGCTTTTCTTCTTTTGGGTGTAGTTTCGCGCATCAGGAAATTTAAATTTCGCACCTGCGATACCTGCTTTTTTCGTTATTCTAATTTACCTACTATTCGTTACGAAATATATACTTATTAACTATGTAATT
Source organism: Agrochola lota (assembly GCA_947364205.1). Lineage (NCBI taxonomy): Eukaryota > Metazoa > Arthropoda > Insecta > Lepidoptera > Noctuidae > Agrochola > Agrochola lota. Next base: position 10,148,204 of record OX376227.1, on the reverse strand, counting down.
ACGTAACACATTTCCGTAAACGATTACGACTAATCTGTTTCATGTTGACAATTCAACAACATTTATTGCGCTATTTACGTTGTTGAGCAATTTTTTTTCGAACTTATGAAGCAATGGATTGATGAATGATTGATCGCGTATCATGCAATTAGGATACAAGATTAACCTAACTACCTGCCTGTAAGACTTGTCATATTTAAACACATTTGAAAAATATATTTTATTTTATTGATCACCTTTGCAAAAATACGTGTGCAAATCTCACACCCTGCATTAAAATTCATTTCCTGACAAACGTTTCAACAAAATGCATATGTATGTAAGCAATCATTGAATGAGCAGGTATTTATTAACATACAAATAAGTGTAGGCAGTTTTCATTTCATTATCTTTGTAGGTACATATCTTGCAAAACAATCGTTATGTTGCTCAATGATTTCTTCTACTCACAAGACAAAGGGATGACCGTTAGTTGCTTTTTTTCCCCCTTTTTTTTGTTCGTCACAAACGTTTCTCTTATTTCCTGCCGTTGTTTCACATTTGCTACTAAGGTACTGCCTATTGTTGCATACTGAAGAATTTTAATGACAATGGGCTGGTCTAGGAAACATGTTAAAAAACAACTTCACAGCAACAAACGTCCATTTATCTAAATTCTTCGCTATGACAGAGTTGAGAGTATCGATCTGTTCTTTAAATTGTCGGACCTTAGACATAGGCGGCGCGAATTAGAGGTCACTAGTGGTATGGCAGTCATCTGGCCTTTAGTTGACTCACCGAAACATAAGTGCCACATGCATGGAAACTTTATTTAGATGTAGAACAGTCTAGTGAGTGCGTGACCTAAAAACTAAATCAGTGACAATAAAATAACTGTTCTATTATGCCTGAACCGCAAGTCCTGTACAAGTAGAATACAGGCCCTTCGTTCTCACAACGTATTATCAACCAACAATAAGCCTAAGTGAGCTGCTTTTAGAATCTCATATGAAGTAAAACATTCTACAATGAACACTGTAGTATCATTTGCACCGACATTGAATTCAATTGCTCTGGTAATAAAATCTATTTTAGGTATTCGATTGTTTATAGTAAGTTAAGTGTGTCGGCCGTCGGAGTGGTTGCAGACATCTCGTGTTTCAGAAGCGTGGTCGGTGTCAATGATGCACCTCTTTGTACCAACAGCTGCAATTTGCCAAAGACGTCAACCATTGACCATTGTTGTTAGCCCTATTTGTATTCATAATTTCGAAATGTGGTGCGACTTAGACTTTGCAATTTTGCATATTTGTTTGCTTAGGATTATGGATGCCATTTGTAAAGTTAAATAGAACGAACTGTGTTTTGTTGTCCGTTTTCGCAACCTACGGTATAAATGAATCGAAAATGTTCTGGTTTGACTTGCTCTAATCAATATTTTATTTAACTTTCAGTGTAACTTTAAAATTATCTTTCTAGTAGATGTCAACCTTGTTAACACGTTCCTTCCAATTAATTTATTATGCTAATCAAAAATCTATATTATCTAAAGATCGTGAACTGGCGACCATTAGGATAATATCAGTCCATAATTTCGTGACAAGTTCTGGGTGCGTTTGAGGTTACAGTTTACTTTCAACACTGTTCACACGTATGTTTAAAACATTAATGCTTACAAACAAGAAAGGTAAATAGCTATTGAAATTAAAAATATGCCAGGCGGTTTCGTGGCTAACATTGTGCGTAACGTTGACAATATGCGACCTTGTGTAGCTACTGATCCTTTTATCTTCGTTATGATACTTGCTTGTGACGCCATTTATTAGGTATTTTGTTTAGAGCACAGAATAAAGCCTTATATTACAAAAGCGGGTCTTAAGGTTAACGGGAACGTTAAGACAAGAATCATGGCGCCCAGTGATTAATAACTGTAGGAAGAGTTTATATGTGAATTATCTGAAATACCTATTTATTGTATTGACATTTCTATCAGTATAATCTTTCGAGCACAATGAAATTGAATATTGTAAATCAAATAATGATGGATAACTTTGCTTTAATAGGTGTTTGTTCCTTCATTCAATATGTTCAATATGTTGAACAGTGAAGCTATAAGCCATGGTTCTATTTGTAGAATAATATTTTGCAATGTTTATACGCCATGCCACCGGACGTTGAATAATATTTATAAAACACGCAATTGTCCCAATCAAATACAATCTAACATTAACAGTACCTGATATTCAGTTGTTTTCTGTGACCTAAATACTACAAGATCTACCATGCAAATTCCGATTTCATTGCGATATACAATATTGTCATCGAAACTTGTATGCCTAGCAGTCGTAATTTGTCACAGGGCTAGATACAATGGGTCATACATTGCATGAAATATGGTCTTGTGGCTACATCCATCACATCCGTTACTTGCCATCGATATTTCATATAATCCAATCTAATATTTCAACGTTCATAATCGTACCAAATTGGGAATTTTAATGGAAGTGTCATTTTGAGAGGAAAGTTGTGGCCTAACTGGTATTTACTGAGCTGTACGTACTTTAGATTGTGAGCTCTGCACAATTTAATCGTTAGTATATTCTTTGTTGTCGGCCGAATTGACTTAAATAATCAAAACTTTTACTTGAAGATGTATGTTTTATGTCTGTTTATAATGATTTTGCAGCCAATTACGATTTTTTTTTTAACTTTTGATCAGAGTTGGACAATCGTGAAACCGCTTTGGCAATATCTATCTCTGGTAACCCCGAAACGGTACTTGATTACTTTGTAACGGGAATTTTGGAACTGACTTCTTAGTAGTTATTCAAATACTCTTATTTAAATGTACCAGCTCCCAATGAGCTTTGCTACATCATTGCGTTTAAACTGTTTACTTGTTCCGACATTATTTGCTCCGGCAATAGTCCAGCAAGCAATTGGACTTGCTCAAGCATCGCTCAGGGCGTACAATGTGTGCCTATTTAAATGCGATATAATTTCTCTATGTAGGTACATTTGTACAAACTACGTCTACTGAAGCTGTTCCAAAACGATTTGTTTTACCCATTTGCTACTCTCGACTACCTACCTAACCATCGACGGCCTTTATCGAATGTCCGTTACACCATTATTGTCGGATTAAACCAAAGCGTGAACATAAATTCTAATAACACAACGCAGTTATGATGTGGCGATAATTAAAGCCAATTTTTCTTCTTCACGTCAATATCAGCTTTTTTCTTGATCGGAGAATTCTCGCGTAAATCGAGAAAGTTGCGGATGAGATAGACTAGCCTGTAATTACTATGATAGCTATTGGAGTTTTCTTGTAAAAACTACTGTTTTTAGCTTAGTCGGGGTCTTTCAAGTGTCCGTTTGATTGAGTATTTTTAAGAACCACGCCATATCTGCCTGTATTATTTTGACAGACGAAAATCGTTTAATCCCAAATTGGTCTCTTGCGCCGCCACTTTTGCGTATATCGATAGAACTTTTCGTATCACCTTATAAGGGCATGGGTCGGGTTCTAAGTGCCACCTACACAGTGCTGTACAAATGTCCATATTCGTCATTATGGGCGTTCTGACTAAGACGGCCGGCGAATCGGCTACCTTTGTTAGATGTAAGCTGATGACTATACTTTTTGCCGCTGCCGTGGGCGGCCGATTCACCTTCGATATAAAGATTATCTTATTCCATGTAGGTGGTGGGTACTTACATCCTTACTTGAGAATACTTAGGAAGTGAGCGTTGTTTTGATTTCGTAATGATAGTTTCGATCCAACGTGGGTAGCTAATGACTGGGCATAACCTAATCCACAAATTACATATTTATTTAACCTTATTGCATAAGTTACAGTAAGTACTTGCGACATCTAAATGACCTTCTTCTGGACAGTAAATGAATGGCTCCAGTTAAATGGGCAAGTGCTTAAATTATACAAGTTTACGTTTTAATGTGTGTCAACCGCAACTCATCCAATGTAATTATTTTTCTTGCTCTGTTCCAATAAATTCGTCCCAGTCTTAAAGTGACTGATTGCCTTCCAATAATTTTCCGATTTATGGCAGATTTTCACTCTATGAATGAGGCTAAAAATAACACCGTGTTCATTGTTAACATAAGCGCATCTCGCCTTGTATATTGTTTACAAAAATCATATTATCAGCAAACAATGTTAATGTCTAATATCAACATTAACCAAATTAATGGCTAGTACAGTTCGAAATTATTAAATGCATAGAATTATGCTTTCATCGTGTTTCTAACCTACCATTTTGGTTCACCGCCGAACATCTTTCGGTTTGTTTCATCTCTGCTACCGCCATGAGATAAAGAAAGCCTCTTCTAAGTAATGGAGTGGATTTATGTTACTTCAGGGCTGCGATATGATACTCTTTTGTTTTTAAACAGCTGTAATATTTTAGAAGTCATTTTAATTAATAGTATCAGTGAAGCTACTGTATTTATGTTATGTTATGTTCAATTCAAAGTAACATGTCGTGATCGATGCTTATTGAAATAAAATAAATTTACATTTATAAAACACGTATAAAATATATATTAGTATCAGATTAAATATATATTTAAATGCCATGACGTGAGGTATTTTCTTAGAATAAAATAATACATAGATATCCAAGAACAAGATACCTCCCAACCCTATTTTGAGCGTTGCAAGGTACCGGTGTAGCTATTTTAATTACCATTTATTTAGAATTAAAGTACGTACTCGAGAGTTTTATGTGTACCTTTAAGAGTCATGGTTGAATTGTTCATAGTTATTTATAAATAGATGACATAATTGTCATGCAACATGAAACCAAGCAATCAATCAATGTTTAAAAAATAACATATTCGTTTTAATATAACACAAAACGCACCAAATTTTGTTCAAATTACCAAACGTTTGTCAAGGAAAGTGTGAAGTTATTAACCTGTGTGATTGATATCAGGTTGTAAAATATTAGTGGTCAAGCAAAGACCCGTAATTATGTACTTTATTAGGTTGATTGGTCAATATATTAACAGCTCATCAATGTCCCTTTAGGTGTATTTATCGTGCTTGTGCTTGTCATACATATTTGTGATGGAGAACTATAGTTATAATTCACTTTAATTAAAGTTAATTTAAGCGCTGACTTGGCTGGAGGCTAAAGGCTTGTGCAGACCAGCGCGACTTGTCGCGTGACGCGACACCGGTTATTGTTATACTGTGAAGTTTTCTTAGAAATTGTATTGTTCGTGTCGCGTCGCGCGACAAGTCGCGCTGGTCTGCACAAGCCTTTACTTGGCGTTTCTTAATCTAAACGGTAACCATCCGTCACGAACGAAACTAGGTATTAAACTACAATTTAGTTTGTAAAGACACTTATTATAATTGCGTACTAAAAGAAGCAAAGCAAATCTTGTCGACTGTTTCTCACTGTACTTAAATTCAATGTAATATAATATTTTTTAAATAGGTATTCACAGCTTATAAAACCACAGGCCGTAACAAAGTATTCTTCCGACAAGATATGACGAATTTTACAAAAAACCTCATTGATTGATATTTAATCTGGGGACCTTTGAACTTTCTGTCGCGTGGACAATGGGCTCGACGCTCAATTAGGTGCTAGGCCTCCGTGGGTGGTCCGATGTGTTCCTTTGCCCTATAATCAATAAAAATGCGCCTTTATTGTTCATGTCAGTTGAAGTGACGTTTTGATGCAGTCGGTGTTAGAAGGTACTGGTTTTGTAATGGATATCGTGTAGCCCGGCGCTAAACTTACATTGTGTTCGTTCTATTAACCGCGGATGTGATGTTAAGATCACATTCCTTCCTATGTGAGACTGAATGTATTGTCGTGCTGCTTCCATTTATGAGACGAACCATGTTCAGAGTAATGTTGAAACGAAGTGTGTTGACGGTTGCGGAATAACTGTTGATAAATTCAAGTTTTCCTTTATGGTATTCTTTCTCTATTTGCTCATCATTAGGAATACGTTTGGACTATTCTTCCTCTGTTAAATATATTTTCTCTGTAGAGCATTATCTTTGCGTGGATTGGCTGTTTAATAAAAAGTAGTATCCAACTGCTCGTTGTTCCAATATTCGTTAATTTTAACTATTCGAATATTTCGTTTCTAAAAATTATACTATTCGAATACTTCGAATTTCCGAAGTTTTCAAATTGTTCTATAAGACGGTCATAAACAATGATAAACGGTAATAATCATAATACCTACTAATGTGTGCCCTGCCCTTGCGAAATGAAAACATATTTATTTTTCAAAAATCCCATAGTAGTAAGAAAGTAACATAAGTAACATAAAACTTTTTTTTTCATGTGATTCCATGTCATTCACTCATTCAGTGAATGACATGGAATCACATGAAAAAAAAAAGTAATACGATTACGATTTTGTAGTGCAACCTTAAAAAGCACAAGGCACCGGGACTTTCATAATATGTATCTACTAGACGAAAATAGATTTCCTTGCAGATTCCAAACTCGTGGGAGGAATGGGTAGATAATAATAAATTATAAGCCTGCAATACATGCAAGTTTGTAGGTCCACCAGCATCAAAAGAAGCCATTTGGACACAGACGGCAGCCTCAAGCTCATTCATCCTGGATAGCGATGACGTCGACGCTGTAGTTACATTACTAAGGTCTATCTCTTGACGACTAGAAAAATGTCATCTTCATCATCGTCATTACTGTTGACACTGTTTTCGTTACAAAAATACGTGTCTTATTTTACGAACCAAAGTTTTATAGTGGTAATATCATTCGACGGATTTGGAAAAGCCTCAGAAGGTAGAACTACCTTCTGAGGAACTTTTACTTCTCTACCTTTGATAGAACTTTGAAGGGTTATGCCTCCATATTGCGGACACTTCGTGTCTGAACTACGAAATCATCAACTACACCTTCAGTGTCGCTGTCACTGCTTTGGTTGCCGTCAGTTCCTATTTCAGTGTCTTGTTCACGGTGGTTTTTTTATACAGAACGTCTAGGGCCTCGCTTTGTATACCATGTGCAGTTGACATGCGTCTTTTTTCCTAAAGCTCGCATAACACTGGCTCCATCTGTGACTATGCACGTGGTATCTTTTTCTAGGTTCATTCCATAGCTCCATGCTCCAGATTTGTGTCATTATAATTGTTATAAAAATTGTCTACCGTGCCACTTCCTTGAATCCTCGCCAATCCTAGGTTTCGGGAACCAGCGTCATGAAGTTTTGGAGAATTAATGTTCACATTAACATATCTGTGATTTCGGATAGATTCGTCTAGTGCGTTAATTTCATGAGTAAAAAATTACAAGCTAACTTATATTCGAAATATTCGGAATACTCGAATACATGTGTTTGGCTTATTCGAATATTTCGAATATTCGAGTATTCGAATAATAAGCCCTAATCGCACGGTTATATTTTTGCCCATTCATCCGCGACGGACACTTATTGTAAGACAACACCAGCGTTTTAAGTTTCTCAATCAGTAATGAGTATAAATTATACCAATATTTCTATGAGTAGATCATCAAGTGATTTAAAGAAGGAATAAAAAAAAAAAAATGCGTAATAATAAACACATGTTTCCATATCCTGCAATACTCCTGCACCAACCGGGGGTTGTCCTTGGATGCACTAGCATAGGTACTGCGAACAGGGATAATCGTCGGTTCTTCGTTCCATTAAACACATCTAACGGGCCTCTGCGAGTTGGCCCCTCGTACCTTCCAAAGGTCCGAGACCCTAGGGTCCCGAGAAATGTCAAATACAAGAAAGAAATCGAATCGAACCCTTCCTATAGAATTATGATAACTTAATTTTATATGTATACAGGTGGCAGGGTCATCGACGCGAAAACTGTTACCATGGATGCAGTACTTTCGTGATTCTGAACTGATATTTTTCGTCTGTTATTTAAAAAAAAATCTGCTGTTCCATACAGTTTTGACCGCGTAGCTGTTGCAGTTTTCCATGAAACAGTAGATATTTTTCTTAATAACCGACGAAAAATTTCAACGCAGGGGTTCAGAATCATGTACTGAATGCATGGTAACAGTTTTCGCGTCGATGTCCGTGCCACCCTATATCTAAGTTACTAATTTGGTTGTGGTCATAAAAGTGAAAAGAAAACAAATTAAAAAAAGCCACGTAAATAGTTATGTCTGCCGTATTATCCAAGAAATCGTATGTAGAGAACGTTTGATTTCTTGGATAATACGGCTTAGAACAATTCAACAGTTTTTCCTACCGATAAATTGTCTGCGTCTATTTATTTCAGCGATGACCGAATTTTTCAGCACATTTCTACGCTCTTCCTATTGTAAGTACATACTCCGCATTTTCAAAAATAAAGGAATGTTGTATAGGGGACGTTAACATAATTAATTAATTCACAGTGGCCAAGGCATTTTAAAATTACTAATAGCGATAAAAATACCATCTAATAAAAAAAGAAAAAGTGCTTTTGGGTTTTTTCAATCAGGAATTTCTCAGTAGCAGCCCGGAGTCTGGATTTATGCCCGGTTGATGGCAATAGGCTCGCCACCTACATAGACATAACTGGCAAAATGTGGTGTTACTGTAGGCCTACACCTCACCCTTTGGTGATGACAGGCGAGATGATGTTATTTTATGTTAAAAGAAACCTTATTTGTATTTACCTAAGTACTGTTAGTTTGAAATAATCCGTGAACAATCTAAAAAGAGCACACCTAACAAATTGCAATTAAACGCAGTTTTGCGTCAAAACACATCATTTGTGACATTTAGTCGCTGAAGTCATATAATTAACTATGTGCTAAGCTGCGACCTCTGACAATGTAGCATTAAAACGGCAAGCAGCGCATACTTTGAAGTTGCCTACCTATGTATATATAATTTTATCGTCAATGATGTAAGCTATGTCTTAACCGAGCGTAGAGACAATAGTAGTATACACTGCTTCGCATAAACTTGACGCCCAAGGTGATAAACCATCAAAACTTATACTAAAATTGTGAGTAAAGGCTTGTGCAGACCAGCGCGACTTGTCGCGCGACGCGACGCCGGTTATTGTTATACTGTGAAGTTTTCTTAGAAATTGTATTGTTCGTGTCGCGTCGCGCGACAAGTCGCGCTGGTCTGCACAAGCCTTAATCCTACAAGTTCGTGTAAGCGATATAGGTACAGGCTGACTGCGTGTTAACTTTATGACAAACAATATTTTAGAAGAAAACTATTTAGAAAACTAATTGATTCAGCTTTATTCAAGCTCGTCGATATTTTTTTAACCAATTGCATTTTAATTCATTCAATTGCTTAAATACATTGGAAACCCTGTTTAACAAATTCGATGTGTGTCACTGAATAACTCTAAATGTAAACATGAGTTAATTTAAATAGCTTCCAATTACACACCTGTTAATTTAATGACAACAGTATGTGCAGAATTTAACATGAAAATTAATTAATCTATGAATGCTATATAGCAATAATTATTTAATGTATTTAAATTCGAAATTATATGGTAGATACAGATAGAAATGACCACTAATATTATAATAACGATTGGGAGGTTGGCCAACTCTTACCAGCATTCTTCTACCTCTATTAACAGCCAAAATAAATAAAGTTTTACACTCGACCAGGCACATGCGATTAACAAACATCTCGACACATCCAACTAGTACAGTAGCCGGTCCAACGTAACTCCCAAGTCTGTAGCCAAGAGTTTAATGACTTGTTATTAATTAAGTGGGTGCTACACCATATTTCTCTAGCCATTTCTAAATAAAATATTCGTCGTTAAATCGACGGGGTATAATCAAGACGACTTAAAGCACATACACCGACACACTCCAATGAAGACAAAAACAGTTACATGCTTTTCAATGAGATGTATTGATTAGAATGGGTCCTATACTGGCGAGGGTGATTAAATTCCTTTTCGCAATAATTTAACTTGTATTTCAGCAGCGATTAAAATCAGAAGCGATCTGAATAAAATGGGTCCACTAAAAAGCATATTTCTGAAATACAACAAATGTTCTGTGCCAAGTTTTAAATTATGTTATATTAGACAAGGATATTCAAAGAATTTTGTCAAATACAACCAAACATAAAATCACGTTTTGTATAGTATAAAGATGACTTAAAAATACACTTGTGTGTCATCGCCTTAGCACCTCGTCACTATCGCCGACGGATTTTTAAAAAACAAAGCGATTATCGAGAGTATTTTTCTTTTCAGTTTTTTAATTGCACTGTTTTCTTTTTGCTTGCATGTGCTTTAACTCTGTGCCAAGAGTCTCACGCGTGAACATCCACAAAGAAATAGAGGCGGTTATTTCTGACTATCACCTCTAGATGCGTGTGACCGCTACACGAGTGTCGGAGCTATGAATGAGTTCTCTATTAATGTATAAACGGAATTATTTCATCTGTCATATCATATAACATTTGGTTCTTCTAATAAGCGCCGTTGTCCAACAAAGTCCCCTGAAACGTGCTCACGATTAACAATGCTCGTTATTGGTTGTCTATTGGTATTAACATATTTTATTTTATGTGCTCATTATGTCATTGCTATTTTCGTATGATTCGTGTCGTCAACTGCCTTTCTATTGAATTGTATTGTAAATCAACCTCTAAAATAATAAGATTGTGTGTGCATAATTCGAACGCTTCTAATAGGTTATTCTAATTAATCTTATTTGTCAAAATACATAAGCAAAACACTTACTGAATCAAAAACTTTGATATTGATATTGATTTTTATTAAACCAAGATGTAGGTTTCATAAATTCTTTACAAAATCGTTTGACAGTAGCAACGAAATCTGCCACGCCTAGTAAATACTGTCAGACCTGCACTAAATGGTTATAAAAGCTGAACGAGCAATTGCGTCAGGTGGCTAAACTATCACGCTGTTGCACAACGCACTGAAAACTGTTGTCTGAATATTTTTGAACAGAGGGATTGTCATACTGATGTGCGCGAGTTCTTACTACGCTGAGATACAAATCAAGAGTGCTTTGACGTTGGCGTTCATGGTAGCGTTCTCTATTACTTCTATTATGAACATTTTATTTTTGTGCCTTCAATATTCCTTAACACGTTCAGTGCCGGGAGCCCTCCTGGAGGGTTCTACTAGTCGCATAAGGAATGCCGGGAGTCCTCGCGAATACAGCAATAGAAACCGTGAAAATAAAATCTGATGTATATTTTAACAAGATTTATTAGTTATATCTATGCGTATGTGGTCTACGTGTGGTCTTAAAAACCAAGAATTAAAAAAAAAAATTGTACAAATATTCACAAAAAATATTAAGGTTGGAAAACTACGTATAGCGACAAGACCCCCAGAAAACACAATCTCACTACGTATTACAGTGTTTTATAACACGGTTTTAAACCTTATGCCTTTGACCGTCCGCGAGGGTTAACTTTAGCGCAAACGTAATGCCGGCAACCCTCCCGGAGGGTCCACTTGCAATATGTATGGCGGCATGGCGTATGAGCTCGACGAGAATTAGTGGAGTCAAAAGTGTTAATCACATCATAATTATCTGTCCCTCGCTACCGGTGAAAAGTTATAAGACTTATAGTTCAATTTTATTTGTTTAATCCTTTTTAATTTTGTATAATTGCGAGTAAATTTAGTTTTGCCTTGTTTTAATTTCATGATTGTCTCTTATTAGCCTATAACTTGTATGTTTGGTGCTTTACTACTGTTAGTGCAAGTTGGTTATTAATAAATAAATAAACTTATACTGAAGCTATGTGGTATGTCCTAGATTTCCCGATATAAGTAATCACTATTAAAAAAGACATTGCTCAGTTTGAAGTAACACTAAATTTGAATAAATACAACAGTATGATCATCTAATTTGTTCTGTTTGTCGTGCAAATATACGTAGTACCTGCTGTGGCCACGCACTCAATATTTCCCTACGGAAACCTGTACCAACGATATTGTTGAAATCAATAGCTCATTGTTATACCAGACAGCAGTAATTACATAAACTAATAAACATTAACTGCGTGTATCAATAGCTAACACAACGTTAATATTGTTTGTATTTTATTTCAGGTTAGCTTCGTTCACTTGTCGAGACGTGAGAAATTCTATAGAGTCCCGCGACTCGTAAGTCATAAAGATTTTCAACGTGTTTTTTACTGTCGCCTTTATAGAGAAACGTAGCTTTCTTTAGCTGTCTTATTTATTGTTTAAGACATTACTTTTCTCCGTACAGTTTGTTAGAGTTCGAAAAAAGACTGGGAAGCAATATTTAATTTATTAGGTAAAGCTCGTACACTGTTCAAAATTTTCTTTCCTGCATTATTCATTGGGTTTGATGAGGATATTAAACTGTTATAAAAAAAGTATTGTTGCCTACACGCAATTGATTTTCTGTAAGAAAAACTTTTGTTTCAATTTAATCTCAATCATTCAATTTAATACAATACTTAATTAATTCAATATCAATTCTCTTCCGATTTTCTGTATAATTTTCTTGCTTTCGGGGCTCGGTTGCTTTAACTGCATCTCCATAAAATATTGCACTGATTTTGTGTCTAAAATCTTTTTCGAACCTAACACCGTTAAAGGTTTTAAACTCTGTGATTGTCTCTTTGTAGTAGTTTAGTTAAATCATTACTTTCGCATGTCAGCTATACCAATTTAGAATTATTCTAAATGCCAATTTTTATCTAGCCAAGAAGGTGTATATGGCATCACTTCGCTTTATATTAGGTTAGGGACACAGAATTAATTAGCAAAATTAGCTTCGCGACGACAACACGAGCTTGGCCTTACGTGTATTTGATTACCGCCTACGATTATTACAAGAATTGCAATTGAATTGAATTCAATCATTGTGCATCTGTAATTGTTGATGAATCCTTGAAAATGGAATACATCATTCTTGACTGTCCATAAATTTTGCTAGTTGGTAACAATAATCATGTTTTGTGGGCCATTAAACATTGACATATATGTTTACCTACTTGAAATATAGTTCGCGTAGGTGGTTTACACATAAGAGAAGTGTGATTGAGTTAGACGGCTCATTACAATAAGTTTTTCTAAAACGTATTTGACACATGTCTCATTGTAGGCGTTGCTACCAGCGTTAACAATATGTTATGAATGGCAAGGTTGAGTCTGTCTGAGCCAAGTACTTTGCTCCGGGCTCATGGCTTGCTATTGTCAAATATTTGCCTCAAACAATCCGTTTCGCTTGCATATTACGAACCGCTATACACGTTCTCGAGCTACTCTACGCAACTCGTACTCGTTGCTCTATGCAACTTAACTTATTGACGATCTGTATTTTCATTTCATATAACTTGAATTGAACAATATTGTTGTAGTAAGTAAAAAGAGATCCACAATGTGTCACATTCAATGACGCCATAAAATATGTTTAAAATTGTTGTTAAAGTGTTTATTCAATAGTGTGTCATTGGTTTAATTCTGTCATTCAATGTTTATAAGCTACGCCCACGAGACATCCATTGAATACGAAGCCCATTCCAGAATGGTAGGTAGGTGTCGACATTTGACGCTGTTCAATTTTATTGTAGTTTAAAAAGAAGAACTGTCAATATGTTGATTATCAACATGTCACACACAATATATATAACTTAAAACCCCGCCCAAACTGATTCATAGTTGTTTTTAATTAATGTATTATATTCATCGACTATACTTAGAAGTTTTATGCCTTCCTCCTGACACCGATTTTTGCGTGAACGGCCACACCGGAGGTTATAAACTTTCTATTGAACTAGCATAATGGTGCATTAAAGTTTCAAACTGACACGACACACTGAAACATCCACAGCTCGTGGTTTTACGATAATGTTCAATATTATATTAATGTCCACGTCGCATCAAGTCACGTTGTTTGGCACCGACATAACACATAAAAAGGAAACCCCAGTTTCCCTACTGTAAACTCGTCCTATATTTACAAATGGGCTTCGCAAGTAAACCGTGAAAAATAAATATTAGGCGATAAATCAGCGAAAATCTCCGGTTTACTCCAATGATTTTATAGCTATAATAAAAGAACCGTCAACTGTGGATAGTGTTCGGGGAATAAATAGTTAGATCTCGGCCAGTGTTCTGGAAACTCGAACGCGTAACAGTGCCTATTGGTTCAGCTTTGACACATTTAGGCGATGTTAACTAGTGAGCTTATTTACACGTATCGATCCTGCGTAAATCCTAAGGAATAGGACCGTAAATCTGTAACCGCTTTGTATGAAACATGCGTATTCCTTCGTACTTAGACAATTTATTGAGATATAACTCTCGTTTCGTTAGTCGGCGGCATGTTGTGCTCATACAATATTATTTTAACAGCATCCTCTTGTGCTCCTAGTAAAAGTGCGCATTTTAAAAACCATTATATTTTTGTGAAATGGTTGCTTGTGTTGATCTTTCTCAAACATAAATAACTTGTGGAAAATATGATGATGAGTTTTAACAAAATCATATGTTATGATTACCTAGTTTTGAAATGTAAATATAGCTAACGAAAGAATATTTAATAGAAAACAAATTTGTCTGAAGCTAACTAACGTATTGGTTTTTACTTCCGTGTGCTTTTAAGCTACCACTGTATCAGCGATATCCCCGTACAGCCTTGTTTGTACATTACTTATAAGTGTCACACAAACAACGAGTGTCTTGCTGCTACCCTTGCGGAGTGGTATGCAAATAAGAGTTTATTTTTTCATTCACACCCAATATCTGCTAACTGCCATTCATAAATATGAGTATTATTTTTTCTGTGGACCATTTACGCTTGACCACCTGTTTTATGTGCACGTTCTCTGAAATTAACATAACATGTTTCGCTGACGATATTCATATTTCTCAGTCACACTTCATACAATTAGCTGCAGTCCAAACGACTAGGTATATATCGGTATGCACCACAAATATTTAAGCTTGCTTTTATTCATAACGGTTTCTCCGTCCACTTGTATTTCCATTACATAATTATTTATCCATTCTAATAGTGGTGTTCAGCGAATTTCCAAATGTCGCATCAGTATCCTAAACAATGTGACAACGATCCTCCGATCTTTCATAGATAAAAATATCAAGATAAAATCATTTCAATCACAATTATAAAGACATCCTGCGCTGGCATTTCCAACTGGTTTCCATTTTGTGTGCATTTCGTAATGGCCAATGTCAGTTCGCTCCTGCTGTGATTTATGCACTTATTATTTTGCAATTTCATACATTGTTTTGCATAGCATCCAAATTAACTTGTACCTTTACTACATCATTGTTTTTATTCATAAATGATTCATCGTCAATCTCATTTCGTCACTTTTCTACGTATAATTATTGTCATCCTCCCACGCGTTGTAGGAATGACTAATGGTAATCTCAGAAGAACCATCTATTATGATAGTAGTATACTGAGTCCATCATTATACGTTTGACACACAAACAATTTTAACATAACTTAATCTCGCATCGGCTCTGTGTCATCTCTGTGGATGCTTGTAGTTAGTGCTATGCGTAGAGCAATAAAAGTGTAAATGAGTTATTTAGTTCTAAAATCCTGGGTTAAATTAAACTGGTAAAATTTGAATGAATTGCCTTTTGCAACTGAGTTCATACGTGAATTAATTGGGATTACTATTATTTACTTACCTATTCATCTTTTCAATTGCAAATGGCCGTACCGGTTCCATTTTGTGAATCTAAGCTCTCAAGATATGTGTAGTTGCCACAGTTGCCTCTAAAATTATGCTTGAACTTTTCTACGATTCAACAGCTGCAGCTTTTTATTGATTCTCTCTATGTTTGCATAATGCATGTGCATGACTAGACATTAGCCTGTGGTACTTGACACCGAGGACAGGAAGTCGGATATTACTGAGGGAGTTTTGTGATTTGTAAAATAAGCTGTAAAATTTCATTTAAATGTACCGTCACGCTCATATCTTAGATCGCACAGAGTACCTACTGAAAATAATACTTCTCATTCTGGGGAATTCAGACATTCTGTTTTTCACCCTACAAGACTCTAAACACAGTTTTCTGCTCTATTTGTTAAGCAAAAGTGAAATTTTCTCAAAAACTCACACTGAGTTTGTTGTCTTCGACTTCTTAATCAAAATAGAAATAGTTGAAGATGAAGAACAGAATATCCAAAATGAAACAACAGAAAATGTTAAAATCTCTGCAAAGATAGACAATCCGATAGACAGACATCAAGTTTTACTTATGAAATTGTGTAATTGGATCTTTATGTATAGCACAAATTAAAGTTAGGCAATCGCTTATGCAAATGTATTCAATATTTTCCAATCGGGTCGGTGTATCTTATCACTATCTCGCGCTTCTCGTGCAATAAGCAATAGTTTCTTCAGTTCCAATTCGAAGGGACTTGTTTTATTAGTAGGAGATAGCCTCGCAAAGCCCGTGCCGCCATAATGTGCCAGTACATCTGTCCGATGCTGTATATTGTCTGGAGCTACCGTACCGGCAACTTAACTCACAACTGCCTTTTGATTATCTTGTTCCCATTCATCATTCTCAAGTGCATCACTTTCTATTAATATACATACTACTTTGTTATTGTATGATATATTGAGTGGGCTAACTTATTCATCTTCTAAGTTAAATACGCTTTGATGTCCAAGATCATTAGTTTTGTTACTTTGTTCCAACAAGCAAGTAAAATCCGGTTTGATTACTTAATAATGTAATTTGTCAAGCTTGATTACAAATGGCCCGTTCACAAACACAATACTACAATAGTTCTGCTAGGACACACCGGATATGTATGCTCTTTGTTCACCAATGTCACATTAACTTAATTCGGATGGCATTTGCTTCACATCAGCTGCATTTGTCCCCAGATAACACGTGTCAAAGAAGTCAACAACTGACTACAGTACTTACGAGCCTTTTGACCCTTAGTCTACAAAGCCAAAATTTTTCTAAATCTCGTCATCTGTCATTCGCAAATATTGTGACACTCTCTTTCTTGATGATTCTTGATGTGCCATATTACCCCGAAGACTGTACATGTAGGTATACCTCTACCTTTATTTTGCAGACCTTATTCGTAGATTCACCCGCGTCTCACATCATGTTTGATTTACCAAAGGTGTTTATTGTTTGTTATTATTCGTGGTCAATTTACATTCATTTTATGTCATCATCATGATTATTTATTGTTGTTATTAACCTAGCTGGCTCCCCATAAATTCCGATAAGGTTATTTTAGTTTTCTGTTATTCCATATTTATAAATACCTTCTACTTTGTTTCAATTATGAAAAGCGATAGGTACAGGTAAATTGGGATTACAATCTTCATAATTATATTGGTCTGCTTCGTGCTCTGCCTAAATAACGATAGTTCTCGGTGTATTTCAGCTTTCTGAGAAATCACATCAGAATTTCGGTATAAAAACTGATATCTGCATAGATTAAAGGCAGACAGGCGCGACGCGACTCTGGTGGAACAATTTCTATGAAAACTTCACGGAAATTGTTCTACCGGTGTCGCGTCGAGCCTTTCTGCTGGAGCCTTCATTTGAGTTTTCTTGTGTCGACTGTACGTAGATAACAGTGCTAAAACAGCATTCAGCAGTTTTGTTATGTTATCAAATCTTTCTCAGAGAAGTCGGATTCCGTTAATGTCATTTATGTGCCGGGTAATTACACATACATTTTAATATATCAACATAATTATTCGCGTGATTCAAGTCTTCGTGGTTGGTCGACGCAAGTGTAGCCTGTCGCTACTGACCGTGGTGCTGCGTTTACGCATCGTCGCTCAACGTGAGAAAATTCCCCTTCAATCCACATTGTTCTTAATTTGCCCTCATATATATTGTTATTCAGGGAACATTAATCTCAACACTAGCAGAAAACAAAGCTATTAGACACTGTTAGTTTACCATTCCAAATTCTTGCTGAATCTAAAGATGCACCTACTTGGAATTTCTCATAGATTCCGCATTTGTTAAACTCGTAAGAGTTTAACAAATGTAGGAATGTAAAGATAGATTGTTTGTTACAGTGCTTCACACATTTAAATAAATCTAGTTCATTTATGCTCCAATTGTGACACTCAAGTTTAATTAATGCACCACCTTGTAATTTCACTGTCTAGACCGAGCGTCCGTTTACTTAGTTTGTTATTATGACGGCCGTTGCATTACCGTCGTCGTTTAATTACAAAATACCACCACTGGTCTTGGTGATGAAAGAAATTAATTGTTTCCGCCGACCGACGTTGCTAACGAAAGTGATTTTGTGACTTAGTCTATACTAAGAAGAACCAATTATACCATTTGTTTTACTGGAACTGTATGCGACTGCGCGCAGATGGCTATTTAATGACATCGTTATAGAAAACTACACAGCATATTTTTCTGATTGACCTATTGCAATCGAAATATAAAAACAATAAACTTTATTGTTAAAAGAGTGTCTTCAAGTAACAAGACAGGTTTCTGAAGATCTTACTAAAGTTACCTAACCTTTAAAATGTTTGCTAGCCGAATAAACTTTACTACACGATACAGTTACCACAAGCAAAAACAGTTACTTAACTGCTCAAACTTCGGCGTTAAATTGCCCAATCGGCTCTTTATTTTATAAATATGCTAAAATGAAAATTAATCGTATAGTGTATTTGTGATCTTTCTCAACGGAATCGCATTTATTTTGAAATATGTTGAAAATTGTATTATAACTGTCCAGGGGTCGAGTTCAATCCCGTCTTAACACCACACACATGTTTATTTAGTACAAAATTTAAAAGATCGCACCGTGGGCTATAAAGAATTTAAGGTTTTTAATAGAGAAACTATAAAAACTTGTGGGCGTTGTCTTCATGGCAAAGCGTAAAAATATAATCACGTAGCAAAGCGTTCAATTCCATGTGATAATATCTTTCTTGGGCTTGAAGTTACAGCTTATTAAATGCGTATTAAAATAGAATGAGGGAGAGGGATTACAGAGTGAATGCGCCGCGGTCTGCCATTGTGGCCAGTGACAATGCAAGAGAGATTGCATTGCATTATCTGGAACCAGTAAGCGTACGTGTGTGAGGCTCGCTGTCGCAATACCCCAGGGAGGAAATTGTACAATACTACATATATTAATTCGTTTGAATACTAAATACTTTCTTTGTTTTTTTATCTATAACAGAACTGAAACTGCCACAGATGTTATTCAACTGTAACTAGGATAAGATAAATTACTATTTGGAGGAGCAGGTGATCAAGAATATGTTTGGTACTTATCTACGACTGATGTCATTCATATTCAATAACAGTAATCAAGAATATTAAACTTGTTTTCTTGCTCGTACCTACAAGAAGAATTTATTTCAGAGTCACGTTAAATTGAAAGTAAATAAACGACCAACCATTTATTTTGGTCTCAAATCCAAGGTAATCTAATAGCTTTTGCTTTTCCGTAGGTGGTCTTGAAGATCGAAGCCGCAATTGACATTTGTCACTCAGTGACACACAAGTTGCTTGCTCTCCTATTATAGTGAATGCTCTTCCTACGCGAGCATTCAAACATCATTATATTATAGAGTTATCAATAATCTACAACCCAATTTAAATCTTAACTCAACGATACAGGGATAGATTTCCCTTACATGATCCTAAAGGGAGTCTTGGAAGGCTAGAATTACGTAAGTAGATAGAATGATCGCGATTGCGGTTGGAGTAATCTGAGTAAATGGTAAAATTAAACCTTGTTAACAAATATAACTATGTTGTGTGGCTTTGCTACCTGTTTATGGATCGCTTGCTCTACATTAACGCAACCAATTTTTTTGAAACCCACAAATATCTAATAAATTTGATATATTATTAATACCAACTTAATTAAAATCGATTAGATTATTAATTTCATATTTAAATTCATGGTCTTTGAGATTGATTGCATGTTCAAATTAGTAATGTATTCCGCAGTTGTGAAAACATTGGGATATACTCTTCCCCCGCTAGTTGAAAGAATTATCTCCAAGAAATGGGTTAATGTGATGCTCGTAGGCGATGAGCATGCAAGCTGTCATTAAACATTTTCTGTTACATCTGTAAGTCTCATAAATAACTCCTGGACGTTACTTTAAACGCTTCCATTATACGTTATAATGATAGCGCCTAGAGCTGTGCTTTTTAGTGTGAAATAAAAGCTAGTGGCATAAACATACGTTAAAAGACGTAGAAACTTCACCAGGAATGCGTAAATAGTCGTCCATCACTAAAATGATCCGTCTCATAGTTCACACGAGTTTAAAGTAGGTACACAAGTTTGGTGCCTTGCGCAAGAGCGATCTCCTACAGACGACATATTCCGAAACTAGTTCATGTCAAATCCGAGTACATTAATCAAACTCGGGCGCAGAGACGTGGAGTGACGGACGGACAGCCCCTAAAACCACCTGCGACAAAGCACAGCCTCTATTATAACGCGATTGTTTTTGTTTAACTCTCATTTACCGGTACAAAGACTGCTGCATTGTTCTACGACCATTACAAGTGTTTCCACACCCGTCAACGTCCGTTGTGACATGTTACAAAAGGAGTTTTTTAAACGATCTGCTCTTGATGCAAACTTGTATTGACCATCAGACGATTCAACTTGTCAAATACACAAACGCTGTCAGTGACGATTACTGTCCTATTAATCAACTGATTCAATATATCTTGGTCGTATGAGTCAGTTATTTTTTAGCTCAGCTTAGCATCAATATTAAACAACTTACAAGATATTAATCAATATGGCGATACTTTTTAAATTACAAAATAAGTACCTACCTAGTTGTTATAACCGCAAAATTCAGTAGCTGGCACATGCTATTGGCTACCAATTAAGATGTTTGGAGTGAGAAAAATACAGAGAATGTAAAGCATAAACATCTCATCCTAAATGCATCCACCATCAATATGCAAGAAAAGGTGGCAATTAAATACATAATCCATCGGCTATCACACCGGCATCGTGGCGGGTTAATGGCTTGTTTACTCACTCTGCCGCCCTTATATGGCGTGAAAGCTCCTCCGCATTGTCGCCAGCCCCTCAGCGGGCTCGGTATGGTCAGGCGGATACGTGCGTCTGCGCATATGAGCCGTTTGATAGCGTGAGAGATTAACAAATTGAAGAGAACTTGCATAACTGTACCCGACGCATTTTACAGATAAAAAATGTAAATGAGAATTTCCAATTTTATAAATATATTTTTTAAATTCTTACAAGACATGTTGGTTTGAAAGTTTCGGAACCTATTTTAAATTTCGACAAGGAGATATCGCTTAGATAAGATAGTATACCAGCAGTGGCTTTCTGAGTTGATCGATTGATTGAAGATAGTAAAGCTTCTACATAATAAAATGTTCAGCACGTGCGACTAGCTGATAAGTTAGTTACATATAATCACATAATAACTTGACATATTTTAAACAGTATCTCAAAAACAGATGGTTGTCTGATTGCGCGTCCGGAAATTACCTGATGACTCATCACCTCGTTATCTGGATAAGGAAGATAAAACGAGACCCTGTGTTTGCACAACGATTCTTCACATACGGCTTCACATTTGCATGAACCAGCCATATGGTCTTTGAACCACATTGCTTTGATAGAGCGAATAACTACTTACGTATCAATAAGAAAATTATTTAGATACTGTATACATACCTACCTGTATGTAAGGATCTATGCAGGTCGCGTTCTGTAGTTTGTGCCTACCCCCATGGGAAGCACGCGTGAGTTTATGTACTGTCGTGGGCACTGGCGCCTGACCACTTTTCGACCTTATTCCTTGGGCAATAAGGTCGAAAAGTGGTCAGGCGCCAGTGTGCGCGATGGTACGTATGTATACCTACTTATTCGACTTTTTGCAGGATTTCTTCACAAGCATACCATGTAGGTTGGTTCCAAAACGTCGTATCAAGAAATAATAACAGTCTTACCGAATGTCCTGGTCCATGAGTCATTCGTAGCTTATTAAAAATATGTCATAACTCAATTACATCACTGCGGCTGGGGTGGCCTCTGTGCGTTATGTTAGCCACCCATAATAATAGAGGTGCAGCATCAAATCTATCAATATATCTGTCAGATGATGTCATAACAGTCATGGACTATTGTCGTAGCCTTCAAACTTATTACAGATCCGATACTTACTAAAAATATTGATTACCTACATGATGAAGCTACTGAGAATGACTATGTTTCCTGATAACTGTAACCATTAAAATAATGTATGTCGCAAACAAATTCATACCAACGTAATTAGATATTGTACGTTTTCCAAAAACTAAAATAAGTACTCATAAAAGCAGGAATTTTCCACGGGACGTAAAATTTTATATTTACTAGTAAACGTTTGGGACGGTATTCTAAAATTAACGAGTCAATATGACATGTTTCATGTGTAAAATTTATTAGAGCAGATGTTATCCACGTAGCTAACAAATGTATTTTTCTCTTTACAGAAATAGCAAAAGTCCGAGCAAGTTTATTCCAAATAAATGGAGTCAAGAAAGAACCACTCGTTCTACCAGAGGCTGAAGGCATGGTCACCACACTCACAGAAAAAGTTTACGTGCCAGTAAAAGAACATCCAGATGTAAGTACTGACGTAATTAGTAATGTAGTTGCGTTAGATTCTATGGTTTATCTGAAACGCCAGGCAGCGGAGGTCAAGGGAATGAAAACTATGATTACACATCTGTATTTCAAATATGATGCATGTTTATAATCATACGATCATAACCCAGGAAGTCTTTGAATTTAATGTTTGTTTTGTGGAGTATTTCCTATTGTTCTGGAAAATTAAGCCACCAATTTACTTCGTAACCACGTAAGACCAATCTGCTTTATTACAGCTCCGAGAAATTCTAATTAAAGCCGCATCGTTTCAAATTTTATGGATTTACAGAAAACACCCAACTTGTTGAATCGGCTATACCTACGTGTCGTTATTAGGACATCTAGGTATGCAGTACTAATTTCCTGTTGACGTAGGAGGGAAGAAAAAATAAGATACATAGTTTATTTATAGTACTGTCCCTTGCTTTCCTCATCCGAAATACATGTAAGATTGCTACATTTTGGCCCTGAAAATATTTCTGCCATAGAAGCTGAGAAGGATTTTGCCACAGCAGATGTTTTAGGGGAAGAAGGAGACTAAAGAAAAGATGGATGGATTGTGTACGACATTCTAATGAATGAAAGGAGAGTGAATGATAATGTGACAGTCAACAGCGGAGAATGGAAAAAAAAAAATTGCGTCGACCCTAAGTAAAACTGGGACTAGGGCGGAAAGAAGAAGATGGGTAGTTTATTAACATTGAAAGTTACTTCGTACAAATTCCAACCAATAACACTTTTTCAGTGTGTGGTTGCTTGTACATCATAATATTTTCGCACATTGTTTTGATCCCTTAAGCGGAAAGAGCGTGACGGCCGATGCAAGCGTAATGTAATTGTTTTCAACTTAATTTGTCGCATTCATACAACTTATATTTCATTCACAAACCTTTTAAGTATCAGAATTTGAATGAGCACTTTCTGTAAGAACGCAGTAATTGTTCTGTCATTAATTATTCAACTGTCAAGAGGCAAACAGTCTTTTGAGCAGTGTTTGTAATAAGTGAGTGTAAACACTCCTGCTTGGATACTGACGAAACTTGTATGCACATTATTCGAGAGATGTGCTCAAGCAATTATAACCATAATTAATTTGTATTGCTTTGTAAACTCTCAAGTAATTAATTCATATGGCTGTATTAATAATACCGATTTCGAAATCATTGTAGAAAAATACCAGTTTATAAGATCCTTCTGTGAAGCATTAGCATTGATTGAATTGCAAAAAGGTAATAAAGGAAGGAAGTCAATTACGTCATGATACATGTAAAGCTATCTTAAGATCTTAGCTTTCTTAAGGTTTTTTAATGTAAGAGAATTCTAATAATTTCTTCGTAGATCGAGGTAATTGTTGCGAATAGCGAGTTTTACTGTAACAGTTGCGTTAGTCATAAAGATAGAAACACAAGGTAGGCAGGCTGCTACATTTGGAGACTTATGTCACGGCTATCTCGTCTTTGGAATGATTGTTGATTCTCGGGCGACCCTCAATGCTACGGTCCATTCATTGTTACTAACTGATTCTTAGGCATTTGCAAACGAACACGAATGGAGTGCCTTTTTAGGCAACGAGTTCAATGAACCGAATGATTCATTATTAAAATCGGATTACACCTAGCACTACATGTCCGTGCCAACTTCGATTGCAGCAGATGAAAATATTGTCAATGCACCAATTCATATATCGTGCTATTTGGCTTTCAATGTACTAGTTGGTTTATTTATGTATAAGGCACATTCTGAACACCGCATACATCTACATTCTGCAGACCGAAAAGTTCACAATACTTTATTTGGGTTGGGTTTCAATAGAGTCACTATACTTATCTATGCAATTAGCACATCGTATTTGACGTTATCTGCAAACATTTTCGCTTTACTATTTTTTAAATGTTCTTCAACATCCGAAGGAGAATTTAGAGATCCAATATTTCCTTTAAAGTGTTTTAGAAACTTATCAACATTAGTGAGATGTGTGTTGACTCATAGATATATTGTTGGCGCCATCAACTCGTCTGAGACTCCTTATAAGGTGTCATCTAACGAACCTCTGCCACTGAATTAATTAAGTTGAATTTTATTACAATTTTGAGTAGCTGAATAACAATCACTGAATTTACCACGTGATAATGTGAGAAACAGGAACATGAAAAGCAATTAAGCTATATCAAACTATTTACAAAGTTATAGCAGTGAATCAAGTTGATAGTTCTATACAATAAGCTCCTCTTTGGGTATCATTTACCGAGATATCAACGCAATTTCAATGATCTAACTAAGCCAATACTATGAGTATTCATGATTGGATTAATGTTGTCATAGATCATCTGAATAATTGTGAGGAATCTAACAATGTAGACGTAAATCTTAAGATAAATTGATCGCTGAATGATATTGATTGTCGATCAAAAGAACCGTTCCGAGACATCGGTCCCGTACTCAGAAATAATGATGAAAACCCTTAACGATGCACATGGTTGTCACACGATGTACTTCTTAGAAACTATCGTGAATAGTTTCTGACACGCCGAATGATTTTATTGCTTAAACAAATCGCTGTATTTTGCCAAATCTTAAAATAATGTTTTCACAATTGGTAATCATACCATCAATGTTTTATACGCTCGCAAAAACTGAGCTATAAAGTAAATTAACTATTCCAGAAATAGAGCTAACAGTACCAATGTGATTCGTATGTTGAACACATTGTTGAAACAATAGTTTCGGTACACCGGCTGCTGTGACTAATATCTTAAAATGTTTTATTTTTGTAACTGTACCGTTCATCTTTATAGCTCAAACAAATAGCAATGTGTTCATTCTTTGATACACCATTGTGCTCACGTTAATGCGGATTTTAAGGTGTATTTCAACACCTTTATTACACTGTTTTATTTTATTAACCCAGTCTCTGTTTAAATTGTTTTAATAGTTCTACTATGCTATGCAAATAAGAATATTATAATATTCATATTTGAATTCAGCAATAAGTGTGAATTTCTCGGAGGTACAACGGTTCATAGCACACAACCAATCCGGCTTAGAACTCCAAGAAAAAATATAACCAACCACATTTTTCCCACAAAGTAATATTTATTATTTGCATCATAAACAAATCACGCATTATGTTCTGTTTATAGTAATAAAATTATTCTCAAGATTGAGACGTTATGCACATATAGAAATGCAGGATAGATAGCTACCTAATTAATTCTTTTCCTAGTCCTTTAAAGAAAAAAATGCGAACCAAATGCGGAACATGTTCTATTCCGCATTGTTGTTATGGCAAATGATATGCTGAGCACATACGAACGCGCTCAAAGCTGCTCGATCATAGTCCACTAGATGGAGAGTTCCAACCTCATTCTGGTCCCACAGGTTCCCGCTTGCATTGCATAGTGATGTTAACACATCGATAAAATACGCGCATTTCCTAATGCAAATATTAACATCGATAGTCTAGCTGCATTTGAAATGTAATAAACGCATTCGCGCATATTCCCACAGATTATATTATGCGAAATTATGAGTTTTTGGTGTACAAATCGCAAACACGTTCAGCGCTTACCAATATACAGGGTTATATGTCGGCAATCCGTTAAGGGGATGTAGGAGAGCTTTTTACTCAAACGTCAACAATTTTCGAATAATTTGACATTTTATATTTTAAAATGAATTAAATAAAATGTCAAATATTATTTTCATTTCAAGTATTCTTTTCTCTCCCACGATTGTGACTTAATAATTTATACTGTTTCAAATAAAACAGATGTGCTCTGTATCAAAACTGTAAAAGTCACGATCTTGGTAAAGAATCGACATCGATATAGTCTCAGGCCCGTGCCTCAAAATCTGCCTCTCTCCATTTAGGGCCGGAGGAGTTATTAAATCCTGCCATATCGGTGGGGACCGTTACTTCGGCTTTTTGCTCCCCAAGAAGTACCAGTTGATGCGTGTCTTAATGGAGGATCTTAGAGCCGAGCTCACACTGAGCGAAAGCAAGACATCTGTTATTTTATTCAAGGAAACGTAAAGGTGGACTTGGTTGAATTACTTGTAGGTAATTATCCTTATCTATTTGAAGTGGAAGCTTGATTACTTTCGTAAAAGAGGAAAGCCTTAGGTTCATTAAGATTCTGGAGACCTTAGCTACTTATTCTAAACGCACAGAGAATACTTAAGGTGTAATAAGTCTTTGTATTGCGCAGCAACACAGTAGATATTAGTTTCTACATTAAACTTGTTGCTCGGAGACCTACCTTTTGCTGTACCTACTCGTTGGTTTGATGAGAAATAAGAACCCAACTGAATGGTCAGTAAAATTATGGTCCATTTTGAAAGCAAATGACACTGACTCATTTGGAAGCGGTTGATCGGATTCGGTAATAAAATTCAGTATCGCCCATAAACACTACTTATAGCTTTTCTTGCAGTTAAAATTCGTTCTTTTTGGAAACTGAAATGTTAATAGCGGGCTCAAATGTTGTTTCTCGTAGTGATGAACTTTTAACCATATGTGAACATCTCAGGAAATATTATATAGCCGACATATTTCACACTTCACTGTTTTAACTGCTTAATCTCGTAATGAAGATTACTTTCACTAATAATCGAGTAAGTATAATTACTTAAATAATATAAGTGTAATCTTATCGCGTTAGTTCGCTATAAACCGGCTATTATAGGAAAGAACGTAAAACAGAATTATATTCTCCGACGAACCGGCCGGACGGCTGAATTGTTTTAGTGAAAACATGTCTGGCACTAGCAGCGTGTGCTTTATCATTCGCGAGTGCAAACATCAGTAAAAGCTCGCGAATGTGTTTCAAAAAGATTAAACAATTCGCGCTACTGCACCATCGAGAAACTTGTTTAGGTTACGACCAGTCGGGAATTTCAGATCGAATAGATTAACGATATTCCGATCTATCCATCAATAAATCGATTGAAATACTCAAGTTTTATATCTCCTGTTATTTCAAACAGGAATACTTGGTTTCCAAAATGTTTCAACCTCAAACGAAAAGCTAACTACTATCTAGCAACTAATATTTCTTTGCCGAAAGCATAAAAAATATGACGACCAGTAGCACGTAAAGTCCAGAATTTTCACGAAGTTTCGAATATTTCAGTGACCTTGCATACCACAGTAGGCTATAATAATGTAGTGCTCGGAATCATAATAACGACAAATTGAGAAAATATGACTCCACATAATGTGTCTCCATAAAAAAGTAATAAGTTGGCGTTAATTTATGTATATTTCGCCGTTTATAGGCTTTCACATCCAAACATGTTTTTCACAAACAAAAGCTGTCCGGTTTGAGTTGCCTCGCTGTCTTTGAATTTCGCACGAGTTGTTAGTTATCTGAATTTGTGGCAGTGCGTGGGCGCATATGCCCTGTGTTTTTCTCTGCCATCGTTGCTTTGTATAATTTTATAAAGTTTTCTTATGGCTTAAGCTATAACGTATGCAGTAAACGCATGTGTGGGTGTGCCGCTAATATCCGCTCCATTTATCTCTTACACTGTAAATCTGGACAAATGAAGAATGGATTCATTGAACTCTATTATAGTCACTATTTTTATCATGGCAGTTTAATATTCCAATTGATTTTCAGTCGAATCCATCGGTATTTTTCTAAGCTTTAATGTGAAGAACATTCAGAAACAATATTTAGTACTTAGCAGCTTTGTCGGCTGATAACAAGAAGTGGTGTGTGTGTGTGTTATAATGAGGTTGATTGGATTGGTCCTACTTCACGTAAGGGTCACAGTTCAGCCGCCTTCGACACCAGCTCATAACGGACGCTTTTGTCTAGCTAACCACGAGTTACTACTTGTATATTATCTTTTATCGTTATCGGCACAACGCACAAACTTATGACACCATGCGAATGGCATGTGCTACTAACAGGCTATTTAGGTAAAGCTTTAACATTACGAAACTAATCATCTATATATACATATAATTTAGCTTTTTACTAAATGCATATGAAAGTATCATACGGTACCTATAACACGACTAATTTTTTAAATGTCACTGTTTGTTCCGGCAAATTCCCAAAAGGGCTGGGCCGATTTTGACGGGACTTTCACTGGCAGATAGCTGATGTTATACGGAGTAACTCAAGCTGGTTTTATTTTAGAAAAATAATTATTGTCCACGCGGGCGAAGCCGCTGGCAGCAGCTAGTAGCAAAATAAAAGAAGCCATATTAACGCAATTATTATCGTCAACGTTACTACTTCCTAATGATTGTTACTTAACGTTTGAAAGGAACAATGGATGTCGGTTAAGTTTTACACAAAATAAGCTTACGTCATAGAATAAGCATGTAACAGGTGACTGTACACAGCCAGCTAAGTAGTTCCTGTGGGATTTAAAAACAACTTAAAATGAATAACATAACGAGGAAGAAAAATAATCTGTTGAGACATTTGCGTAAAGACAAAGACAGAACGACTACATAGGAATATGCAACAAACAAGAAATTCTAAATTGCATCGTCTTGCCCGTTTCACAATTGCAGACTCTCACAATATGTTGTACGCGTAAGCAAACTTGAATGTAAATTGCATGATAGAGATTGATGACTTTAGCTGACATTTTCACACAGTAAGACAAGGAAAAATATAACTTTAAATGCTCGGGAACTTTAAACGTTTAATGAATGAACGTTTTCCATTGTGAATGAAAAAACCGAGTTGAACACATGGAGTAAATAATGAAACTAGCGACCGCAACAGCAACGCTTTATCTAACTCTGACATTTGTTTTTGTGGTTTCAGCTGACTTACCAAAATTATGCAATATCTGAATTAATCCAACTGCATCACAAATAGATAACCTCTAAGCTGAGCAAGAGCATTTGATTGTTGCTTCACTTTTTTTTCAAACTATCTATTAAACACAAATGTAATACACATAAATCGTGCTTATGTTAAAATATTTCATTCGTTTCCAAAGTTATTTAGTGAATATTTTTAATGAAGTACCTACTTTGTCAACAGTTCAATAACATCAAATTGTCACTAATCACGCGACCCTAACATTCCTTCGTTTGAAGCTATCTTCAGAACGATAAATACCATAGGCTTCTTCACTGAACTTTTTATACCATTAGGCTTCTTCATTAGTACCTTCATGCAAGTATGGGTATATGCAGCAGTGCATTCGGTACTCAGTAATGAGGTTGATCGGATTGGTCGCGCTCCGTCGACCACAGGTCACGGGTCGCGGCCCGCTCTAGACTTTGTCTAACAGTGGTATCTATTAGTACATTGTCTTCCATATTGTTTTAGATGTAACTGCGTCTAATACTTCCTTAGTGTTTATGTAGGCACTTCGTTTCTGCTCAATGATTGTTTTGCTTATTGAATCTTCGGTTTAGTTCAATGTTTACCAATTGAGTAGTCGTCCATCTTCAATAGACATACAACCGGCTTCCGTATTCAATCGGCTCTTATTTTAATGGCAATTATGGTTCCAGAAGTGATTTCCATTAAGATTGTCAGCACATTAATGGAACTAAAATCACTTGTTCTTTTATGCACATCTGGTTTCATATTATTAGTCATGAATTAATGAGTATATATACATTACAACATATGAGTTCTTAGTATTACCTGAAAATATTGTAATATTTTACCTTGTACGTCATATTTATATAGAAAATAGTACAAATCAATGGATAAACAGAGCTAAGGATCGTGACGAATCCCGGGTAAAACTTGTTAAGTCGTTAAAGTATGAGCTGATTTATTAATCAATATTACTTTGCTATTGAACCTATTTACGAGTACAGCAAGTTATTATTTGTCCCGTAAATTCACTGTACTTATGGATTGATCATTTTATCTTTCTAACCACTATGGGCTGAGCACTTATAAAGGCGTGAACAGAGCCAATCCCCATATATATTTGTTAAATGATTGTTGAAATCAACTTATTTCGTGACTTACGTTGTCAATTTTGTCAGCTTTTTAGCATTGGCATGGCATGCAATAGAAAAGTGTTCTTTTCTCAGTTTTTCACTCGAAACCAATATTATTAATAGGATGTTGGTATTTCCTGGCCAGAAAATAAACATTTCCGCGTATGTGAAAAGTAATGAGTGTGTTAGTCTTCTGTTGTCTGCCAATACGTAGTGACTCCCAAACTGTTTATGTTACGTTTACGTTTTGCGTGGGAACATAGCGACTCGCACTTTTTTTGTGCTTTTCTTAATATTCTGAATTCACGTGCTTTTAATATTATTTTTATTAATATGCACCTGTCCAGCCCTGGCAACAAGCCGAAATCTCTAGAATTAAATAGTGCAGAAAAAGAAAACAAAAGTTGTTTGTAACGATTGACACGTTTCCCCATTACGTTGGTAGCCAAAATTCCATTCGAACAGAATGAACACGATTGAGGTTGAAACATTTGAACATACAAAAATAACCAACGCTAGCCATTGATTGTTTTGAAGAGCGTATTCTATATATCTTCTAGCAGGACAAACGAATTCCGAAAGAGTGGGAATACCCTGTTAATCGGTACAGTCCCCAAGTACGGGAAAAGGTTAAAAGGGTTACACGCAACAATGAGTAGGCTGGTTTGAGGATACCAATGTCCCCCACTTTGGGTTGGGTTGTAGAGGTCGGATAGCAGTGATCCGTATACAATTCTGATATTTAGTCGTGTTTGGTTGGATAGGAAACTAACTCTTTATATACCATGGGGAAAGGCTTGATGACTCAAAAGTTAATCGAAGAGTAAGTTAAGGATAGTGAGGATAATGATTTATCTGAACGGTACTACACATTAAGCTTTATACTGACAATCGGCGCAACAGCAGTTGGCCCCGAGGCGACTTCGTATCGCGTCGTGACCAATCGTTGGACGACAATTATGCTAGAATTATACCATCAATCAATTGCAATATGGTACGTACACACCCACCTGCCTGCACTCATCCGGCATACTCGCAGCCTCACTAATGATGGCCAATCACCGGCGGTCAATAGTTCAGTTGTTTTGTTATTGTTGCTCCATTGTACTTTTCGTTGTTGAAGTTTAATAGGGCTTATATTTTGTGTTTATTGTTTATATACAAGCTGCTTCTTGTTTTTTGACAACTTCATTGTTCTTTCATTCACTGTAGTTATCTGGAACAATAAGGAGTGTTCTGTTATGATAACTCAGAACCTTCTCATCCTACTAACATTGAATATTTTTATTTTGATTCTACAATTGTTAATAAGCGGATACAATCGGATCGGGCAACAACAGCTGTCCATTTTTATATCGATTTTCCTCTGGAGCAGTGACAATTCTCTTTTCCCTCTACGTATACATAAGTTTCAAGTGTGATATAGGTGTGCATGTGGAGGAAAAAATACATAGTGAATTAAATGCAGGCGATGAGTCAACGACCGGTCATAGATTTATACTATATTACAATTTTTTGTTAGTGCACGGTCTACTTTCTATACGTTGATAAGCTAATCTCTTAGCGGTAAAAAAACGTCTATTGTTTTGGAATTGCCTAAGCCATGAATAGAAAAACATATTGCTTTGCAATCGAGATTACGTTCTCCGATATTTTTGATCGTTGAATCATCGAATTCCTCCTTGACTTTGATGTCATTTTTTTCTAAATTATTTTAAAATCATTTGATATTTAAGAAGAGGAAATTCTTTGAACTTGTGTTTTCCTCCGTACCTACCTATTAGTTTTAATAAGTTTTAGAACAAAATTATCTATTTAGGGCGAATTTCTGAGTATTAATAGTCTTAGAGATTTGATTTAAGATGTAGGGTACCTAGATCTACCTACTGATCGCGTTTTGTTTCATTTGGTGAAATTCGCCCTTAGTAGCACGTAGTTTTTGCTCAACTTCAGGCAGATATCTTGAAATGATTACTTCAGAATGATAGATGAAGTGTTCCCTTAATAAATAATGCCCTTTTCGTAAATCAGAAACGAATTTATAATTATGTATATCAGACGTTAAAATTAATTAATTTCAGAACAGGACAATACAAGTTAGGTATCTAAGTTTTTTTTAGAAAAACCCGCGTTATTCCCACAATATAATAAACGGTCTGCTTAATAAACAGTTTTGTCACGTTCCTGTGCGTTACATCCACGAACTATAGAAAGGTTACGTAATAAGTAGAAGATTTATCAGACCATTACTCATCATCCCAAGAAATAGCTCGTAGCATTCTACATGCATTTTAACGTGTGATACATTTTCTGTGATTTACTTACTCAGATATCTAAAATAGGGATGTAACGATACATAATTTTCCCTTATACGATACCGATACCAATAGGGTTGTTGACTAGGAAAAAAAAAATACTATTTAGTCTGTCAGACAGATAATAAAAAAATATTAGACACGTATTTTTTGTTTTATCATATTAATAAAAGTTCAGTGGGGGCTCGCTACGTCATACCTATGTCAGTATAAAATCTACTGGCCAGTAGGCCAGTCACGTCATGCCACATTTTAACGCATTGCCAACTCAATGTATTGCCGTAATCTTTAGACTACGTAAAAAAAGAAAAATACGTGTCCAATATTCTTTATAATCTACCAGACGTATAAAATATATTTTTTTTGTCAACATCCCTATTATCGTAGTAAATCATCGGCTATCGATACCGATGCCGAT
The DNA here is from genome assembly GCA_947364205.1 of Agrochola lota. NCBI lineage: Eukaryota > Metazoa > Arthropoda > Insecta > Lepidoptera > Noctuidae > Agrochola > Agrochola lota. The sequence continues at coordinate 10,114,900 of OX376227.1, read as the reverse complement.
ATCGATAGCTTAGTACGTACATAATAAATCAAATAAATAATTAAATAAGTACCGTGGGCGTTTGTATGTCTTTTGTATTTCGGGCACAACTGTTTAATAGTGCGTTATAGTCCTCACTTCACTGTGTGAATAAACAGAATCACGAATAGCAATGACGTGAAACAGGCACGAAACAATACATCGCTCAGCCAACGTTCAGCAAACTGCAAACACTGCCGTTTGCTGTGTTGCCATGTCACTAAGCAGGCGCTGCTCCCGCCAGTCCCGCCTGCGACGGAGCGACAATGATGAACACGAGTCGTCGTTTCGCGCGCTTTTCGAAATGTTTTATATCGGTTGTATTATAATCGGCGATGCCGATATATCGGCATCGGAGTCGGAATCGTTACATCCCTAATCTAAAACAACTGCTGTATGCCTCATACCTTCAAAATACCTGCATCTTAGTCTTCCCAGAAAATCTGAAATAACGCGAGATTTCCAAATAAAACGTTTGATGTGCCAATGATATGAAATAAGCAAAGCAGTAGCATTTATAACGGGATTTAAACAATGACACGAAACAGTTAACCACGTAAAGTTGTAATGATAATAATGAATATTTTTGCGATGAAACGGTATTATGCTTGTTATCGAGTAGTCGAGGTAAGAGTGTCAGCGACAGGCAGATAGCTGATAGATTCTGAAATTAATTTTGTACAAAAATATCATAACTATTCGCATAAACAATTTCATAGACTTTTAACCAGAAATATTGAAAATTCCTTATAAAAATCAGGTGTATTCAAAAATGTATGAATTTTGGCATTAATAAACATCATGAATCGACGGTTTTGGATAACGTTATGCACTTACTTACTTAATTTAATGAGAGAATGTGAATAATTGACTGATTTTAAATATTAAATCAATTCGTTTCAATTTCAAAGATTCCTATAGGAATCGGAAAATAAACAACCAAGTCAAGATAACATAGTAAATTCTGAAGCAGTTAACACTAATTGTACAATATATAATTTTATTGTACAGTGCAGGCACGTCATCACGTGTTGAACAAAATGAATTGTATAATTAATTAATTAAAGGAATATCAATAAATCATGCATCTGAGGTTACCATAATAATCATCAGGCTTGTTTTGTTTATTTATTACTAGCTGCGCCCCGCGGTTTCACCCGCATAAGTCTCGATCCCGTGGGAATATCGGGATAAAAAGTATCCTATGTCCTAACCCAGGTCATGGTCTACCCATGTGTCAAATTTCATTCAAATCCGTTTAGCCGTTTTAGCGTGAAAGCGTAACAAACCAACATACAAAATATCCAATATTTTCTCTTTATAATATTAAGTTTAGATAGACGAGCTTCTGCCTTCGACTTCGCCCGCGCGGTAGTCAACTATGCTATATAACACCAAACGGCAATAGTGTAGCTTTCTGTCAGTAAAAGATTTTCGAAATCGGATCAGTACTTCCAGAGATTACCTCCTACATCCAAACTTACAAACTTTACCTCTTTATAATATTACAGTCCAGCCGTCGAGAGAACGCGTTTCGACACCTGTCAGTTGGACAATTTCTAGTAGTATTCTATTCTATTATACTTTTCATAAATGGCAAGCAAAGCCGATGTCGTCTATTCTGCCAATGTCTAAAGTGAGTTGGAAAAACAAGTGTGTATGATAAAAAAAAGAACAAATAAAATTCTTCGATTGATACAGTTGTACACACCTTTTTTACGTTGTACGGGACTAAAACAAACAAAAAATATAAATAAATAGTAATTATAATTGTTTATAACATAAAATATATGCATACCACACCTACATAGACAGAATAATTCATAGCTTTATGTTATTGTGGTGGATGAAGGTCATCACCGCCACAAGCAGATCTGGAGAGGAAAATGTTAGTAAGGAGGGGAAAATTTCTAATAGTAATAATGAGGATCAAATTCGCAAATCACATATTCGTTAGTATAAAACTGACAGGTGTCAATAACGCATTCTCTCGACGGCCAGACTGTAGTACCTATAGATCCATTACAAAATCACTCATTAAATAAAATGTTTATGGCCATGTTAAAAAATAAAGTTTCCATTTAATAATGTCACAGGTAAGTTAAATATTTTATTGGCCATTTGTTAATAGAGAAACATGTGCAAGAATAATTTTCAGTTTTAATTTAGTTACCTTGACGGCTAACAGTCAGTTCACGTTGGCTTGCTTGTAAACTTAGCTATTATATGGGCACACCTACTTTCAGTCAGAATGATACTCTTTCGCCTGTCTACACCAGGGTTTTTCACTTTCATAACTCAAAGATGACTGTGTAGTAGAAGAACGTTACTTTACTAATACATGCATGATTGCTACCTTTGCAGAAATTTGTTGAAAAATAAATTATCAGCAACAATTGGAAAAATCAACTATTTAAACCCAATTTAGTACGGCATTAAGTCCGCCTCTGTACATTTGTATGCTTGAAGTATTGAATAAATAAAATATCGGCAAAATACTTTCCTAATTTTTTTTTTTTTCCTTTTACCTTTGCCACAACTGCAAGTCGTACTAACTTTGGTAGCATCGCACCCATGAACCATGTAATGGGAAACTATAATAAAATCGCTTCACGAACCATTAGCATCGACAACTACTCTAACCCTTTTCGTCAATTCCGTACGAGAATTTAACCAGCTCGGTGTCTCAAGAGCTCTGTGCGACACGAGCCGCCTATTAATAAAATTGTATCCAGTTCCATTTCCTTCCTTTTAGGTCTTTTTAGTTATTTAGTTAAATATTTCTGTACCTTCCATCGTATTTGTGAACATAGCTCATTTTCGCTTTATTTTGTAAATTGAAACAAATTCAACTAACGATATCGAAAACGTCCTATAATCATTTAGTTCTCTGCTAGTGCTGTGCACTTCTGTAAGTGACGAATTCACAATACCTAAAACTGTATGTGATTTTTGTTTGTGTATTTTAGTAACTCGTTAAAGTGCCATATCAATAAATAAATAAATAAAAAAATACTTAATTAGTAAAATTAAACTGTATTACAATTTTATCTTACCCGCTATCAAAGCGACCTCGCCTAACCATGTTTGTGGTTCCCACTGCACGTGGTTTGCGGTACTATCTGAACGCTATCATTACGGCACAAAACCACCGCCAATTACGAACGGAAAACTTGCACATTTCTACTCAATATAAACACTATTGTGTTCAGTTAGGGGACAACGGGTTTACGTTAAACGTTCAATATACTCGTAAGTAAGTGTGTTGTGTGGAATTTTGTCGACGGCAATAGTAAGGGTTAGTTCTATTAATCATACTTATTAATTTTCTCTGTAAGTCCGATTCAAGAACTTTTCATATGCATATTATTATGATGTGGCGGCATCGAATTATTCCGCTTTGCCTCACCAAGCCGCCTGGTATGAAAATTTAATTTTGTAGTGGAATCTGCCCCGCTAGTTCGATTTGGTGGGGCAGATTCCACTTGTTTAAAATCTTGCTGGATTTTGCCCCACTAGGGTTGGCACCTTAGAATTTGTGGAGGTAGGTAGTGCAGGTAGGTTACCAGCCGTAGTTACATTTAACTTAGATACATTTCATTTTTTAACAAACAAATATAAAATACGAGCATACCAACTTACACAAATTCTATGGTGCCGACCTAGTGAGGCCGAATCCAGCAATATTTTAGACTAGTTGAATCTGCCCCACCAAATCGAACTAGTGGGGCAGTTTCCACTGCAAAAGGCAAAGGGATTCCACTTTGCCCCACCAGTGGGGGCAGCTTGGTGGGACCAAGTGGAATAATTCGCGACATCTACATCGCCACAGGTACATTTTCATATATATATATATTTAAGACGAAGTTTTTTTTTTAAGAAAAGTTTTTTTTCACGATTCGGATATAGGCCTCATTGCAATTTTTTTTCAGTATGAGGAGTGTAACACCCTTTTTTCCGTGGCGAAACCCCATAGAGACCTTCTGTCTGGCAAGAACAGAGGGTGAAGTCGGACTCCTACTGACTAAAACCCCACTACCAAAATATTGCAGAAGACTATACAAACAGCCTGTATATCCATGCACGTTATGGACTAAGGTGCGTTACATAAATAGTACCGCTATCAGTTATTTTAAACAGTAAATTATACGTTGCTATGGGAACTCTTCGTTCGTTTCCAATAATTTATTGCGTTATATGAACTTGTAATCCGATTTTTCCTTCATAAAGATATGATTCCGAACAACGCTGCACGCGGCAGTGCTGTAAGCGCCAGTGCTGTAAGCGCCAGTGCTGCCTGCCGCGTGATTCCGAGTTTTGTTATATCTTATTACCTTCTGATACGTTATTTACAATGTTCCTTTTAAGTATAGTGTATCGTTTGCTTAATAATGCAATTTACAACAACAATCGTTAAAATATTCGCGCAAATGTGAGACGCAAATCGTCATGACCTGTCAGATAGCATATAAAAACATGGATTAAAGTTCCATAATACCAATATTACAATACAGATAGATATCTTGATTATTAACTCCTATTTACAGACCCTATAATGCGTTAATACAAGTAGCGTTTACTGATTTATTGTTCCACAAACAAATAACTTTATTTGCATTCATGCCGATAACCGCCGATACTCGGATAAAGTGGTGTTTGCATTAATTCTTCTAATCGTAGATACTCGGTGTAAGTACGTATCGGTATAGGTAAAGGGCGGTGCGCGCATGCGCCGCGGTCTGGAATGCAATTGGTTAATGTTTATCGATTAGATGCGCCTGCGGCGGCGTTCGTTTCCCATAGCTTTTGTTTACTGTTGCACTGTCCGATTTCCTTGTATTATTTGAACGGATTGATATGGATAAGATTACTTTTTACAAATGTATTTATTTTAAATTGCTACCGAGGTGAGTAGACGACACGTAAAATTAAGTAATTGGCTTAATTTTCGCGGTGAAAATAATTCCAGTGACTAACTGTGACCGTGAATCCGGGCAAGTATACAGGTATTTCTGTAATGTGGAAAATAAAATAATTACTTTTCTCGTAAAAATATTACTAACAGTAAAAAAATGCAATAAAGTAAACACGGGCGCGTCGCCAACTATCGCGACGCTATTTCGACGTGGCCCGACGTCCGGCGACCGGCGACCGAACGCCTGCGATCGAACTTTGTTTCCCATCACGTGGGCCAAATTGTGACGTTTTCTTGACAAGAAAATGTGTAAAGACACACTCGAATTCATTACACCCGTCTGGTTTGAAATACATAATTTGACACCCAGACGAAGTCAGGAATTCATTAGTCTGTCTGGAATTCGCCACAAGTTATGATAAGACATTTAGAAGTCAGTTGCCCTTATATAATAATTATTATATAAAGATAATGTATTTCCAAGAATCAGTATGGCCGTCACATGGTCAGAGAAATTCGCTACTAACTTTATGAAAAGGTCCCGTGATCCAAACATGAAATTGCCTTGCATTTAATGACGATTCTGTTCCTTGGCAATCGTAGAACATGGAAACTGGGGACTGTAATAAAAAGTGCAGTTTCTAGTTAAGTCTCATAACAATACATGTCTCGCTTCCAACGCAATATTTTACGAGGTCCTTGCTATACAATAATGGGAAATATAATATAATGGTTGACAAGCAAAGGAAGTGTTCTCAAGCGAGCAGTTTGTGGCCAACCACTAAATAGCATCAGGACTGCCCTCCGCTTTGGAATTATGATCACTACGAGATTACGGGTGGGATTTTATGTTGCTCAGAAACCACGCTCATATAAACGGTATAGAAGGAAATTCAGTCCGCAGCCTACGTGTGTACATCAAAGAAAATAAGCTTTCAAAACCTGTGGTTAAATGATATTTTCCATCATTTCAAATTGTGTGGTTTGAAACGTTTTTGTTTTGATTTATTTATGAAATTTTAAAAGCAGCGCGTTGAAATCACTCATGTGTTTTGAAGATGATATGAATATTGTAGCACTTACTATGAAATAGTTAGCTTTTCAGCATAGGTTCAGTAGTCATTTCTACCGTTTTATACTTGTTTTTTTTCGTACAGTTGGGTGTTTTTAAAAGATTTATTTGTCCGATAAAGATATGTATGTCTAATTTCGGTCCGTCTGTTCTTTGAGTGATTTACAATTTGTCGTCTGTCGCCGAGGCTGGCGCTGGACCGCGACGGCTAACGAATGCTGTCCCAGCTCGATTAGGGCGCTTATTTCCGCATCTCACATTTCTCACTGAAATATATCGTCGCAATGAAATATATCTAATGAACCTATTGTCACAATAAGAGATACTGAATGTTCCCTCAGATTTACGACTTCAAAGCGAATCTTCTCGGCCTGCCTATCTTCTCTAAATGTATGTTTGCTACCGACGCGGACGTCAGTTAATTTTTCAGTCGCATAATAACATCTTCGAGCAATTTGCACGCTGTCACGCAAAACAATTTAGCATGAGACATGTGACGAATCTCTAACCTCGATTTTTATTTACTACACTTGTTTATTGTTATATTTTGAACCGTCGTTCGGTGCCCTGAAATATCCCTTTGGGAAAAAAAAGCGCTTGTGTGAACCGCGGCGTTTGGCGGCATGCCAACTGGTCCATTTCTCAGCTTTGCTCGTGGACTGTAGAATGATACTGGTTCACAGTTCATATACATCGAGTTGACCGTTGCTTTGAAGCTTACGTATTGAGGTTAAACGTATGTACAGCATGCGTCTACGTGCAGGAAATATGGTTTATGTGTAACGAAGCGCGTAATTAATCCAACAGCTAATGGCATTAGATGTATTCACACACTTGAATTAGGTCTTAGCATATGGCGTCGGCGTCGCCGCGGCGTTTCGTAATCTTAAGCTTTGAATGAATGAATTACCTAACAGATGATGAATGAAATTTCAGAATGTTGATCGCTCATCGGTTTTCTTATTTGATAAAAACCCATTAAAATTGGTTCTAAAACTGCTGATGAAATTAAAGTAGGTAATCAAACGTTACGTAATATCAAAACATACGAGTACAAGATTAATCAAGATTAGGAAAACTTGTGTTCAAACTTACAAAACTAATCTTTGTTCTCTCTTCTTTTCAGTTCAACTTCGTTGGAAGGATTCTAGGGCCCAGGGGTATGACAGCCAAACAGTTAGAACAAGAGACAGGATGCAAAATCATGGTCAGAGGAAAAGGATCAATGAGGGATAAGAAAAAGGTAAAAACCAACATTTATTTACTCACACTTCTAACTTTTCCTTTTACTAAACATTTAATAAACATTATATAAGTGAACTAGTTTATATTAATGACTAAGTTTTATAGTTTCCACGCAGCTAACGAATGGAAATCAAACCAGGTTACTTTCATTTCTCAATATTTTCTTTTTCTTCTTCTAAACAGAACATAATTTCCAAAAATGTTCTCGACATGTAGGTATTATTAACATATTAGTCCTCAACTTCATTTGAGGAAACTAGAAGGCAGGTTTAAGGCTTGTGCAGACCAGCGCGACTTGTCGCGCGACGCGACTCAAACAATGCAATTTCTAAGAAAACTGTACGGTATAACAATAACCGGCACGGCGTCGCGTCGCGCGACAAGTCGCGCTGGTCTGCACAAGCCTTTATACGAGCCCAGTAATATGTCAGTAAGTCAGTCCAGCGCTGACTTGCAACTGGGCTCCTGTAGACACTAGTTTCAACTCAGTCCAGTTGACTGACCTACCCGTCTATTTTCGGGCCCAGTAGCTTCCCCCGCCTGACTTACTGCCGATCTCGTCTACATGAATCCACTGACTGGGTCTGAAATTCCGAGTCACTGTGGCTAATAACTGCCATAAGCCAGGCGTTATGTACCTATTGATGGAAGTGTCTGGTGCTGTCACATCGCATCAATTTATTACAAGCAATTTTCTAGTTGGAGCAATATTTTTAGTGCAGAACATATTGCTTTGAAATCCACTTACCTAAGCAAGAGGGAAGTAAGTACTTAATCACGAAAAACAACCAGAATATATTTTGTCATTACATTAGGTGTGAGCGCAAAACGATAGCATAACCTTTAATATTAAACGAGCAACATTTGTATGTATCGGAAAAGATTTCGATTCAAATTTCAATATAGTGGTTTACGGGGGCTAAAAGTCGATCTAGGTAAGTCTCATATCTTGTAAAATTCGTTTTCTCCGTATTTTCACCCGAGCAGAGCTCGATCATCCAAAGTTTAGAACAAGATGGCTACCTTAGAATAATGACATGGCAGCATGGAATTTGTAAGTACCTACTATCATGGTAGCATGGAATTAGTATGAACTATCCTGTACTAAAATGAGCATTCTCTATTGTCACCAGAGCAGAGCTCGGTCGCCCAGGTACTTGTTTTTATAAGTTGTTTGCTCTAATCACTTCTGTCTAAGTACAATCTGTACAATTTAACTGCCACTTATTTCGTTATTTGCATGTTGTCAGGTTTCAATTGACATGCTGTCTTCTATAAATCATCCTCGCAAACAGCAATTAGTCTGCTCTTGTCCATGCGAAGAAAAGTCACGAACCGTTTACATTTAATATTCTTATTTACATCTATTTGCACAACGTTTAAAAACCCTTCTGTTTCTAATCTTCGGTTCGAAATTCATGAACAAAACTGTGAGTGTTGTTTTGCTCGGGATATCGAGGCATAACTCTCCGATTCAATCCATTTCTACGAATAGTATTACCCAAACATTGGGAAACGAATATGGATCTTCCGTTTAGATTTGTATGGGCTTGTTTGAAGTGCTTACCTATTAACGTTCAGTTACGTCCTTGAGACTATAGCAATGTTCGTGGCTATTTATATTCACAACCATACTTCAACTATCAATAGTAAAATGTAATATTGTAATGGGTACTTGAATGCTCCGTTCAGCCTGAAAAATCATTGATTTGTGGCTCGAATTTTGGTAGTTTTATAAAACCTTATTTCATTGCTTGAAATTTAGCAACTGGGTCAAAAACCTCTCAGTAAAAAACTGTACTAGCTAAAATAACGCCATGACTGAAGCAAGAAATCGTCTATCACATAAACACAGAATCGTAGCAGTTGGTACGTCATTCCAATTTCCTGCTATATTTGATTTCTCATAACGATTCATTAATTATTGAGTTAAAATAGGAGCATCATAAACATTCGAAAGCGTTTCCAGAAAGGTCACTAAACTGGATGCATATGCATAATCTGTCATCAATGTTCCTAGTGTTGGAACACATACCTCTTCTCTGTGACACGGAGAAGGCCGTTATACACCACGCGGTCTTCACAATTTTTCCAACTAGGACATGCCGGTGCCACGGTATTTTTCTTCACCGTTTCGACAGTAAAATCTAAACTGCTTGGTTTGAATGAATTTCAGGAGGATGCAAACAGAGGAAAGCCCAATTGGGAGCATTTGGCTGACGACCTCCACGTCCTACTCACAGTTGAGGATACTGAAAACAGGGCGAAGATCAAGTTGGCCAGGGCTGTCGATGAAGTCAAACGCCTGCTTGTACCTGTAAGTATATACTTTTATTTGAATAGCGAATAAACTCTCCTATATGATGTCAGTCCCCGGCTGGGTCATCAACATCATCATCTTCTTCTTCAAATCTAAAGACACCATTGTGTTGACACAGTAACTCCCAGCGTTAGTTGTGGCATCAATGGCCGTCCTATATCTAGTCATCAAAATTGAGCTCGTTTCTTCGGTGTATGGTAAATTGGGACGCTCTGCCTAAACATCTATGATTAAAAGATCAGTTACGAATTAGTCGCTGCCAGTAAAAAATTCAAGACCAGGACAAACTATATAGCCAAGGTAAAATCCATCTCGTAAAGTTGTAAAGAGAAACCCACGTCAAGAACAATAGCGTGTTATTCTGTAATGATTGATGCCGAGCAGCGTCATCGATCTGTGAGGACGGGCTCTGTGCTAAGGTGGTTACCTTTATTAAAGGACACAAACTTGGTGGCTCATTGTGGTGACTGGTTTAGACTTGTAGAGGAAGGTTTAAAACCGAGATATATTGTGCAACTACATATTTCTGCGCTTATTTTAAAAGTTGGAGTTTCCTGTTCAGTTCCAGTAGCAAACAATTTCTTCTAAACTCGTGTCGTAATCACTAAAATAGAATGAATGCTTAAAATACCTTCGTGTAGGATGGAGTATGACCCACGCAATCTCCGATCTTTCTTTTATACAACCCGTAACATTCCATTATTCCGTAATAGTAAACTATAACTAACTTAACAGTCGGTTACCACGCGAGCGTTGGATTGTTCGAGGCGGTGCAAATATTATCTGTTTTGACATAAAGTCTCTAACATACTGGCAGACGGTTATGCCAAATAGAAATTTTGGCACTCACTCCAGTGCAAAGAGAATTAAACCACATATAGTCATTGCTCCAGTGGCCTCGAATGTAACTCACTCACTGCGGTGTCGCTTTTAGGGTTTCAAAGTTAAAGATAGTAAGTACCTTTGCTGATTCGTCACGTCTGTTCCATCAATATGTCTGTTCTACAGAAATCTGGAAAATTATTCGGCTATGAAAAGTTTGAGTTGAAAGTTGTATAAAAATCTTCGTACTCTTGCTTTACCCAAATATTTTTATTCGTTCCCAGAAAAAAAAACTACTTCTTGGATTCCTTTTTGTTACCAAAGAATGACCAAAGACCACGGAATCCTAATCCACGTAGTTTACGTTGTCCGACACGAATCTGGCTGCTTATCGTCTTTCCTTCCTCGAAAGATACGAGAAATATTTTCTCGTCCACTGAATATCAGCGAAATCTTCCTTGGGAAAAATGTAACAGTCTTCTACTATCTTCATACAGATCTCATTCAGTGTTACGTTCATTGCCGTGCGTTTAAGGCGCGATGACGTCATGGGCAATTGTGTTGAACCGCTGCAAGGCTTGGACTCATTAATACTAATTAACAAACACTGGTTACCTTCTACCTAGATACCTTAATAATTTTGTTTTGGTAGCGTGTTCTACTTTTACGAAATGGTCGAGTAGTTTTGGTGATCATGATCATTCTAGTCTTTTACCGCGAGATTCCCACTTGTTGGGTTCCATTAGCCAGATGAGATCAGGGGCCGTATAGAAAAGACCTAAAATCATCATTGTTCCAGTGCGAGAAAGAGACAGAGCTATTCGTCTTGTATAGCGCCATCTCTTTCTCTCATCTGCTGTACTTTGTTAAACACATTCAATTAATCAACTCGACCTTTTGCAGTCCACTGGTGGACCAATACTCGAAGTTGTATTACAGTACCTACTCGGGTAATCGTCTTTTCCAACATTTAGTCTAAATAAATACATTAATGGATATTTATGGATCAGGTCAGACAAGTCTGTTAACTAATAGTATTCTGACTCATTTCCTTCATTTCTCTGAATGTAAATTTTTAAATATTGTTGCCAAAATAATATTCTTGGCTGCGAAACTGCCATTGAAGTCAAAAATGATATACGAGCTTCTATACCTAAATATAAGGGTAACGACAGTACTAATATAGTGTTTTACCGACACTGGCCTTATTTTAGTTCTAGAATTATGTTTAATTATCTTGACCTCTCAATTCTTAGCCATAAAGCAAGTTATTGTTGGTTTTTAATTGCGTATAACAAGAAATTAAGTATAGTTACTGCATCATCTTATTGGTTTATGGTATATCTCGCTTTGAACTGGGGTCTTAAGCCCGCGGCGCTGTATCAAATAATTTATTAATAGTCATTGTGCTTGTGTTTGACATGTGCCTATCTCATGTTCGACATATTGCTGTACCTATGCCCGGACTTATTTCAGTGCATCACAGAGCCGGGCCTCAGACTCCCTAAATATGGTCCTCCGACTAGAATACTAAAGCAATCGGCCATGAATGAATCTTGTATAGTCTTTACATGAAAGACGGATTGTTGATTACATCATGCTTTTTGCCAAAACGAATGTTAAGATCGCCTTCTTCGACATTCCGAAAGAGAGGCTGTTTGAAGTCCCTGTGGCCAGTATAAACTTGTTAAAGTTTGCACCGGTGCCGTTGGGGCGGGCAATAAAAATACGTCTCTCTGCGACTGGATATCTTTACTTGCCCTTTGGCGGAATTCCAGAGGGTGACACTTTTAACATATTGTCCTCTGAATGACTTGTATTCTTTATCGTATCTACTCAGAGTTGTTACTTGGGACTTGTTAATTAATCATCTACGTTAATCGACAGGTGTAAGTTTGAACCCTGTCAGTCAAAATAGGACATTTTAAAAACATTTAATTTTTATTTGCTTTTTGGGTGACGTCTATGAGTATGGAAATTGTGATTACATTATTGTATTGGGTTCCCATCTGTAAAAACAATGTAAGTGCTAATAGTAAATAAATAAATAAGTCTTTGGAAAGAGAACGTAAAACATTATATAGTTGTTTTGGAATTATTCTCGTGTTGTTATTTATCTATATCATCTTCATCATTTGCCAGCCACTGCTCCTCCCTTTTCTGCCATGTTTCCCTGGTCTATGCGAGTCCCATCCAGCTCTTCCCCGCGAACATATACACATAATCGTTAAAATCTTTTAATTTTTCTACAGCAAGCTGATGGCGAAGATGAACTGAAGAAACGTCAACTGATGGAGTTGGCTATCATAAACGGCACATACCGCGACTCTAGCACGAAGGCCGTGGTACCCGTCAACGGTCAGTGCCTCATAAGTATGGTCGCATTCATGTTTTGTCACTAAAACTACCCACTAAGATTTACTAATATTGTTACGGAGTAGTAAGAAATGGAATGCTGATTCGCAGGTTCACTCATTCGCCGGGTGGCATTGAGTCATATGGCGTGTTACAAAAAAGCGAATATTTCTAAAACACGAGTTTCGACCTCATTATCACTCCATTTCTTAGTACTTCGTGACCAAAATCTATACTGTCTATCTCCATACAGTAGCCCAAATACTTTTCTCCGACCAATCTTGATGGGTGTTTGCGTTATAGAAGAGGGTCCTCTGTCCAGAGGTGCCTTACTTATCAAGGATCTAAGGTCTGTGGGCCTGTCGATATCAAAGACAATGAACCGCTGTATGGAGAAGATAGTCATCGAATGGGCTTTAAGGGTTTGAGTGAAATTTTCAAGGGTGCTTGGAGGCAAGATCCTGGGGATACTTTATACCTATACTATGCAAATACCATGCCATTCAAATTTACATTTCAAAGGAAGTTCAATCATTTCGAAGAAATGTACCAGGATAACGAGGTACTTTCAAGTAATTGTGATTGTCTCCTGGATAAAATACCCCATTGTGGGACATTGCATTTTGCATGACAAATTACATAATAGTCGTGGGATTATTCTTCATTGAATTGTTTTCTGACAACTGTACATATTCTGCTCTGTTTTCATTACGTTTCCTATTGTTGAAGTGAGGATAAATGTGTCTTTTGTTTGCGGATGTGAGTCATCGAGGCGACTGCTTAGATGACTAACTTAATTGATTTGTGGCATGTTACGGTTGTTAACTATTAACATGGGTGATTTCACCGCACCAAGATCTGTTATCGTTAATTAAGGGCCATTGGAAACCGTTCGAGCCTAGGAGGAATTTGCTACAGACGACGAAATGAGTTTTTATCACGATTGCTTTCCAGTGTACTATTTTTGCGTGATATTTTATGGGTATTCATAAAGGAGTTCGTGTATTCAATTGTGTTGTTTCTCGTGCACGATGATTTTAGTTCCTGTGATCGTCCGTATCGTTTTAACCATCCACAGCCAAATCTGGGCTATTCAAAGTTGAGACTCATTGCTTAAGAATATCAAGTCAACGTGCACCTGCAGAATCTACTAACAAATCTGAATTGTCCATCAAAACAACTGTGCTAATGGGTTTCAAATTTTTCATCAATGGTTCACACGACGGGGAAAGAGGCAAGGGACCCGACGCGAGCTCATATAAGTACCATTGATACAACGCAGACGATCCCACAGCGGACGAGGAGTGGCGGCGCGTGGCGGCGGCCGCGGCCGAGACGCAGCGCCTGCTGGCGCCGGGCGGCGGCGGCGTGGGCGGCGTGGCGCTGCGCCAGCAGGCGCCGCTGGGCGCGCCGCTCATCCTGTCGCCGCGCATGTCGCAAGGCGCGCAGGCCGGCCTGCTCAACGGCTCGTCTCAAGCCGCGGCAGGCCTGCTGTCGCCCGGCGAGCCGGCGCACCAGCTCATCTACGCGTCGCCCTACGACTACGCCAACTACGCCGCGCTCACCGCCGCCGCCAACCCGCTTCTGACGACGGAGTACGCCACTGCGGACCATACGGGTGGGTTGTTCGCCCGTTGATATCTTTGAACGATGTTTGATAACCGTAGGTAGCAAAATATTAGAGACGGATAAATTCTATTAAAAAAAAATGAAATTACTAAGTGAAATGCAGCTGAACGGCAACTGTATTGACTGAATTGAATATTCGAAAGGGCTGCTGGACAAAAATACCCTTTATTATAAATGCCTGATGCTGGACATGGGCTTAATATCGAAAAGCAAAAAAATAGCTGAATCGTAATATCGAACATGAAAAGAAATTATTATGATCGATCAGTGATTAGGTAAAAAAATGTTATCAAACATCGTTTATTATCTACTAACGCTACATACACACGGTACCGGGTTTTAAATCGTCCACTAGAATCAAAAGTATAATTAAAGTAGGAAAAAACGTATGATCAAATTAGCACCTATTAAAAATATATAATTTGATAACTATTATCGCAAAAATCGAACAAAATAACCGCATGTTAATTACGAACACACAGGCTGAGGCCTCGAAAACAGTATTTAAAAAATGCTATTGGAAAAATAGCAGTAACAGTCAGTAACAGTCATTATAACCATAGGTTTATAGTTAAGAACTTTTAGGCCAGTCCGTATCAATCATGGCCTGATAGGCCTTTTCATCACATTTTCCGCGACGAATAGAATCGTACCTTCTAAGGTCCCCGTGTTCCCAGTACCTTCGGTTCAATTCAGCCCAAGACCTATAGGCTATAACGCTCATCCGTATGTCGCATGCCTTATTTTCTATAAAGCTTTCAGTACAAGCTTGTTTCCAGCAACTTCATGAAGTAGCAGAATAATCTCCACAAATTGCTTCCCTGAATGGTCAATTCATGTGTCTTTGGAGCAGCGTAGTATCTTTTAGTGGGGCCTTTGAATTGGCAACAATTTTCGAAATTAACACGACATACTGAGTGCCGCATCAATAATAATCTGGCACGTTTATAGCCTTTTCTCATCACATAATTATTTTATGTATTCTATATTGACACAATTACTATTTCATGGGGCTTTGTGACGGTACTGATTTTAACAACTAAAGAGTACGGACAGAATTGTAACGCCATTGTTTCTTGTTCATAGCACGTGATTTGACCGATTACATCTGGAGCCATTTTTGGAGGGATTATCCTGCTGCGCGATATTAGACTTAATAACTCCAAAACAAAGTAAATGAGACACAGAAACTCGATAACGGTTGTAGATGCTGCTAGATCACTAAATACAGCTATTTATTTAAATCAGCTTAACAAAGAACAATCAGGCTCGTGATTACAGCACTAACAAACTAATGTACACTATTCTAACGTATGGTGTCGAGCTTATGTTGAACTGTGTGTGATATAAATATTTTAATGGGGTTTGCAGCGTCGAGATATCTGCTAGCTGGCTTTTGACATTGGCCGCAACAGCCCTCAGTAAGATACGGCAGACTGCAAGCGCCGTATCGCACTACGCACCATTATTGCCGTCCTTGATATCATAATTCTCCTTTTAAACGCCTCACAGGACGTCCTCCTTACAGTCATAATAAAACGCCATGATCAATTTATACTTTAAGATTTTATTGTTTTAAGTACGTTTAGCTTAACGACTCATTATTTTGTACCTACGATGTTATCGTCTTTAATATGAACATTGTTTTTTTTTTTCTTCTACTTACGGCTGTTTTGTACAGTTTCATACAAATTATAATTTTTGTTTTACTTTGCAGTCAAAGATATATTATTTATTATATAACAGAATGATTTTACTATTTATTCAAATTAATATAATTATCAGAATATTTATTGAAAATATATTTTCTTTTATATCAGTTGTTTCGTGTTAGGGCTGATGGCAGTTGAATAATTGTTTAAATTAGATTTATTAATTTAGTTGAATCTAAACTGCCAATAGAACTCTATATAAGTTACCGATGTTTAATATACAAAGACATAGAGTTTTTTTATATATTAATTTACCTGTCTTGTTACTGATAAACTTCACTCGAATGATGATAGGTATGAATAGAACCCATCATTTATAGTTCTTGTGATAACCCTTGCTTGTAACACAACTAATTTATTAACATTATGTTAATGTAGATTCAAACTTCATTGAGTTTTGGACTAAGTTTACTCTAAAGTATTATCATGTATCCTAAAATTCCACCATTTGCATGTGGTTTTTTTTCATCCTTTTTTCTATATTTCCAGTTAAATACTTGTGAATAACTAAACAAATTTTCGTATTAACAGTAGTTTATCTGAATGACGCAATGAGTTGCATAGATAATTCAGCAATTACAAGCAAAAGGGACCAAATACAAATTGAATTACGAAAACAACACATTTACATATTTAACTATATTTTAACAAAACTGACAAAATTAATAACACGATACACACTCACATTACGAACAAAACGTGGAACATTCTAGGCGGTTTTAAATGTTTATATACGTTTGACGTGTAGCAATGACATTTGTACCAGCATTGTGCAGAGTGTTATTGCTACAATTATTATATCGTAATTTATTAATTTATTAGCCATTATTATATTTATAAACATACCATAGGCTAAGTATTATTATTATCTTTAAAAGATTTCTAGTTAGGTTAGAAAAGAGTGAGCTTTATGAAAATATTATACCCCCGTATATTATTGTTTAGGTTTATATTATATCGCAGTTAACACTGTAGTCAATTTTAATTAAAACATGAAATTATCGAAGCCAGCCATTACCTGTACCTTGACCGGGCATACCCGTTCGTTTAAATGTTTTATTTTGTTATATTTTCCAAAGCAATAAAATAGATAATAGAGTAATCTATAGGCCTAAGCATAATAATAGAAGTTAGTGTTACTGCCAAATGAAGATTTAATCATAAAACATTATATCTTAGTATTACCGAACGACAATGACGAGTATTTGGCAGTGATATCTAGGTACTTGCGATCGTTTAGTGTAGAAAACGTAATCATTTTTCTATTTCTATTTTATATGAGATCAAATTTCTTTGCAGCATTTAGATGTAAAGCTACACCCAGTTCTATTTAGTCTATCAGCTTTAAATGTATTCCAAATTGGTTTTCCAGTTAATTTCTTAATCCATATCCACGTTATGATTAGCAAAGGTTTGGGTTCACCGAGTCGGTGTTGGAAGCTTTTGTTGTTGAGCGAAGACGCAGATGTTAAATGTGTATATGCCGCTAGGTGTGGTGAGGAGGGCGCAACGGCTCGCGCAGGTCAGGGAGCACCCTTACCAGCGCACTGCCTTACCGGCGCCTTAATTCCCGCCAAAACGCTCTCACGCCGCCATTTTGTTCACAAGGTGAGAAGCGCGTGCGCGCGCATGCAGCTAGATGAATACGTTTGC
Organism: Agrochola lota; assembly: GCA_947364205.1. NCBI lineage: Eukaryota > Metazoa > Arthropoda > Insecta > Lepidoptera > Noctuidae > Agrochola > Agrochola lota. Next base: position 10,097,159 of record OX376227.1, on the reverse strand, counting down.
TTGTGTCTTATTGGTGTCGTACAAATTGGAACTTGCATTTTTATATCGAATCTCACTCGAATGCATCTCAATATACTTGCAAGTTCCAACTTTTTATATTATTATATCTATATTCACTTCAATTTTATATTTGCGAGCAACCATATTCGTCTCGAGTATGCGTGGGTACCTTTGCTTTACTGTCTCTCTGTGTCACTATTTATATTTATAATTTGTGTACTTATTAGTTACGTTCTTGAATAGTTTGTATGAGGATAAGACGCTTTATCGCTCTTCATACCAGATCTGAGGTGACACTGCATAATTTGAAAACTGTGATTTTTATATTTGTTTTTTTATAGATATTTAGATCTGTTACATGTTGTGATGCGAGGCATTATTAGAGCTCTATCTTAATTCAAAGTTGAACATCAGCGTTACCAAATTATTTGTCTGTAGTTGTTTTTCAATGCTGTTGTTGCAACAATTGAAATCACAACATGTCTTCGGACACTCGTAATATTTTCAGATATAAATTATATATTTGAGGGAAGAAGGATTGATGTTACACTATTCTTAATTGCAAAGCTTGACGTTGTAGATGGTCTCGTAGACGATAGTGTTCAATATTGCCAAATATAATTCACGGAGGTGCTACAAGCCGGTTGTGAGATCCTTCTTTCCTGAGTCTCGCCCAGTATTAGTCAAAGGAAAGAGCATTCTCAGAATTTGTGCCATCAATCCAGTATTAAATGTAATGCCCCTCCTTTGACTCGATATTTTTTTCATAATCATCACAACTTTCTATTAGTCAATATAAGATTTTTATATGATTTTTTTTAAGCTAGTTGTTTTTATTTTTGCCTTAGGTATTATATTTACTTTCTTATTTGAAAGTGGTTTATTATTAAGATAATTTGCACTTGTGTCCTTGTGGATTTAAAGCCGACATCCATTATGTCGGTTACGTATTTTCACGCTTCTTTATATAAAATGATTTTAAGTCGAAATGCTATTCGTAATTTTATAAAAATGAATGATAATATGCGATAATGTTTTGTAAAGTATTGTTTCCGTTGTTGATTGTAAATAAATGCATTTTCTGAGAATATACACGCAATAAATTGTCTGAAAATTTGAATTAAGCGTTTTCTTTCCTTAGTCTCGTTAGGTCCGCGGTGCTAAAGCAAATGTTCTATGTGTTACAAGAGTATATATGTCGATAAAGTTGATGACGTGCAGTCATTTGGTCAATTGTAGCCTCACACAACTAACATGCAACTCCACAAGGCCAAGTTCCCGTTTGTTGATATAATATTAATTATTAAGTGCACTATCATAACTGCTATTGTCACAACTTGCAGATTATCTGTAACTATGTATTTATATTATATGAGTCACTAACATGCAAATATGTAATGACATTGATTCGTTATCACAAACTTATTAACAACTTTTTATGAGAATGCCGCCAAATACAGTATTGAGATGTTGCAGCAATGTGTTGAATAACTTACATACTTGCATCTGGGTGCTATGGTTATACATAAGTGATAAATTTATTATGCTTGTTTGTCTGAGCAATGTTCGTCACATCGCGGCCACCGCCGCCAGTGTTTCAAGCATTGCTCTTCTGGGAACTATTGGGCATTTAATCCTATATTTGTAGATTTATCATTTACATACTAAATTGACTTAACATTTTTCAACCATTAACTGCGTAAACTAATGAAGTACCCGTATAGTATTAACTGGGCCACAAACAGAACAAGTGTCGCGGCGCGAATGCCTGATAGCCTCCCCCTCATTTTTTATTCAAATTTCTATTTTTATGAGAAATTCCGTACACTAGTCATGTCAATCCGAGACCACGGTTTATCGCTTCTGTTGAATGGCTGCATGTTGCCGGTACCCACTGACTATCTTGCGCATATTGAGATTCCATTACGTACACGCCTTACATTCTCGCCCCTCTAACCCGCGTGACGTCACCAGCTGGGCGCCGGCAGCGCAACGCAAGCGGTAAAGCGTGCTAACTCGCGATTGGGGGTACTCGTGTAGTCGGACCATGACATTTTGATCGATACTAACATTCTGTTTTTCTCTCTTCTCGTTAACCCGGCTAGGTGAGTGCTAACGGCGCCGAGGAACTAACAGGAGTCGCGGCCGGCCGCTGCACGCCGGCCCCCTATGTCGCCGCGTAACATACTCATCGGAACATCGACCACCATGTAGCTATTAGCTGTTGGGCCTTTCACGTTTAACATTATACTATGTATTATAATAGTCTAACTATTAACATTTATATGCCTGTTATGTTTATAACATGATGAACTTTATTAACATTTTTATATAATTTTTTTATGAAATGGCACACGCCATCGACTATATTTACTATATTGTATTTTATTGTACTTCTGTTGTCGCTTGAACGTGTTGTTGTTGAAGCACGAGTGTTGTTAGGCTACCCGGACAAATCACGGCGTTAAACGTGTCACCTTTATAAGCTATAGATATTTATTAATAACTTTTTCTTTAATGTTATTTGCATTGAGGATATTTTAGAAAATTCGCACTTTTAGCGCTGTCACTATAAAAACATGGTTTGAGTAAAATATTGACTCCTAACTTAAGCTTAATTCATGCAGTGGCTAGATATTAATTTGATAATGAAATACCTACGTTTGCTAACACAACCTGCTTTTTGATCTCTTTAGAAAATCATTAAAATATCCTTAATTACAAGCATGACTATTGTATGAATTAAGCTTTGTGATGCAGTCATGATTTTCAACCAAATTATACTTGATGTTAGATAAAAAATCTATCAATCAAAAATATTAAATGTACTACATAAAGTACTGCGCACGCAATTTATACGTACTGCACTGATCGTTCGGCGCTACATGGATAGTCTGTGGCGCGACTGCGCGTCACGAACAGGATGGCGTCAAGTAAGTACCTACGATGCTAAAATATATTAAATTGCTTTTCATATAAATAATTGGACTGACATTGGATTATAGTCTAATATAGGTTGTTTCTTCATATGCTCATCGACCCGACAAACCTTCGGCAATAATTTTTACATTACTTTAAAACCAAAGACTAATATTTTATTGTAATATTTGACAACTATTTTCTGATCAAATTTTAAATCATCAATGTCTTCCTTTACAAAACGTTTTTTATATTGGTCAATGAGTGTATGAATTCTCATTTGAAATAAATAATATTTATAGCATTGTATTTTACTCTTAGTGCTTAATATTTATAGATAACTTTGAATATTTGTACATCCCATGTGCCTTAATTAAATGTACAATGTTCTTACCTTTTTGGTTCTATAGAAATTGTTATAATGCTAATTAATAGCTAAGTTAGAAGAGATTAAATTATTGTTAACTTTTCTAAATGTTAATTTTTATACATTTATCGTCGTCAGTTTTGAATATTAACTGTCTAAGAATATAAATAATAATACCCAAATGTTTTAGTGTCTAGTAGATCTACTAAGTGCCTTCGTTACAATCTCTTCGGGAATCTCTAGATTTCGTTCTATCTTATACAAATATCAGAGATCTGCAGTTATTTTATTCAGTGAAAAATATTTACCCAAAAATAATCTCAAAGATTACACAAACGTTCAAGTTTAATGTAACAAGGGCAATTATTCGTCATTACATGTATATTGTTATGTATAAAGCTTACATAATGTAATTAAAAGCAATATTATAACAATAATAAATCATGATTAGTGCAATAGAGATGTTATAATGCTAAATAATATTTTATTATTAAAGTAATCTCGACTAAAATAAGTTGGGAGATATTTTTACAAGATTTATAGAGATCTGATATTGAGATTAATGCGGTCGGTAAAGTATATTATCACGATTGTTATCTGTGAAGATACATAATTATTTTCTTTAAATTTAAATTGTTTATAAGTAAATTAGAGTAGAAGAGCTAATTAGTAGGTAACAATTTTTTATCGTTTTGCATTAATTAGGTGCTTTTATTGAGAGTTTGGAGCCAATTTATAAGAAATTTTCCTTTGCAAAATTCTATGCAATAAAACTTTTTATATTTCTAAATAAGTAACGTTATGTTGAATACCTACATTTGTAAGTAGATATCCTCGTAAAACTACATCAGTGGAAAATATCATCGAAGTTGTTAACACTCCGTCCATGATTATTTCATAAAATAAGTACTTAATTTTGTTGGTCTCCCACTCATGCATAGTTAAGTACGATTAATTTGAGACGTCTCCTCATTTGTAGCACGTGTTAACACTTTCAAATGATCATAAATAAATGTTAGTTCCCCATAAATATGTAAAAGAAAAGGGCATTGAAAATCATCTTTATAACCATGTCAACCTGTTTACTTGGTTGCGTCTCACATTACATCATCTCATGTAATCGTACATGTTAATTATGTTTTTATGTCGTTACAGTAAGGTCTAAAATTGCTTGTTCATAGATATATGCTGGACAATATTTACAATGATGTTGAAAATATTATATTATTATCCTCCTTTGAGTTCACAGATATAAAACATTAATGTGCAGAAGATTCATATCCAAGCAGTTGTTTGAAAACGGATGAGAACTGCATTTTTTCACCCTTCATATGAATCTACATAGTTCGTACAAATCATACTAATACAAAAAAAGCATTTAAAGATTTAATCATAAAATGCAAATGCCATAACAACTCGAGGAATCCGTTTCATGTTTTTTAATGTGACAATATGTGATGAAATAGATGTGTTTAACGTACAAATAATTTTATTGTCTGCAAATAACTAGTAATTACTGTGTTTCATAAGCAATAACATTAGCAATTTTGTTTCTTGAAACATGCTTAGTGCCATCAGCAGACGGGCTTATTACATGTCATTGTTTTTTAATATTAATTTGTACTTATTGTTAGGGCAAATATTAATCGAGTGCCTTAAAAGAACTTGTACATATTTATTATTATCTTTCATTAAAGTATTAATATAGCGGAGAATAACAAAATCTAAAATTGTTTTCCAAAAACAATATAATATAGAAAATAAATAATTTTAGTTAAGTGAGATTGTGCATATTATGTATGTTTTGATGTGTGTTTAAGATTGATTTGGAATTAGTAAATATTTAAAAAACGTAACTCTGTGTTTTCTTGTACTACCATTTTTGTTAATGCTCACTGAATTCATATTTTACTTGCTCTTCCTGTGTATAATTACCAACTAAGTATTCATACAATCCAACTCATCATATTTACATTGAATATCGCTAGCATACCCACGATTGAATTGAGTAAATAAAACTACATTATATGACAAAGCTTGTTCTAATAGAATTAATTGCTTAAATCTCTAAAACACTTTTACAATGAGCGCTGCCACAGTATAATAAAGTAACAGTATTATGTTTCGGCTGGGACCTTGAAATAATTACCTACGATCGCTCAGTTGATAAACCTTCCGCGTACGTGCTTAACTGCCACACTGCCGTTTACTATGAAGACATAATACTGTTACTTATTTATAGTGTCGTTGCGCTGTTAGTAATAACAATCAGATATTAAAGAAATAATACCTACCTACCTGTGTAAAATGAAGTGACTTGTTGGACTAGTGGTCGCAAGCTCTACTGCTGAGCATAAGGTTCGATTCCCAGGTTGGGCAAAGTATTACTGGGTTTTTCCATCAGGAATTTCTCAGTAGCCGCCCGGAGTCGGGATTTGATTTGTGTCCGGTTGGTGGCAATAGACTCGCCTCCTATTACATGGGAGTTAAATATGACTGTCGTAAGGATCTCTATGAGTACATCTCTGCTTAACCCTCCGAGGATTATAGGGTTGATGTTATTTATTTATTTATCTTTATTTCAGACACAGAGTCCATAAAAAAAACAAACATTACAAATAAAGAAGTCGTTAGTAGGGTTGTTAGTAGTACTCGTACACAAAAAAAAAAAATGGTGTTAGTAATTTATTAGTAAACAAGTCACACAATAATTACTTAATGTCTATTTCCTATTCCTGTGCAGGTGTACGCCTGCCCAGTACACAGTAAATGGACTGTCAATTTTGCACGCTAACGTTTTGAGGACAGTATTGGTGCTACCTCGAACCCTGCTCATCATCGATGCAGTTCTTTTCCTCATTACTGCCAAGAAATCATCGACAGATGCATCCGCAAACATTGCGGACGCACTGCAGTATCGGGGTTTTTTTAACACTGCCCTCAAAGCGTCGTTGTACTGAACACGCAGGGCGTTGTAAGCCCGCCGCGTAAAGTTGATCCTCAGAGGAGACGACGAGTTATGTCAAAATGAATGAAATTGCAATTTATATTAATGAATCATGAATCAATTATTATTTAACAAAATAAACTAGATGAAAACAGATGTATTATTTAATATTATTGTAATGTAGTAGTGAAATAAGCGCCATCTAGTCAACTCCTACCACATGACATCAATCTCCATAGTATTAACGTCATGAAAAAACTTTCACCGCACTTTTGTAGATGGCGCTAGCACACTCAATTTGGCTCCAAAGAGCATCTGCAAACTAAGCCAAGCATGGGCACGATGCAAGTTGTTTTTATTATATTTATTTTATGCACAGGCAAGACTGTGGCATACAATAAAATTTAAGTAACAAAAGACTAGTATTATCTAAGCACTGTTTAGAGAGTGGAAAATTTATTGTTGCTTCAACATGGTATGCTATAGGCAATGAAATGGCATCGATAAATCAGGTTTTATCAAATTGAAAACCTGAGTGTTAGTGTACCCTGAGTGTTTAGTTATGGCCATGAGTTCTTCCTTTAGTCAGTCCCAACACGGTAGGAGGATAATGTCGATTGCTGTCCAGGGCAGAGCTAAGTTGGGCCCAATCTTACTACTAATGATTACTACACTGTAATGAAGAAACAAAAGAGGATAATTATGCTGCTTTTGGAGTTGGCACCTGGTGACTAGACGTAGTACACCGGTACTACGTCCTACTACCACACTACTACTACGTCGGTACCTATACTTCTGGTACTTATTTCTAATCAGTATCGGTACTGTACCAGTATCAAAACTGGTACCAAACGAATGTTTCCGTAAGTTCGAATGATAAATGATTTTTATTTCTGTAAGTAGGTTTGTACAAAACACTTTTACACGTCAATCATATTTTTTTTAACTAGATGAGTTCGGCGTTTCCTATCCGACTACTCCGAGAAGAAAGGCCGAAACAAACTCAGAGGTCACAGTCTCTTTTAAAGTCCAGACATAATCTTGGTCAGATCATGTAGATTGGTCTGAAATGGTCTTTTGAGGAAAGAACCACACAGATTGAGTGCACCTGTCCAGTCAGTGCACGCATTTGTCAGTGACCGTGCAGCTCAACTCAGAATTTAAGGAGCTCAACGATTCGAGGAACAATACCAAAGAGAGGACATTTGGGTAGGCCGCATAAAGTGAAAAAACAGATAAGTATAGTACCTGAGTAAAAAGGATAGTTAATAGGTATTAGAGAAATAACTGACGCACTGCCTCAGCGGCCTAGTGGTCGCAAGCGCTACTGCTGAGCATGAAGTCTTGGGTTCGATGCCTAGGTCCAGTAATGTGTTATTGGCTTTTTCCATTAGGAATTTCTCAGTAGCAGCCCGGAGTCTGGATTTATGCCCCTGTTGATGGCAATAGGCTCGCCCCTTTTTAAATGTGGGTGCAACTACTATGGGTACACCTCTGCCTAACTCTTCGGTGAAACAAGGCATCATGTTATGTTGTAGAAAAATAACTTCAAGGTACCGAAATGGCAAGAACCGCTAAGTACCAGTACAGACCCTGTATTTTTGATACCGGTTCTAAGCCCCGGTCAGAACTTAAATATTTTAGCTGAAGTTAAAATGATTGCAAACAGTAAGTATACTTATTAGCACAACACGTGTGTGTGACAACACAGTGAGAGTCGAATATCACACGCACTGGTGCGAAGTTATCTTGGTACCTACTGCTGGCCCAGGCTCAACGGTGACCATGTCTCTTGCAAACACAAAATAGTAGGCTCCCTAAGCGCGTGTCTTTCTAATAATCTGCATTATTCATGATAACATAGGTTCATACCTACATAAATACCAATCAAATACCTAAGTTTTAGAGGCATGAGGAACATGGGGTGTAAAGTTCACTCATCCTCATTAGAAAAGGGCGGATCCTCCGACCAGATGGGTATCGTGTCAGGCGGGCAACTGCCCAACGATTGATGATGAATGATGATGTCTTATAAAATATGTCGTTCGCGCGATAAACTCTAATGGCGCGATGCAGGATTTATGTGACGTCAGGATTTTGGGTGACGTCAGGTCTTTGATGCGTATTTAGGTAAGTAGCTGGTCCACATATATTTTCAATAAAGGAACACCTGCATACGTAGTAATGTCTAAGTGGAAGCAATTTGAACTTTTCGCAGTGCCTGGAAATGGAATTTTAAATTCGCAGTCGTGTCCGTTCCCATGGTGCTCCGGAACAAACGGCCTGCAGTTTGTCCGACTGCATTTGTCGTTTTCATGCTTTTGCGAGGACACAAACATTGTTGACACACGCTCGACTTGCCTTTGAACCTAGTGGATACTTCTGAACGCGTAAATCTTTTAAATGGCTCGTGGATATGTTGGAAAAATAGTATTTAAAGTGAAAATGCACCTGCTGAATTAAAAGTTTTGGTAGTGAGTGTTTTTGGTTGGTTTGACTCGTAGGTTTAATTCAGTTAAACCAATGACGTGAATCGAAACATGTAGATCCTAAATGTTACCCAAGTACAAAATTGCTGCTGTAAGGGCCTTATCGCACAGGCGATTTGCGAGTGAGTTATCAAGATGTGCGTGTGCGTAGCGAGCACGCCACGTGTGCGCAACGTGGACGCCGCGTTTTAGAACGATTGACGTGAGTATACAAGCGAGAGTACAATATTGTGAAAACGCGGCGTATACGTCGCGTAGTCGCGGTTAGCTCGCTGCGTACCCGCGGAGAGCACGTTCACAAATCGCTTCGCTGGAAACACGCTGGCCAAGTGTGTCAGTGTGATAACGCTCTAAAGAAAAAATATGCCGAAAAGTGATATCTTTAGGCAAGGTGTCAACCCATAATAACATAGTCAGTGTAATACTAAAATTAACCTGTCTTGTCTACTTGCAAGATAAGACCTAAAAAACTAAATCCAGTATTTCAATATCCCTAGTTATTAAGGTCTCGACATGAGTGACACGTTCAGTATGACCGGTGCATAGTCAAGTCGGTTTTGCGGCCTGTGATTACCGCTGCACCGTGATTACATTGATTTATATGCATGAGTTCTTATAAATGACGCATAATTGGTCCTATAGTTTCATTTTTATCGTTATTAAGTTGCCGGCAATAAATCATCGTCAAGATGTGACGGCGATAACACTGATCTTACACATCGATAAATTGGGAATAGCGCGCGTGCGTGAATGCATTGGTGTTTAATGTTCCGTCTTTTTTAATTAGATAGGTGGTTCAAGTTGTTTTTCCTTCCTGTAAGTATGATACAGCAATATTTATTTTTTAGGAAGAAAGTGAACAGAACTTTTAAATAGAACATATCATTATCTTAGGAGCGTTCAGTCTAAAAGTTGGCAACGTCACAAATGGCTGTCAAATTCTTACCAGTTTTAATTGATTAGGCAATATAACATACAGGTTGGTGGACATCGACGCGAAAACTGTTACCATGGGTTCAGTACATGGTTCTGAACCCGCCTGCGTTGAAATGTTTCGTCGGTTATTTAAAAAAAAATCTGCTGTTCCATACATTTTGACCTACGCGGTCAAAATGTATGGAACAGCAGATTTTTTTGGTATTGCACTTTTCTATGAAACAGCAGATATTTTTTTCAGAATGCACGACTGGCGGTGGTGCAATAGCCGTTTGGTTAAGAGCATCCATCCAAAAAGTTGGCAACGTCGCAAATAGCTGTCGAATATTTATCAGTTTTGATTAATTTGGCGATATTACTGTATGGAAATAAGAAATATGGCTAACTAGTGAACAAAAATATTGATTGACACTACCTCTCCTTCAAAGTATAACCCACCCTAGGTGCGTCAGACTAAATCACAAAAATACTTACCTAGCTACTTACCCCCTTCTATATTCTCAACTCAATCGCGTTTTAAATCGCTCTGGCACTCTGCAAGAGATTAAAAAGTTCAAAACAAATTCCTTCCCGTAGGAACAGCGAGCCTCCAGCAATTTTCCGTCTACAAAATATTGTTGTTTGTTTCTGTTACTTTCCATCGAAGTCTGCGTGCAACGCAGGGGTTCCACCGACTTGGGGCGACCGCTCGTAAAATTGCAACTGACTTGGGGGAGACGTCTCAAGACGCTCGTGCATTCTTAGCTTTACAGTATACGTTGGGAGTTCAGAACTAATCAGAAGCTGGGGATTTGTTTCTAATAATATGACTATAAGTACAAACTACCACCGCTATAACTTTGGTAATCATAACATTGAGACCCAATACTGTGGTACTTAAGTGTAATGAAATCTTTTAGGTTTTTCTTTCACAGTAAAAAAATAAGCAAATTAGCAACTTGGCTTAGGACTCGATAAGAGGGTCCAATTACTCTTTCTTTTAAGACTAGCGATTGTGCCTATGGGTCAGAATTGTTTAAGGTACCTACTACTGACGTATTTATACCTACATATGTATTTATGCCCAGGTATGTTATGATTTATGAAGAACAGTAATTTAATTTCAAGTAATTTCAGGTTCTTGATCCTAAATCGTTGAACAGGTAACTCACGATATTTTATCTGGAATAATTGCGTATACTATGTGATTAAGGAATCAACCCGGACTTACAGCGCGCTGGGGTGCCAGGGTCATAAAACTACTTCCCCCAACATTGTGAGGTTGTATGGTGCGACACCATTCACTTTCTGCACACATACCTAGTCCAATTGAAAAGGAAATTTTTAAACCTTGATGTTTGCCCACTTTGTAGCCCTAAGTTGGTAGTTGAACAATTGTCTATCATGTGTTGTGGCACTTTAAAGGCAAGAACTATTCGTTTGAAGGGCACTTGGGGGAAAATATCACAGATCCCCACACTGAAGTCTAAAAGCTGTTGTAAAATAATGTAGTAATTATGTGCAAGGTTGAGATTTTTCCAAAGTGATAATAAAATGCTGTTTTCTTTCTGCACACCGGTTCCGTTTGTGTAAACAGAGGGAAATAGAGGATATTATGCAAGATTTTACTACGTAAACGGCGACTTTCGACCTTGTTTTTTTGCAATGTTGCAGTGATATTCTTGCATTGCAATACCTACCTGTTGGTTATGCAATTTCGTGTTATCATGTTCTTGGTCCCTAATGACCTCCGATTTAATAATGAATTTATAATTAATTGCCCAGTGCGGTTGGTAGATGTCAAATGTCTTCGAATTGTTTATTCTAGGACACGTTTCCTCACGATGTTTTCCTTCACTGTTTCGAGAGCAGTAGTGATGAAATAATTTACACAAAGTAAAGGTCTGGGTTCTAACCTACCACAACGCTCACAAAAAAAAAAACTTGGTGTAAGCTATTCAAAAACTGCAAATAAATTAGAAACTTTCCAAACAAAAATTTCAAAATTTTTATACATTTTAAGACGCAATGTAATAATAATCATACTGAAATACATAAAAAAGTACAGTACAGTGTCTGCAACTATAATAATAGGTATGAAAGGTATGAACAATTCATTTTTCTTCGTCCTTGATTAATGTCGTTCCGAGTTTTTGCCAGCTCCTATTTCAATGAAAAATTTCCCCGGAGACCGGACTCGTATTCAGGGAACTGAAATTACAGTTAATTGGCCAATGTTTACGCGAACCAAAGTGGCTTGGTGTTTTTAATAGCCAGTCTTGCAACACAATGGAAAAATATGTTTATTAAAAAGCTGGAAATTAATAGTGGTTCTCTACGTATTTACTTAACTTTATGCAGTTTTTCTGCAGCAGTCCTTAGGGAAGGTAATTCTTAACAGCATTTAATACAAGGTACAGTAGGCTCACGTTTGTGGTTACAAAACCAGTAAAGCTGACCTCTTATTCCATTGAAACTCTATACTATGCTAGGCCAGCTCAAGGTCAAAGTGCTACCATAGACATGCGGTCCGTTGTACATACGAGTGGATTTCGACTTACTTTACAGCGGAACAACGTTTTGCTATCACCGATCTACCTGTCAATTTATTGTGGTGATTCTGACAGCGCCTCTGACTCGTGATTCAAGCTCTCACGATACCATAATTGACGTTAGATTCACAATCACCTAATAATACCTACACCGTAGTTACTTTTTCATTAATTTTTATCCATTTGTTTGGATTGTTTAACTTTTGGTCATCAATATTATTGGTGTTGATTCTCTTATTGGTGTTCTCTTATAAAATTGTGATGTTTCAAGAATACAAATACAGATAGGTTCACTATCAATGAATTTTGTATAGGAGACTTCTATGTTTTTAATTAATTTACCTACGTTTTAAGTTGTACGCAATAAGGTTGGATATACCTAAACAAAACTTACGCAGCCACAAAAGCTTATCAAAACAAGTTGAACTGCATCAATATACATGTTCAACTATATAATGAATATATAATGTTTAATTTACGGCATAAGCAGTGACATGAGATAGTTAAGTGCCAAGAAGCGTCACAGCAAGCTGTTACCTCAGTTAATGGATATCTTGCAATATTAAGCAGCCGAACGGTAATTATAACATGCTCATTAACTGTAAATATACACTCAAACAAGCAGTAAAATAGTGATACGAGATGAAAATCATAAACATGGGCAGTAATAGAACGCAATAACATTAAATATACTGAATAATAAGAGATAACCCTGGGCTTATTTTAATATTATTACTAATTATTACAACAATAAATGACCTGAGAATGTAAACCAATGACTATTAAAAGTAGACCTATTACATATACAGTAGAAAGGTACCTATTAAAGTACCATTCCGTACCCAACCGCAAGGGGCAACAACGCAGGCGACATGACGCGACGACACGGACCTCGCGGCGTCATGTTACTGCAGTCATAATTCCGAACCCCACCGCAGGCTGCAGCAGCCCCATGAGCTGCTAAGGGCTGTGAGTTTGTCCGAAAGGGATATCGCGGCCCCGGCACGCGGGCAACGGAAAAAACACGGGTGGGTTTTAGTCAGTAAAAGTCTGACACGCCCTCCCGCTCCGTTCAGAGCGGGAGAAGTTATTTTATCAAATATCTTATTAAATTATCATTTCCAACCCTCAAAAAAAAAAAGGCTGCAGCAGCCCGTTTTCCAGTTGGTGATAGAAGATAGAAAAACGTATTATCGCTCGAGCTTTGGGGTCACTACTGGTCTGCGGTCGAACTACACGTGTCGTCTATCGCTCATCCGTAGCTGCAAGGGACGTGTCGCTAGCTACGCAAGGTGTTTCATACAAATCAGTCGTGTCGCGGCGACACGTCGCAGCAGCAGTTGCCACCTGCGTAAGGCTACGGAATGGTACCTTAACTGAGCAGTAGACAGAACAAGTTTTATTAATAGAGAAAATGAGATTCAACGTCAAACGTAGCTATCAGCGCAGCGCCTTAAACGATAATAATTCGGAAAATAACGATGATATGTTACAATGTTAATCAGGTGCAATAAGTGGATACCGTACACCCGACCATTATAACACAAAATAATCACATGCTGTATATGCAAAGTAATTATATGGGTTGAATTATGGTATTTCTTATTATCCAGCCACTAATGAAGCGGACAGTCTGCCTTCTTACTTCGATCTCGGGTTTAAGCTCGTTGGTAAGTAAAGGTTCATGCACACACATCAGTCACGTCACCGACAAGTCACCGATCTATCGTGTCAACCTTAAGGATGTGACGTGGTGTATGCGAATAGGCTGTAGGTTCCTTTCACAACAATACGTTTCAACATGCCCTTGACGCGACGTTGACTTCTACTAAGACTATACTATCCAGTTGAGCCGTTTGGGTTAGGTTTTGAACTGTGGAACATCGGCCACACACGTCAGTCACGTCAAGATCAGCGCGTTTCAGTTAACGTCACACTCATAGGGCACGTTAACACGTTCAGTGCCTTAAGTTCCTTATTCCTTAAAATAATATTTAAATATGTAAAATTTGCACGCCAAAATTAAGGGCATAATAAGAGATCTATAAATTATCACAGGAACCTTCTGTACCTTATATAAGCAAATAAATAATTTTGAATTTTGATTTTTTGCCAGGAGCCCTCCTGGAGGGTTCACCTATTGACATATGGGGTGCTGGAACGTATATGCGTCGGTTTTAAAATTAAAGCTAATAGTTTTTATTTTTCTTCGCGGTTACAAATATTATCAAGAAATTTAAAATGTTGGGAACTACTTATAGCGACAAGACCCCCTGAAAACACTTTACTTCGCTATATAGTGTTTTATAACACGGCTTTAAACCTAATGCTTATACTTTAGCGCAAACGTAATACCAGTAACCCTCCCGGAGGGTTCGCTTCCAATATGTATGGCGGCATGGCGTATGAGTTCTATGAAAAGTGGGTGGAGTCGAAAGTGTTAAAGCTTGTATTTTTGTGAACGAAACCAACCACTATTCAAATTAACGGTGTCACGTCACTTCATTTGAAAGTGACGTGACTGATGTGTGTGCAAGGGCCTTAATTGTCCATTCGACCGGAGAAGTGCAGAGCTAAGAAACGTTTGCACTTCTGCGCCCGTCACTGCTCCAGTGGACAAGGAGCTTAAAGAGCCGATGTGAACGAAGCACCGTTGTTTAATTACATCGACGAGGTAATTAGCCAAGATTTGTATTTAATGAAGTCGCGTTAGTACGTTTTCTAAAAGCTAATATGTGTTTAATTGTTGGTGAGATAAGATAACGTTTATTATTCGATAATTTGTGTTTTTATGTATTTAATAAGCAGACGCTAGGTTTAGGCTTACGCCACATGGACGTTTATTTATTTCGATTGTGTCTTAATAATATGGAAATAATAATAATATGGTAAGCCTATGCGAGAATGGAATAGGCAATTAGAAATTGATTAAGATGATAATCGTTCAAAATAATCAGCTGTTAATGATTAAGAAAATGATAGTTTAATGGGGAATGTTAATTATGCGTGGTATTAATGATGCAATAATTCTTTCTTACACAATTTTTCTTACGCCACATGCCTAAAATGTTACAAAGTCGTAGGCTGTTGAATTATATTAGCCAGCGTTAATTTCATTAATATCTAGATTTCCTTTCCTTATTATACTCAATAAGAATTCGTTAGGTAATTCATAACTTTTCTTAAATAAGGCATAACTCTAAATAGATGTATAGGTACCTAGTTAGGCCAGTAATTTTCTACTGCTCTCTATTTTTGGGATTTTGTTTGGATAGATAGTAGTACCAATAGTACCAGTCGTGTAAAACCAAGTTTGCAGCTCCGAAAAACCTGTGCTAACTGCGTGGTGCTCGAAAAACTTCGAAATTTTCGGACTTCTTTCAGTTTCTGACTTTTAACTCCTAAAAGGTGCATCCTTCATGTAAGTCACTGTACATTTTTAAAGTAGATACAATTTGCTACAATTTGAGCGCACTCCCAACATAGGCAATTTTACCAAAAAGTTAAAAAAAAACAAAAGTAAGTTTTCAACCGTGTATAATAAAAACAAACTTAGTAATGTCATCACACTTATTTTTAGTTTAAGCAGTTATCAACTCTATTAAAATAATTGACCTTTGAGTAGGTATCATCATTTTCCGATATAAAACAAACTAGCGATTGCATTTGCATTGAGCATCAAAACAAAGGAACATCACTGAAGAGATGTTATCCAGCTTCACATAAACTTATAGGTACTTACAATGTAAAATGACAATCCATTTATACCAGTAAAACACATGACATGTCATATAATTTATAACCCCTATCAATTTGACCAAAGAAACGACATTATTTCACAACGTGACAAAATGGTGTCGCAAGAAATTTGGTGGGCGATATTAATAGTGCCAATGTAGAATAAAAATCCACGAGATTTCCGTATTCTAAATAATTGTTGACATAAATTAAAACTATTCTGACGTTTGTGGCCCTCATTCACGCTTGTTTCTTTTTTTTCGGGCCCACGTCGCCGTTGAACGACGTAAGAAGTATTTAATAGGCCTGTAGCCACCTCTCTCCTTCCATAGTTTTTTATTCACATTCAAATAATTATAAAAGTGTCATTTTTAATTATAAACGCTTTTGTCGGTCTGTCTGTCCTGTATTTGGAGCACGTGTTTAAATTTTAAATGTTTTTTTTAAATCTTTTGAAGGGACTGTCAATTTCCATAAGTTTTTGTACGTTTTGTGAATATAATAGTTTCGTGTTTTATTTCTTTTTATTTTCATGTTGATGAGCTTAGAAATGAGTTTTGTTGCTATAAATAGAAGTTAATTATACTTACATGTACCATGAAATGTAATTAGAATAGAAGCTTGGGACGGAACTAAATTGAGATTCTTTTACTTTGTAACCGACAATGATTTGAATAAAACATTCAAAAGGAAAAGGTATATCATGGTCATAAATAAAAAGAGGACATTTATGGCTACGTCACGTTACAGAACTCCGGTTTATTTTTATTTCAATAAAGCGTTTGACGCACATAATAAAAACACACCCAAAAAAGTTATACCGTAAAGTTTCTGACATTTCACACATTCCGAAAAACAAATAAACGCTCTACCAAAAACAAATAAAAGAAATAAACACGACCACAAAGTTTGGCACATAAACGAACTTTTTCTAAACCCATAAGTAGTTTATCATCAAGCAGCATCCGTACAAGGAAAACGCGAGAAAACGCTTCAGGAAAAGACCGCTCGTTACAATGATTTATGTTCCCATACAAAAAAGATGCTACAGCGAGCTAAGTGTTAAGGAGCTTGTTTTAGTGGCCGGAGAACTACCTCGCTATATAGTATGTGGTCGTGGTACATGCATTTTTTACGACCTCACAAACTGTAGTATTGAAACACATAACATTGCAGAAGCACTTAATTTCGTAACTCGTTAAAATTAGGCAATTAAAGAAAATAGCGAAAGACTTATTTAATTGCTTAATTTTTATAAAATTAAACATTTATCGTTTTCATCATAGAAATTGTCTTAAAATAACACAGAACGAAAGGAATCTATCTTCTTGTTAGAATCTGAAAAGATGACAAGAAGTTGTTACTTACCTACTACATCAAGTCGATTTATATGGTGGTCACAGTGATTACATAATTAACCTATAAAGTTCCCACTGCTGTGACACAGGCCTCCTCTCTGTGAGAGGGAGTGGGCCGTAATCCACCACGCGGGCCCAGTACGGGTTAGTGGCTGTCACATGTCTTAGAATTTTTGGTTCTAGGACATGCCGGTTTCCTCACGATGTTTTTCTTCATCGTTTTGAAAGCATTAGTGAAGAAATTAAATACACAAAGTAAAATGCCTGCCTGGGTCGGGCCGATACCACTCAACTGAGCAGTGGTATCGGCCCGACTTAGAGTTATAGTCATAATGATTTGCTTATCAATTGGACCCATGTATTTTATTTTCTTTTTAGGCCAAAAGCACTAGAATGATATAGACGGATTAAGGGTAGGTCAGACCGTACCTAATTATTACTTAAATTCTCTCAAAACGTGTGCAACAGGTCGGAGCTTGGAAAATTCCTTTAACAGAGTATAGTGTAAACACGACAGATACTGCGAATTAATGTTTGTTTACATTATTTCGCTATTATGCTACTTAATTTGAAGGGCGCTGAAATATGGATTTATGACATCTTGTCTGTCTACGAGCAAGAGGCACCACACGACTGGCTAATACAACGAAATCCAAATAGTCGTTGTAGAAGAGACAAACTAGGGGAATCAGAGCGCACCAGAAACCAACAGCTTTAAAATATTTCAGGATCATCGAACTAATAAAATTCCAACCTCTTTAGCTAAATAAGTATAAACAACAAGCAATGCAATCAAAATCACACCATCAAATCACCCAATCGACCTAATTGGACTCGAGGAGCCTATCCAAAATTTGCAAGGAAGCGGAACCAACAACGACTTCACTTCTTTCAGCAATGTCGTTAGATTATAATTCTCCCTTACATTTGCCACTCCATTTGGAGTCATTTGTATGTGCGAGACACACCAGTCTCCAGCCAACTTTCCCTTACCAAAAAGCCTTCGTCAAGTTTCTCAAAGTGGTTCGTGATTGTGTTACCGATGCGAACGCAGCCTCTAATATAACCAAAGTTTCATTATATTGCTTTACACAAAACTTCCTGGACTTGTTCCCTGAATTGTTTTGAGAAGACAAAGAAAATTGGGGTGTGTTACAAAAAGTTTGGTTTGTTTAAGAGAAAGAGGAAGGGAAAAGGATCTATTTTTGTTTAAGAGTTTATTGGACAATGGACTGTAGAATTTTTTCTTGATTAAATAGTTCTTCGAAAATTACTTTATCTGATTTCCTTTATTCAAATATTAATTTTAACTCACCATCTTCTTTTCCGAACTATGTTGGGGTTGGCTTTCAGTCTAAGCGCATGCAGCTGATTTTACATGGAGCGACTGCCATCTGACCTCCACAACCCAGTTACTGGGTAATACGATACCTCTTGGTAAGACTCGTGGTCAGACTTTCGGGCTTCTGACTGGGTAGTCACAAGCCCGAAAGTCTGACAACGAGTTTTACCAAGAGGTGTATCGGAGGGTGAGGTTACGGGGTCGTAACGCCTGTCAAAGATCTACATACGAATCATACGAATGACAGTCGGGACCAACGGCTTATCGTGCTTTCCATGGCACGGAGGGGTCTTGGTATATAAAGATGGTAACCCATCTACAGACCAACCCCGGCCTGCGTAGCTTAACCTGAACGATCGACCCGTGGGGCTGTTATTACTTAGCCACAAGCCCTTCCTTTGATCAAATATTAATTTGAACTATACCACGATGTTTTTACAAATCCAGAAAAAGTGCTTATCAAATTCAATGAATTGTTAAAATCGTTTTCGAATAAACCTGAACCATTGCTCGTAATAAAATGTGGAAAAACAAATTGGACATGTTTGTAAATCATTCATTTTAGTAATAAAAGCCAATAAAGTCTTCATATGAAACATTTTTCAGTCGGAATTTATATTGTCCACCATTTCACTGAAACGAACCGTACGTAACCGTAGACGGCTACTGAAAAATTCCAGGTGCACATCCATTAAAACCCCCTTTGATACCACTGTGACGTATTATTTGCAATAAAAGCCGACGCACAAAGGACAGTCTATGAAGTATTTAATCTTGGAAAATGGTAACAGTGGGAATTAACTTATTACTCATTCTGTTATACTTACTACCTATAGTTGACAAGCTTGGTTTTGGTTTCTGTTATTATTAGCTAACTAAAAACTCAAGACAAAACAGTGCATGAATTATGTTGTTTTGTCATAGATTTTTTGATTGCATATTGATTGACTACATCAATCAATCTGCCTAACCTTTTCCCAACTATGTTGGGGTCGGCTTCCAGTCTAACCGGATGCAGCTGAATACCAGTATTTTATATGGAGCGACTGACTATCTGACCTCCACAGCCCAGTTACTGGGTAATACGATACCCTTGGTAAGACTACTTGGTTGGTTGATAGTACTTAATAAAATAACAATTATAATTTAGAACATTCTTCTACGAGGCTTATCCAACACCAGAAATTGATACAAATTTATCATTACATTCACTATACTTACCATGTTAAATAAACCTTCTAGATGTAGGAAATGGATTTAGTTTCGTCACGATCGGATCCCAACTTTTAATCCCGCACAGTACTCCATATCTCAAATTCCCGTACCTATCTCAATGAATACATTCCCTCCCTACTCCCTATTCGGTTGTAACTATTTTATGGGTGCCATTTCGAAGGCTGATGCCTGCCTGCCTGCCGGGATCCCCTGCAGTTATAAAGTTCCTCTTTGTTTCATTGTGTTTTAGTACTTGATACCGGGTAGGTGCACTGATACCGCTAACAACGGCTTTATGATAACGGAGACAAACACAAGCCTTTTGTGGCTTGTAATGTTTGGTTGGTTATTGGTGTCTTTATACTGTGTGAATTAAAAATTCTTGAGTTTAATGGAGTTGTTTATTTGAATTACATCAAAATCATCATGGTCTGGTCTAGTCTATTGTTTGAGACTTTCATTTGTGCATCTTTCGCTGATGGAGTAGATTATTACATTGATAACATTTGAGAATTTAGGAACATGGCTTCACTAGATGTTGCAGATATTAGTTGCGGTTATACAAGACGAACAAGTTCTTCCCAAATTAAACAATTCGTCTAATCAGCTTAATAATTTAACTAATCGAATTACTTTCCCATTCTAATTCTAAAATCCCGCATCAACAATACCAACACAAATCCATCTAATGATACGCCCGAGTCCGTCCATAATCAAACATCTATCAGCGGACGGGCAAGCCGCGAGCTTACGGGCAAAACAAATGGGCAAATTAGTCTCTACCCGGTCCCCGACAGAGCCTGATTGATGGATGGCCCCCAAGTCTTATACAATTAGCTTCTCAACCAGTCCCCGCCTCTGTCAACGTTTTATAGGAAGATTAAAACCGCTTTGTAGAAGGCGCGATGGGAGTTTGATGTACATGGTACTGGATACAAGAACTTTTTGAAGTCGAAACTTAGCAGGAACTTCAACTGTGTTGGTACTTAAATATTCGTGTCCTGCATAGGTTTCGTCTTCGTTGACATATTTATTACCAAGTTTCAAAGGCAGCTTGTGCGTTGTGGTAGACTTGTTTAAGAAAGTCGGGAGTGTTCTGTGGTCTAAGTTTAAAACTTCTAATGATAACCCTGAGAAAAACTCCTTTATTACGAATCTAATGGCATTTTTATTAAGATATCGTAATTTTAGTTGATGAAGACTATTTAGCCTTCTAAATAACTTAAGTATGTAGTTCGTAATTAGCAACACCAACAACCGTTAAAGAAAGCAACAAGCTTAGCAAGTTTATTTTTACGAGTAAAAAGATCTGAATCTTCGGGGCATTAAAAAACTCTTTCCTCATTAAAAAAAATTCAATTTTAAGAGCGTTCATTCTGAAAGTGGGCAACGTCGCAAATAGCTGTCAAATATTTCGCTATTTCGATTAATTTGGCAATATTACAGTATGGAAATATCGCTAACTAGTGAACTAAAATATTGATTACTGGATATTGCCAGCGAGCTTCGCCCGAAATTATCCCACAGGAACGAACCACCGGGATAAAAAGTATCCTATGTCCTATTCCAGGTCATGGTCTTCTCGTTTGCCAAATTTCATTCAAATCCGTTCAGCCGTTTTAGCGTGAAAGCGTAACAAACCAACTCACTTTCGCATTTATAATATTAGTTTAGCATGAAATGTAATAAGAATGTTAATAATCTAACGTTTTCACGTCTTAGAACAACGTAGATAAATATATGATATCTATTGTCAAATATATCCCACAATTTCGTTTTGTCTTCGTCATCCATAGAACATCAATAATCTAAAATAGAAAAGCAATAAAACAGACAAGGCTATCGTCATAAAACTTTCCAATTACAAAACTGATATTACTTTTGCAGCAGAGTCAACAAATCAAACGATGTAATAAACTATAAAGACCACTATTCATCTATTACTTGAAGCAGGAAGTTCAATGTTCTGATAGCAGAGTTCAATAACAAAGCTTTGAATGGACTAAAAATATCCACAAAGAAATGGGTTAATGACTCCTTTTTAACACAATCGACCCTCGTTGAAACGTCTTTATAAAAGCTAGCCTCACATGGATCGTGTAATACAAACATTTTTTATGTACGATCGTTGAAACGATGACCCGGGCTCTCCATACATGGGTAGGTACTTTTAAAATCTATCAAACATTTTTGCCCTATTTTTTGTTACTGAGTCAGAAATGTTTCGCAACGAAGAAAGTTTGAATAAACTTCCTTGTATGAAAGAATTTCGGAAGATTGGATGACCTACTTATTCGTGATACAAATCTGAGTTTAGTTCTACAAAAGTTAAATTGTTATCTTTTTATCCAAAGTCGTCGAAACAATGGTTCTAGGTGTATTAGATTCACTTAATACAGCCATTATTATAATCGTAGGCTTTTTTTTCATAAAACTGGATCGACATAATGTTTTCCTATGAAAGTCGTTAAGCCTGTCCCGTTTGAAGTAAAATGAAAAATTATTCGCGTTTCTTAGCATAATTCAATTTTTTACCGAGCGTCCTAAGAAAATAATTCCATTACTGAAGCAATTTCCTTTTACTGCCAACGATTTAACCTTACCGTCGCGAAGTACCGAATGCTGGTAACAACATAGCTTTGAGAGCTGGAAACTCTTTCAAATTTACCTTTAGTATCGCGAGTCCTTTCGCAAAATTCTATTTGCTTATCCGACATTATACAGCAAGCAATTTTAAACTTAATTCCTTTATCATAAAGTCTATTTTCTTCCTTAATATTTTTGTAAGGTGGCAAGTTTATGTTAGTAGAAAGGTATTATTGGAAATTCCTGAACGTTCGGAACGTTCGGCTGATATGGAACGTAGACAATAGTTGGACTGCGATTGGAGGGAACTCCTGTCTCGGACGTGAAGGCTTCCCGCGGCGTGACGCTGCATTCTGTTTTGTTTCACGAAATAAACTGTATCAAGAAAATCTTCAAGCTTTTCATTCGTGGAACATTGAAGAGGAATGCTTATGTCGGGAATTTTCAGCATTTTGTTTTATGAAACTGTCGATTTGCAGCTTGATAAAGGAAATATTTGTGCTTTACACAAAAGCTCTATGGAATGAACAGTCGGGGAAATTAATTGCTAAGCAAATTGTCACCCTACGTCAATTTGCCATGTTTTAACTATTTCACAGAACTGTCAAGGAACGACAGTTCTGTGATTTGAGAATATACGGACAATGTAAGTTGGTAGTCAATTTACTAAACAATTCATTTCCCTGACTACTTTCTATTCTGTATAGGTACCATCAAGGAAGTTCATATTTAACCAGTTTGACAACAAAATCCCGTGAACACGATGACCACATCTGGTTACCGGCCCGGTTCTATAACCGCCGAGCGCTGCAAGCAAGAATAGTCCTTGCGGTGGTTAGTAATGAACTTTTTTGATGGTACATGTGTCCATTATGCCATTGATCACGCCTGTAAGAACTTAATCCAAATGCGATAGGGTAGATCTTATCACGATTAATCGGGTGCATTTCCACTCCCGGGCTGAAAATGAAAATATTCTAACAGAAAACCAATTACGAGGAGCTTAGGGATCGCGTTTAGATCCACCTTAGTCTTTGATAGTTCTTACTCTCTTCGCTACCTTATCTTTGTCTAGCATGGGCGAAATATTCACTACGAAGTTAACGAAAATTCAGCGCATCTTATGAATATTTTAGCTTGTTATAAAAACATTTTAGTGTTCATCAACCCTTAAATACATAAAAACTTTCAGGAAATATGAATGACTCCTTAAAATGTACAAGAGCTAGTTAATGATTCCTTAACAAACTAATTTTCCGTACCTTTACCGCTTCCGCAAATTAGTCATTTAAAATTCACACTGCGGCGAGCATCTCAGTAATCGCGGTCCACAAACGAACTATAGTTAAGTAGAAACTCGCATAAAACAAAGTGTCAGTTATTACATTAATAAGGGAGGGTGGGAAAACCCTACCCTTTTTGTTTATCCCTCGCACCAACTTCCTCTTTGTCTCTTTGATGAAATATATAAACGTAAATATTCCGGGCGTTGTCTATGCTTTTTTATTTCGCGCCATGTTTGTCGTAATGCCAGTTTACGAATGTATGAATTTGGGACGCTGGTTCTTTTTTTGAATGTCTGAACTTTTTCACACAATTCTGACTGGCTTTTCGAGTGCTGAGAGATCGCAGTACCTAATTTAGGCAAAGCTGCTACGTTGTTTGAACGTCTGGAAATTTGAGGCTTACCTGGGTTAAGGGTTTTGAGGTAATACAACGTAGTGTTTGTTTTATTTGACACCAAGAAAACGTGTGCTATTGAGTCAAATTGAACAAAAACAATGATTTATTTGTAAAGTTGGAATTCGGAGCAAGTAGCGGCAAACTGACTAACTACAAAACAGGCTGCTATTGAAACTAAACATTTGAACAAAACATTTAAACTAATACACTGTAATTTATAGTACGGTAAAATATAATGGATTCCGAAATCACAATGTTTACTGTGAATTCAACTAATGGCATTGTTTACCTAATCTATGTCACCGATATAAATAGATGTATAACCTAAACAATGTTGTTTAGCTACCTTATAATGACCATATTTATATACCCAAGTACCTACTTATCTATTTATAGTATTTATTAACCGCTTACTCATTTAAAGATGATAAAAAATGCTACTAATGAACTTGTTTGTTACTGTCATAATTTATTTTATTTTTTTATCTGAATTATTTTTCTTGAAATTTTATGAAACTTACATCAACTGAAATTAAAGTAGGTAGTAATCAATGAAACATTTCATTGATTACTACCTACTTTAATTTCAGTTGATGTAAGTACTGTCGCAGTTTTTACAAAATCAGTTGGTAAAGAAAAAAAAAAACATGTTCAACAAAAAAAATGGTGTAAAGACAAAAATGGCGGAAAAGTTACATTACCTTATTATTATATATATTGAGTTATATATTGAGTTACTTATAGTATTGAGTTGAAAATGGCTGTGGATTATATTGGAGAAAACGAAGGTGCAAAAAAAAAACACTGAAAATAAAATCTACATTAGTATATCTACCGTAGTAGGTATTTTTCCTTCGTAGATCCACGTCAGCTGACCACTGGCCTACCCTGATTTATTGGCGGGGGATACGCTCACAAAAAGCCGAGGCGCCGCGCCGGTCCTAAGCCATTTCTCTTTCATAAGTCCTCATGTATTTTCCACACGTTTCGTGATATCAAAGAGGTTTTTATTGATACTTTGGATAAAACGTTTATCGTGTTATGTTATTTTAAACGGCCTGTAAGTGTTTAAAAATTAACTCATTTGTTTCATTATAATGTGTGTAAGGTTATCCTATAAATCTCCACTCACACACATACTCAAAAACACTAGCACCCAAACCACTCAAGAGCATTATGCGTGTGCATAGACCTTTTGGAAGGGGCGACTAGAATCAATTCTTTTTTTTTTGTAAAATTGTCTTTCATAAGTGCCTTTTATGTGCCTAATTGAAATAAATTGTTTGACTTTGACTTTGACATGCATGCACTAAATTGGATTCAATATCGAAGTAGAACTAGGACGAGACTTATTTGCTCGAAACGATCAATTGCAATTGTCAATTTTTACATGATTGACACACATTGATGCGCAAATTGATCGCTTACCAAATGCAATTGAAAGAATCAACCTCTGCAGAAGATCCAGATGCGGCATTTTTCCTAATTAATTAATAACACTTAATATTCGATTAGATACTTAAAGAAAAATTAATTAAGGTACCGTCAACTTTTTTTTTCCGGGGTGGAATATCCTCATGGATGTTCATCGCCCGCCCTAGGCGGGCGAAAAGTGGTCTGTCATACTCCTACTGACTAAAAACCCGGTGTTCCCTTACCGCACTTGGACCGGGGATCATGAGATCTTGTGCGCCTTCCATGATCCCCAAAGGTACCGTCAACTGCCCTAACTTCGCCTGGCGTCCTATGTTTGCCTATAATGAAAAAGCTGTACTTAATATCTTTTTCATTTTACTTGTATGGCAATCGAAATTTAAAGCTCTCTATGAAAACTATGGTTGGTTGTATTCTAGTAATATTGTAAATCGCTTTAACAATATTATTAGAATACAAATTGATGGCAATCGATCGTTTCGGGGACCCATAAGAATTGTAACTATATATCTAAGACTTATGGAAAAAAAATCTAGTGACATAAATTCACACTTCTAACTATTATGGACTACCTACGTAAAGTTCTAAATGCTGGCCCTCATTCACAATACTAGCCTTCGTCTATAAATAGTCATTACATTATAAATGGTGACTTAGTTGACTAATCTTTGCGATACTTACTGAAATTTCAGTGAGTTCATTGATTTCTATAAACTAGTGGTCGCCCAGAGGTCGACATTCGACCATAACTCATTTAAATGTCATGATTCCAAAAAAAATATAGATTATATCAGGAATCGTCATATCATAAGTATTTTTAAGCAGTGATAGCCTAGTGGTGTGACTGCCAAGTCATAGGTCTCGAGTTCGAGCCCAAGGCACGCACCTGTGACTTTCGAATTCATGTGCGTATTGTATAATTATCATTTGCTTCAAAAACGCTGAAGGAAAACATCGTGAGGAAACCAGCATGCCTGAGAGATATTTCTTGACAGCATGTTAAGCCAAGTCAGAGGCCCATGGACGGCTTTAATACTCTGACACGAGGTTAATCATTAAGCACACGAAAAAGAAGATAAGTATTATTGATATTTCATGAATAAAATAATTAACACAACACAAATGAACGGCCAGCGACCCAATCTAGGTTATAATTAAATTTCAACAAAAGCGAGAGAGAGCATATTAATGTAATTCAGAAAATAAACCAAATTTCTGGTTGCCAATATACGACAATGTATTCCGGGATTGACGGGCGTGAAATTAACATCAACGAAAATCTGAGCGGAAAGAACGTGATGGGAATTCTATATCGAGCTTACCATAATATAATATGGCATAATATATGCAGGGTATATATATGGACTTATCAATTATACTTTTTGTTTGAGGTAGACTTAGGTTATTTTCTGAAAAGACCGGTGAAGAATTTATGAATCTAATGTTGGAATGTCTTCAGAATAATTGGGTTCGACTTGGTTTATTTCGATTCTTGATTTTCGATAGGTTATGCTCTCAGACGAAATAAAAAACCAAGACAACGCTGTCAACAGTGACTTCAGGGTTTCTGAAACATGTGTGCTCTTAATGAGGTGTAGTTTGATTGTAAATGCGTACGTGCGAGCGTGTATGCACAGAGTGGAGGTGTAGTTTTGGCATGCTTCACTGTATTGTTCGCAGCGCTGTCTTAGTTTTTTATTTGGTCTGACGTTACAAAAAACAATGGTTGTTTTTTTTTTTTTTTTAGAGGCTCTGGTGTTTTATTGTTTTAACAAAAAATTATTTTCGACTACAATGTATATAGACGTTTTCTTAAAAATCAATAAAACATTTCCCAAAACATCAATTAAATAGAACTAAGAACTTACTTCTGCACAAAAAAGACAGATGAATATTCCTCTATTTCCGAATATTACTTTCACCACAGCCAGGATCTCACCTATCTGTCATCATAAATATTAAAACAAAATTTTGACATTTCCAAAATCTGTTCAGACGAGGTGCAGCATGTCATCCTTTGCATATTGAAAGAGTCGGTGGCGGGAAATTGGTTATTTAATAATGTACTGGCATTGGGCCAGTAAATTGTCAGTATGCATGTGTACTTTATAGTCTTAAAAGTTTCCATTTAGGCTCTTGTATACAGTGTAGTGGGTGTTGTTTACTACTTTGCCTAGTAAATAAGTATTAAGTTAAGAATGTTTTAATGAATATTTGGTAAATTGAAAAATACAAATAATTTTAGTATAGGCCTCCTCCCTTTTGTACCATAATACTTCCCTGATTTATGCGCGTCTTATTAGGGGGCGCCGAATGGTCCACTAGCGCCACTCCTTTAAAAAAATATTATCACGTGACTGAGAAGGAATTATGAATAACGGCTAGTAAGCACACTCGGCAAGTGTCTAAAATTTTCAAAAAAAATCCTTTTATAAAGTTTCATATTGAGACACGAAGTGACAAAATACGATATACTCGTAGAGGAATGTGGCCGCTTTTCTTTAGATCGAATTTTGTTGCTTCGTGTCTCAATATGAACCTTTATAAAAGGTATTAGACACTTACCGAGGGTCCTTACTAGCCGTTATTCAGTCACAAGCTAATATTTTTTTAAAGGAGTGGCGCTAGTGGACCATATGGCGCCCTCTTAAGGCCTCGTCATTAGGTCATCTGGCAATAAAACATAATACTCTATTGATGATTTGCATTTAATTAAACATAATGTATCATATTTATACAATTTCTTTATTTAGATTACGCAGGTACCTACCTATTTATACAGTTTGTTTGACATAATATACATAACTCAAGGAACTATTAATAATTAATAATAATTATCTTAGCAAACATTCTTACAGATTATATCTATTAAATGTATTATTATTAGGTAACCGTCTATATAATTATGTATGAGATTACAAAATTATCAAAATCAAATAAACTACTGTTTACATAATATTCCTTAAACAGAACATTATAGATATTGTGAAATAAAAATATTTTGAGAGCATCTAGCCCATATCCTAATCCTTATAAATACATTGATTATACAATAATGTGTCCCTACCTTAACTTATACATTACAAATTTTTGCATTTAAAAATATAAGCATTACCTGCTACATTCTCATATTTTATTGAAATACAATCACAGAAGGAAATGCCTCAAAATAAACATCTCCAAAGTACTTGGACCCGTGTTTATTCATTTACTTACGAACGTCCGTAGTTTGGGTAAATGGTAAACGCAGGTTAAATATTGGCGAACTCCACTTGTAAGTGGAGAAATTGTCCAACTGACAGGTGTTAGGAACGCATTCTCTCAGCGGCCGGACTGTAGTCCTAAACTTAATAACTATACTTAATCTAGAGAAACTGTCTGGTGAATATACACATTAATTGTTATACCATTACATAGTGCAAACGTGACCACGAACGCATAATTTTAGTGCATTTGTACAGTAAATATAAACGACAAACATCTCAAATGTACTCTTATTAGTTAATAGCTACATAATCAGGCATTGTTCACTACACATATGGAATTTTCGACAATGCTGATGATACTAAAACTACAATCGATTGATTGTTTCACATTATCAATGAACTGATTTGTTGAATATTTTTTCAACACATTCCGACGTAAAAACAAAGAAAAACAATAGTCCGTGGCAAATTCATAATAATCTGGTCTAAGTGTTTAACATCAATCAAAATCAAATAAGCTATTGTTTTCGAAGACAGTTATTTTCCTGCAAGCAGATATGGGGCTTCAAAGCACCATTAAATCACTTTGGCACTTGGCTCATAATATAATCATCGTTGAAAAATATTTCAACACTTAAAGGCTCACTATCAATACAGCTTTAATGAATCATTTAGCATTACTCATTACATTTACACCATAGTTACAACTAATGGCGTTGACCTATAAACTAAATGACTATAACGTCAGTTTGGTACTAATAGTGACATTAGGCGAGACGGCAATACTAGTCGCTTAGTCATCGTGGTACATATAGGGGATCCCCTGTCCTTTGGCACCGGTTTGTTATTGCATACAAAGGGACAATAGTTATTACTAAGATTATTAACATTAACTTTTGGTTGCATGCTTATATCATTCTTATAGTAGAGAATGCTTAAAGAGATTCCCTGTATTTGAAATTTAGGAAGAATATAGGTAAGATTGAGAGAAGTCCTGATTAGTTTTGGCGGTTTTTAGTCATGCCAATCATAAAAACCCCGAGAGGGTTGTAAAGGGTTTTCAAAAGATTTATACCTATTCGAAATGTAGAACAGAAATACAGGTGTCAAATGAAATTACTGCCGTCGTGAAGTCGCCCGAAGATCGTCGGAAGCGCCCGAGCATCATTAGGATAAGTTTCTTTATCACACTGTCCATTCATTTTACCATCTCTCAGTTAACGTTTTAAAGCTGTTGTACTGTCCCTTACAATGAGGTTTTCACTTCCACCATGTTGTCTGACTAGACGTATATTTCCACTTCAAAGTTTAACGGGTGATGTCTTTGACTTTTCATGCGGACTGTGACGTGGGAGAATCCCACACCACCAGAAGTTATGTTAGCACTGGCATGGGAGAAGTCGTTGTCTACTGCTGCAACACCCTGCAAAAGAAAGAAAAATAAGTCAAACTTGGCCAAAAAATGTTGAAGATGTTTATGGTTTCGGTCGGCACGGGTGCGTGACCGTTACCGGTACGTGTCCGGTTAAAACTATTTATTGCCAAAATTGATGAGACCAATAAGGCTTCTAAAACAGGGCTCAAGTATTGTAAATAATGAATTCAAGAAATATAATTTTTGACATTTTCCTCCTCATCAAATTCCAATGTTAAAACATTGTTAGAATCTGTTGTTTTTGCATGACTATTATTATATTATTAATTACTAAGAACAAAGGTTATTCTTTTAGCTTTTTAGAGTGGTGACTTCATCATTTAAACCGTTAAATATTTTTGTTAAATATTTACCTACCTACTTCTTACTTTGTCTTTGTAAATATGTCTGAAAATATTTTTGCTAACCGCACTGATAATGCTTAAAATAACTAATGTTGAATAGGTATAATAGAATCAAGTTTGATGTTTAAACGTGAAAATATTTGTGTTTTTTATTCGAATGCCTTTTTTACTTTTTGTGTTGTTATGATCGTCATTTGCTTGAACTTATAGATTCGGGTCATATCCGTTTTCTTGAGATAACAATTTTGTTTTATTACCAACGACTGTTATTCGCGTAACTTCAGTTTTTGGTAAAGCATTTGCAACTTGCCGTCCGCAATTCAAATAGGAGTTTTATTTTAATCGTAGGATTTCATCTGTGTTAACAGGAAGAGGATTACGTTCTTTATGAATATTAAGATAAGATGATTGCCAATGCAAATGGACATTTACGACCCGATCATAAAGTTCAAAATAATACAATCAATCATTTAAAAGATTATTTACAAAACAAGATTATCTAACACGTAGATTAGGTAATCAACATCACCCTTGACCCACAGATCTAATAGAGACTGCGATTAAGGAAGGCATTGTGAAACAAAATTCTAGCACAGATTTGTATAACATTAGCCAAATTAATTTTATGACGAAACGCACGTTTTTATGTTTGTATAATGATTCAGTCCCAGATTTTGTACACACGGCTACATATCAAGCTATACAGTTCCGGTATAAGCTGATCTCGCATTGTGTAGGATTTCCCCACAATGAGAGGTCAGCTTATACTGGATGTTTATGTAAAGGTTAGGTATGCAGTTTTTAGGGTTCCGTACCCAAAGGGTGCCAACGGGACCCTCTTATTAAAGCTCCGCTGACTGTCCGTCCGTCTGTCACAGGGCTGTTTCATTTAAACCGTAATAGATAGACACTTGGTGAAGTTCACAGAGTGTGTACTACTTGGACCACTATAATAAACATAAAATAAAATTAAGTAGGTAAGTAATAAAATAAAGTAAAAAATAAAGGGGGTCCCCATATAAGAACCTTGTTTTTTTAAACAAAGTTTAAAAAAAAAAAGTACTTAGTGTTAAATATTGTACGGTTGTCCGGAACCCATTGTGAGAGTCCAACTCGCAGTTGGCCACTTTTTTTTATAAGAAAGATTGTAGGTAAGTTATAACGTAATGAGGTAAAATTGTTTAACAAATAGCGCTAACGTTGACTGGTCAAGGTACTAAAAATATTTCTTACGATAAGACGTCTGAGAAATGTGAAGAATCTAGAACGTTTTTATTCGATAGAGTTGAAGGATTTATTCACGTTTTGAAATAATATAATTATAATCAATATTATTAATATTATGAACGCTTCAAATAATAATATTTGTATGATCATTTAAATTCATTTGTTTGTTGACAAATTCACCGATTCAATGCTGATGTTAATAATTTAATCGTTGAATTTATTACGATAAAATAAAACTACCTTAGTTTAATACTTTTAAAACTATAATTTCAAATAAACTAACCTTTATCGTCCTCTTTTCCGGATCTGTAAACGTTAACGTCTTCACTCTCTTCTTGAAGGGTATCGCAAAATCTTTGACCCTTTGATGGAACACCATCTTCCGATGAACAGTATCGCCAATGATCATGTCGGCACACAAAACATACACGCACAACAAACACGACAGCACAAGTAACAAGAATACAAAACGCATTTCGATTTTATTTCACATAGTTGCACAAGTAAGTATAGCTTATGCGACTGTGCGGCGGCGAATGAGATAACCTCTCATTCGATAAACGACGAATGGACGACGCGACAGCTTCACTCCGCTCCGCTCCCAATTCACCAAGTTTTGCTAAAATGACGCGTCATGTTAATGAGTGAACTCGTTTTCAAATGATGTTTAAACTCACGAACGCAGATACCGGGTCGATAAGTATTTTGTTTATGCAGCAGTAGTCTTGAAACGGAAACAATGGATGGCCATTGTCACTGTTTGCTATGTTAATATTGACGATTCAAAATTATTTATTTGTTTTTGTTATTTGTTGAGAACATTTTGGAATCATAAGTTTTCTTCAAATTTTGGTGCCAAATCGAAGGTTGCAATAAAAACCCGCATCCATTACGTATGTATACGTATTTGACGCGGGTTTGCTATGTAAATTAACGAAAGGCGTTCCTGTTATTACCCGCAATAGTATAGCTCCCATACTTGCAAAAAAAAACATTCAAATACAATTTTTTTTTATAATACAATTCATTCACAGAAAAATATTAAATTCAGTTTTGTTTTTTTCATAATGTATAAATAAACAAATAAAAAAAATCGGAGGTTGTTGTTAATACAGACTTCCATTCTTCAATTTATTTATTTAACACTTTAAGCACACAAATGTACTGAGGCGGACTTAATGCCATGGACATTTTCTACCAGTCAACCTTTGGGTGATGCAGAGAGGACAGTGGTAGGTGCAATATCGAAAGTTGTGGAATAAATATTTATTTTAATATAAGGATATACTCGTACATATACCTAGTAACCTATAAATATAACATAAGATAAATAATGGGAAAACATTACAGTTGTGATGATATTGCCACGACCAAAATTAAAATTAAAACACGAAGTATAAGAAAATCAATTAAATGTCATGAGAATTCGCATTGGCTATAAACATAAGAAGTACTTACTTATGTTTTGTCGACAAGTTTTGTTCAAGAAATATATTCTGGATTAAATAATCCACCTAGGTACTTAGATTTCAGACACGTACAAAACATTCTCTCTTGTCATTTCCACAAAACCTTTTCAACTAAAAACAATCCCTGATTTATTTTCATGAAAACTCGCCATTGCTATTTTTCTTCCGTGTCGACAGGGCGATCAATCTTCTCGTCACTCCGAACTTTGACAAGAAAATTTGAAAAACTTTTCTTTATGACATGAAGGATGCAATTTTCATTATCTACCCAATAAAGTTTAAATAGGTTTTCGAAAGTTGCGCCTTGGATTCATAATTGCATGTGTCAAGTCGAGACCGATTAAGATTGTCGGTTTGTGGTAACTAGTATAATTACTGAGTTTCGCCTCGATTTAAAGTGATATCGTCATTCTGTGGAATGGACAAAAAATGTGCATTAAAAATCAAGTTGTAAGGACTGATTTACTTCCTCCTGGCAAAAAAGGATCGATTTGGTCACTAATCGTTCTTATTCTAGATTATCTAAGAAGAATGTATTTAACAAAAAAATACAGATTTCTGTACTGCTTAGTATATTGCTATGTGTGTTTTTTGTAGAAAAAGATTAAATAAATTCATATTCTTTCAGTAATACAGTCTTGCTGTTCACAAGCACAAGCAATACTTCAGAGTTGATAAAAAAACCCGAATTGACCTGTGCACTGATTAAAAAACTTTTATTTCGACCACGAACACAAACAAATTCTGAATAATAAACTGTTATCCGTTCTCTGTAGCGAACGAAGGCACCGAGGTAGAATTGATGCTCAGTTCATTCTGAATAATAACCGGGAAGGGTTAAATTATTGCTCTAATTTAGATTAATTGCTTATCCGTCCGCCCTTGCACGTGGGAGTGTAATTTTGGTGAAAAAATAAAAAAGGCACGTTAGTTGTTCCCATAAATCAAATTAATTCACATTTTTATGGAGCATTGTGTATAATGGATACAACTTTTCTGGTTGTAAATTTTGACGTAAGGTGTATGTGTGGGCGTTTTAGAAATTACTTGAATAGATGGTGTAATTTGTCGAAAGATTGAGATGTAAAACTATATTAAAGTAACCTAGATGTTTGGCTGGTTGCATTACTTCAAATTTGTAGACTCAGACAACGGAAACCATGCCTTTCCTAATGCTTTATGGCCTTGCAAATATTTTAAGTTCTAAATTATATTAATGAAAATGAGGTCTCGTAATTTGATGTTAATAGAGCTTACTGCCTTTGATCAAACCATCGACGTTTATGTTATTATGATCCCATTTCCTAATTAAATAAGCTATTCTATCGTTACGTATTCTTCTTGTTTATCATAACAGAGCAATATTTATTTGGTTTTATAATCCCACGCACACTGCAATTATGGGAGTTTGGAAACCATTATTGGTCAATGGCGCCTCCGTCATCTGCGATCAGTCGCAGGTTCAATTCCCGTATCGAGACAAATATTTGTATGGATGTTTGTGCATGTAATGGAGTGTAACACAGGAAATTCATATGTAAGTTAAAAAAAATAAAAGTGTATCTTAAATAAACACATGCCTCCTATGTGTTTATTTAAGATACACTTTTATTTTATGTTTTACTAAATTCTTGCACATATTTTTACAAAATGTATAAAACAGTATATGTACCTATTTAGCTCTTTTAATTAATAATCCTATTTATGTGGGGATGTCGAGCGATGTGGCTCACACTGCGCTCGGCGCTTGACGTAGCAACACGTCGAATCCGGGTTCGCAACAAGTCAATCGTCATCCTGAGGATGCCTCGTTGAGGGGTGAAACACGTGTCGATTTATTACAGGGTTCTTTATGACTCTTTAAGAACAGTTAAACGGATTAGGTTACTAAATATACGTCGTCTATTGTATTTTAAAATGGATTTACGCAAATTCACGCCTAAGTCAATTAACTGTATTTTAATTCAATAATGCGATATTATAAATATTTGACAACAAGGAGAATCAGAGTATCCGTAAATTGAAAAAGTTGGGCTCCGAAAATAAGGCGGACGAGTATTATACGTAATTTACTTCAAAGTTTTTAGAATTTTTGCGGGTTCCGTACCTCAAAAGGAAAAAATGCGGGGCCTTTGCTTATAGGATAATATTGGTGTCCATTTGTCTGGACCCAGGAACGGGTAGAGGTATTCCGTTCAAATCAATATAAAATACGAAGGCCTGCCGTCCAAGTAAAAAAAACAAGTTTCTAAATCAACGCAATCAAGAGATACCGTCAATTATGTCACAATTTTGATGACTATCCATTGATCCATGATTCAGCTGTCCATTGGGTTCCTCCCGTTGACCAAGCAGAAGGTTCCACCCGTTGACCAAGCAGCAGGGATTAATATACAGGGTAGCAGGGACATTGACGCGAAAACTGTTACGATGGATTCACGCTATATATACTACTGTATACGCAAGTTTTATATATATATATTTATTTAATATATTTATTTTCATATCCTCAGTTACCATAATAACTAATAACTAATTGACAATTGTGACATTTATTTTGTGTTCATACACAAAAGAAATTTCACAATTGACAATTATTTCATATTAAAAATAATATGTCGGGGACAGCAAAGTGTGGCTAAAATAGTTGATTGACCCATAAACCGCGCCATAGAAAAAACGTGTCCGTCAACAAGCTTCCATACTACTCTGACGATCGTGTCTACACACGGCGAATAAACCGTAGTTTTTCACGGTAAGAAAGACGTGTGTGTACAAAGGGTTTTATCATAACTTTCCTATTCTATCTTTTCTTCTCAATTTCCATCAGTACATAAATAAAACAAAACTTTTCCTTTTGTATTTACCTTGAGAAAACTTAGGAACACCGGGTTCTTTATTACATATTCATGTGGAAACTATTATCCGTTGTCTAAGGCGATGCTGGCTTCCATTCCGTAGGTGTATAAGCGAGGGTTTACCGGGGATTTCAACCCTCATAACTGATTCTATCGATATAGCTTTCTGAGAATCGTGTGCGGCATTACTGGGATATTTATGTGTATTGTTATGGCTAGGAAACGTTCTAGTGTTTGTTGGGTGTCTAGGAATTCTTGGGTAGGTATTGAGGGGTTTTATATTTTGGATTGGGGTACACAGTTGATACGTTGTCTGATTATGAATTAGGAACTCCAACTTGATTAAAAATATCGCCTCTTTCCAATGAAATCTTAGGTATGGAAGATTCGTGTAACGGCTATTGTATTAGTTACGTCTCACCGCTGAGGCATTAAAATATTCAAAATTTAAATATAGAATATTAAAATTAATTATATTATAGAATATATTGCATTTGCAGAAACTTGCAATACACAATACTAGTAAAGATATATGGCTAACTGAAAAGACATACAAAAACCCAACAGATTTAAGAACAAACCTACAAGCAAAGACAGTACATCAGTTGCTAAAACCTAGCACACTTTTCAGAAAAGCAACAGCACGCGACATCGGAAAACAACTATCACGAAGTAACGATACAGATAGTGCGGGGAAAATCCCGACTAAAATCAGAAAATCCTCACTGTAAATAAAGCGGGTGAATAAACGAAGAGCCGACGCGACTGCTGGCTGAACGATTCTTTTTTCATTGCACCGTGATATATTCCGACAATCCCAAAGATTTGAATCTCTTTTTCAAATAAACTGTGGCGTTTCGTTTATTCAGTGTAGTGTGTTTTAAGGTTAGAGTAGAAGTCTGTTGAATTTTGGGCGCGAGATCATAATTTTGGAGATATATTTTTGAGGTATTTTTACGTGGCTTGCCAGATTTTTCTTTTTAATGCAATAAAGGGAGTTAAGATTATGTATTTTTTTATTTACTAACTTCAGAAATAATATTTATGAATTATAGCCTATGTTACTCAGTGATAATATAGTGATTTTTTTTTTATCGGTCCAGCCTTTGAGATTATTCATTACAAAAAAAAATACAAAAAAAAAATACAAAACTTTTCTCTTTATAACATTAGTGTAGATAAAAATATACATACTGCTTCTGTATATAACATATCTTATGTACTAGGTTTACCTTACAATAACCAGCATTCTCAGAAATAGGTGATAATGATAAGGATATTTGAAAAATTAATACTCAAGCAGTTGCTAAGACATTTTTATTTAAACAGCCTCGTTCATGATGAACAATATGGCTTTACAAAGGGTCGTTCGACCACAGATGCGGGTGTTGCTCTGCTGAAACACATATTTAACGCATGGGAGAACTCGCAAAATGCTATTAGAGTTTTCTGTGATCTCTCCAAAGCCTTTGATTGCGTGACACGCTTTTTCGTTACGTGACGATTTCTACCAGTCAACTCCTACCGCAAGCCGCGTTTAAAAAAGCGTTTTGTAAAGAACTTTGTTCCCAAACTTAAATAAAATCCAGGCAAAAATGACACAAGCAAACGTTACTTTTTTCCATCTCATTCGCAGAATTACTGTAAAATTTTACGGTTGATACGAGGCTACGAAAGTCGTTTAAAATTCATATAAAATTAAATTTGTATCGCAGAAATCATGAATGAAGTTACTTATTAATTCCATTGTGTTCGAGTTTCAATTAATTCGTGCAGAATACAGGACAAAATAAATGAATGTTTTCATTCGTGAATTTTAAAAGGATTTGGCCGTTCATAAAATTAAGTGGGCTTCACTGCTCACCTAGTGCCTTTTAAAGGTTATTTGACTCTGAAAAGTCGTATGCAGACACGTATTTTCCTCCTTCAAAAATAATCCTTCAATCTTTTTCTTCAAAATTTCTAGTGATGGGATGGATTGTGTCTTCAGAAAATCGTTCAAGACGGAATTATGATAAGGCTTTCGATTCCAAGTTTGTATAGCTAATGGAATCTGCAAACAGGAGCAAGATAGAATCAGCTAATGATATTCACCTTCTCGGAAAATTGCTTCCTTTATCCACACACGTCGTGCGTTTACTGGGAATTTAGGCGAGCAATCCGTGAGGAAGGGCGTTGCTATGGCAACGAGACGAAGGCTCATGTGGGCTCCAAAACTTTAAATTTTATTACCATGCGCCGAACACAATATATTTGAAGTCTTGTGTGGGAGAGGCATCAATCTTGATTGGAACATTGAGACGACGATATGTTTGTAAAAAAGTAAGTTCAGTAGAACATTTTTGTAGGGGTTCCTGAAATATTGTAAGGATCCTGATCTGTAGTTTTGGTCAGGAAAACTGAAAGATTTTTTGAAACCTTTTTTCAGGTTTTATTTAATACAGAAAGACATTCTGAAACTATGAAATATAGTAGATATTTCAATTTCATCTGAATTATCTGGAATGCGTTAGTAAGATGTGATCGTATATCACCATTAGACTATTTAGAAAACGTATGAACTAAAAAACATATTTTTATTTATTTGGCCCTAACAGTCACGATTTAAATACATACAGAACTCTAGAACGTTCCATCAAAAATTACAATAATTCGATCAATTTATGCAGTGAGACCCTTTTTAATCCCGACTAAATGGAATTACTCTGGAATTGACTTCGAGACAAAAATTCGATACAACCGGGAACCTCTTACCTAAAAATGAAACGAGAAAATCTCCATTTCGTTTTACGTTCCATTGCGTTTTCAGAACCGTTTTATCGTTAGCCTTAGACTAGAAGTTGAGGAAATGGCGTATTGGACCGTATAAAAAGATTTAAAGTTTATTTTTAATACTTTAGTGAGATCCCTGATATTCGGCTGGGGCAAAAATACGTAGAGTATTTTCCCTTAAGAGGATATCTTGAGTGGAGGGTGCTCGAGGTCCTTATAAACAAGGCCATTATTATCAGAACTATAGCTCGTAGATCGTGTTAATGTACTTTTGGAACGTTGTCGGTAAATAATGACGAAAATACTGACAGCGAAGAAAAAAACTGTTTATTTCACAATTTCAGAGTTGAGCTAGATAAGTAATTGTTTTGGAACAGATTCAACACTTACACTAGTTTCTGAATTATGAATTGGAAGTTGAGAACTTTTCAAACTCTCAAAGTGGAAAGGCTGCGAAATTCAAAGTCAAAGTCAAAGAGTTCGAAATTTTTATTAACAAGTGGTAGTAATAAATTATTTACAAACTATTAACACTAGGTACGAAATACAATAACTAACTACACGAATAGATACAAAAAACAAAAGGACACTTAGGCGTCGAAGTAAAATCATTTATTTCAAATAAGCCCTTGCAATGCAATTTTGAACGTCAATAATTACAAAAACTTGAATTGATTCTAATCGCCCCTTCCAAGAGGTAGTTTTCGTATGGAGAAGAATGGGCAAGAAACTCCACCGTTACTCTTTTAAAATGTTTTACAATATTTTGGATATGTAGGTACATTAGTTGTATGTGAAGACGATGCACCTAAAAAAAAATACTATACCACAATAGGTACAAAGAATTAAAAATGAAGTAACGACAGATCAATTTGATATTTTGTGATAGATACATGGTTCTCACATATTTTCAAACATTGTAAAAGTAGACGATTTTCCAAAAAATTTACATTTAATAAGTCAGTGTGTGACGAAGTAATCACTGAATGTAAAATCAATGTCATATAATAAAGATAATAATTTATACAACTTAAATTAGCAACCAGTTTGATTTAGTCTAGATTATCCTATGGAGCAGGACCAGCATGTTTCCAAGCATTCTTATCTTGGATATAATCCTCTAATTTGTAATATGCTTGTTTACAAAGTGTGTTTTTAATATGAGTTTTGAATTTTCTTTCATTTAATTGTAATATATCACAAGGTATTTTGTTGTAACATTTAAAACAGTACCCCTTAAAAGATGTATGTACTTTAGATAATCTAAAAAATGTATGATCTATTTTATCATCATACATAATATTTTCATAAATAACTCAAATTTCTATGCAAAAAAACGTAAGAAATTTTGAATTTATGGCCTTCAGTTAAATATATAGACGGATCATCGGAAAATCCGCCGTAAGTAAAGCTCCGCTAAACTAATATTTGACAAGTTCTTAACTTCACATTCTCAATTCAGAATCCGGGTGTTAGGTAATCTTTGAGTTTCCCAAAGAGTTAGTCTAGACTCTAGCTAGACTATTTGGAGTAAATTTGCTTACTCTTAAGCTTGCTTAGATTTACTTGGTAGAAACAAATGCTTAAGGCAAAAGACAGCATTGGCAGCATGTGTCAAAACTTGCAGCGTTCTCCTAACTTTGCATATAACCAGTCAAGTTCATCGAGTATGCAAACTTTACGAAGCTCATATGCTTTTAGTAGTTCGCCATGTTTTAAACTTAAGTTTTTAGTTTTAGAAACTAAGCAGGTAGTTTGACTAAAACATTTTCCCATTTACTAGGAAAATTTTGTTGAAGTAAATTGATTTTACTTAGCTGAATTGGCGACTGAGTCAGAAAAGTTAAAAAGAAAATTTTGTTTTTCTACGAAAACACAATTTTATATAGATTCTTGAAAGATTTACTTTTCAAAGTTTTATCATGTTTGTTATATTTTGAACTACCTATAATTTTTTGTTCTACTTTATTTTATGTTATATACAGGGTGGCAGGGACCCCTAGTCGCCGCAGGAGACGCCCCGGGCGTCGGGAGTCCAGAGCCGACTTCCGGCCACCGTAGGCGCGGGCTTGCGGACGGTGAGCAATGGGCAGCTCGCCGTCCGATAAGGACCAGGCCCGTGTCGACGGCGCGTTGTGTTCCACGCGCGCCTCAAAGAGATGTCAGCACCAACCGACGGGGTCGAAAGACCAATGCCTGCTGGGGTTGCGGGTTTGTCCGAAAGGGATAACGCGGCCCCGGCACACAGGCAACGGAAGGAACACGGGTAGGTTTTAGTCAAAAAAAAAAAAATGGGTGGCAGGGACATCGACGCGAAAACTGTTACCGTAGATTCAGTACATGATTCTGAACCCCCCTGAGTTAAAAATGTTCATCGGTTAATTTTAAAAAATCTGCTGTTTCATAGAAAAGTACAATAATACCTACGCGGTCAAAATGTATGGAACAGCTGATTTTTTTAAAATAACCGATGAAAAATGTTAATGCCTCATGCGTACTATTTAAATATAAATACAATACGGATAAATACTGTTCAGTTGTACTGAATCCATGGTAAAAGTTTGCGCGTCGATCTCCCTGCCACCCTGTATACCAATCTACTGTCCATAGCAACATAAAACCCCTGTAGAAGATGGCGGAACGGGCTGGATAAAACGAACGAACAGTGGCCCACATTAGCACTGGATCGCAAGCACTGAAACTCTCTGAGAGAGGCCTTTGCCCAGGAGTTATACAGGGTAACAGTAGCAACTTATGAAGGTTCAAGTTTCCTAAGTTATACTTTCTAATTGCTTCTCACTATCGAACCATGCATATTGCTCACATAAGCTTATCTCCGTCACTAACCAACACCGGTAATCGATCCTTAGCCTGCGAATCGAAGCCCAGAATAGCCAGACATAACGCAAGGATAATTGCCGCGTGTAAATCGATAGGCGCCATGGAGTATATAAAAAGTGGAATGATCATAAGCATAATCCTTTTAAGCTTAAATCCATATAGAATCACGTTCATCCATCTTTGATTTACATAATATAACCATGTAATTCGTTAGTTATTAGATCGGTTACTGCTAGCGTTGTAAGGAACTTAGTAAGTGTAGTTTGTGTTTCTAATGGTAAAACTCAAATATTTAAACGCTCAGATCCGAAAAAAAATATGTGGTCCTTAAAAATATAGTTTAAGAGGCAAGTCCATATGTACCCTATTTCCCAAGAATCAAAGCAAAACCGATGATTGTTCGATGTTTTTCGTCCCCTTTGCATTACTCACTCCATTAGCTACTTGCTCCGTGGTAGACGGATAGCCGTGCGGGTGGCAGGCTAGCACTAATTGCCTGTTGGCCGCAGTTGAGGGGCGGCATTAGTTCCGACTATTGATTCGATGATGGAGGGACTGCGAGTGCGTTCTGATTGTGCTGTGCATAATATTGTTTATAAATGTTAGAACGGTCTTCATCAATAAACGCAGGACCCCATTTACTTCAGAGTTGAAATGGGTTCAGTTGTACAAATTGGTATAAAAAAAAAAGTTGTATATTTAGTAACCTAATCCGCTTAACTGTTCTTAAAAAGTCATAAAGAATCCTGTAAGAAATCGACACGTGTTTCACCTCTCAACGAGGCATCCTGAGGCAAATTTCCGCAAAGTCACGCTTGAGTCAATTAACTGTCTTAAACTATCATATACTTTAAGTTATTGAAACTTAACGTCTGTTATTCGTTCATTATGCCTTATACTCGTAAAATGTGAAAAAGTTTAGACTCTGACGAGTTTTTTTAAAACTTATTCTGTGTGTTACCTTATCACGGTTTAATAAAAGCTTACGTTTGGATCAAACATGGTATGATGATACCATGTCGATAAAAAGTTTGACCTTTGATTCGGATTTGATATCTTTTATAGCTTTTTAGTTTACCTTTTGTCCCAAAGAAATATTAAACTATTGTAGAATCGTCACTGTTTGTTTTGTCGTCAATATTAGATGTTGTTGTTATTGTTGTTGTTTACTACCCCACCATTAAGGTTTTCCAGATATCAGTAATGAATCGACTTTAATGTTAACAACATAATTATGAATGAGATAGTTTTGACTATTGATTGAGTCATTAACGCTTTTATGAATGATACGAGTCTGCTAAACCAACCCATGGGACAAACGTTTATATTGTCTATTAAGAGTTGTTTTCATGTTCATGTTTTTCATTGTTGAGCCTGCACAGTGTTTTACTAATAAAATGTAATTTTACAAACATTTGGTTTTGCAACCAGCCAACCAATTGTTCTTTTTGAAGATCGGTCAGATTTTTTACCTTTTTCAAGAAACCAACAATCAATACTGCGGAGGGATGTGGTTAAATGCATGCAAATAGAATTGATCTTTGAGGTGAAGAACCTAATAGGCACAAGTAATTTAATCGTGGTCAATCCCTGGAAGGAAGGGTCGCCACCCACACTGCTTGGGTGCACTTAAATCTGTTTCCGTACTTACCTTATGTGGTCATCCTAAACTTTCGTTGCGAGCAGTCTCCAGCCTGTCTATAGCTAATCCATTCTACCCTGCCTTTTTTTTAATGCATTTTGTTGTATCTACATATAATTAGCTGGCATTTTTGTGATCCTTTCATGGTGATCCCTAAATAATAAAAAATAATTTTTCATATTCCCCATTCAAACAAAGTTTTTTTTTTTTTTTTTGAATGTGGAATATGAAAAATTATTTACAATGCATTTGCTCGAAAAGAGCGTTTTCCAAGCAGTTAATTTGTGCGGAAAGTGTCATTTTTTTTCACTAGTGCTGTTTACTTTTCTGTTTTTTTTTTAATTTTTGAGGCCGTCGTCAGCCTGTCTTCTCAGAGATTTTATTATTTGAGAAAAGTCTTTCAAATTAGTACCTATTTACAAATCAGATGATGATGATGACGATGGCGATGATTATGACGATGGTAAAAATCAAAAAGTCGAAGTCAAAGTCAAAGTCGAAGTCGAAGCGAAGTCAAAGTCAAAGTCAAAGTCGAAGTCAAAGTCAAAGTCAAAGTCGAAGTCAAAGTCAAAGTCAAAGTCGAAGTCGAAGTCGAAGTCGAAGTCGAAGTCGAAGTCAAAGTAAAAATCAAAGTCATGAATTAATTTTGTTTTTATCATTTATATACGTCGTCGTATGTTAGATGTTACACATCATAGGCGACTGCCGTAAGGCTCGCTCGTTTTTTTTTTTTTTATTTCCTCGCACAATGCATAGTAAAACGTTGTATGATACACGTGCGTAAGATGATTTCCGACTCGTGTCGACTTATACACTCGCTCACTTCGCTCGCTCGTGAATAAAAATGCCACTCGTCGGAAATCACCTACCTTCCGCACTTATAGCATAAATAACTATTAAGAAGTGCAATATATTACCAGTTGACATGAAAGTAAAAATGACAATGATACTTGAACAACATAATATTAACCAGCATAAAAAAGAAAAAGTACATAACTACCCAACCCGACTTGCCAAATGTAAATAATTATTATGGTAAGCATACGAGACGATGGATTACACCTACATTAATTAATGAAATACCTGAGGGAATAATCGATCGTTTCAAAAGTAAAAATCACTTAAAAAGTGCCCTAAGGAAACATTACCTGTCTATGTGTCCATAGTTGCTGCGGTCGATCGGGGCCCTCGGTCGGCTAATGTCGTGGGTTCTAAGTCTGCTTAACTTATATTGAGTAGGTATTAAATTATACATCTATGGTAGGTACTATGGGATGGGCTCGCGACATTCGTTGACTGAGGCCGCTGAGTGTAGTAGCTGTGATTGTAGTATCTATGGTTGTGTGGGTAACTACTCTGTATTCACTTATGAAGTGTTTGCCTATAGAGCCATGGTCTTAGTTTTAACTTGGTTTTTATTTTAATGATTATTTAAGCAAATATTCGTGCAACATCCACGAGAACCTACTGCCGACAAATTGCTTTGCAGTTTGGCAGGTGTTATGTAAAACTAAACTATTGTAACATTACGGATTAAAAAAACATTTAAAAAAAAAACTTCTAATTTTGATGTCATCACTGATGAAAACTGGGATTCTCTTTTAAGCTTTTGGATATCATGAGTC
This sequence comes from Agrochola lota, assembly GCA_947364205.1. Taxonomy (NCBI): domain Eukaryota; kingdom Metazoa; phylum Arthropoda; class Insecta; order Lepidoptera; family Noctuidae; genus Agrochola; species Agrochola lota. The sequence goes on along the minus strand of OX376227.1, from coordinate 10,052,195 downwards.
ATGAGCCATTGTATCCGTAGTCTACGTTAGTCTCTAGTCCAATAGACATAAAGCCTATAATCGGAAATAGGGTTACAAAAGTAGCATATTTACAAGTGGTAATTCAGACAGCACTTAGAAGTTAATAACCACCTACTTGAAACAACATTGAACAAGTAAATAGGATGGCCTTATAATGGATTGATCGGCGGATACGATGCCGGACGGGCTAACTCATGTTAATTGCGGGGTTACTTGTGTCAATACAATGACAAATGGTAGTGCTCGTTGGCTGGGCGTTTTTCCACGTTCAAATATTTGATCGAAATGCACTTATGTTGTTATGATGTAGGAAAATGAATGAATGTTAGGAAAAGTAAAGTGGTGTTTTTTTATATAGACGCAAGAAAGCAATCTTGTAGTATCTCGAAAAGTTGAACTTTACACCAGAGCCAAAAAACTATTTCAAAAATTCATAAAGCTTAAACTATCTGAACCGGAGAGGTCATTTTTGGAACACATATTTCTTTTAATAACATTTATCAGATGCCACTAACAATAGCATTCTAAAGTAAGTCTAACATGTGTTTTATAATAGTTACAGCAATAGGGATGATGAAAAAAACATTTTTTTTGTCCGTCTTTGAGATTATAAAAAAATATTGGACACGTATTTTTTCTTTTTTTACGTAATCTAAAGATTGCGGCGTTACATTGAGGTAAAATGTGCCATGACGTCACGAGTATTTAGATTTTATACTTACTAGTGACGTAGCGACCCCCACTCAACTTAAAATGCGTTTTATCTATGTAATTTTTTATTAATGTGATAAAGCAAAAAATACGTGTCTAATATTTTTTTATTATCTGACTGACGGACTAATTCGAATTTCATTTTTTTTACCCAGGCATCATCCCTATTGGTATTTCAATTTCAAGCAGCTATATTAGTGTATCTTGGTATTTGTAACATAATGGCACAACGAAATAGCATTAAACTTTCAGGTAACGACTATGCTATATCCAATGTGAAGTAAATATGTAATTCCTGGCATTTCGTTGTACCTAAATATCCTTTTTAAAAGTACCTACAGCGTGAATTTTGTCTATAATAAAAATAAAACGAAATATATGTTTCTTCTTGTCCATTCTTCTCCATACGAAACTAGCTTTTGGAAGGGGCAACTAGAATCAATTCTATTTTCTCGTTAATTTTTGACGTTCAAAAGTGTATTTTTGAAATAAACCATTTGACTTTGACTTCTACTTACCTACTTTCAGTAATAAACTTTTACGTAAAGGCTTGTGCAGACCAGCGCGACATGTCGCGCGACGCGACACCGGTTATTGTTATACTGTGAAGTTTTCTTAGAAATTGTATTGTTCGTATCGCGTCGCGCGATAAGTCGCGCTGGTCTGCACAAGCTTTAATGAAGAAGAATATGTTACGTAAATGAAGTATGTAAGTCAGACCCAAGTCACAACATATTTTTAAACAAGTATGTTGTATACAAATTATCCTTGGAAATAAGTCACAAGTCTCCCTTTAATATTAAACGATGAATCTCATTTCACGTCTCACAGCTTTTGCTTACGTTCTGTGTTTTATTTTAAGGAGAATAAGACATTTTTGCAAGATGAAATTTCAAGAATGCTCTTTCATGACGTCAACTGAAAGCGTTATGAGAGCCAGCGACTTTCTTCCGTACGACGACGTGTAAAACTAGAGACACCATGTAAGGCGGTTTTTATTTCAGGATTTTTTATACAGCGAGTAATGGTATATTTTAAATATCTGTCACGTGTTCATTTTGTCGTTTCCTGGGACATGTTATTTTTCAAGTGTTTAGCTACGATAAAAACTAGCATTTTTAAATTAGGTATCGCATTTATATTTGTATCTACACATGTGGCGAAATTCTTCTTCTGAGTAAACCGATAGTTTTTGTACCTTAGGAAAACCATTTATATATTTTCAAGTTGGCGGCTGACATACTCTCATCCAATTAATTTTCTTAAAATCTACTCACGATTCAAGACTGCGTAGCAAAAGGTTTGTACTTAGTTGATATCGAATTTACCATCAGACATAAGGTGTAAGACATAAGCAACACTTTTTTAACAAGTGCGCTGAAGTTTATTTCCAGAATTAGGTTCCTATTAAGTTAATCGTTTTAGCATACAGCCATTTAATCGAGTGTCTATCGCCATGGTGAGCTGGCTCGATGCTCGTCGCCTACAATTTATGGCGAACACCATATCCGACGCTATCTAATGCCATTGTCATGGCATGCAACCCATAAAGGTTATTAAGTTATAAGGTTCATTATCACGTGCAGGTTTCGTTGCATCGTTTAAAGGTTCAAGTTTTATGCATAATGGTAATGGGATAGATAGTTTCATGGCACAAAAAATGTTCATAACCTTAATGGTAGTGGTATGGATAGTTTAATGATGAAGATAAATTGTTGTGGTGAGAGAGTTTCACAGAATTTTTTCATTCGAAAATTTAGAAGCAGATATTGAAGTCACACTTTCTTGATTGAAAGTCCACGGCCGTGGTTCATCATTATTATTCTGCATTTCTTCGTCTTTGATATTTCTCTATTAGTTGTCATATCAGTAGTCACCGCCTTTCTAGGTCTTTTTAGTTCACGGCTGCTGATAGATAGATAGATAGATAGAATATTCTTTATTATGCACACCATACGAGTACAAATTACAGAAATAAATTTAGAAATAATAATGATAATGATAATCTGTTTTAAAAGCAGTGCTGGCAGTACAGCTGCGTATACCTACCACCTTATTGCTGGCTAATACGAGTATTTTGTCATGGCATGAAAGGAAATGTAGCCGGTGGTGTATCTGGCTCGAAGGACCATGTAAAAGATTGGAAGATAGTCAAATCAAATTGCGCCTTTAAGATAAAATAAATGTATTTAACGGACCAAAGGTTGAATAATAAAAAGGAGCGAGGGAGCACACACGATTCGTGTACTAATTGTTCAACTAATATTAATTGATGGAGTAAGGTAAAATTGCTTACTCGTCAGTAGCTAATGGTTTCATCGTACATCAGGAAGAAAGAAGAAAATACCTATGTTACTGAACTGCGTCCCAGCTATGATTAACAACCTCATCTAGTTATATGCAAATGAAGGACGTCATCATAACCAGGCATGCACTAATGCACTACCTCAATAATGAAACAACGTTAATTAAAAAAAACACCGTCAAAGATTAATGATGCGAAGCAGTCAAGAGTCGACTTTAATACCATTGTGCATAAATATTATAATCTAAATTAAGAGTAAGATCATAAATAATTGTGATTACTTTCCTCTCCCAGTATACTGCCGACGTTAAGTACTGTCTGAATTATGCACGGAAATTAATCCTGGATTTATATCAATTGGTAATGAACTTAAAGTTAAATACTGAGCAATTACGTGGACTTCGAATAGAACAGTAATTTAATTTATGTGATTTAAATTTCCTGTATTTCTAGTCCATGAATTTCTGTCATTAATATGAAATTCACTTAGTTTTAATGGCTACTGGAATATAATCACCTGCAAGTACATTCGAGAAAATTGACAATCAATAAGTAGATATTTAGTTTCACGAAGGCGCCATCTTTGAGTCCTGATTCCTGTTTCACCAAACTTGAAGTTCATTTTGCAGGGCAGTTTTAGTGCAGGGCAAAGTGAAAACTAAATGTTAAAAATCCATTGATACGAGTAAGTAACTCGCAGAAATCTTAAATTTTTATTACTTAAATATTGATTTGCTTTGAGAGTGTATCCCCTCAGCAAATTCAAGCAATATTGGTAATTGCTTGAATTTTCAAAGCACTTCAAGATACACAAAAAATCTTTTATCCTAACACCTACAAATTCATGGACAAGATAACTCAACTAGAGTGTAACGTCTTGCCCCGGATGTTTGTTCTTTGTGAAGAATAATGCTTTTGTACCAGCATCTAAAGTCACTTTCTTGAAATGACTACACACATTTTTCTGCACAGAGATAGAGAGTGTGCTGCTTTGAACAAGCTTGTGCATGTCTAAGTTTTAACCCTTTAGGGCCTTTACGCTTATACGCTGCTTTACGCTTATTGTATATTTTCACTTGGACGCTACTGTGAATTGAAAAACAAACCTATCTGCATAACTTAAAATGTAATTAGATTTCTTTATATCTTTAACAAAAGTCTAAAGTTTAAAGTCAGTAATAATTGTTGTTTGTCTTTCTGAAGTTATATTATTATTGTTAGTTTTTATTAATATGAGCTTTTGCGACTCATGGTAGGACCCATTGTTTAAGTGTTGTTGAAACCATATTTATTTATTTATTTTATTATTTATGTACACACACCACCAACCATCCAACCAACCAACCATCAACCAACCAACAACCCTCAACCAACCAACCAACCATCAACCATCTTATAGCTATTATGGAAAAACATATCACCTTATCAGAACGCACCAAAGAATAAACAAAAAGATATCAGTAGAAACTTATCAATACCAATAAACCTTAAAAGGCAATACAAAATCTAAGCTAATAAACTTATATTCATAATTCATATCCTGATACCACAAGACCAAGGAATCTATTACACTCTATTACAACCAACATTATTCGTATATCTATTTATCGTATCGCAGTAATAGCAGTCAATTTTACAAGTCAATCGAACTTAATACATAGGCCGTATATGGAACTTGTATAATATAAACTTAGTGATACCGGGTAAGACCCATTTGCATACAGCTGACTTAGTCGTACTTTATTAGTGCAACATAGTTTATCTAATGACGACGATATTTTGCTCAGTAGATAGTTTGAAAACGTAAACGTGGGTTTATAAATGTTTAAAGTTTACAAATAATGTGGAGGTTAGATATTAACCCACGGGAACGTACTTCCGAGATAAAAAGTATCTTATGTCGTAACCTAGGTCATGATCTACTCACGTGCCAAATGTCATCCAAATCCGTCCAGCCTTTTTATTATGAAAGCGTAACAAACAAACTCGTTTTCTCATTAATAATATTATTATTAGCTGCACCCCGCGGTTTCACCCGCATAATTCTCGATCTCGTGGATATGTCGAGATAAAAAGTATCCTATGTCCTAATCGAGGTAATGATCTACCTATGTGCCATATTTTATCCAAATCCGTTCTGCCGTTTTAGCGTGAAAGCGTAACAAACAAAAAAAAAATCACTCTCGCGTTAATAATATTATGTTAGGATTAGAAAAGCTTGTAGAGATCATTGTATATATGAAAGGGGTATATGTATTTCTGGGGTATAAATGAGAAATATAAAACTTATCTTCTAAGTACTTACCTAACCTATGTATTTACCTGTAGCGGTGTGATAGCAAGAGATCTTTGAAAATATGTTATTAGGAACTTATTTCAAATGGGTGTTGTTACACAATTTGGTAGGAGATGGCATGCCATGCTGGCATGTTGATTGTATGATTGCATATGTAATGGAAAAAGTGCGCAAGTACCCCGGTGGCGGCATCTACATCGCCACATGCGAACTACGCATCAAAGACCTAACGTCACACAAATCCTGCATCGCGCAAAAGTTTACCGCGCGAACGACATACTGGATGGCAAGGACATCGACGCGAAAACTTTGACCATGGATTCAGTATATGATTCTGATCCCCCTTGCGTTGAAATTTTTCGTCAGTTATAAAAAGAAATCCGCTGTTTCATGAAAAAGTGCAATACGCGGTCAAAATGTATGTAAAAAAAAGTTTTTTTGTTTTAATAACCGACTATAAGTAACATTTTTCGCGTCGATGACCCTGCCACTCTGTATATAAGATTATCTGACATCAATCGTTGGGCAGTTGCCCGCCAGACACAACACCCGTCTGGTCGGAGGATCCTTCCTTTTCTATAGAGGATGAGTGAATTTTACACTCTGTTCCTCATACCTCTAAACCCTTTTTATCTCTCATAGACATCTACAACGCCTGAAAACAATGACCGTGCAGAACAATCTTGTCTATTAGACTTAAAGTTAAAATTCCATTGACCTACCCCACCGTCCATTGTGTTTTCAAGAACTTTGCACGTCTCTACCCGCCATTCATCCCGCAGACACATTATAATTTGAATACACTGCGCATATTATAGTCAGCGGAGTATATTTAGACAAAAGGGACGTTAAAGATAACTCCTTAATTGTGTTAGATGCTTAAACTTTGGATGTAACTCCTCGTAAACAAGATCCTTATAATAGTTACTCGCGAAGAGACTGTGATGACGCTTGGTCTAAGTGACAAGTAATTACTTTGTGGCAATATGTAGAGACAATACCAGCCTATTATTCGCCCACTACAGGACAAAGGCGTCTTTTCATACAGAGAAGGCATGAGCATTGATCACCATGCTTGCTCAAGATGGGTGGATTTCAGACTTATATTAACTGTAAGTTCAGGTTTCCTCACAATGTTTTTCCTTCACTGATGTTGCAGTGTCGAGTCACATTGATAGCAATATCAATAATTAAAATGATTTAAGTCACTGTACATTGTAGCTAATCTGCTTGCCGTAGCAAGTCCGTGGCTGGGTGATCATCAGTTTCATAACCCTCCGTGCCTCGAAAGTCGCGATTGTCTTTTGTAGATCTTTGATAGTTGTTACAGCTAGTCAGATGCCCGAAAGTCTGACGATTAGCCTTATCAAGGGGTATCGTGGTGCCGATGCCGGTGCTTACGACGATTTTACATTGAATATTACTGCTAAAAACTATACGTAAACGCAACCCGAATCCTACTTAATAAAAACAAAACACCATCCAAAGCCAAGTTCCTTTAACTTGGGCCTTGCCAAAGCTGTGATCATATTGTACCACTATCCACAGAGGTCTGAGGCTGAGACGAGACGCTAAAAGCATGTTGTCGCCTCCAATTTGGCTCCACTGTCACATTCCACTCCAGACGCCTCGCCGTTGATACAATTTGCCCTTTTGCCGACCTATGAAATATAAGAACAGCAACGAGTGACGTGACGGGAAAGTGTATGTGTGGTCGATTGTGGGAAGTGGATAGGGGATGTAATAAAAATGTTTTGGGTGTAAGGAATTGTTTTACCTAGGTGGCTTGTACAGGATGGTATCTAACAATTAGTCTGTGACACTTTTCTTCCGTGTTAGTAATCAAATCCTTACACCTGAAATTGAACGCAGCTTTTCATGTTTCATCTGTGGATCACTTAGATAAATGTATTTCTGGCCCAGTTTTAACCAACAGCAGAATTATTAGTCCTTTTGCTCGGAAAACTTATTTACCTTACATTCAGTGGATTTTCAGCCAGTTCTAACAAGTCTTGAATGCACACGAGCAGGTAAGTTTGTGAAAACTGCCTACCTATTTTTATATATTAATACTTTATATGCAGGAATATGTATACTCCTTATATATATTTTTTTCTGCATTGTATACTCCACGTAGTTCCCATTGCAAAAAAAAGACTTTTTAGTCCAGACCACTAATCAAGAATATATATATAAATAAGTACCATATCATATTATCTAAGTCTGGCGCCATAACAACAATGTTAACATCATTTTTGTGTTTCGGCAGTAAGAGGTAAGATAGCCAGTTTCTCTGTGGTTGAGGATTCCGGGTGAAGCTCGCTTCCACCTTTGGCCTGATCATCACTTAACATCAGGTGAGATGCAGGCCAAGTGCGTCCACGTTGCGATAAAAAAGTAGGTTATAACTTCTATGTAAGTTAATATCTACACAACCGTTGCATACTTCGTGGTTTGTGGGACATACCCTTATAAGTGGATAGCACAGAACTGTTATTGCACATTAAATCATAGGACGGTCGTACATTCCACCACTTGCATTATTTCCGCTGTCTTGTAAACGACCCATGTGTTACTACCCTTATGGTTTAAAATGACAATAAATTTCAACGATTTACGAACCAGAATTTCAATTTGCGTTAGTTTTTAGGGTTCCGTACCTCAAAAGGAAAAAACGGAACCCTTATAGGATCACTAGTGTGTCTGTCTGTCTGTCCGTCTGTCACAGCTAATTTGCTCCGAATCTAATGGACCAATTTAGTTGAAATTTGGTACACTTATTGTATTTCTATGACCCAAACACGAACGTGTAACGTAAATAAATGAATTTGAATATGGGGGGGGTCACTTTTGGGGGCAGATAAGAAAATTTAAAACGAAAATTGTGCGTTCTGTACCGTGTGACATATCAAATGAAAGGGCTTATTGCGAGGATCTCAATTTTTTTTTTTTATACTTTTAAAATAAATACTTTTAATGATATTTAAGAAAGTAGATGAAAATTTACCATTCCCTCCCCCCTTATCTCCGAAATTACTGAGTATAAAATTTTGAAAAAAATGCAGATAATAGTTCTGTGCTTATAGATTACAGGGAAACCTATAAGAAGTCTAAGGTCTTAAAAAACATGGTAAATCACTCAATATTGTGCGCATCAACTTACATTTGCAGTTAATCTTTTACTTAATGCGAACAAAACTAAATCTCTTATGTTCTCATTACCAAATGCACCTCAAGAAGGTATAAATTTAAAGATGGCAAGAAACTAGATCCTATTACGGAAACTGTTTTTCTAGGAATTACTTTAGATTCGAGATTGCAATCGAGGGGGCGCCCACATTAGAGCTCTTTCAGGTAGATTAAGTTCAGCTGCATATGCAGTAAGACAAATGAGGCAGTTGACAAAAACCAGTTGTTGTTGGTTGACATATCGACATGAATTATGCCTAAGAAGTTCAGAAACCGCTCTAATGCACAAGAGCATACTTTGCATGGCTCAAAAATTGTTTAATAAGCTGCCAAATGGCATAAAAGATTTAAATTTGACACAATTTAAACGTAAACTAAATAATTTTTTAATAGACAAGTGCTACTATACCATTGGCGAATTCCTAGTTGAAAAAATTTCATGTGACTGACCACTCATTGTATTTATGTTTTAATGTAATATTCTTATACATATGTCCATTAACATATTACAATATGTTAAATCTTAAATTTAATTTTTTATGGACATTATACTATATTATAATAGTAGCAAAATTATGTAACTAAAACTATTTACAAACTAAAATATAGCATCGAAAAATTCATCCGCATCGCTATCGACTGGTAGTGTACCCAAGAGACTGGCCGCATTGCCACGTTGTATGGCAAGGCTTAGCCTCTGCCCAAGGTAAAAACCAGCCCTTGGGTCATGGGAAGTGTCAAATAACCGTTTGGAGATTTCTTTAAAGAGGCCGTGAGCAGTCGGACCCCACGGCCCGAGGGTTTCAACCCCAAACGGCCCGAAAATATAATTACCAACGAGGTTATTATACTTACGCCGCTTGAGGTTTTCTGCAGCCGCAGCGGCAGCACCAGCACAGCACGCTGAGCCAGGAAGATGTGATGGCGCAAGAGTGTCGACACAAGTTGCATCCCACCTAAAGGCCTACCAACCTTCCATGGAAATAAAGATATGCCGTCTGGTCTCTTGCCATCGTCGCGTGCCAAGCCATTGGGTTCTAATACAGCTGGAACGCCGGCGGTGACAAGAGCTCGTCGGATGATGTCGTTAATGTTCGCGTGCCGCGCTAAGCGACCCGCACTTCGACTGCAAGACAGGCCGTGATGTCCGAGACTATTGACAGCTTCGCCACAGTGACAGCGATGAGGAGAACAGCATGGAGCTCCTAGTCGTAGGGAAGCAGCGAGGCGGAATGTAGTGTCGTCGAACAAGGTACTTATGTTTGACGACGGTAGTGCTTGAATCCACAGACCCGATTCCCACTTACCCACAGCCAGCAGGCGCGCACGCTCCGCAGGGGTAGCAGACGTGTTAAGTAAATTGTTCTGTACTACCCTGCAGAGCGGCTCATCTCACCTTCTTTGGGAAGATGGATAATCGGGTAGAGCTGAGTTCGGGCTAGCGAGTTTCCAGGCATCCATAGCCTCGGTGAAGCACGGAACATGAAAATTAATCAGTGTGGAGGCTAGAATTTTCCTAATTAATTTCTCAGTGCCGTGGACAGAGGATATAAAAGCCGGTAAACTAATACTAGAAATTTTGCGGACGCCGAGGCCTCCCATACGAATGGGAAGAGTAGCTTGCGCCCAAGCTCGGTCGTCCATGGCCACATTTAAATTTAAGTTAATGTGTGTCGGATAATTTGGTCCATTTTGTCTAAAAGGTGAGTGTGTTTCCATAAATGGTAAGCGCGAAGAAAATATGTTAATTTGGGGCCGAAACAGCAGAAACAAATTAGGGTGATGGCCGAATGCATATTAATTTGTAACAATCTTTCCAAAACGTCGTTAAAATTTTGTATTTTTTCCTCAATAAAAACGGGAAACAAATTCTCGAAGATTGGAGACCCAAGGAGACGAAGAGAGCTTTCATCAATAATTTTGATTTCAGGCGCTATTGCGTTAAATTTTGGAAGTGTCAATTGTCTGTCAGTGCTGTCCGCTAAGTATAGTTCACATTTCGAAAGGTTGAGATCAAGGCCAATGGAATGAAGTTTGTTTTTGAAGAATTTTTGGTCATTTAAAACAGTTTCTACATCGCCTCCCAAGGTCATCAAGGTACCAAACATTAAATTTGGAATTTAGCTGTCGAATATTTGGATGAATGGCTAAACTAAAAATCACTGGCCCGAGGGGGTCACCTTGTTGACAGCCAACAGCAGATTCCAAAAGGTTGTCCCGATAAAGTAATTTAGAAGGGTGTCTGTAACATTGCCAAAGGAAACTATAGATTTGGGGTATTTCTTTTTTAGTTTCTGCCAGCAAAGTGTCCCTATTAACTGAATTGAAGGCATTCTTTATGTCAACCTTCAGGATGACCTCTCCTTTACCAGAATTTAGGTAGGTCGACAAAGCGTGTACAGCAGCCTCATAGCCCCCTTTAGAGCCGTAACCTAACTGCAGGAGCTGAAATTTTTCCGAAACCACCTCACCATAAAATTTGCAACAAATCTTGGTTGCCAAACGACGGTATGTGGTTTCTACGGCAATAGGACGAAAACCGCCATCCCTCTTGCGCAGGGCGCATAGGTTGGCCCCGCACAGAACGTCGATGACGGCCTCGTTAACCTTGCCGGAGAGCATAAGGTTAATCAGAGCCGTAAGTTCCTTCAAGAGCAACTCACCAGCTTCCCCGGCGCCTGAACAGATAAGGTCCTTAAGGTGCTGAGGACTCAGGCCGTCGAGACCGCCAGCGGAGCCACTTCGGAAGGAACAAACGGCTGTGACCAACTCTCGACCTGTAATTGTGAGGGAGTGATTATCCGGATCAAGGAGGTCGGGAAAAGAAAGGCCATCCGCTGGGGCAGGGTATTTGCTCTCCAAAGCTGCGAGCGTTTCTGGAGAACACGGTGCCACCACATCACTACTAAAAAGAATCCTGGCTGCTCCGCTAATGTCACCTTCCCCTAACTTAGATTCTACCAAATTGGATATACCTCTTGAAGAGATATATCTCTGCGTCGGTAATTTTGAATCGAAATTATGAGTCGAAATATTACAGTTTTCTTTAATTTGTGCAGTTAACGTCTTTTTGGTTGCCAAATTCTTCTGTACATGTAAAATTCTGTAAGGGAAGGTGAGCAGCTGTTCCCAAGCACTTTGCGAGTTCTCCCTGGCGGCAAGACGAACGCAGCTTGCTAGGTGTTGAGCCACTAGAGGTCTAGCGCCACGGGAAACTCGCTTCAAAACAGGAATAGAGTTTTTGAATTTTGAAAGGGTTTTCCAAAACGGGTCAAAAGTGGGTGTAGCTGATGTGGTTGGTTTTGTTGAGACAGGGTCTGAGGAAGGTGCATTTGGAGGTGGTCTGTGCACCTTTCCAATATGAATATTCAGGCCCCGCTTACCTTTAAAAAACCGTGCCTGGATGCATAGCGGACATCTCTCCAGGGTGCTCTGCAGTGATGTCGAAGGTTGACAAGCACTACTACTATCATTCACAACGTCGCTGCTGCCACTAAACATGAATATATACAGTTTAAAACTTAAAGATTAACTTATATAAAAATAATAACAACATAAACTAAATTACTGAAAAAAACACTAAAAAGTCTATGTGACACCGATGACAAATGTGACGGGAGTGACGCAGTCGCGCCGGGCGTAGGACGCCGCGCCTCCGATACATTTTGACGCTGCACTGGCAAACGATCCCGGGTGATACTGACTGTCGTCGCGTCCTCAGCGTCGCGATGATTTTTTCTTTACGTAGACCTAGTTTTAGTTTAGGTAAATTAACAAAATCTAATGCTAATCTAATCTAATGATAAATCTGATGCTGTGGAGGATAACTTCTTTACGAATATACTATGACTTCTCGGTCCCCATTTATTATAAATGCTAATAGAACACACAGTCACGTAAACGAACTTGTACCTTTTGTTTGTAATGTATCATTCGCGGCTAGATTAGTTACAATACGGTGATACACAAGACACGGCGAATGCTCGCTTGGAGCACCATGAAATTTTCATTTCGCATATTTCCGTTTTCAAAATGTTGTTTAAATTTATTCAGACTGTATTTGTTTGTATGATTTTCAGGATAAATGCTTGATATTCCACGAATAGGGATGATGATTCGTAAATAAATAATTAATCTTCAGATTAATGATTTATTTATTTATTTATTTCATTTCATGGACATTAGTAGTTCTTTAAGTTGCATGTAATGTATAAACTCTAATATTGTAATTTAACAATGCATGCCTTATAAAGTAGATTTTTGAGGTACTATAAAATATTTTTAAGACCCTGTTGTATCACCAAAAATCGCATTAATAAAAACTTTGAACTTTGAACTGATGTAGCCACACCTTTTTTTTATTTTTTATTTGAGGATGGGAAATCATCAAATGACTTCTCGCTCTGGGCGGAGCGAGAGGGTTGGTCAGACTTTTACTGACTAAAACCCACCTCTGTTCCTTCCGTTCCCGTGTGCCGGGGCCGCGATATCCCTTTTGGACAAACCCGCCACCCCAGCAGGCATTGGTCCTTACGGACCCCATCAGTTGGTGCTGACATCTCTTTGAGGCGCGCGTGGAACACAACGCGCCGTCGACCCGGGCCTGGTCCTTATCGGACGGCGAGCTACCTATTGCTCACCGTCCGCAAGCCCACGCCTACGGTGGCCGGAAGTCAGGTCGTGACTCCCGACGCCCGGGGCGTCTCCTGCGGCCACTAGGGGCCCGAGGGCGTGCAGCTTGCATCCCCCTCGCGCGCTCCACCACCTCCTTCGCGAGCATAATGGCTTCGCAGAAGGAGGTGACGGCCTCCCATGCACTCTCGCTCCAAACCATGGCCTGAACCAGGGCCGGACGCGAGAGATCGCCGCCGCCGATCGCCGGGAGGACACGGCGGTGCTCCGCCCAAGCTGGGCAGGCCTCCACCGTATGCTACACCGTGTCCTCCGGGCGATCCACACAGTGGTGACACCCGGGCGTTTCCTCCCGCCTTTGCGGAACAGGAACCTTCCGTAACAACCGTGTCCGGTGAGGACCTGTCAGGCGGAAGGTGAGGCCATGGCAACTCTCAAGCCACTCCTCAAAGAGGGGACTTATCGCCGCAATTATAGCGTGCCAAGCGCTGGGTTGCGACAATCGCACACTCCATGCCACCATGACATCCAGCCGGAGCTCTGTCCGCTGTGCCGTGATTTCCGCGGCAGCGGAGTTACGCCCAGTTTGGGAGCCAAATGTCGGAAGTGCTCCACGTAGTTCCACCGGCTGTTGAGGACGAGTCCCAGGTACTTCATCGTCGAAACGACACCGATGTGAACCCCTCCCGCCGTTATCCGAGAACCCGACAGTGGCGCGTTCCGAGGACCATAGAAACATATGGCCTTGGACTTGCGCAAGGCCACCTCGAGTCCCAGTCGCCGGACGCCTATCAACGATTGTCGCAACCAAACGTGTCGCCAGTTCGGCCGCCGCCTCATGCGACCTCCCCTGCACCAGGACCAGCGTGATGTAACCACACCGCGGTTAGTATACGTTGCTTATTTCCACAGTATTATGTCTTATGGCGTTCTGTTGTGGGGATCGGCAACTGACGTAGATACAATTTTCATTTTACAAAAGAGGGCAATTCGCGCAATCTATAAAATGGGTCCTCGTGAGTCCCATACAAATAAATTCAAAGAAATTAATATACTAACTTAGCCTTCTCTTAATATTTCAGAAAGTATTTTGTATGTTCGCAAAAACTTGGGACTTTTGAAAATAAGAAGTGATTTCCATAATATAAACACAAGTAGTAAACATGAAATTGATACCCAAATTTAGTAACTAAAACTAGTAACTCATTTCTTATAAACAGTATTCGCGTTTATAACAAGTTACCAAAGGCGGTTACAGAACTTAGCGATGGAAAGTTCAAAACCCACATCTAACGTGTCCATACCAAGAAAGCATATTATAAGATTAAATATTACGTTGAAGACAAGGAAGTTTGACAATAATTCCTTCTGCACATGTGGTTTCTCTGGTACCTCATTAACGGCATAACTATGTAAATGTCTATTAACTGCTCCCAAATTACGATGATTATTTTATTTTACCGTTTTTTTACATACTTCCTTGAGATAAGCTTTTCATTATTTGACATTATATGCCTACAATATTCTATATTTTTTTATTAAATTGAATTTGTTACAGCTGTAGTGGCAGTCATGGCATTTAGTTTAAATAGGTCTTTATTTTTATTTATCTTTTTTTATTATTTTCTTTTGGATTTGGTGAATGTGAAAACGTTGTAGGCTTAACAGACTTTAGATCTGTGGACCATTTTATATTTTGCTAAGTACCTGGTACTTTTTGATAGGCCACATTCCTCTCATACCTTTTAACAATGTAATTTAAAAACATTGTAAAAACCATTTACTTTTAAAAGAGTAATCGTGGAGTCTTTTGCCGGCTCTTCTCCATAGGAAACGACCAATTGGAACCGTGCACCTAGCTTCTGACGTTTCATAAAAGCCCTTGTAGGTTTATGTGAAATAAAATATTTTGAATTTGAAACAAAGTTGGAATGTATGGGGGAACATGTTTTTCAACTAGAATGTTAAGTTTGTTCTTGCGATAAATTCATCCCAACTACGGAACCCTTCATTGTGCGTGCTCCGACACGCACTTGGCCGGTTTTTTTAAGCTGCAGCTAACCGAAACTGTATTTAAAATAAATATTCGTAAAATTTTAAACTTAGAACATGCACTATTCTGGTTGAAGAAAATCTTTGAATGATGAATTTACATAAAGATTCTGATAAAGTAAAGATGTAGATGATTATGTATAAACGTTTTCTGTAAACTACGGATTTTCATGACCTGCAGAAAATGTGAAGATCCATTCCACAAGATAAATGGTTAAGCGATCCAAGACATTTATTAACACTATCCATAAATTTCACAAATTCGTACCATAACTCAGCCCTTTCCTTACCTCACTTATCATCGTAATAAAGACGTAGGTTCCGAACCCTCGATCATATGGATCTATTAGCTACGGCTTAGGACTACCTACAAATTCTTAGTAGAGCGTATGCTGTGAAATTCAATTTATTTATTCAGTAACAATTCTCATTGCGTTCGAATATAACCCAGCATGAAATATAAAATAATTAAAAATGAAGTTAGTGAACGTTGTCCTTATTAACATTTCGTAGTTCACATGGGATGGTCCTAATTAAGATTATTAAAAATGATTTCATTTTATTTATTTATTTGGTACAGAAACAACATTACTTTATTATTTATTTCCAACTAACGTCTATCATTACAGCGTAGGTTACCGATTGCGATACCGTACTTATCTAAGTGTTATCTTAACTTATTGTCAACTTATAATTATACTATGAACATGCAAGAAAAAAAAAAAAAAACTGATATGTATTATGGATATATGCTGTTGTTTATTACAGCAGCATTCATAATAAAGACAACAACATAACTATGTATCTAAAAAAAAATACAATAAAATAAGAATACAAAATAAAGTAGATATTCGCAATAAACTTAATAAAATGATAAATTATGACGATAAGTGTGTTAAAATTTTACGAATGTGAATGATAACTAAGGTTTATGAACATGGATTTGTAGGTTAAGAGCGCTTATCCTAAAGTTGGCAACGTCGCAAATATCGGTCAACTGTTTGGGAAAAGGCTAGGCAGATTGATTGATTGTATGGAAATTGAAATGTGGCTAACAAGTGAACTTAATATTGATTATGAAATGCAATAATTTATATCGTAACACCGAATATTTAGTTTTAGATGTAAAAAAAGTACATATTTGGAACCTTTCCAAAAGCCTTTTTTACACCTAACACGGTTACAACATCAAATTCAGTGCTATAATTCATTATTAATATCCTAGTTCGCTAGTTAGCCACATTTCTTATTTCCAGACAGTAATATTGCAAAATGAATCAAAGCAGCGAAATATTTGACATCTATTTGCGACGTTGCCCACTTTAAGAATATAAGTTCTTAACTAGTTACCTTCATCGATTTTTTATTATTGATTTTCTGGTGAAATTGTTCACTCCCATACCTCAGATCGATTTGATCATTAGACTTAAGGCTTGTGTAGACCAGCGCGACCTGTCGTGCGACGCGACACCGGTTATTATTATACTGTGAAGTTTTCTTAGAAATTGTATTGTTCGTGTCGCGTCGCGCGACAAGTCGCGCTGGTCTGCACAAGCCTTTAAAGATGTGAGGTATGCTTTTCAGAATGTTTTTATTATACATTGTATTTTTCATGAATGAGCGCTGTTATCATACCTCGTTATCATTGTTCAGGTAGATATTTACTTTGCTTATATAATTTTATGTGTTTTCAGTTATTAAAAATCAAAATTCTCTTTTTCAGTGTACACAGTTCAGTTCAGTTCAGTTCACAGTACAACAATGACAATTAAACGATACTTTATATTAAAATTAAATGCCTAACACATTTTTTAAATATTGGATTACATAAGATTTTAAAGCATCTTTCAAGTTACCTACCTAATCGATTTACCTTCGTTGCCATAAACATAGATGACAAATAACAGCCTCCCGGTGTTGATGCTCAGTGATTTAGGTTATAATGAACTAACCGTTGAGAAGGGATAACAAGTTGGAGGATGATGGATGAGGCAAGTCAATAGGGGACAGCGGCTATAACTGCCTCTGAAGCAAAATATACGGGTGTAGAAAATACTGGAGATTTATTATAATTAGTTTGAAGGTTCAAACATGTTCGCTGTTGTTAATTTGATTAGTAATTTATTTTTGTTATTAACAGTGGTGGGATATAATAATAATTATTATCTACCTAATATTTAATTGAAAAATTTGCCAAGATATTTATAATTGAGCTGTTATAAGTTATCATTTATATAAACAAACCGTAATTCCGTTAACAAAATTCTCTAACACTAACCATTTTCGCTCCAGCTTTTAGCTCAGTAAAACATTTGGCCATAAATAAAGTCTCGTTCAACGGTTGCGGGCGACATTGCGGTCGTAGGGATATACTCGCAATACCTATAGGTGTGCTGTACACAAGAGAAATTATAGTACGCAAGAGCCCCACACCGGTCGCTTGTACGTTTCGAGACCGCAGACCCGCCGCGTATCGCCCGCCGATGTGTTCCAGACTTTATATATATATTTTTTTTTTTATTGACAGTTACTAAGTTTCAAAATGATGAATTTATTTTGAGTAGACCGACGGTGTTTATCTAAATTTGACTGTTTTAGAATAAAAATTAAATGGTCAGATTAGTGAATTAATGCCCAGAAAAAAAAAATGTAATTGAATGTATCTATGACATACATTTTTAGGTAAATTAATGGTTCAGAACACGATTAAATGAAATTTACTTGGTCAAAAAAAACGAAACGGTCGATTTAAAAACCAAAATTTGCCAAATCGGTCCAGCCGTTCTCGAGTTTTAGCGAGACTAACGAAGAGCAATTCATTTTTATATATGTGAGCGCGAGACGATGGTGTCAACTAACACCTCGTCCAGTTCTTATCAGCGTGACACGAAGGTGTCAGTCACACCTCGTCTAACTCTTAAGATCACGATGGTCTTTGTTAGCGCTTAGAGCTTATTGATATTAAATAATAAATAATTGTTTCCGATATGAAAGGCGACGACGTAAATCTTATTGCGTCGAACGTGGCCGGAGGTCGGCTGGGGTTTCTCTTGGGAACGTTTAAAAACAATAAGAGTCAGAGAGAGTCAGGCAGTCAGTTTCATTCAGACCATGAGATCTACTGAGCACGACCCGCGGACTGGTTACGCCCTTCCAAATTCATTTAAGAAATTCATAGATTATAAGTTTTAAGTAGACTTTTCTAGTTAGAGTGATTATTTATTTACCTCACGCGTTTCCATTGCCCGCGAAGTAGAGAGACAGTTACACAATGAACGATTTAATCGATAATTACCCTTCTGATGAAGATTGTGAGCCCGGCGCTCCGACATATTTATAGACTTTTTACTTTCTTAATTTGTAAAGGCTTACGAATTTTTTATTACTTACTGTGCTTATTCATATTTTTGCTACTACTTTGTGCGATGAGATGAAAGGCCACGTTGTGTTTGGTCACTGCTTGTCCATCTACTTACCTTACTAAACAACGTTTTCTTCTGATATATCATAAATCTAGGGTATTAATGAGACCATGTCAAAGAATCAATTGGTATATTGTACTATTATCTTATAGTTATGCGACATCAAACAGAACACATGTAAATACAAAAGTAACTGCCTGTCTATTTTTCTATTACTTTTTATATGGTATTAAATATCCCTAGGACAAGGACTTTGCTTGCCAGCATGCAATTTAGTAAACGATCTGCTGCGCTATATAATAAAATCAATAAATACATCTACATTTATCCCAAAAACTACTATGACAGTAAAAAAATAATTATAGAATGGATACAAACGCTTACCTACAATAATACCGAAACACTTTTGAAACCTTGACACATACACACCCTCACACTCATGTACTCTTATTCACATCTACAGGCTACACTTTCACTCACGTTTACTCACACACATACTTACACCCACTCTTACACACATTTGATTTGATTTAATTTAGTTTAATGTTAGTTCATGTAATTTTAGCATAAACATTATACGTTTTGCTTTTTATGTAACACGTCTTGCTATGGAAGAGCGGACTCTCCTCATACAGGCACTATTTGCCTAAAAGGAGGATCCAATCAAATAATTTTGTTGATACCAATACTTGTTTTACCAATAAACTATTTTATTATTTTTTATTTATTATTATTACTTTTTCATGCCTTAGCGGCTCAACGGATTTCAATTGAATTAGGCACACAGGTAGACTATGTCCAAGGTTTAGACATAAGACACTTTTTATTCCAGAAGTATGATCCTGGGGGATAATTTTGCGACCCCCACGCGGGTGAAGCTGCCGGCAAAAGCTACTGTTATATTAAAATACTTGTCTGCCTGTGTTTTATTAATAAAATTACTTATCTGTTACAACACGGGACATTAGCTGATAACGACACCAACCGATACTATATCGGCGAATGGATAATCTTTTACATTTAGTACCATAATATGTAAAGCTAAGGGAAAAAAATCGTACCTACCTTATTCGATTGATCAACTGCAAATATTTTATACCGTGGCATGAATTTTCCGCGAAGAGGTCGGAAGTGCATCGTAAATAAATACGTCCCGCTGAATTTTGGGGCGGTGGAGTTACCGTTTCAAAGGCCTACAGGCCCGGATAACCTCGCCTAAAATGTGAAAATTATCTCATGAGTTTGAAGTCTTAGTTTGATTAACACGGTTTAGAAGTCTTATTGAGCTATCTTCTGGAGCAGTTAGCAGCCAGGGTTTTAAATTCAAATGGCAATAGTCTTCATGAGACATAATGCGATTTGAATTACTTCGTTCTCCTTAAATAGTAAAAAAGCGGCAATTTTTGAAACTTAACCTGAAAATGTACTGAATTTTGACAGCTTCCTTGACCAGCAACGTCATCCTGACAGTTCAAAAGTTTTGGTCATAGATTATAGACTTCTCGATGCAGATTCGTATCTTCAAGCTAAATATGATCGTACGGTATCTTACTCGTAAAAGGCAGACAGATGCCATTAACGATTACAATCGTTTTCATTGTTATAAATATTACCAACGCCTACGTTTCTGAAATTAATCGTAGATGATATTAAAAATTCCATTTTTTTATTCTAAAATAAAAGTCAGATGAGGAATCAATTTTATTGTAATTAATTATTATTAGATAGCCCTTAATAAAAATTTGTAGTTATTTTGAAACATTCTTGCTGCTATAAAACAAAATTGAAATCACAGATGTGATTATTTTACCTACAAGGCTTGAATCACAAGAGTAGAAACTCAGACGTCAATAATACGGTCCAGCGAGCAACATTGATATGTACCATCAAAGAAGTTCATACCTAACCACTTTCAAAACAAAATCCCGTGAACACGATGACCACATCTGTTACCGGCCCGGTTCTATAGCCGCCGAGCGCTGCAAGCAGGAATAGTCCTTACGGTGGTTAAATATGAACTTCTTCGATGGTACAACGATACAAGGAGTTGTTGGCGCGTGGTCAATATCGGAATTAACGCCGCCATCTTGTTTTTTTAATACAACTTCTGTGACAATTTCAGGTGGCCTGCGAAATTCTTTTTTCTTACGTTATTTAATTTTGCAATTTGCACGTCATTATCAGGTTGTATCTTGATCAAAATATGATTCGCGACCATAATAAATATATATTTACAGAATTATAATCATTAGAATCATTAACACATCTCTCTAAGTTAGATTTGTTCCATAAGAACAAATCTCTCAAAACGGAAAAGTCCATATTTATGGAACAAATCGAACTTTAAAACTATTTATTTTAAAATAATATTAATAATATACTTGAGACTTTCACAGTAAGCTCTTTCATTTGATATTTCACATGGTACAGTGTGCAATTATTTTTTTCTTATCTATCTCCGAAAAGTGCCCATATTCAAAATTCATTTATTTACGTAACACGTCCGTGTCTGGGTCTCAGAAATTGATGTGTACCAAATTGCAACTTAATCGGTCCATTGTATTCGAAGCAAATTGGCTAACAGACAGATAAACACATGAGTGATCCTATAGTGGTTCCGTTTTTCGGACATACGGAACCCTAAAAATTGGTCTGGC
Source organism: Agrochola lota (assembly GCA_947364205.1). Lineage (NCBI taxonomy): Eukaryota > Metazoa > Arthropoda > Insecta > Lepidoptera > Noctuidae > Agrochola > Agrochola lota. The sequence continues at coordinate 10,030,910 of OX376227.1, read as the reverse complement.
GAAATTTCGACATAGTGTGTCAGCAACCGAATATATGAAGAATATTTAACAGAGACGTAATTTCTGCTAGTATGTTAGCGACATACCTACCGAAATTACCTCTTACAGGGTTCTTTATGAGTTATAAAGAACCCTGTAAGAGGTAATTTCGGTTTAGGAACAGTTAATCGGATTAGGTTACTAAATATACGTCGTCTATTGTAGTTTATAATGGATTTCCGTAAAGTCCCGCCTGAGTCAATTAACTGTCTTACAGACCACAAATAGTCAGTGATAATGGTAATATATTCAGTGTTAGTAAAGATTACTTTAAACTTATGTTAGTATCTTAACAATCCTCTTATGCTAAAGTCTGGAGCCAATTACAAATTAATTAATATCTAAGAGTAAATCCCAATATCATAATCCAGCTCTTTTCCTCTCTCACTCTTCAGCCTAAGATTGACGTACGTGTATCCAATACCACCTGCTGTTACCGTGGCAGTAGCGTTTGTATGTTTGTTGTCGTACGCCATGATACTCTGAAACAATGGATGGAGGATTACTCATCAACTATTCATGGTACATGTAGGGTGAACATAGGATGGAGCGTGTTAAAATGTTGCGCCTCTGGAAGAGAGATTCATGCGATACTAAAGTAAGACACTATCGGCTTTGGGATTTTACTGGTTGCGAGGTAGGACGCTATGTCGGGTTTGGTAAGAGAGTTTGAATAGCGCGGTGAAATGAAATGAAATTGTTTATTCTGTAAATGGGATATCGGAATCACGTTTACACGTCATATTAAAAAATATTAAAAATATGCTAGATGAGGTCGGCGTTTCCTATCTGACTACTCTGAGAAGAAAGGCCGAAAAAAACTCAGAGGTCACAGTCTCTTTTAGAATCCAGACATAATCTTGGTCAAGCCATATGAGAACCATGTAGATTAGTGTCTGAAATGGTCTTTTGAGGAAAGATCTACACAGATTTAGTAGACCTGTCCAGTCAGTGCAAGCATTTTTCAGTAATCGTGGAGCTGAACTCAGAACTTAAGGAGCTCAACTCGACGAACAATACTAAAGAAAAGACATTTGGGTAGGCCGCATCAACTACTCAAACTGCCAGACCGTCATTAAAACTAACTGAGAAAGAAAAAAAATACAAGAGAAAAAAAAAACCACGTAGTCCTCACGTTCACAATAAATAAAATAATATAATACTTTACAAAGGAATCACGTCATTTTGTATAAAATGTCCAACAATGTCAATGTGTATATAAAACTGGTTTATTTTGATGATTTTACACAATAATAAAAAAAAAAAGTTTAAGGGTCTATATAAAAAGAGTGTGAATACTGGCCATCCAGTACCAATTGACACTGCATGTCGTTTATCTTTTTACCTTAGTAACTGTGTATATAACAGTCGTGTCGTGTCGTGTCGTGTCGTGCCTTTTGGCCTCGTACTGGACTGCATATTTTTTTTATTTTACTTTGTTTTGTATTTTTTATTTATGTTTAGTGTGTTTTTAGTTTAATTTGTGATTTCCTGTGCGAGTCTCAATAAATACTTTTTCTTTCTTTCTTTATTTCGTGTCAAATAAAAGCGATATATTTGGTCATGAGCGTAATTATATTTTTATTAATTAATCCCTTTCATGTAGCCCGCGGTCTTTTACCTCGTGTGCTGATTAAATTCATTAAATCACGGCCAATAAGATAAAATAATTACAACGTTCTAATATTTTTTTCTCTGCCTAGCTTTTTCCCAACTATGTTGGGGTCGCCTTCCAGTCTAACCGGATGCAGCATCAATATAGCTCTGGAAAAAATATTTTTTGCAATTATAGGACTATTTCGAGAAAACATGACGACTTCCCATAAGGTTGAACTGTTTTCATTAGGTGCTGCTTGAGCAGTGATAGTGGTGTGACCGTTGGACTGCCAAGTCATAGGTATCGAGTCCGAACCCAAGCCACGCACCTCTGACTTTTCGGATTCATGTGCGTATTGTATAATTATCACTTACTTCAAAAACGGTGAAGGAAACATTGTGAGGAAACCGGCATGTAGAGATATATTTCTCGATGGCATGTGAAGCCAAGTCAGAGGCCCATGGCCGGCTTTAAAACTCTGAAACCAGGTTAGTCACAAACCACACGACAAGAAGAGGATTAGATGCCCTCAAGAAGTTGACCTAACTAATAATAAACATACTTCATATCTAATTGGGTGATTTTAAGCCTGTTCCTTCATCAAAATATAGATAGCATTATCCCAAAACAATTTCAACATTTTGTATGGTGAGAATGACACAGTTACCAACACACACACTCATTATGTTCTCATTCTCTTGAATTCAATTCAGACAATCCAATGTTTTTGATGAATAGAAGAGAAAGATGTATTGTTTTCAAAGAGTGTTTGGAACAGAACGAATAATTTACAAACACGGCCGGTCTGTTATTTGGTTACCCGTACGGTCGGAGGCATGTCCGAATTCTTTGAAGTATCCTGCATATTTGATGATCGTACAAATTGTATTGACTAAACTGAAGGGAAAGGAGCATTGAAAGAAAATTGAGGGAAATCCTTGGAATCGATATACCTACGTTTGTATCAATTATTCAGGTTTTTGTGGCTTACACAGAACAAAAAGTGTAGGCATCTGCCAAAAAAAACATTATTATCTACATATTCATGCACATATTCTATTGCACATAATTTGGCGGTCTCTTCTGCTTCAAGGTGCACTGATAAAATTATCAAAAACTAAGGTAAATGTCGTGATGGCCCAGTGGTTAAGGCCTCGCCTCTCATGCACGAGGTTGTGGTTTCATATCCGGGCAAGTACCAATGTGACTTTTTCAATTCATATGTACTTTGTGAGTTTATCTTGGACATTACTGACATCGTGAGGAAACCTGGACTTATATAGTTAATATAAGTCCAGGAAATCACCAACACGTCTTGAGCAAGCGTGGCGATCAATGCTCGTGCCTTCTCTGTATGAGAAGAGGCCTTTGCCCTACAGTGGGACAGTAACAGGCTGGTATTATTAAGGTAAATATTATATATGAAAATACTAGCTGCGCCCCGCGATTTCACCCGCATAAGTCTCGATCTCGTGGGACTATAGGGATAAAAGGTATCCAATGTCCTTCTCCAAATCACGGTCTACCCATTTGCCAAATTTCATCCAAATCCGCTAAGCCTTTGTAGCGTGAAAGCGTAAAGAACAAACAAACAAAAAAACTCCCTTTCGCATTTATAAAATATTGATACTGATGGATGTTAATACGGTCATCTGGTATTACCCCTTTACTAATAAAATGTATGGTACTATAAACAGAAAAGCAGAATGAACAACGAACTCAAAATGTTTTTCTTTCTACCAAGGGGACCAAAGTTGTTTACCTCCTTTCCAGTTTTCGACGTCTTATTTTTTATTTTTTCTTACGTGCTTTGAAAAGAAATCTGAAGTCCTATAACACCGGTAAAACTTTTAATTGTTCCCTTTACTTTGTAAAGAAATTAAAGTACTTACATTGATTACAGAATGTCCACTGTAGAATACATTTTTCACTCGTTTTATGAAAGGAATTGCTGAAAAGTGCGCTATAGTGTGATGTATCATGTTCTGATTATTATTTGTATTGCCTAATATCAAATGATCGCATGTTACTATCACGAATAGACAGGTAAAAAACACTAGCACTGGGATCTTCATATTACTGAAATTGCACTTGTTTCAAATATCAAAGGACACGACTACGATTCACAGTGAGTCAGAACGAAATGAAATAATTGAATTGATTCATTAGCTGCGTCGTCTGTCAACAATCAAAGTCAAGAAATGATTATGATTAGCACGGAGGTCAGTGAAAGTAATACTATATAATAATTGTTGAAATTATAAAACGAACTACGAGTATATGGGGCTGGGAACGATTGTTGTAGCTGGAGCGATTGTTATTACAGCGCGATCATTGGTCGCGGCTAACACAATAGGTGCCTAGTATTGTTACGCAAAAGTATAATATTGAAGAAGAAAATATTTGTTTAGAATTTTCATCGTTTTTAGTCAGACTTAGCATTTTTTTTTGTACGTAATCCAATATCACATTTCATCGGGCATAATTCGCTGTTCTAATTACTGATTACCGTTGTAATTTGTTACGCAATTGTTGATAAACCTACCTAAAAGAGTCCAAGCAAAATACTATAAAGACCAAAATTAGAACGATTGAAATAGTTTCGATGTCAATTCTATCCCACTATAGATTTTCCACCGAAGTTGGAGCTTTTCTCGAAACCCAATGATTTGTTAAATAAAGACGTCAATTTTCCGTCCTCCTGAGTTTTTTTCCGGCTTGTCTCTTACAGATATATTTGAAAATGCTTGTTCATTTTCCAAAGTATTTCGCAAAGAACAGGAAAAGATGGATAAATACACGTTTACAACTTGTTGATGATAAATATGAGTAAAGTTTGGCAAAGCTGTAGCAACATTAAACCATAATTAGAAGAGATTTAATGGATAACCAACTTACTAAAATAAACCGTAATTAAAGCAAACAAATTAAACAGTGAATTTAACCTAGCTAAACAAATTACGAAGGCAAATGTTTTAACTTGCCGTTAAAATATTGTGTTACGAACAAAATTTAATCAACCAAACCCACACCTACGGAATAAAACTTTCGTCTGTTTAATAAGGAAGGGTTGCACGCACCGAGTTGAGTTTGACAATAGAAATCGGAGCGACGGCATCCTCTATTCTAGGGATGTAACGAAGGCCATCTTAGCGGAGGTCGAGACGAAGACGGAGGCAAAAGCGGATGTGTAGAGCTTCACTTGCGCGGATGCGGAGGTAAACTGAGGCGGAGGGAAAAGAGGAAAAATAATTAAAGAAAAAGATAATTAAAGTAAGAAATCAACCTATTGGTAAACGAAATTTTGAAGGGGAAAATAATATTTCACAAGAAACTGTTTTGCGGCTTGGTCACCTTGTAATTCTAACTGTGCGTTTGCACTGGCGAAACATCACAACAAAACATGTTGAAATATCTAGTTCCTGTCAAAAATTGTATGGAACATTGACAGAAAATAGAGATTTCAATATGTTTTGTTGTGAACGATTCGCCAGTGCAAACGCACATTCAGGCCCACTTGCACGTTCAGTTGGGTTAATTAAATAAATGTCTAAGTTTGTAATCTCGAAGCCACTAAAAAGTAACGCCGGGTTAGTTAACCTGACATTTGTGTTTTTTGAGTTGGGAACATTGCAGTTCAATCGACAAAACGTAATATGCTTCGTTGATTGAACTGCAATGGGCAATGTTCACTCTGCTCTCGACACTTGACGTGTCCACACGTCGGGTCCGGGTTCGGAATAAGTCAATCGTCATACCGAGGAAGCCTCGTTGAGAGGTAAAAAACGTGTCGATTTCTTACAGGGTTCTTTATGACTCTTTAAGAATAGTTAAGCGGATTAGGTTACTAAATATACGTCATCTATTGTATTTTATATTTCCACTGCATTAAAGGGACTCCATTTATATTCGGAGCCGATTTTCTTTATACCACTGATACAGGTCTATTAAAAAAATTTGAAGACTGAGGTGGATCGTTGTCAAATTTTGCGCAGGTAAACTGGTCCCTCAACACTTTTATTATTTTTATTATTAATAATGTCACAACCTCTAACAAATTTAACATTAAATACAAAATACATGGCATTAGTAAACATCCATTAAAAAAATAAAGACGTAGTTTCGATTTTTTTCAGTATTTTAAAGTTCTACAGTAACATTGTGGTTTCTGGTAACAGAATGGTTTTCTATACAAATTCGACCTGTCCCAGGTACCACTCCGTTATCAATCTGCCTAGCCTTTTCCCAATTATGTTGGGGTCGGCTTCCAGTCTAACCGGATGCAGCTGAATACCAGTATTTTACATGGAGCGACTGCCTATCTGACATCCACAACCCAGTAACTGGGTAATACGATACCCCTTGGTAAGACTGGTGTCAGACTTTCGGGCTTCTGACGACTCGTAACGACTGTCAAAGATCCACGAATGACAGCCGGGACCAACGGCTTAACGTGCTTTCCGAGGCACGGAGGATTCTCGGTATGTAAAGATGGTCACCCATCCACTGACCAACCCCGGCAAGCGTAGCTTAACCTGATGGATCTACCAGTGCGGCTGTTGTTACTTAGCCACGAGCTCCTCTACCACTCCGCTATAATAAGGATCAAATAATTTCATTCTCTACTATATCAGCCTACTTAAAATAAATTATTTGCATAAACGGAGTATAGTAAATATTTATAATTTATGGTTTCAACTGGTGAGTATTAAAATTTAATTTATAACTGTTTTCTAAACTTTGTCCCACGTACTGTCTGGAACTGTCTGGACCACTATGAGTAACATAGTGTTCCAGACAGTTCCAGATAGTAAATCACAACTGAAAATAGAGATAGCGCTGCTTTCGACTCTCTATTAGCTTGGGCGGGGTGTCTGCATTCATCGTGGTCCTTCGCTGGATCGGGGGAAGGGGCACACCACTTTTCAGGCTACCGCAAGGTGTTGGACGTGCTGCGTCTTTTATTGCGCATCTACTTCGTTACCTATTCACGTAAGTTAATTAATGTTTTTTATTATTATTTTACCTCCAGTATGTTGTTTAAGGGGTAAATATCCTAAATGTGTTTCTTTTTTTCCTTCACGCTTTATTTTATGACTAATGTCTTATGTAATGTAAAGTTTACTTCTCTGTTACTATGCAACTCTGTTACTAGCGCGTACAGAGGGAGTGGTAACAGAGTTGTTAAGAAAGTAACAGAGTTGAATAAGCCTATATTCTTTAACTTTTGACTCAAATTGTTTGTTTCAAAGGACAATTTTTTATATAATCGTTTTTCTTAAACAATGTATAAGCATGGTACGCATAATTAAATCATGTTTAATTATAAACAACCCTAAAAACATTGTTACAGGATATTTTGCGCTTCCAAGAAGCCTCTCACGCCGCCATTGACAAGCAGCGACGATACCGGGAACGTCGTAAAAATAATTCCGAAAAGGAAACAGATTCTAAAAGAAAAGATCGAGAGAGATACCATGCCGATAAACGCACGTTTACAATTCTGTTTCTTTCTGTCTCAAAGAATAAAGATTTTTAGGAAAAGCTAGTCAATATAATATAGCAATATTACAGTACGTTAATTTGTTAAATATTTATACGGTATATAGTTACCTTTTAATATATAGATATTTGGAGGACTAGGGTAGAATTTAAAGCCTGTTAATATTCAAAAAGTAACAGAGTTGTTTAAGAATTTAAATAAATTATAGATAAAATTTAAAAAAAATCGTTTTTCTAAATGTGAATATAAGATTGTAATACATATTAATGCCAAAATATTTGCTATTGACTTGTTTAATTTCACAAAATCTGGAATAAATCTTAAATTATTAGTTAAACATCGCGGCTGACTATAACAGATATAATTAATTTGTTTTAACAGGCACGGACATTAAGAAAAGTAATGTTTAAATATATTTATTGTTTTATATTTTTATCATTTTAAGTTACGTTTACCTGCGCAAAATTTGACAATGACCCAGGTATGATTTCTTGCGGAAGTTCCACATTTGCGGAGGCGGAGGCCATGTTCCATTACAACCCTACTCTATTTTATGCGAGGGTCCGTACTCCGTGAGGAAGGGTACGTATTAGTCCGAAATCCATTCCACGTCTTCCGGCAAAATGTTGGAAACAATCTACTCCCTATTTTATTTTATGAAAGCTGTTGTCTGTTCCACGTGGCTACCAATCGATATTTCGTGAACAATGGTTTCGTTAACGGATGGGTTGAACGTCTCTATTAGAAAGTTTTATTTGTTGAACGTTACTGATTGTTGGGTTTTGAAAATGTTTGTTTGCGTAACTGATTGTAACTTTCTGTCAGTTCGATTTCAGTACTTTAATTTTGTTCAGATCATGACGAGCTGGGGCCAATTAATATAAATATAATATCAGATATAGATATAATAAATAGCATGATTTCCATTCAGAAACAATGTTGCTACGTGGCTCTCCATATTTTAGAGAAAGGTTTGTCCAAAGCATTTTTGTCATACAAACAGGCCCATTCCCGTTTATCTGCTCAATTGTAACAATTCAACTCAGACCATAAGATAAATCTTTGATTGTAACTAATGACAATATCATGTCGTATCGTTCCAGCTCATCCTATTATTTTTTATTTCATGTCCTGTTATTATATCTCAGTTGAAAATAAGTAACTTCCTTTTATTGCCTTCAGCGTCATACAGTATGGATTTGTATGTACGAGTATGAGACTGTATCTGCATAGCTTTGCTGTTTCATTTATACGAAAATTAATACTAAATTCAGAACTTGAAATATGAAATTCAATTTTGAGTTTTATATCGTATCTCATTCGTTTCTAAGGATTTCATAAAACGAATGAGTGGGCAGCAACGCCCTCACTTCAATATTAAAAAAATACAACATTATCATCGAGCAATCCACACGAAACACTAAAGAATGTATCGCCTCAAAATGTAAATCAAAACCCACCGAACAAAAGCCAAATATCCCAGGCTGTCAACAATATCGATAACTGAATCATGAAACTTTTTAAGTCTCTCATTCTATTACCAACTTTATCAAAACGGTTCCAACGTGCAGAAAGAACTAAGCCAATAAATACAAACGTGTCCACAGTTCCACACATACTATTCCGGCAAATGCAGAAGTTTCAAAAGTATTATCGCTCTGTGGCGTTTGATAAAATACTGTCGTTCCCGTAACGACTGTAGGGGTAAAAGGGGTGGGATACATTTGGTGACAAGAGTCTCTAATGCCCTCATCTATCTGAAGTAATCCCATAAAATTTTGTGGCATGTTTGCTTGGAGTGAGTCTGAAATAATCATGCAAAAATATTCGTTGTTATAAAATTTTAGCTCTAGATATTACGATCTCCTACAGAGTACGGAATCGCTGCGCAGTCAGCATCTAGAGAATGCAGTACTAATAGAATTTGTGGGTCCAAAGTGCGTTAGAGCACGATTTTGGTCACGGGATCGGCTTCAAAGACGTCAATTGCTATAAGACGCCTCCGTACCCCGGAAAGCACGTTAAACCGTTGTCATTCGTGGATCTTTAGACACTCGTTACGGGTCGTCAGAAGCCTAAAAGTCTGACAACCAGTCTTACCAAGGGGTATCGTATTACCCAGTAAACGGGTTGTGGAGGACAGATAGGCAGTCGCTCCATGTAAATTACTCGTATTCAGCTGCGACCGAAAAGACGAAGCTGATGGATTTGTATCGTATTGCGAGTAAACGGTAACATGCTTGGTTTGTATCGAAAGTGTTGACAAAGCTGCCTCTGGCAGCAGCCGCTGAGACGTCTTCGTGCTCTGTGGGATCTCCAGTTTTATCTTCTGTATAAGTTTTTTTAAATTCTTCACCATGTTGAGATAATTTGTTTAAGAGGGTCAATAGTAGAGGATTCATAAAACTGTATGTGCTTGCTTGGCTGCTGAGTTAAGCTTACTGTTATTGGTGCGACGTCGCTGACGCATTCATTTTGTAACTCGATCTCGTGATTGCATTTACGCAGTGTAGCAGCAAATAGCACAGCTACTGGATATATCAGTTTATCAGATTTAGAAATATCCATTTATTTAAAAGTTCTCATAATCTTATATTATAATAATAATCTTTCTTAGCTAATAAATATTATTACATTATAATAAAGAGAAAAGATTTGATTTTTGTATGTTTATTTGTTACGCTTTCACGTTTAAACGGCTGAACAAATTTGGCACATACGTAGACCATGACCCGGGTTAGGATATAGGATTATTTTTATCTCGTTATTCTCACGGGATCAAGACTTATGCGGGTGAAACTGCGAGGCGCAGCTAGTAATTAATAATAATCCTAATTATTATATTATTTATCATAATATTATAAATGTAAAAATGAGTTTGTTTTTTTGTTTGTTACACTTTCACGATAAAACGGCTGAACAGATTTGAAAGAAATTCGGCACATGGGTAGACCGGTGACCAGTCATTTCACCGAAACTTAATTTACAAATTTTCATTTGACAAATAACGATTGACAAAAATATGATTTGTTATTTCATCATTACACAATAACAACTTTGCCAAATAATTCAATTAAGAAAATCATTATCCGAAAACTTTTTTTTAATAACCTATTATTTGACAAATTACTCATTTTTTATTCATGTTGTCTCATAAAACAACGTTTGGAATAAAAACGTTTTACATATTGAATTACGCAATTTTCTAAAAATTTAACTCATTAAATAAGCAAAAGGGTATTTTAATATATGAACCATAAAAATTAAAAAATGCCAGAAAAAAATTATGCTAACAGTAGTGCTAACTAGTAGCTAACGACTTATGTTTTAGTAGGCTACGCGGAACCGAACTAGTTAGATTAGGTGAAATATTTTTACTCTCGATAAAGGTGAGGTTAGGTTTGGTTAAAACTGTGACCCCTACGCCAAAAACGAGTAGAATATACAGAAAAAATATTTTTTTGTGGGTTTAAAGAACTTCAGACCCAAATAGAAATTTCAACCATGATCCCTTTATCCCAAGATTTGATTTTTTGTATGTTTTTCGTTACGCTTTCATGCTAAAACGGCTGAACGGATTTAGATTAAATATGGCACATGGGTAGACCATGACCTGGGTTAAGACATAGGATACTTTTTATACCAATATTTACATGGGAACGACACTTATGCGGGTGAAACCGCGGGGCGCAGCAAGTCTGTTATATGATCATGGAAATTACATAATAGAAGACATTCTTATGTTTTGAGAATCTAATAGCGATAGATTACGCGAGGATGTTTTTAATAACATTAATAAAATATGCTCTGTTTTTTTTTCGTTTACTTATAATTATACTAGCTTATGCCCGCGGCTTCGTCCGCGTGAAATTTATTTTCCTCCCGACCCACCACGTTGTATCGCATCGGCCGCCCGCGCTTTGACTTCGTTTAGCATTCTTTCTGACTTTTTTCTTTATACTCGGCTCCTAAGGGTCGTATCGCGATGTTAAATAGCGTATCCTCACCTTTCTCAAGAATTGAGCTAATTTGATAGCTCAATTTAAAAAAATAGCAAAAAAAAAAAAACTTATCCGCCTGTTAGTTTCAGAGATTCGCGTGTTCAAACAACAAATTCTTCAGCTTTATTATTTGTAACATATATTGTTCTATACATTTTAGTACATACTTAAGTTCTCACGGATAGCAATGAACTAAAGAATGTATCTACATAAAATGTTACATAATACAACATAACTGTTATGTTTCCTTCAGAAGGAAATAAGCGAAAAAAATTGCCATCCGCATTTTTTTTTAAACTGTTTGTCACTGATAACAGCAGGACAAATGTGCGAGGAGTGTGTGTTTAGGGGAGTCTGTTATCGTATGAAGAATCGACGGGGCTATTACCTCTGGCTATTCGGTTTTATGATTTTCTTTATAGAATATCAAATGGTATGATTTGTGGTAGTGACCGTACGGAAAATAATTTATAACAATCTTTGCCGAAGTTCGAAATTGTATCGGTATTAAACACAGTTACTTATACAACATGTTCATTTTGATATCCCATAACTCTAGGGTATTAATGAGAACATGTCAAAGAATCAACTAGCTTATAAATAATTTTTCTATTTTTTTTTTTATATCTTACCACTAGGCTCGATGTGTGTATCTAAGTTTCATTAATAAGTACGAGTAAATTATTTTAATTCAAACCAATCATTCATATTTAAAGCTAAGAAAATGCGACGTCATATTTTTTTTTTATGAACTAAAATAGTCTGAATTAAATGTTTTTTTTTAATTTTTATATTTCACTATAGGGCTTTTTACATAAATAATCGTGACTTTGTCGAATTATTTGAATGAAAAATGAAAAAAACAAGAAAAACATATGTCAGTTGTTTCTTTGATATGGTCTCATTTATACCCTAGAGTTATGGGATATAAAAAAACAAACAGTTAGATAACCGTATCATAATATATTCTTGTGAGAGAATAAGATAGTGGTTACAAAGTATCGTCCAGTGAATGTGTGATAAGACCCTCATTGTGGCAAATACAATCAACTGTTCAACCCGATGCAACGATCATTGTCTTATTAGTTCATGCCAAACAAAACAGGTGGCATTACTCATTACTTCTACCTCCCAGTAGTTCTACCGATGAATAGCTAAATATAAAATGTTAATTAACATTTAAAAGGATCGAGTCCGACTCGAGTTGCGTCCATTGTTTTATTTCGAAACCCGATACACAATATCCCCTGAAACAGGAGAGCATCACGAACGACGCTACTGTAAAGATAAACGAAGCGCGCTGTATCTCTACTGCGATTTGTTACTCATTGTGCCACTGCTCGGTAACAAATCTTGCAATTTATCTTAAAAAAGTTGTTTCATTTAAGCAAAATTTATGGTTGGTGGTTTGTGCGAAAGCAGAACAATGAATTCGCGCAATGACTTTTGAATTTATAATGTTTGTCATATTACTGTTCAGAAAACAGCAATATGCACACAAATTGGAAGAAAAATAACACTTTTTCTTGCTACGTTTGCCAAAATTTGCATAGTGGATCTCATCACGAAAGAAAGGGGAAGTTTGATCATATTTTTTATTAGACTGAACACAACCTGCATAAATTTTCACAACTTGTGGAACAAGAGTTGTTTATTTTGATGAGTGCAGAAACCTCATACTGGATGGAGGGCTATAAAAAATAAAGGCTGTATAAGTTGATGGGCCTGGTGACCTATTTGCACCTGTGGGCTATGCATCTTATCTTTACATCCCACGCGTGTTGTTGGGATATTAAAACATTTGGGCCTATTCTCATAACATTATTGTTTTTCTGTCTTCTTTTTCTCACCAATCAATATTTATTAATGAAGAACAGTGTTCCTTGTGGCAGCCTCGATATCTTATCAAAAAACCATGTATTAAGCGAACGTCTAATACCAAAAACTCCCCAATTGAAGTTAGATAAGCAAAGCCTACAGCGATGGGGAGACGCAGGAGCGACGCTTCGACGCGAGATAACGACGCCCTGCGGTAGACCTCGTCTAATTTGTTACTCATTGTACGTCGCGATAGCTGTAATGTACCTACCTAGTATTGATAACAGATCGAAGAGGTGCAAGTATCACTAGACACGGCTTCTTTGTCTAAGACTAAGACTATTCAAAACTTAAACTATACCCGAATCGCTTTCGCGTGGCAGTAATGGTCAATGCCCTTTCCCTAATATCTCTCCGCAGGAATCCAAACAATAAACTATGTATGGTTTTTCGTTATTGGAACATGTTGAAGATCACGATTGATATTGATTCAGAACTGTATTTCAGTTTTTGAAATTAATAATGCTAGAAAATGTAGGTGTTAATGACCACTATTGCTACGCTAAAACGATTCGGGTATAGTTGTGAACATTTTAAGTGAACGAATAGTCACAATGAAAAGTTATTGAAGGAATTCGAAAGCATTAACCATTTCATTTCAAAGGATACTTTAATTGAAGTCAATTCAGAATGGCAGTATTTCATTGTCAATTTACATAGTTTATTGTAATTTATAAACGCTAAATCCGAACAGGCTTGCAACAAAACAAACTAGAAGGCCTAAGTTATTGCGCTCAGTTAAACTCAAAATTATTGTCATCCATTTTAGATCAAGGAACTGCCGTTCGACTAAGCGTATCCTATCTATAGACGCTTCACAATAAATTATACCGAAAGTTTATAACGTGTTTACTGATCTCCCTTTGGCTTGAGCCCAATAGTGTCAACTGTTAATAGACAGCGCACGTGGCACGATTTAGCGGCTGCTCCTTTATCCCCAGCGTCCTCCCGCTTCAAGAGATTTTTCACGATTAATTTTCTAGTGTAGACACTGTCGCTTCCATTTGTTGGCAGGGCACCCTTAACAAAAACAAGGATTATTCCATAAGCCCCTCCAGGCTTTGGTATCTAATTTCCTGTTTGTTTTTATTTGGATTTGTTTTGTTTATATACAACCAACGCTACTTTGCTAAGTGTTACTGTTAATAGTTTAAATGGTATACGAGTATGGGCGGACAATTAATTGCTAGTGGCAATTCTCGGGAGACTACAGATAATCGTGTTTCTAGCATTAGCGTTAACACAAAATCATTTATTTTGCATTGCGCAGAATTAATGTCCGGAGTCCAGCACGTCTTAATCTTTATCATAAAATTTACATTAGCGTATCCTGTAGACGTATCGGATAGGTTCTCATTTATTTCGAAATAAATTATTGATGCATCCTTTTTATCTCCTTGAGGCTTAATTGATTTGTCGCTTGAAGCCGTCCATATTCTTGCTTCTCAATTACGTGTGGAGCGAGTATCGCGAACTGTCGGCCGCTTTATTTATGGTAGGGCAATTGATTGAATTAGTGGACCTCGAGGCGCTTGCCCGATACTGACCTGTTTCATACAAATGAGAATTTATTTCACTAGCGCCGCCACTTTATTTTGTAAACTTTACGTGGTCGCTTGAATAGGGATGATGACTAAAAATTTTTTTTTAGTCCGTCTTTGAGATTATAAAAAAAATATTGGACACGTATTTTTTTCTTTTTTTACGTAATCTAAAGATTACGGCGATACATTGAGGCAAAATGTGCCACGACGTCACGAGTATGTAGATTTTATACGTACTAGTGATGTATCGACCCCCACTCCCCAACTTACAATGCGTTTTATCTAAGTATTTTTTTATTAATATGAAAAAGCAAAAAATACGTGTCTAATATTTTTTTATTCTCTGACTGACGGACTAATCAGAATTAGATTTTTTTTTACCCAGGCATCATCCCTATTGTATTTGCATTTTTCTTTGTTTTTTGTTGCATACTTTTGAAAGTAGTGTTTTGGAATTCTGCCTTTATTTATATGAAACGAAACAGCTAAATTGTATTATAATTTGATGTTACATTTATGTTGTTCGTATTTTTTGTTCACACACAAAATAATCACAGCGCTTTTTTCTGTATTTAAACGCCATTTCTTCCTACATTTATTGCAACATAAAATAGCTGATAGAGACGATACATCACAATGCCTGCAAAGCCAAAGATAAGTCGTTGCAATATTTAGGGGGCCAGAAAGTGTGGTGCAGTTGGGGTGCCAGCTAGTTTCTTAGCTTCAATTTTGTTTTCTTCATCATAATAAATTCAGTCGATTTTGGCTGCACTGTTGATCAAAACTGATTATAGAAACAAAAATGAAATGTAAAACGAAAAGTAGCCTGCTCAGTTTAACCGATTAAAGTTCAAGATATTATTCTAATATAATCTTGAGTTTAAATGACACTGAAAACTTAACTTGCATCTTTAACATCGGACGACACCTAATAATAACCTCGAATTACATATTCGCATACCTAATCCCAGATACCTTATATCAAAATGATTTACTACCGCATCAGCAGATTTTTTTTAAATCTCTAACCGCCGCAAAAAAACACTCGGAATCACGCGCCACAACATAACGGATTCACTCCATACATGAAAGTCAGAGATAAGCGGGTGTGCAATGCATTCGGGGCCGGGGCTAAAAGCTATACAGTTTTTGCCTTCGCCCTGGCGCAAGCGATTGGTCGTGACTCGTGAGCCGAGGGCACGTGTCTACGATCTGTATCGTGTGCCTCACCTGACGCACAGAGCCTGCACTACGTGACCCGCATCTGCACCGTATGGAAGTAAATATCACATTGAGGATTTATCTTTATGGTATCCTGAAGGTAGGAAGAATATTGGGCCTTTTGTCTTTGTGAGCATAACTTTTTGATGGTTTTTTGATGACTGTTTTGTTTTGAGTTTTAGGGGCTTCTCCTACACAAAGAATTTTTTTTGTAGTAATTTGCTTAAAGCTGTATTCTCAAATTTTTTGTGTTGAAAAACTTGAGTACTGTATTCTCAACTTTTTTATATTTCAAAGTCCCAGTCTTCCCAATTTAAAAAAATCTTCTTGTTATTTATTATTATCTATGCCAAACCTTAGTTCTATCACTAATGACTAAACCACTCATCTTTAATTACAACTAAATTAAATCAAAAACCTATCGAGTGACCTATCTTAATCCTTGCCAAAACCTCTTACCAAAGCCGACCTAATCCTATACTTATCAACTAACTACGGTTAATGAATATTTTAGTAGGACGGAGTTAATGAAGGACGCCTCCTTTGTCCCGGCCACGGCTTGATTACATTCAGACTGACGTAGGAAAGCACTCGGATATAAAATTGAACTGAATGAGCGAATCGGGTAGTAATAAATGTTCGGTTGATGAAGTTAATTAAGAATGGACTCCGCATTATTGCCAATTAAAGTAATGAGGGATGTGTTTTTTGATGTAGTCATTACGGATTGTTTTCTAGGTTTTTGTTTTAATTTTATTTTCTACGGACTTGTAGTAGTTTTCCGAGTCTACTCCAATCAGGTTCTGCCAAACTCTAACAATGTTGTGGTGAACGGCAAAATTAATTGAATTTGGAACTCTCAACTCACAATTATTTTTTTGTAAATTCATTGGTCTTATTTTAATCTACAGTTGCATGTTATTTCAAATGAAGCTGTAGCAAAGTAACACATAACTTGAAAATACTTATGTTAGTGTAAAGCTCTACAAAAGCTTAGCAACATTTTTGGGGTATGGAAGTACGTTTATTTTTAAACGACATCCATATTGATGTTCGAAATACGAGTACATTCGACAGCTTAAAATTAAGTAAAAAATTAAACGAGACGTGCTTATTCGATATTTAAAAATGTTACGCTTCACTCATACACAACATTTCAATATCTAATTCACCCGATCTTCGACAGCTATGCAAACACCATCCAATCGATCACTCCGATCAAGATAAAATCAGCACCGTAACATTAAAGTTCTTATCTAGTCTACCTCAGTATCTGTGACGTCACCGCCAAACAGTTAGGCTACATACGTGACTGGCATATGCTAGGAGTCCCAATTGACACGTTCATGCCGCCACGTGTACAGAATCGACGCTGGCTAATCCCGGGATACACTATTGCTAATATTTTATTTGCTTTGGGATTTGTTGGATTAATAAAGAGAAGGCAGATGTAGGAAGTATTTGTTGAGGAAGAGGTAGGATTTGGAGGAAGATTGTTTATAAGGTCTGTTTATTTTTTGTTCGAAAAAAGAACCGCTTATGGTATATTTTTTGACAAATTATCACCTAGTAAGGTTCGATCGAGCAGGTGGCGTTATGTAGTTTCTGCCTATCCCGTGGGAAGAAGGCATGAGTTTTTGTACGTGTGTCAATCAATCTGCCTAGCCTTTTCCCAACTATGTTGGGGTCGGCTTAGTTTTTGTACGTGTGTAATAAATAAAAATAAATAAATTATTGGCATAAAAATGTGTATGTAAAATGTGTGTGTAGACAAAGTGAAGACCTGACTCCTGCTCTAGATAAAACACCTGTGTTACAGGGGCCAGAAGTAGATTGTAGTGGTCATATTAATTTGATTTTTTAACTCAACCTAGTCGATAGATAATGCATTTTCATGAAATAATCTAGAACGACGCATTACAAGAACAACAATGGTCTGAATTTGACATGACAATGTTGATATAACAATTATATTTGAGTAGTGATTACTGTCAAATCTGTCACTTTCAAATCAAGATTCATGACTGAGCGTCGTTCTAGAATCTGAGCCTAAGTGCTTATTTTTTATCATTCAATTCTCGGTATTGTCACTCGCTAGTCTAACGACGACACCAGCTGCTGAATGTGACCTACTTTTGAGCCGTAGATAGGAACATCCATAAGCATACATCACGATGACAAACACATTTTGAAAGCTCGATTATTCTTTGAAGCTATACTAGGTATGTTTATAAATAACTTAATATTGTGTCATTCATTGGGTTCCAATAAATTACAGAAAGTTACAAAATGTATGACGACTCGTTTTCGTAGTCTTCGTAGCGTAGCGTAGTAGTCTCTGCGTAGCACGGCGTAGTACGGTAGTAGAATATTCGTTCCGTTAAAAATATTCGGAAGTATCTAACTTTAGTACTCTATGGAATGTCTCGGCAGTGTTTTTTATTTTATCATAAATAATGTAGATTTCGTTGAGTATTGGATATTAAAATATTGTTTAGCGAGTTTCTTCTAAAAACTAGAATTTATTAAGTCAAACAATTGAGCATCAACTTTTGATGTACAATCGTCGTTGGTAAAAATATTCATGAAGCTATTTGAGATAACTGTTGTACCATATCGAAATTAACAAAAACATTGTACCAATTAACGTCCCAAGCTAATTAAGCACAACTGCAGCATTATGCCACATACCATTGTCCGTAAGTAAGAACTCAACTAAAACAATAACATAACTTTTAAAATTTATGCCAGCAGATGCAAAAAATTCGGCCATAAATGAGTTAATAAGCAGAACTTTTTAATGTACAATTTATTGCAGGCGTGCACTCTCAAAAATCATTATCATCAAGCTTTCCTTGTGCTTTCGGCAGTATGCAAAAGCAGCACGTTACTGAGTCGGCGCGAAATGACAAACTAGAGTGGGGGGCAGTAACCCTCGGACCCTTGAACGGGGAGCTTGTGTCGCTACGCGCCGCGAACACATCGCGATCTCCGCAAACTATAAACATTTACCGACGATGTTATGATTCGAAATTCAAAAATGAACCAAGAACTTTTTATCAGTTAAAATTGTAATGAGTGTGTTTTTACGTGTACAAATAAACTATGCGGTGTAAAGTGAGAAGTGACGTTAATCAGTAGTGTCAAGCATGACCGCGGTTCCAATTAAAAGAGATAATCTCGGATGGAACCAGTTCAAGTGTGTAGTGCTTTTGCATCTTTTGTTCAGTTTTCCGTGCGCGACAAAAGGTAAGTGAAAAATAAGATAAGAGTTCGTGTAACCGTAGGTAGCTTCAGATTTCTTAGCACGATTAAAATTTTGCGACGAATTAGCGATAACAATTTTGTGTTCTTTTTTTGATTTTTTTTTTACGAGTCTCTTTATTATTCAAGCCATTTTTTTATTTATTTATATAGTTCTTTTAATAAAACTAATTTTTGTAGTGCAATAAAACCGCGACTGAAACAAGACCAAGTCTTTTTATTAAAATTTCAGATTAGATGCTAATGTCATAATATCTAAAACTAATTTATTAATTTAATTGGTGCTCATAAAAAGTTTATTGATACTGGTATAATATTTCTTAACGACTCATAAATAATTAATTGAGACAGATATGTATTTTAACTATATCAAAAATGTTTATTGCCAGTTTTGATACTAACGTTGCAATTAGTTTTTTTTAATATAACGTTAATTTTAAAGCTTAAATAATAAGTAATTACGTATTATTTGGGCTCTCAATATCCTCCACCTCAATATTCGTTTTTTCTGATAAGAATATTCTTAATTGTTTTCCCAAAGCTCAAAGTCGGGCTCCGCGCATAAAGGAGCACCCAGCTGACACGATAGTTGGTCGCAGCGAGCCCGCAACCCTTCGCTGCGTATCAGAAGGCAAGCCCAAACCTAGTATCCTGTGGTATAAAGATGGCTCCCCTCTGGCCCCTACTGACCACCCACACAGAGTGCTGCTTGAAGATGGACTGCTGTTTCTTAGGTAAGTTTTAATTCCATTTTTTTTTACTATGTTCATTCGGTTGAGAAGCTATGGCCGTCAGCTAGCAACTCACCTGCTCATCATTTAAGTACCTACTAAAGAAATGTTTACTAGTACTTACTTCCGTTTTGGGAAGATATGTTTAGCAAAGTAAACAGAGTTTTTCAGTATTTTTCAGTCGACGACCGTCCGCCGCCGGTTAGCAAATAACATCTCACCTGCAGAGAGGTGAAAATGAAAACTTTCTTCCTTTTCGGGCATGTCTTTGTCCTACTAAGAACTATGACAGGCTGAGGTGAATTCTTATTTGACAGATAGTTTCTTAAGACTCCCGATAAAAAAGGCCTGCGTTTAGCAATCCAAGGCAGGATTACCATTTATCAGTGATTGTCTTCCTGTCTGTAATAAACAAACTGCGGTCGCGAAACTGCTCACATGTGATTATTGATTAACTATAAATGTATTTTTCCTGTGACATAGGGGTTTATTTATAAACGTTGCTTAAAGTTAAGAGAGGTTATAGGTGATTCGCCCAAAACGGATGAATCGACATTTTTAAATCATATTATTTTTTCTTGAGACATTTGGCACGAGTTTAATTTATTTGTAGTCGAATGGACAATTCTAGATATCGATTCGCATACAAATAAATTAACGTCGTGCGCATCGCCTTAGGAGAAAAATAAATAATAAAAGTGTCGATTCGCCCGGTTCGGGCGAAACCCAAATAAGCTGTTAAGAGACGTTCAAACGTCAAAAATATATGGTTAAACAGTCGATATTTATTATTTAACTTTACGCAACGTTTATAAATTAACTCCAATATTTATGTGTTTACCTGCAAGTGTAAGTTACTTACTTATATTGTTCTTCAAACATTATACTGTTCGTGACGTGATTGTCATAGTAAGAAATAGTTTATACTCGTGACCTGCCAAAATATTTAATTACTGCGCCTACATTGCATACAGCAGGCAATGCAGAGATTCGAATGTCTGTCTGTCGTGATAAATGTTCGAGGTTTAATTAATTCACGTTACGCTGTAATTCGAATATAACATGACAGATGGCGCTACCTATCATTGTTATGTCTGGCTTTATGTGTGTTAGTTTTGTATGAATATTTTGATTCCATTTTGTCACTATTCGAATATGATTTTGATATATTTTGTGGCCTTTCGAATTACTTACCGAAAAATTGCCAATATGAGTTTTTTAATACAAAATTCATATAAAATCAACAAATCTAATGCACATGATCAGTAGGTATCAGTAATTTCAAGGTATTAGGCTTACGCAGAGCCGCATATAAATATTGAAAAAAATGGGCTGTTCTTGTCAAAGAGGTGTAATAGGCGACAATAGTTCGTTACGAGAACTTTTATTAGCTGTTGAAAACGATAAAATGTTACTATACTAAATACATGATAAAACACTTTATAAAATACGGTAATACCTAAAGCAAAAAGCTTAAAACATCGCGGCGCGCCGCGGCTCTCATTCTAAGTACGACATAACAATACAAAAATCTTTTATTAAACCAAAAAAAGTAATACTACAAGCACTTGATTGTAATATCGCTGAGTATATCGTAGCAAAGGCATGAAGTCGAATTAATATAACATACATACTTAGTGTAATGGCAGTAATGTAAGTGCCGCAAGCCATCGGGCTTACACAAACTTTTCATGGTTATTATATTTATTTATATATACTTTATTGTACACCAGAAAATACATAGTAAATCATAAATTTAACACTACAAAACATACAATGGGCAGCCTTATCGCTTTCTGCGATCTCTTCCAGGCAACCTTGGAATGGACAGTGACTGCGTGGACATAAAAATGGGGTAGACATTGGTGCAAAATAATAATGATATAGATACAATATATTATAATAGATACATAGATAGATATATATATATACATATGCTATATAATAGATACATAGTAAATATATAAGAATATTTATATAAGCAACGAAAATAAATGATGACTACACAGATTATTACAGCTACAAGAATAAGATCACAACAACAAGTAATGTTCCTTCACGAGTCTCTTAAATACTGGTAACGATTGCGCGCGTTTTATTTGAGCTGGCAATGAATTCCACAAACGAGCGGCCTGGACAGAAAAGGATTTGTCGAAGAAAGTTGTGGAATGCATTGGCATTTTAAGTTTCAGGTCTGATGACCTTAAACATTTCGAATTATACTATTTATATGAAAAGTTTATTGAATAAAGGTTATTGCTGTAAGCAATGTTCTTATAAAAAGAGGTTTATTCATTTGATGTTAAACTAATGAAGATGATAAAGTTATTGCAATGAATATATATATATATATTATAGTAAAAGAAAGAAAGAAAGAAATTATTTGACACGCACAGGAAAAATAATTGAAGTAATAAAAACAAAAAAGGAACAACAATTGTTTTTTTTTCGAAATTTCTATAAATCACTACCTTCTGATGGCCATTTTAAAATAAATTAAAGTAAAATTATAAAATAGAGCTCATACAAAAAAAAAAAATACACAGGTGGTGAACATTTGTCACTGATCTCATGAAGTCGTGACTCTTATTGGACCCCTATCATAAAATGATAAATCGCCAGGATGATGGTGATCTTATGTAAATAAAACCTTTAGAAAAGTAACTAGGTTTTTTTTGATGGCAAAAATTGGTATCAACTTTAATATCTCAAAAACAGAACATGAACAATTAAATTAGCTAAATCTAAACACACATTGCTATTGAACACGGTCCTTGGCACCTCGTATATTGTGTGACTCTGTGTGTTTCGCGTGTTCCCTCATAAAAACGGCCAGACTAATTTGACCGGAGTTTTTATTGTTGTGTTAATTAGAGGCAGAAAAAACTAAAGTACATGGTGTTTTATTACGCCTTGTCTTGACACGACATGTAATGCGAAAGAACTTGCGCATGGAAATAAACCCGTCCAAAAGGGTTTTTTTCTTGCTTTGTACTTTTTTTAAACGATCAGTCAGGGACTTTGGTTAGCTTTAAGCCAAGAGTTTAACCTTTTAAAGTTACTCTAACTACATAGTCGTTCTTGGCATTTATTTATAGAACGATATACAACACAAGTCACTTAGTCTGAGGCACTAAATTAGTCAAAATCGATATAGTCTAGACACCTTAGGGAAATTTTCACACGCATGGGTATTTATATGTGGTATATTTATAGGATATGTATGTATGGGCATGATGTAGGTACAATCGCAGACAGACAAATCAGGGTTTTGAATTTTAAAACAACCAGTCACAAATATCCAAATCACCTATGCCCCGAACATCCGGAAAAGCAGCAGCAACTTCTTGAACAAAAATGCTTTGATCCATGTTTTATATCCCAACCTATAATTTAACGCTACTCGTACTCCATTTAAAATACTACCCGTACACTATGACCGATATTGAGTTGATCGTTAAATTGTAGGGTTATGCGAGGAAAGAAAGAAAACGACGAGGGTGTGTATTGGTGCGTCGCACGCAACTCCGTCGGCGAGGCGGTCAGTAAGAACGCCACGCTCACCATCGCTGGTAAGTACTGATTCATTGCGTGTAAGTACGTTTAAATTGCCTGTAAGTACTGCACTTGCATGTAGGGTTTGAATAATCCACGAAAACGTAATGGGGGTATTGTTCGTGTACATTTCAAATTGATACTGCTATTACGTAATAGGCGTTTGTGTTTGAATTTTAGGATGCAAATGTGGGTTTAAAGCAAATAGTCATTAATCAAGCTCAGAAACAATATTTGAACACTCTAAACAGAATCCATATTACACAATAGGCGTTTGATGTTAATATTATTACAGCTCACCGTAAGGTTAGAACCGATTGTCATTTGTCAGGCTCGGTAACAATCCCTAGAAACTATAACGAGTTTGAAACAGAATCTTAAGTACACTTTACCATTCAATCCTAAACTTCTGAATGGTAGCAATCTGAAACTTAATAATTAAATTGTACCTGTGTATGCTATAAGTGTTCCAAACTTCGATATTGCTTCTTATGGTTTTCTACATGAAGATATTTAATTGAACTAGCGAAATTGTACTTTAACCTGAATGAATTCGTCTTTGTTACAAAGCACAAATATCATAATCCTTACATACAAAATTCCAAGTTAAGTCTATAAATATACTGAAATCGTACCTTATTCGTTCAATGGAATCGATCTCGACAAATATATTTACCTGATTCCGATGTTTGCAAATGTAACTAGACACGCTGTGCGGTAAACCGCTAAAAGGTCGGGTGAAATCTTTATTTGCTTACCGACTTCGCTGCGGTCTTTATGGAGTAATGCTATACTTTGTAAGTCTGCTATTTCTGTAAGGTATAACAAATTAATATGAAAATTGAAGAGCTGGCTTAAAATAATGATAAAAAATTAAAAGATATAATATGATATTTCATATTAGGATTTGATATACATATAATAAAGGTTTGACTCATAAGAGTCCTACACTTAAAATTTACTATTATAATAAGTTGTAGTTAGTGTTGCTGCATAAAAGTTTTCTTTCTAGTTCTCCGCGATGACTTCAGAGTTGAACCCCGAGACGTGAAAGTGGCCAGTGGTGAACCAGCCACGCTAGAATGCTCCGCTCCTAAAGGCGTCCCGGATCCGGGCGTGCACTGGACGAAGGACGGTCAAACTTTAGATGTAGAAGTTAACGGGAGGTAATTAATTCTGGACTTCGAACTTCGTCCACTATTTTGGTACCACATTGTTCACTTTCCATAAATATTGTCTTGTTTAGTGCAGTCAATATTTTAATGCTGAGAGTAACCAAACAACGTAATTTATTTGGCGTGTGAACGTTTATTGGCTCAACGATCTGCCTGAGGCATGTGTTTCATTTCGAATTTAGGTTACAATGATTCATGATTCTTGAAAATATCTGGTTATTTGCGCTCTTATTAAGTTGATAAACAAATAACAGCCGTAATTTAACTTACTTCTCTAAATATGTCTTTTGTTTCAGAATAATGATTGTAAATGGTGGTGATCTCAGAATATTAGAAAGTCTTCCAACAGATAGTGGTGTATATAGGTGTGCAGCGTCAAATGTAGCTGGAGAAAGACAATCTCGTCCTGCTACATTGCTCGTATTACGCAGACCACATTTTCTTGTGAAACCTAATAACATAACGGCATTAATAGGCCAGAATGTTGAATTTCACTGCCAGGTAATATAGTGGAAAATTTGTTTGCTTAATCATTGAACTTGTCAACCGCAATGTTGTCTTAAGGCTTTCCATACAGTAAATAAGAAGGCAAATTAAATTCTGCTTTAGCTTCGAAATGTTTTCCTTTTATAACTTTAATCGCAGTCACATCCACTGATGTATATTTTTGGTGTATTTCATAATTGTCTTCTGAAAATCTGAATTCATTTTAGGCATCACCAGAATCCGATGTGTCAGTGACGTGGTCCCGAGACAATGGATCATTATCGCCATACGCGATCATTCGTCGAGGATCTCTCAGAATAGATCGCGTTGTTGCTACTGACGCCGGTACTTATACTTGTAGAGCAGAGAGCCAAGCGGGGAGCAGCGCGGCAGCAGCTACACTTACTCTTCATTGTAAGTTTCGGATTTCGTTACAATTTCATTTATAACTTGTTCCTTAGGAACGTCTTATTTTGTTGTGGGAGCTGCCGTTGCACTTGTTGGCAGTTCAACAACTGTGTGTGCAAAACATTCGTTTATTTTAACTGTTTTTAATTACTAATGTTTGCGCTCAGAACACATGAAAACGTAGCTTGAAATGGGATTAACATTTTTGTACCAAAATAATTGCAAGATTCTCATTAAAAAATTGTCTCCCAGCTATGAAAAATTAAATTTTAGATATGTTTTGTTGTTCAAAGAAAATCGTAATGTGAATTTGTTTTAGCTCTACCTCATTTCACTCGAGTGCCTTCAGACCAAACTGCGTGGGAAGGTGAAGCGATATCATTTCAGTGTGAGGCTGAGGGTGCTCCGCCACCTGTAGTCTTTTGGACTATGGAGGGATCGCAGGTAAAGAAATAATAAATCTTAGAAATCCAACGGGAATATTATGAAATCCATCTAAGTTTTTCTCCGATCTTTCTTAGCGTTCCTCTTCCTCTTCTCTCTCTTTTTCTCTTTCCTTCATTACGTGTTTTATTTTCATTGTTGCTGCTCAAAGGTGATTGTTGATTAATATCACTACAAAATTTAATGTTTTACAGGAATTAGTGTTCCCAAAATCGGCTCACGGTACTGGGTCTCTGTACCTAGACAGGGTTACGACACAACATGCTGGCAGATTGACGTGTGTTGCTATAAGTGCGGCTGGCAGTGCTCTGCATACCGCCACATTACAGGTTGGACTGTTATCATCTTCAAGATTTAGAAATTCTTTGACGATCGATTTCAATTGAGTAATTTCATAATTATTTGTTGTTTCTTCCTAGGTATTAAGAAGAGAAGCTAATTCATTTAATGGAGATTTAGAGTCATCGTCTCCATATCCAGAGCTGTCGAAGCATCAAAATCATCAGCCAATGACCCAATATGAGTTGATTCAAGCTCGTCGGTACTTGCAGCAAGACGTTTTAGCTCTGAGGAGAGTGGAAGGAATATCTGCTACTACTGTTAAAATTGTTTGGGATGTTAGTACAATAATTTCATTAATATTTGGTTGCGTGTATTGTTGATGATTTGTTATTAAATACTTAATTTGATTTCAGGTATTAACGGACTATAATGAATATTTAGAAGGAGTAAAAATATGGTTCAACGGTACCTCCCTTAATCGACAATATGTTTTAGAAGAAGACTACCAACATTCCAATATATCTTATAAAGAAAGTTTAGCAGATTTTAGGAAGTATGAAAATTTTTCAATGACCACTGTTCACAATAGCGGGTCTTCTAGTCATATTTTAACAGGCTTATTGCCGTATGCTCAATATGATGTATTTTTAATGCCATTTTACAAATTGTTATTGGGTAAACCTTCTAATTTAAAGAGTGGTATCACTGAAGAAGACGGTAAGAACGATTTGAAATTGAAATGTTTACTGTTGCATGTAATTAATACATCACGTATAACTACAGCGTTAGATGAATGTATTGTAGTTCCAACGGAGCCACCGCAAAGCGTCACAGCGGGAGTGATAAATGCGACGTCAGCGTGGATTCGGTGGGACCCGCCACCCCCACATACATGGAACGGCGAGCTTTCCGGTTATTTGGTCAGTAGAAAATAGGAATAGAATTTTGTATTGACATTTGTTTAGTTGATTATAATTTATGGAGAGGTTACTTTTGTTTTAGATTGAGGTTCGTGTGGGTGGTAGTACTGGGGGTCGGGTGGTGGGTCAGATGTCGCTAGGCGCTCGAACACGCGCGGCCGCGGCCAGCTCGCTGCGCGCGGGCGGGCGGTACAGCGCGCGCGCCGCCGCCGTCACACGGCGCGGACACGGCCCGTTCAGCGCGCCCGCGCACATACACATGCTGCCCACGCAGTCGCAGAGACACTACGTACAGTAAGTACCTCATTTCTAGACGTATTTCACGTCGCCAAACAAATGTGTACCAAACTTAGGACAAAATGCTTAGATTGTTTTTTTGAACTCACCAAATGAGTTTATTCATACGGTATGCGGTATGTTCCTAAAACCCTTTGAAATGACGATTTACTAGTAAATCCTTTACCGACAGAAGTTTGTCTCCTGCCGCGCGATGAACTAATCGGTATGAAAATAAACATTTTGTTTCAGAACCGAACCATCGACGGACAAGGCGATAGTGTCAATGTTCCAAGAAACTTGGCTACTGGCATTGTGTCTAACTTTGTTAGTGTTAGTACTAGTCGGCACTGGAGTCATTGTTTATATAAGGCGAAAGCAGACGAAGCAAAGGAAAAGCCAAAACACAACTGGTGAGATGAGTCACAACGAGATCTATTCTTGTTAAACTAAGATGTGTTTGTCTAGCTAGGACTAAAAAAAATATTTTGCAGGTACCGCTATTGTCAACGCTCAACAATGCCTTTTAGGCAAGGAAGCTGTTTGGCTAAGAGAAAGGCCAATGTTTGAAGGCTCAAATGAACCTAGAATAGAAATTTTGAATTGCCACCAAAGTCTTTTACATGGTAAGAAAATTTATAATTATAACATTATTTATATTTTGTTTAAAATGTTGTTTTATAAAGAATCTTGGTTGGTCTTCTCTAGGTGGTCACTCAATAGGAACTATGGCTATGGAAGCCGAGTACAGTCTTCCGCAACATACGAATGTTATGAATCCAATACCAGAGGAAACCCAACTAAGGAGACTCCAACCAGAACCTTACGCGTCCAGTGCTATTTATACTGAGTTGAATTATCAGGTTTGTACTCTTTTGTATTTTTTTGTCTCAGATCATTTTATTGTTGTAGACTATTTCATGTCTCACTTTTAATTGAAACGATTGATTTTTCTTATTATTTGTTCGATACATTTTTATTTGACTTCAAGTCTAAGCTCTTTATTAGTGAACTCAAATTTTAGGATCACACAGATGCAGAAGATTCATGCATGAAGTGCGCTGTTAGTCCAGGGTCATACGACAACAGCATGGTCAGGTCCTATGGAGAAAGCAACCAATACTCAAACGAGGAATGTTCCACTTGCTGTCGAAGTAGCAGTTCCACTCTTACAAAAGACTACAGCGAAATGACAAAATGTGGGAACGACGATGAAATGCAAGACATGTCAATAGAAGACTGTCCCTCTTGCAAAACAAACCATTCTAGATCTTCAAGTCATCACGATGGCAACAAAGATTGGGCCATGGCCGAAGTAGAGTATGACTACCCACAGTGGCATTGGTTGGGAAGAGAAAATACTTTTAGACAGCCGAATCAAGAAATGAGGTACGCAAGTGAAGGGAGGAGCGATCAGGATTGTAGGATGAATTTATGTGATATTCTGCCACCACCACCCTATGAAAGGTAAGGATTTGATGAGGTAATACTACTGCAACAACAAATTACCATAATAACCTTAATCTCAATAATTGCTTTTATCCATTTGCAGGGAATCGCCATATCGAGAAATGCACGCATTCACAAATCACTCAGGGACATCAGGTTGTTCAGGTCATACGTATAGAAGTTAATTGAATTGTAAATTAATATCACTAGGATGTAATACAAGCAATATTACTTTATAGTGAACTGTACAAATGTATAAAGGATTTTGCATATTATGATCGTTAAGGTAAAGTGGGATACCTGTTACACCGTCGCGTAATGTAATAAAGCAATACGACTTGTCATCCGTTAGAATTGCGCTCTTGTCTTGTCTTGCTTTGAAGTGGTATCGTTTACTACTATGTTACAATATTTAAGATTCACACCATGATAATACAATTTATGGGCGCATAGCATAGTGCTGTCCCACCACTCTGGATAGTGCCTATCTACACTGCCTCTCTAGAAACACTCTTATGCTATTTGGGCAGGTTTATGTGCGCTTACGCGCTACTATACGTACAATACATTAGAAAAGTTAGAAGGATGTATAAATCAATAATAAGAATTCACTTCACTATGAAGTGAATTCTTATTATTGATTTATACATCCTTCTAACTTTTCTAATAATTTTTTTTTCAAATAGCATAAGAGTGTTTGATTGACTTCTAGCTTTACAGTGAAATTAGAATTCAGGTTAAGTTTGTACACGGAATCAACAATCATAATGCATTTGCGGCGAGTCTGTGTGTGTAGTTACGCGACGGTGTAATAGACGGCTTTCGAAGATTGTAGTTCTTGTGGATGTGTTTACAAATAGACTGCTATGTAACGTAATGTAGGCATTAGGTTTTCATCTTTCTCTAGTGACTGTGATATAGTATAATTTCGTATTCAAATTTACGTTTTATGTAAATATTTTAAAATGTTTGATATCCTTATACAATTTTATCATTGACGTATTTATTGAGTGTAGCGAGTTAGGATTTCGAATGAGAACCAAATTTTTTAAATGAATATTTTAAACAATCACAGTTGTATATCATTTTGTACTGAGACAGGATTCCTACACTGTATCGGAAGATAATTTGTACTTTGTAAAACCAGCTTAATTAAAACTGGACGAATTTTTTATCTGATTATTTTACTTTTACTTCCCCAGACAATTTTTCGGTAGCTGCGTCATTAAATTCCTGATGAGTTGACCTCTTAACGAGGGGCTCGAGACACTTTACAATCATTGTTTGTTATAAAATCCCAGATAAGAATGTACGCTAATTGAACTGCTAAACAGATCACAAAATAATTAAACTGCGTTGAAAATTTGTTTGAATTAATACAAAATGTTTGTTTTTTACATTGTTACATTGATGCAGAAAATTCATTAACGAAGTCAAAAAACCAGGTGTAAAGCCATCGTAAATGCCAAGATGAGATACCCAGACAAAATTACGATACCTTTTATTATTTCTTAACAGCTCCTGCACAGCAATCTTTAACAGCCAGTACACCAGGATTTAGACTCACAATTAAAAATACTTTACAGTGCAGTAAACTCGCGAATTGCTTGTAAATCGTCACAAATGAATGGTAACGTTCGCACTCAAAGAACCGGCTACCTACAAAGATTTAATACCGCTATAAAAGTTTAATTAATTGATACCTTTAAAGTGACTCCTGTTAAAAGCGGTTTATTTATTGGCGATGACGTGCAAAAGCCGTACATACGCCATGCAAAATAAGTGATACGAAAGCTATGGGTCATTCGAGAAAATAATAAAAAAAAAAAAAAAATACGCTCGATGCACTGTGCACGTGATAGAAGTTAAACTTCTTAAAAAATTAAGAAGAGATACTTATTGTGAGAGACAGAGAGTAATATCTTTCTTCTCTCTTATGTTACGAAATGTGCCTGAACGTGATGCGTCTTTATAATTTCACTCTCAATATGTCAACAAAAAAATTATTTTTGTCCGTCTGATAAATTATTAAAAAATATTGGACACGTATTTTTTTATTTTTTTACGTAATCAAAATATTTTGGCAACAACTCAAATGCATTTTTATTAATATTATATTAATTTATTTCGGATTTTCAAATACATCCAATATAGTTTTAAGTACCGGAATCATTTTTTATTAAAAATAATACGTCTCTAATATTTTTTTATTATCTGACTCTCTCTCTGCCTAGCCTTTTCCCAACTATGTTGGGGTCGGCTTCCAGTCTAACCGGATGCAGCTGAATACCAGTATTTTACATGGAGCGACTGCCTATCTGACCTCCACAACCCAGTAACTGGGTAATACGATACCCCTTGGTAAGACTGGTGTCAGACTTTCGGGCTTCTGACGACTCGTAACGGCTGTCAAAGATCCACGAATGACAGCCGGGACCAACGGCTTAACGTGCTTTCCGAGGCACGGAGGATTCTCGGTATGTAAAGATGGTCACCCATCCACTGACCAATCCCGGCAAGCGTAGCTTAACCGGATGGATCGACCAGTGCGGCTGTTGTTACTTAGCCACGAGCTCCTCCTCCTCTTTTTTATTATCTGACTGACGGACTAAATAGTTTTTTTTTCCAGTCAATAACCCGTTCAATTATAGAATTTCCTCCAAGAAGTTTCACTTCAAAAAAAAAATCGTGGAAAGAAAAATGTTCACTGCTGTTCCACAAACAATGGGACACCAACCATAGTGCCCAACGTGTCTTGTTGAATGAACGCCACTGAAGGTGCCAAACTCGTACTCAAATGCTGGGCTAATTCTATTTAGCTTTCCATCGACACGCTCAGAAGAAGGGAGATAAAATAGAAAACTTGTTCAGTTGGTGCTGTCGGTGGTCCAAAGGGCCAATAGTCAAATATCAAGTAGGAATACATATAGTTATAATACTAATTGTGTACTAATATTCTTTAATTGTTCCTTGTTTGTATATTACTTACTTTACGTTATAAACCATATTCATTTGTAACAAAAAATAAACATTAGATAATTTGACCTGATCAATTACTATGAAATTGATCAGGTGAAATCTAAAAAATCACTTCATAATCATAATATCGACTAGGAATATCGACGAGATTAATAAAAAAATATGTCGGTAAGCATATGGCCAAATCACGATTAGAAACTTTTTATTGTTAATTAATACTGTTTTAATTAAGTAGACGACCATAGTTATAACCCCAATTTAAACGATAAGGGTTGTGATTGCAGTGACTATGCAAGTTTGACCCCCGATATTAACCCAGCATTTTCCTATTGAATTAATTTTGATTAGAAACTAAATGTACTAAATAGTAAACTTATAATGGGGCTATTATTGGACATAGGAAAGGTTCAGATATCCTTTTAATAAATACCTACCTAAGTATACAGGGTGGCAGGGACATCGACGCAAAACTGAACCCTGTGACCCTGAGTTTAAATTTGTCGTCGGTTATTAAAAAAATCTGTTGTATCATGGAAAAATGCAATACCTACGCGGTCAAAATGTATGGAACAACTGATTTTTTTTTTAATACCCGACGAATTTTTTTAACGTAGTGGGGTTTAGAATCCATGGTAACAGTTTTCGCGTCGTGACATCGACGCGAAAACTGTTACCATGGGTCGTGAAAAATAATATTTTGTCGTAAAATTCATAGAAAATAGAAAATATTGTCAGATCACAAAAAGTCCGGTTTTCAAAAACAGCTGATATCTTCACTAATGTTTCGATATTGAATATTTTTACGAATGATTCTCGGTTGCATAGTACCTACATAATAAATAAAAGAAATATCATGTGAGAAAGCTGACTATCTGAAACCACACAAACTAGCAATAAACTAAACAAGAAAAGCAAGCTCCTGCTTAACAGTCTTATTCTGAAAAAAAAGGGATTGGTCCCTTTCCGTCATCTCCAACATTCAGATATCATTACAACATATGAAAAGTGGCCCCACAATTACACAAGTACTTTGCTTTACTCGTAAATAACT
This sequence comes from Agrochola lota, assembly GCA_947364205.1. Classification (NCBI taxonomy): domain Eukaryota; kingdom Metazoa; phylum Arthropoda; class Insecta; order Lepidoptera; family Noctuidae; genus Agrochola; species Agrochola lota. The sequence goes on along the minus strand of OX376227.1, from coordinate 9,998,107 downwards.
AAGCACGTAGGTACCTATTTGTGCGTGGCGGCATCGCAGGCTGTGTCCAAACGAAGGGCGTTGCCATGACAACAGGTTTCATACTCACCCCAGAGTGCACCCTTGTTATTAATACCCGTAATAATTAAACTTGATTGCATTTCACACCAGGTGTTGGATGACTGGCAAACTAACTGTTTGAATAGAATAAAGGTGTAATTTGTTTCGAAAGATTAAGACATTTGAGAGCAACAATAAAATTAGTTACGAAATCTTTTAATGGGTTTTGTCATATCAAAGTTCAATCAGTAAGAAATTAATGGTACCTAGATATATTGCGTTTTATTGTTTGGATGATGAATTTAGTTTCGCTGTGAATAATGAATTTATTTTCGCTATGAATAATGAATGTCAGTTTTCCCTTTCATTCCAAGGCTTTCGCATGTTGTGATGTAAAAGTGAAGTAGAGTACTAATTTTCATAATAGTATTGTCAAATTCAATCAGTAAGAAAATTCACATTCACATCCCGTCCCACGCAATCAAAAATAATAATACTCCTTTTCATATTCACTTTGAATAAAAATCAGAAATTCAGTTCATACAAAACGAACGTGACTTTTCCCAAATCATATCTCGAAAGCGTCTCCACAAATTTTATTTTCTTTATTAATCAACACTCCCCCTGTGGGGCAATTTTGTGAGTGAAGAGCTCTCTGCCGTGTTCCGAAGTCAAGAGTCAGGATGACAGAAAAATTGAGAGGGATACGCGTGCTGCTGGAGTGACAAGGTAAAAACAAATGAATGTCGGCGGCGTTTGACGTAAATGACATTTAGGAAGGCAGCCAGGCAGCCATGATTAGAAACATTACTTATGCATGAACACTCATGCAAATATGTTGGAGGTAAAAGATTTGGCATATCATGTGATGTGGTATCTGTTTATAAAAGGTAACTAAATAACCTACTTTACTAGGGGTTTGACGATATAAAAAACTAATACCAGTTAAAAATACCAAAATGTATGATGAAGTTATACCAATTCATTGGAAGGTAAATCATCAAGAATCATTTACTCAAAGACGCATCTGCATCTTCACCTTTATTATCCATTGTAATTCTCAATAGATTCCCACAGAACACCTTTTAAACCTGTATCTATCAAATGAAAACAGCAAAAAGCGTTGTATAAACTGGGCATTCAACCCAGGCGGCTAAAAAGCAGACATAGATATTTCAGCTCTATCAAGTACAATACAGCACGAATTAATTGGCTTAGATAAAAGCTTGTCCGACAACGTTTAACGTTTATTTAATACTTTACCTGGGATATTATAATTTCAAGCCATAGAGTAATATGCGATTGGAGTGTCAATACGTACTTTCAACTAGGCTAGGACAACAATTTGAGATTTGTATTAGTGGGTAGAAGTGTCTGTTATTGGGAAGGTTATTTGGTTGCGACTAGGGTTGCCAAACCCAAAAAAAAAGTCTGACAAAGATTCATATTTAGCAGGAAATTTTACAAGGCTGACACTGGTTTTTAAAAGAAAAGAAAAAAAAAGTTTTATTTGTGTATTTATTACTGTTATTCATTTGAGACTTACTCTGATCTTAATTATAAATCTCATTTTGTTCTTAATAAAGTAGTTAGCTACTTTGTAACTTCTTCATATTGAAAGTAACTAAAACAATCATTAATTAATCATCTTTTGGCGAGGCGAAGTTGACTAAAAGCCGGACAGGCCAGACTTGTGTATATTAGGCCGGACACGATTGCAGGCCCATAGCTAAAAAGACTACCTTTTTAGTCACAAAATAAAAAGGTCTTTCTGTACCTTCGGTACTATTCTTTGCTTTTTAATTGTTGTCCTGCAAACGACGGTGTCGTTACATAGTTGTAACGACACCGTCGTTTGCAAGTCTCTTTTACATAGTTCGCATGATCACTCCATGTTCTTATGAATCTATGGTGACGACACAGCTGTCTGCTGTAATTTAGTTAACATTTTCCTTCTGAGAGATCTTAAACATTATTGAAAACTTGATTTGATGATACACTGAATTTGCATGATACCTAATTATATTTGTGTTGTTATTTAATGACATGCACACAAAGTAAGTCATTGGGAAATTCATGTTGGAGTTTTGCATAATCATTCATGACTCTTAAATCATTTTAGGAAACAAGTTTACCTATATATATATATATTCTTTATAAATAGTGATATCTTTTTTAATTTCAGTAAAAGATTTCGCCACGGGATGGTTTAAGTTATGCAAGCCGCTGCTTTATAAAAGAAGTTTTATGGATCGATATACTACTTGTCACAAACGAAATGTAAGATTAACCATCACTAACGTTTAAATATAGGAACCGGGCATTACACCATTAAAATTAAGCGTGGGTTCCTTGCGATGTTTTCTTCCTGTGTTCAGAGATAATGAACAGGTTTCCTCAATGCCCATTCGTTAAACAGGACAATATCGGTATTCAATCGTGTTCGAATTAGCTTTCATTGCTTCTCTATGCCAAAGACTTAACTGTGTTACCTTAGTATAGTATTTATTCAAGGTACAGTTAGCAACGAAAGACGATTACACTGTTACTTTTATATTATCACCTAAATTGGCAACAAATAGTTTGAAGCATTACTTCTCAGCATGTTTTAATATACGTAAGTTTCACATCACTCCCTTAATCAAGTGATAATGGACTTTTGTTGCTCATGCTGGATTACGTTATAACCTAACCATTGGTACATATGGTTAGGTTATAACGTAATCCTGGTTATTCACTCCACTCCCTGGAGCTAGTTAATCCAACTACATGATTGCAGATAGTCTATATCCTATCAACGTCAGCTCCTGTAAGCAAAATTAATTATAGTAACATGTTACGAAACCGGACAGGCATATATATAGCTCAAAATGATAACCAGCCTAACCAACATTGTATATTCTGTTTTAGCAGTGGGTCTATTGAAACGTTTTACATTATTTTACTCTGTGTATTTTTGGAAGGTTCTAGCGTTCTTCAGCAACAAAGAAGCGTTCAAACTTGGACGGTTTATTGCTTACGGCATCTGCACTCGTTGAAAGTCACGAACAACGGATAATAATTACAAAAAATGTCTGGAAAATTATGAAACAGTGAGCGGCGGCGAAGGGTGCATGAATTATCCATTACAACGACGACTGGAGGTACCTTTGGAGCCATAATTCGTACTCGTTTCGTACGGGGTTCCGTACGATATTTATGGCGGTAGATAAGGCCTACAGATGGCAGTCTACGGAGTTTTCCTCCCCTAATACTTGTTGAGTTACGGTCCCAATTTCCAGTTCTGCACTTCAGGTGTACCTCCCCAATCGTTGGTTATCGGTTCTGTAAGATATCTCACAAATTTATAGCCCCACCTGCTAAGTGGAATTTCGAAAGGAGTTTTGTCACGGAAGGAGTCTTTATGCGTTTAATCTTATCCAGTAACAAATTATTGAGAAATTAGAGACTTACTTCACCCATAAACCGGTCTCGTAAGGGGGTAAACTCCTGAAGTTATGGGAGAAATAATGTTTGAGTTATTAAACGACTTACCATGACAATTGCTCGTAATTTTGATATCTACAATGTTTCTAGACAAGTGAATTGTCGTGCTAAATAGAGTTGAGTGTTATTTTCGACAAAATTTTGTGATTTATATCACTTTCTATCTTCATTTCAACGTAATTTCATACTTAATTATTCTCACTAATCACCTGTATTTTAATATTCCAAATACAAACGCGCCTACAAAACCAATACACAAATGATCAAACATAATTACAATTGTCTATAAAGTTTAATTTAAAACCAATTAAGGCCTACTATTAGTCACGCCGAAAAAAAACGAACACAGAATTATGACATCGGCGTATATCGTGACGTCACGCAATGGCGGAGGTGCCTGTTTTTCGGTGATTTATAGTACAAAGAGAACCATGACTAATACCAAGCTTAATAGGTGCTTTGTCTATGGAGGCATTGTTTTTATTTATGATTCCGAGGATTTGGTAAGGGAATTGAAACATATGAGACAGAGATAGCAAAATTGTTGTTTGTTTGTTGAATGTTGATGTTTATTGCACCCTGTTGGGCGTTTTGTCTTTTTCTTCACAAGTGGAGCATTTGATTCGGGGAAAATGCTTTCCCTCGTTCAGCAGTCTTAGCATAGCGCTTTCTATTTCTACTCTACTGTAGAATAGAAATCGCTTGTCTACGCTTATCGAAATCTCACACCTAGAATCGGGTTTCTTCATAGAGAGTGACTTTCCATAGCAACGGGGTAGTTGCTAGTGATGTGTATTACTACCAAATTTTACCGTATTTTTGCGCTTTGTTCTCAAACAATTATATGTAGCAAATGTTTTAAATTAATCTTTCTAATTTTTCAATAACGTCGTCAAAACGCTTTTCTACGGTTCTCATGGTAAGCCTGCTGCTGTCATACAGTTTTATGACGTTAGTTATGGTTAGTCATAGTTCTCATCTTGCAAGGTATTCAGTCAAAATCAGCGAAGCTGAAAAAGTTGTGTGCTAATTTTACGTTAACAAATTTCAGAAAATAGGTACATTTGTGATTGCATTTACTCACCAGGTACCTACTGGCCTTTCATAACGACAAGACAGGGTGGCATTAATATCCTACATTATAATTTAGCTAGCTCTGTAGTTTACATGTTAAAATAATCCCTTTGCCGGCTTTAGTTATATTTAGCTGAGCGAAACTATAGCTTTAACAGCGGCTCCTAAATCTTAGGATATTCCATAACATGGCGAAATACGGTAATTAAACTAATACAGCCGTTAAAATTAATCCCGGATACAATACGGATGCAACCCAAAAGTTTTAGATATTCCCGGAACTAATTTCAAGTTGGACCCATTTTATATCCCTGGGGTGCAGTGAAGGACATCTGATTATTATACCTATTATTAATTTAGTTAATGAGCTGTTTTTGAAACTTTAATAAAATTGAAGCTTGAATAATTAAATTGCTAAAGCACTTGTTTAATAATAATAATAATAAAGTTTATTAATCAAAAAGTAACAATACAAAGTGTCATATTCGGTGAGCCACAAACTAAGCGTCGCTTGTATCTTGTGGCTGTGGAGTGTGAAATTTTTCAAAGTTAGTTGTTAGTTGTTAGTTACATTACAATTATAGAATGTTAGATAGTTATTACACATTTTCCATAAACAAAAGATGAATGAAAATAAAATTCGTGCGAATCTGAACACATACTCGTAGTAAAAGAGCAAGTGTTATCGTTTGACTTGTGCTGTGGTGTGTGTTTGTGTGTGCATGTATGTATGTGTGTGTGTGTGTGCTTGTGTGTGTGTGTGTGCTTATTTGTGCGTGTGTGAGTGCTATATCAAGACTTCGGTGTCATCGTATGATAATTTTAAAATAGCTGACGTTAGGGTTTTTTTACAGGTCGTGGTTGAGCAGTCTTTTAAGTCGCAGGTTTTCAGAACTTTGTTGTGTTGGGATGGGAAAAATAGGTACAGCGTCTAGCTAGTTCGGATTTGGCTTTTGGTATGGGTACTCTGAAGACAAGCTTGTTTATTATGTCGCTATAATCAGGCCATTTTTTTATTGAATCGTGATATTTAAGCGTAGCTTGGAGTACAAATATTTGTCGTACCCTGAGAACTTGAAACTCATGGTAAACAAGATCTGTAGGGAATCTGAAAGGTTTTTTTAGTGCAACCTTGATCAGTACCCGTTGTGCCCTCTCTAATGTTATAAATGTGCTTTTACCAGCACGTCCCCAAATGCAGATACAGTACTGCATGATTGACTGGCAGAGTGCGAAGTAGACCATTCTCAAAATATCGATAGGAGTACAGTCGCGGAGTTTTTTCAAGACGTGTATTAGTTTACGTACTCTGGAAGAGAGGGCATAAATGTGGGCTTTGTATGTTAAGTTGCTGTCTATGGTTACCCCGAGATATTTAATCGTGTCAGTACGTTCAAGGACTATGCATGCGCAGGGATGGTGTGTCAGGTGTGAGGCAATATTGTATTTCTGTGGGCAGGTGTGTATTTTTAAGGACTTAGTCTGAGAGGCACTGGAGAAGCTTGTTTTGGAGAAAGCAATATATTTACTTTTACTAGCGTTTAGTGTCAGTAGGTTAATGTCTAGGGATTGCGCTATCTGCGTGAGGCCTTGTTCCGCCAGTTGATACACTCGGTCCCATGACGTGTCGTGGAAAACGATGGCTGTGTCGTCAGCGTAGGATATCACTGTAGCGTTTCTGAGAGGGAGATTTACTACGTCATTAATATACAGCATAAACAGCGTTGGGAAAAAGGGTACTTCCCTGCGGAACGCCAAACGTGATTTGAAAGATCATGAAATTTGATCAGTTGATAAGGTATCCAATTTGTTCATTGAGTTTCTTGCCTGCTATTCTCCATAGGAACCTACTATGCTTTGGAATGGGCAACTAGCTTCATGTTTTTGACTGACCGACTTCTTGGCAATACAAAAGTGCCTGAAATTGATTTAATCTAACTAAATGGTTTGAGTTTGATCAATTTAAGTTTACAAGGACATGAGTATTTTTCAGTTATAGAAATTATTGTAGGTAGAGTAGTCAAACCATTAGGCACATAGAGCACCGACCTACAACACATGCCTTGACTACGCTATATCTCGGAACATAACTTGGAAATGAAAAAAAAATACGCCAAAAGCACGCAGGAAGTACAAAATTAAATCAATGACGCGTGTGCTAATATTCACCAAAATTATTAATTAGGCGTGTGCGAGGAGTTTTCAACGCGTGTATGTCGAGATGTTTAATTTGCGTTTCCGCTCTCGCTTTAATGCGACGACATCATAAAATTAAGACAGAAGTTAATTAAGCGTATGACAAATTCAAATAATTTATTCCCTTGCTTTCTTAATTGCCTTCGTTAATACTACAAGGATATTAATATCTTCGTTAGATAACAATAAAGATGTTCTTATTTGCCAATAGATGAACTGAGAGGTATCTACGTCGTGGGATGATTTGATAATCGGAATTTTCGCGAAAACCCTAAAGATATTTCCAAAACACACAAACGATAATTAGAAAATGGTGAAAAGATTTCTGCGAGCAACTTGGAAGTAGCGCTCGCTCGGCTCGCGCGCGGTTCTTCACATTTCTAACCTAACCTATTTCAACCCAGTTGCTCGCAGAAATTCTTTCACCATTTTCAAATCATCCGTGTTTTTGCAATATCCCTAGGGTTTTCGCGAAAATTCGAATGATCAAATCATCCTACGACATCTATAAAGCGCTATAGGAACCCACATTGTTTTCCTTCTTCATTCTTGGATAAAAAACAATCGGTAATCACGAGTGGTTTTCCGGCAGATTACCAGCATTGGAAAACCTTTGTATAAAGCAAATTATCGTGCACTCATTACCGAGCGCACAGCCATTTTCTTTATCTATACTACACCGAATTTCAGCTTAAAGCGAAGTAGCAATCTAAGAGTCCTCCTTAGGGAAAAGTTACGTGGAAACCGTTATTCTGAATACCTCTAAAGGAAAATTAGGAGTCGTTTCGAAACAAAAAAAGGACGATTGCTAATCGGTGTAGACTCACATTGTTCAAAACGATACGATCAGTTCGAGCGTTCAAGTCGAAACCATGTAACAAATTCTCGACGCTTTAAACAGGCACGTAACAAAACAGCGGAATTAGCCGCCAAGAACCCTCTGACTTTATCTACCGCCATATTTTTAAGTAAATTACAAATAGGTATAGGGTGCACCGTGCCATCAGTTGTGCCGTGCGTGTTATCGCGACGGGGGGATCGCGAGCCGGGCACCTTACACATAAATGCTACTGCAGGGCTACATAGTGTAGCAGTTTCAGTTAGCCCGCTGGAATTTCCAAATTTTCTGAGTTACTCTGCTTTCAAGAGTTTAAAAATAATACTAAGCGTAAGAGGCGTCAAAAGATTCCACTCATTGTGAGCTGTAGGTGTGATGATGACAATTGCACGCAGTTTTTCCATCAATAATGTTGAGATACGTTTTGCGTAACTGTGTTACACTATAATTCTATCCAAACGGGTTTCTTTTCATTTTTTATTAAAATACCTAATTGAGTGAATACAAACAACGATTACAATTTTAGAATAAAATATCGACAATTTTCAAACAAAATTGCAGTTTCCAATAATAAAGTTAAACGCTAAAAATATCCTTATATTCATATTAGACACAGTCCTTAGAATTATCGATTCGTTATTGTACGATTGGGTAATTGACAATAATCATAGCAAAAACCGTAAACTTGTTTTTCTCGTTTTCACAATTAAAACTCAAGGTCTGGACCCTACAGTCGGCATGTCTATAGTAAAATAAACAAAACAATTTTATTAGTGTTGTAAACCTGTCTTTTTAATTGTTCAACTGTAGTATTTTTAGTCTGCGGTTGTCTTTATTACGGTTAGTGGCAGTTATAGTCTGTACGAGGAATGGTCGGAAACGTATTTTTTCGTCTAGTATCCCCGTTGCATTTTCAGGCTTTCCAAGCTGACGGTTTTTCCTTTCCGACAATGATAACGTCGTTAGTGGGGGACTTTGAGCTCCTAAAGACGTGATAGTTTGTTGATGGCTTCAAACTTCCTCGTTTATTTTAAGTTTAAAACTTTTTTATTTTATTTAAGAGGGGAAAAAAATACTTTTTTGTAGTGTATCTGTAGTTTTTTTACCTGACTACTATGTACATGAAACAAGCTACTAGCAATTTTTTTTTTTCCAATTTTCATGCAAAAGTATTTATTTTCTTTTCACACTACTTTTCAAATTGCATCTAAATGTGAAAATATATGTTAATCTAGTGATATAAATATTATTCGAATTAAAAATCGTAATTTTTTGCAAAAAAAAGAGAATGGAGCATACCAGCAAAGATAATGTGAAACACTCACGACATTAAAAGGTGAAGAATAATAAAAAAAGCTTGCAAAAAGGCATCGGAGAGGCTCTTTGTGTTAAATCGTTAACTGCTTTTTCCCTATTGAGAGCAAAAGAAATAAAAATCAAATGCGACCGCTTTCCCCGATCGAGTGTTTGTTTTTCTTGTTCTGTTTGCTCTGAGGCAAACCAACTGCTGTTGGCACAAAACGGATCCACCGACTGTGTGCCCTCATACAGAGCCGGGTGGTCTTTATCATTTTCAATGTAAACACAGCGCTCAAACACTATATAATATTATACTAAATTTAAAACCAACAGCGGCTTCGAAGATGTTGAACGAAGATTTCTTTTGCCACTTAACAGTTAATTGCTTGATAATTTTATTCTCGTCTGGATAAATATTTTTCTATTTTTACTGTCAAGGAAAAGAGATTGTTAAAACAAAGAGTAAGATAGCCAACTCTCTGTCCCTTTATTGTTAATCGGTTTCCAACACGTGTACTTTTGCGTAATGTTTTTTTTTATCGACAAGTACTTGTTCGATTTGTCGGTCAGGTACTTCAACTATGTGTAAGTCATGGCTTTGAAGTGGTATACAAAGCTGAGCTATCAAACGATTGCGCACACATCAGATCAAATAAATCACAAACTTAACGAGTTTCTGGCAAACATTTGTGGACGGAGCCAACATTTTGATTATTTTACAAATACTCGACGTGTAATGGTCCATGGGAGTTCTGTTTACTGTTTTACGGTAGGTACCTCAGAATAGATCGTCGATTGTTGGGCAACCATACAAGTATTTGTCTAGCGGTACGCGTGCGGTGCCGTGACATTATGATAATAGTCATCTAAAATATGCATATCAATATTTTAGTCTATAAAAGTTGCGCTCGAACGTACCGTAAGGTGTAGGTGGCAGTTCTTTTTATTGTACAATACTTTATTGAACGATGACATGCAAAATGAATTGCTTTCACGGTTTAAACACTACGCAATGAATCGGAGATTATGGTCTTTGGAGGCATAATTCAAAAGCTCATAGCTGTTTTGCCTCGGCGCGATTACGGCTGTGTTTCGTGTCAGCCACAATGAAGGGGGCAGGTTGTTCCACCAGGGGTCTGTCGGGGCCTCAGAGAGACGGCGCCCCGCGGCGGCGCGGAGCGAAAACCTGCGCGTCGATATTAACCGTCGCTATACTCGATGATGTATTGATGTATTAACTCATTAAAATACAAACCAGTTTTAGAGTTAAAGGTTAAAGACTTCATAAAAAAACGCACTTACTTTCGTTCCCCGCTGTGTCAAAGAATTCAAATGAAGCGTGAACGCCTAACAACAAAAGACTTAGGTTAACTATTGTATGAAGATTTCGAGGCAGAGTTTGTTTTGTACATACTCGGCACACGTTCAACGATTACGCGATTATATCTGGTATATTCTCGAAACAAGCAAGCATTGCTAATAGGACCGTATCTAGTAGCACGGTTATCTCAGAAACAGTTAATTCGGTTAGTATAGTCAGCTTCTGTTCCAAGATTATCTTATAAGCTTTTAAACCAATAGAAACTAATTATGCATATGGCATGCAAATTACTTAATTAAGTAGATCCTAACGTTACCTGTATGGATGAAGCAATTCCTAAGTTACAGTATTTTCTATATTTGTCAGTATCATGAGTAGCTATATGTTGTAAATTCCAGTAGTATTCTTAGTACCAATATCTGTCTGGAGCTCACTGTACCATTTAAAGTTTCTGCCACATTTCTCCTTTATCTTAGTTACTTAACTAGATGGTATTTCTAGTACCTCCATAGGTATTTACTGAATTGCATTGGCGCAACTCAAAAAAAATTGTGGCTACATAAAATAAAAATCATTAAAAACTTTTAGCCACATACGCGCGACGCGACGTTTCGACAGTTGGATTTCACAAAACATGGCACCGGTCCACAAAACTTTTTCATTCGCTACCACTGTATTGAATAAGAAGTTGTCAAAATAGAGCTTTAGTTTGACAGACGGGAATTATGATGAGAAAGCAATGTAAAAGATGGGTGAAGTACCATCGCGGTCGCGCATGTCTAACCACTTAGAAAACAAAATCCCGTGCACACGATGACCACATCTGCCGTATTCGCCCCTTTTTTTGTAGGTTAGCGTCACTATAGCAGCCGACCGCAGCAAGCAGGAACAATCCTTACAGTGTTCAGATATGCGTGTCCGCGATAATACCTACTTATTTTCCCTGCGTGGGTATTAGTCATATTATCATCATCATCATTATCATCATTGGCAGCCTTGTATCACCCACTGATGAGTAAGAAAGGCCCCCTCCGTTTTGTGCCATGTCTCCCTGGTCTGTACGAGTCTCATCCAGGTCTTCCCCGCGATCTTCTGTATTAGTACTATACTTCTCTTATTCATAAACGTTGCTTGAAGTTAAGTGACTGAATTAAGTAATCGATTTTTATTTATTTATAATGCCAGTGGTATCAGCATACACATGAATGTTACTATGCGTGTCTTGTCTGTCTGTTAACACAAAAAGGGGTGGCCTATTCTATTTACCAGGTTAATACAGCGCAACTACGTATATTTGTATACAAACTTTTTGTTATAAAAATCTATGAAGGTTACGGAGCTTTTTTCCTTGCTTTTTTATTATTCTTCTGAACTAAGCCAAGAGTTTTACGCACATGTTTACAGCCTAGAATCTTATTACTTTGTTTACTTGCTTATAAAACCACGTTAAAACTATTGTCTCCGAGCCTATTTTCGTGCTCAGACTTTGTATTGTAGGCGGCCATCTTTTGCGGCATAAAAGGAGAAAGAAGAGCCTTTAACTGAAGTAACAACTTATCAGTGTTTTGTTAAGAAAATAGTAGCACAAACAAGACTGTTAGGCCGTATTTGCTTCGCCTTTGGCGTTAAATAGTCTTTATGAGAGTCGAGCCTCTACCGGTGATAAACCCGAAGTACAACAAGATGAGTACATAAATAGCACCTTAGTACCAGATTGTGATCAGAGAATAGACTCTTTTTCTTTGTACTAAACCAAGTTTTACGACATCACGTCTATAAAATTTGATATTAACTTTCCGCCCGTGTAAAGTGTCCTTTGCTGAGTACATTTTTTATTTTATGTAAATACGTGCTTAGTATGGATAATTCTTTTGAAGAAGGTGTTAATTGCTTGGTTAAGGTTGAGTGATTTAAGTGTAGTGTCAATAAATTTGACATAAATCTTAAAATATGTAAATGTATTTGCTTAATCCGTGTTACTTCATGCGTGAAGTTAAATAAAAGTTTGGGTAGACGCCCATTCAAATGGTTAATCAACAAGTAAATACCGATTTTTCTTTCAAGTACTTTTTTTTGCGACATCACGGACTGACCTCTGAGGTCATGACTACTTTAATCGGGCTATATTTCAAGTAAGTACAAAAAATACATCAAACTTAAAATAAAAATTAATTGTTCAAACAGAACCAGCTCTTACTCTTAATGTCCCGGCAGATAAGTAATTAAAAGCTTATGAATGGAAACGGGCCAAACAATGGTGAATACGAAGTTTTAACTTCCTTTTATATCAAAAATGCCATATCCATAATTAATAGCGAAACTAAAAAAAGCACTCGAAGTCGTAATTAATTAAAATGTCCCCGAGCGAGGACCATTACCGGGGATGAAAAAGCGATTTCCCCAACAGTGGGTTTTAAAGGAATCGACGAGTCCTCAAGTCCATTCTAGTGAATAAGAGGGTGCCCGACAGTGGCTTATAGACTTTTGAAAGCTTCTTTGAGAAATGCTTCAAAGATTTTATTGACGTATTCCGTCTGGTAATGCCTTTGTTTCCATTGTTGGGAAAACTTTGCAGAGTCCTTTTTGAAAACTGTATCAAAAGCGTCTTCATTTTCTGCGAAATCTGTTATTCTGCGCTGATTAAATTTTGTAGGAAGACGTGGAAGTATGTAATAAAAATGGAAAATGAATATACCATTTAGGTAAAAATACAACCTCATTTTTACGACCCCTGACGGGTTAACCCTTGCTTTCCACCGACTTTACGATTTTCGGGATTATAAGTAGGGACAAGATTATGCTTTGGTGGCTTACTCTTGACTAAGCATTGTATTAAAATGCTTATAAAATGTATTAAGTATTATGTATTCAGTGTTGTTAACGGGGAAAAAAAGGCTCCGAGGCTTGGGTGTGTACCGAAAGCATAAACAGCATATTTAACCTCAGACGCAAAAAGAGGGGTGTTATTAGTTTGACCGCTATGTGTGTGTGTCTGTCTGTGGCAACGTAGCTCTTAACCGATTTTAAACCGGTTTTTTTATTTGAACGCAGGTTTTTATCAAAATCGGTTCAGCCGTTTAAAGATTATCAGCTCTTTTTTAATTGATGAATGGATGTGAGCGTCTCCCACAGATCTGATCGATTTAAAATGTTGTATTCTGTTACTTCGATGACATTAGAAGAACATAGTAGCCTTGAACTGATGCTGCAGCATCACCTGAAAATGCTGGATACTTAACTCAGCACAGGTATCGTGTTTGGACTCATTGGAATGGTCTCAATGAATAGGTTATAGATAGATGATGAACAGGGTCTGGTGATGGAGTGGGAGAGAGAAATGAGAAAATGTTTGTGACGGGGTGATTTTATATTTTCATAATAATCTCTAAGTAATACTATTTAAACTTTTGTCTGACACCGAGAACTAATAACAACATACATCGAACACTAATCCGTCTGTTAGATGTGGAGATTATGACGAAATCTCAATAGTAATTGTAAGCAGTCATTGAGGGTTTTTTATATTGGACATGATGATAAGATGATGGGTACCTACATATCTCCCGTGTTTGAGGTAGAAGTTTCGACATGCAATTTTTTTAAGGAAGTAATAGATACCTACATAGCTACTTGTGCAAACCGTATCTCGGTAAATACGCAGATGCTTGTGGAAGTTGACGTAGGTACGTGTATTCTTTGTATGTTTAACTTTATGTATTTTGTTAGCAACGTCATGTTCACGTAAAAGTTTATGGCAAACGTATGGGGTTTCACATTGTGTTCCTTATGTAGATATGTATACGGTGAATTTACTTGACAACAGTTAATATAAGCACTGCAGAACTGACATAAATGTGAGACAAAACCACAGTACAGTAATAATGTCAATTAATGAGTAAAGTAGTCCTTTGACATTAATAAAATTACTCCGTCAGGACATTAATCCGACATTGATAAACAAATGAATGTGCGTCGTTCGAGTAAAGTTCTATTAAAATAACATCAGATTACGTCCAAAACATAAACGAAATTAGAAAAAGGTTTCGTCTTTTTCTTAATTAGCGCCTATAATGAAATTTCCTTCATCAACTGCTATTAGCAGGGAAACTTTGGGGCATTAATGCAGAATAACGAGCGGATCGACCCAAAGCCCGGAACCCGAGGGATCCCAGGATCCCAATAAGTCCGGGATAGGACCCTGCGCTAATCGCACTTGTAGCCAGTTGCGAGATCGCCAGATTAACGCCACTATAGTTACCGTCAGATGGGTTCTGGCAAGCGATCGGCTGAGCATTATGTAATGAAATAGGTAATACTCCACTTGGTTGAACCCATCGATCAAAATTTCGATCCAAAAGGGATGTTAATATGTATCATCGAAGAAGGTCATATCTAACCACCGTAAGGACTATTCTTGCTTGCAGCGCTTGGCGACTATAGAACCAGGCCGGTAACAGATATGCTAATCGTGTTCACGGGATTTTGTTTTGAAACTGGTTAGATATGAACTTGTTTGATGGTACGTACCTTCATCTATATTATTCATAGCGAGCTTAGAATTCGACAAACTAGGATTTTTATAAGCATAATCAGCCTTATGTTCCTAGTCCTGGAACACAGCCCAGGATCTAGCCTCACCTCTGTGAGAGGGAGTGGGGATGGCTAAGGATTAGTTATACATAAATTACATCCAATTATCATACATAGGTATGTAACTTAATAAGTCATTAAATGCATTGTATGTATATCAAACTTAATATTACTGGTTAGGTATTAATTGACTTTTGTAAAGAAAGAAAGAAAGAAAAATGCGTTTATTGGCATTACAGCAGAAAAATACACCTTATAACTAAAATAAACACAAAACAATGATTATAATGCCAAAAAGGCCTCAGCTCAGCATAATCGGAGAGGGGAGTGCCATACGCTAGAATAATAAAGACAGGGAAGTGTATGTCCTTTTTAATAAATTATCAGAATAAATTAAAGGTAAGTAGTAAAAGATAGGATAACATGAAAAGCTCACAAAATCAAATAAAATGTTGTGACATACATGAGTGTGCATGTTTTTCTATACTGACTGTGTGACTGAAGTAGGGAACTACTTCAGTCATTCAAGCACAGTAAGTCGCACGTGAGTGCGTACAGAGTTTCAATAGAATAAGATGCCAGTCTTTACTGTTTATGGTTTTGTTTCTACTAACGTGTCGCCTACTGTACGAAGGCCAGTATAGTTGTTTATGGAACTCCAAAGGTTCCGACATTTTACAAGCAGATGATCAGAAAGTACAATTGCAAAGGCCTTTACACACCTAAATACAAATGTATGGTTATCGTAAAATAGGTTCATAGAGAAAAACGGTTATAAGGCTGCGAGTCGTTACAATGTAGCAGCCTTCTAATTTGTTACTTAGTAGCCTTCCTCTACCTTTCTTTATTGTATAATACTAGGCTATTACCACCTTCATCTATTACTATTAAGGGATCGTTAAAGTTGTTTATGGCGCCATGTTTCCTAAATTATCATCAGGTTAATAGTTTACTCTCAATGTTCTGTTTAACAAGGATCAGCAATTGATTTATTTAACAGGATGGCTCAGTAATTAATGCAATTAAATTGAATAAAAAATATATCATGATCGTCATCATCATTTCAGGCGGAAGACGTACACTGCTGGATATAGGGCTCTCCCTATTCATAGTTCCATCAACTTTACAGTTCAATCGTTGTTTGTCCTGACCGGCAAACAGTGCAAAAGGCTCATGGACATAATATGTCCAAATTATTATCTAGAATGACAAATTTCATCCTCAACCGTAACATACAAGTATAACTGACTAATCCCCGGAAGGGAAGGCTGTTCCTTTAATGATAGCATTAAGTCCCTGATGTGACGAGGGGCAAGCTGCTCGCCTGTTATCGGATCCAATCCCGAACTGGGACAAAAAATTGCCTAAGTTGCCAACCCGAATTACGATTGTCCGACTTGTGGATTTAACCCTGAAAAACGGTCAAGACCTGACAAAGTGATAGATAGCCTCATTTGTAGTAATACGATAGACCGAGTGACACATCTACGGAAAATACGCGACGGAAGTATAGCATAGCGCCTACGCAAGCAGTAAAAAAAACGAGCCTTACAGTAGTCGCTGATATGATGTGTAAAATCTGACATCTAACCTAGGTAATAAGCAACATTAAAGGGGCGGGGCCTCGTCAAGGTCGTTTCTGATAGCCAACTTTAGCACTGAGCGCGGTCATTGGTCAAGTCAAATAACG